>CM053027.1:211594305-212194305 GCA_028564925.1 Lithobates sylvaticus | reverse complement strand
GTACCTGTGTATTGTCTTGTTGAGTATTAGTGTTAGGAAGCTAGTTGTTAGGTAATTTGGACAGGGTATAATCCCCTATGCTCATTAAATTAGTAGGTACAATGTCCGGCAGGTGTGGAGATGCGACTCGGTGTACATCTTGCGGCATGTATGCGTTCCTTGATCATCCAATCGAGGACGAATACTGCTGTGCAAAATTGTTTCCCTGGAGGCCCAGGTTCTGAATCTGGGGAAGCAACTGTCAGCACTGAGAAGACCCTCCATACTAAAGGACAGAGCACAGAGGCGGGTGGAGACAAAGAGATGCAGGCACTAGACAAGAGTAGATGGGTGACAGTCAGGAAGGCGGAAATGTCAGGGAGGCCGATCCAGGGCTGGAGCATCCCAATAAGTACGCTCTATTGAGTGACATGGGTGAAATCAGTCAGGGACCAGCACTTCTGGAGCTGAGGGACTCTCTTAGTTGCCAGGGGAAGAACTCCTCCACTGAGAGTGGGAGGGGGAAGCGAAGGGAAAGGAAAGACAGATTCTGGTGGTAGGGGACTCAATTCTTAGAAGGACAGAGAGGGCAATCTGTAACAAACACCTGAAGCGCCATACTGTATGTCGGCACATCACGGATCTGGTGGACAGATTACTGGAAGGGGCTGAGGAAGACCCGGCTGTCATGGTGCATGTTGGCACCAATGACAAAGGCAGATGGAGTGTCCTAAAGAATATTTAAGAAAATTTTAGGGACTTTGGAGATAAATTGAGGGAAAGGACCTCCAAGGTAGTATTCTCAGGAATACTACCGGTACCTCGAGCCACACCAGAAAGGCAGAGGGAGATTAGGGAACTAAACAAGTGGCTGAGGAGCTGGTGTAGTAAGGAGGAGTTTGGGTTCCTGGAGGACTGGGCCGACTTCTCAGTCAGTCACCAGTACTATAGAAGGGACGGACTTCACCTAAATGAGGAGGGTGCAGATCAGCTGGGAGTAAAGATGGCCAAAAAGTTAGAGGGGTTTTTAAACTAGGCGATGGGGGGAGGGCCCAGAGGTAGAGTTAGTCAGCGTGGAACATATTCCAGAGAGTAGTATTGGGGGCATTAGTGGTAGGTTAACTAAAGCACATAAACCCAAGGTAAGTATAGTAACAAGTCCTAGTTGCAATCTCGGAACACCCAATAAGAGGATAGTATGCGACCGGTTTAAACTACGTGGCATGTTCACCAATGCCAAGAGCCTGGCAGACAAGATGGGTGAACTAGAGATACTGTTGTATGCTTAGGATTTGGATTTTGTGGGAATTTCAGAGACCTGGTTCAACAGCTCTCATGATTGTCTGGCAACCATTCAAGGGTATACCCTTTATTGCAGGGATAGAGAGGGTAAAAAATGAGGAGGAGTATGCCTATATATCAAGAATAATGTACAAGTGAATGTGAGAGATTACATTACTAAGGGAGCTAGGGAGGAAGTGGAATCCTTATGGGTAGAGCTCCAAAGGGATGAAACCAAGGGGAAATACTGGGAGATAATACTGGGAATATGCTATAGGCCCCCTAACCTGAGGGAGGAGGGGAGACGTATCTCCTATCACAATTTGGATTAGCAGCAAGGATGGGAAGGGGGGATTTTAATTATCCAGACATAGACTGGGCGGAGGGAACCACGCATTAGTCTAATGCCCCGTACACACGGTTGGAAATTCCAATGGGAAAAGTCAGATCAGATTATGTTGTCGGAAAATCCGATCGTGTGTGGGCTCTAGCTGGCTTTTTCCATCGGAATTTGAGAGCAGGACCTAAAATTTTCCGAAAACAAATTCCGATCAGACTTTTTCTGATCATGTGTATAGAATTCCGACGCACAAAGTGCCACGCATGCTCAGAAAAAATTTGGAGACGAAAGCTATTGGCTACTTGCCTCTACGTAGTCCCGTTGTACGTATTGTACATCACCTTGTTCGGAATGATTGGATTTTCCGACAACTTTGTGCGACCGTGTGTATGCAACACAAGTTTCAGGCAAAATCCGTCGGAAAAAGTCAGACGGATTTTGTGGTCGGAATGTCCAACCGTGTGTACAAGGAATAAGGCTTGCCAGTTCGTAAATGTCTTGCAGGACAATTTCATGGTTCAGATGGTATACACACCAACTAAAAATAAAACGTTACTGGATCTACTGATTACCAACAATACAGAACTAAACAACAAGGAGAGGGGCGCCTCTGAGTATATATCATATAAACATTTATTGAAAAAAACAATATCCACTCACATCTTAGAAAGTAGTGTTGCATTCAGACATCTCTGTGGATGGAGGGCCAGCAGGACTGCAAGTCACAGGAGGTTTGCCCAGAAGCTGTCGTCCTTCTCATGTCCAAAGGGAGATGAATAGGCAGATGGGTGTAGCAGGTGGGGGTGTTTTCTCTTTTGGGTCCTCCAGAGGGGTGGTAACAACAGTTCCAAGAGACGTCAGGTTAGAGTATCACAGTTCTTTGCAGTTCAAAAAAGAGAGGGTTCCAGGTGGTGAGATAGGGGAAAAGAGTCTCTGTATAGGGTTAAAAAATGGTTTACCAGGGAGGAAGAAGGGATGGAGGGTGGGGGGACGTTTCAAACCCAGTAGCCTAGTAGTCTGCTGCTGCGGTGTCTGTACGGCCGGGTTCGTTACCAGGATGTGTATAGGCACGGCCGTGTCTCCGGTATCAGAACGAGGCTTGGAGTGCAAACAATACTAGGCGCCGAGGCGTGACGTCATGTCTCTGCGACGCGTTTCTGAGCTAGCTACGCTATAGATGGTAAGTATAACGGCGCTCCTTTCTCAAGCAAGGGGGCCTTGCTTGAGAAAGGAGCGCCGTTATACTTACCATCTATAGCGTCGCTAGCTCAGAAACTCATCAAATTCATGTTCGACTCGAACATTGGCTGTTCGGCAGTCCGCTGAATTTCAAACATTATGGGCCGTTTGCGCCAAGTTCGAGTAGCGCGTCACGGCCCATAATTCACTGTGGCATCGCAGTGCATTGCTGGCTAATGATTGGCCAAGCATGCTTTGGCCAATCACAGCGCCGTCAGCACAGAGAGCCATAATTGGCCAAAGGAAGGATGCCTTTGGCCAATCATGGCTCAGGGGAGTAGATACCCCCCCCACACTGCATGTCAGCCTTGTGTAGTGTGTTGCGGCGTGTGAGAGAGATAGAGTCAGAGTGTCATTTCATTTCAGTTAGATAGAGCAGGCAGTTTAGCTAGATCTCACTTCAGAGTGTTCCTGTTATTCTCGCTGCAGTTTATTAACCACCTCCCGACCGGCGCACGACGATGTACGTTGGCAGAATGGCACGGACAGGCATAATGGCGTACAGGTACGTCCCTAAAAATGCTGCCGTGCCATCGCGTGCACGCCGCCAGCGGCACGCGTGTGCCGGTCGGGACCCCCGTGAGTCTGGTCACGGGTCCCACGGACTCGATCGCTGCGGGGATACAACAAGTAACACTGATCTCTGCTCCCTGTGATTGGAGGAGAGATCAGTGTTCACTAACACACAGTCACGCCCCCCACAGTTAGTAAAACGCCCCTAGGACACACTTAACCCCTACACTGCCACCCCCTGGTTAACCCCTTCACTGCCCGTGTCATTTTCACAGGAATCAGTGCATTTGTATAGCACTGATTGCTGTATAAATGACATATGTCCCAAAAATGTGTCAAAAATGTCCTATTTAACCGCCATAATGTTGCAGTCACAATAAAAATCGCTGATCGCCGCCATTACTAGTAAAAAAAAAAATATTAATTTAAAATGCCATAAAACTATCCCCTATTTTGTAAACGCTATAAATTTTGCGCAAACCAATCAATAATGGCTTATTGTGATTTTTTTTACCAAAAATATGTAGAAGAATACGTATCGGCCTAAACTGAGGAAAAAAAATGTTTTTTTAATATATTTTTGGGGGATATTTATTATAGCAAAAAGTAAAAAATAATGTGTTTTTTTCAAAATTGTCGCTTTTTTTTTGTTTATAGCGCAAAAAATAAAAACCGCAGGGGTGATCAAATACCACTAAAAGAGAGCTCTATTTGTGGGAAAAAGGACGTAAATTTTGTTTGGGAGCCATGTCGCACGACCGCGCAATTGTCAGTTAAAGCGACGCAGTACCGAATCGCAAAAAGTGGTCTGGTCTTAAGCCAGCAAAATGGTCCGGTCTGAAAGTGGTTAAGTCAATTTACTGTATACTGGGCTCAGTGTGCAGCTAAAGCTGACTGCAGACCATACCTGTTCTCTGCCTAATAATATAGGCTGGCAGTTGATTGAGCAAAGCTGCAGTTTATTAAGTCAGTGTACTGTATACTGGGCTCAGTATGCAGCTAAAGATGAATGCAGACCATCCCTGTTCTCTGCCTAATAATATAGGCTGGCAGTTGATTGAGCTAAGCTGCAGTTTATTAAGTCAGTGTACTGTATACTGGGCACAGTGTGCAGGTAAAGCTGACTGCAGACTATTCCTGTTCTATTCGCAGCGAATTCGCTGCAGAGACCACTTTTATCTTGTAGCGGACCGCCGGCCTGAAAGCGGCGATACCAGGATTATGGCAGCTAGCTGATGCCATAACAACGATATCCGTCCCCAAATTGAGGACGTATATAGTCGAGCTGCGGTCTGGAAGTGGTTAATAGCACATGCAATGACCGCTAAAAAGGGCGCTATGGCTCCGACATTGGGCATCTAAACAGGCGTTATGTAACATTCCATATAACGGTAAGATGCTGTTCGGAAAGACCCTGGAGGAGGCAATCAAGGGGGTCACATGTGGGAAATCAGGCCTATTACCTCAGACCTCTAGAAAGAGGCAACAACCCTTCCAGTCAGGCAAGTTCGATTCTAGAAGGGGCCGCAAGGCCAGATCATATAGGCTAGGCTGGGAATACACCAGACCTCAATGGAGGGGGACACAGAGCTCCTTCCTGCGTAAGGTGAAATCGATCGCAGGACAGGCAGCAAAAAAGATGGTCAATCCGTCCAAACCCTTCCAAGTTGGAGCCAGGTTGGCAAGATACTGGAGGGAGTGGACAACGAATGTAAAGGACCGCTGGACCCGACAGACCATAAAGCATGGATACAAGATAAGATTTCGAAAGAATGCTCAGAATATCTTTGTCCGAACGAACACATTACCCACAGGATCAGAAGAAACGCAAGCGTTTGCAGGAATAAGTTGCCAAATTATCTTGGAAACAAGCAATTATGTCAGTGCCACAGGTGTGCCAGATGTATATACTCTCCGATATTCCTGGTACCCAACGCATCCGGAGAGCTCAGACCGGTGTTGGACCTGAGGTCCCTAAATCTTTTCATCATTCCCAAAAGATTCAGGATGGAGTCAATATATACAATAACATCAGTGGTTCAACTAGGAGATTGGTTAATCTCAATCGATTTGGCAGATGCCTTTTTACATGTCCCAATCTACAAACACCATCAAAAGTACCTCAGATTCACAATAGAAGAAAGACATTATCAGTTCAAATGTCTGCCCTTAGGCATCAACACCACTCCCAGGGTTTTCTCGAACATCCTGTTGGCAACTAAAGCATTCATCCAATTGCAGGGAATAAAACATTTTCATTATTTAGACAAAATTCTTGTCATGGTACATTCAAGCAAACAGCTGGTGCTACAACACGACAAGGTGATAGCGATCCTGTCCAACTTTGGATGGCTGATAAATAGTCAAAAGAGCAATCTCATTCCTGCCCAACAGATGGAGTATTTAGGCATGGTGTTCGACACCCAGTCAGCTCAGATCCTTCTGCCATATCGCAAGGTGGCCGAGCTGAAAGCCTGTGTCTACAGGGTGGTAGAGACTCCGACACTGTCGGCAAGTGACTGCATGACTGCATGACAACCTAAAGATTGAGTACGATAAAATGAAAATATTCACCACAGGTATCCCAGCAATACCATGGGCAAGCTTCCAAGCTATAAGAGTCTTCCAGGACAATGGGTATGTTGGGTGGTTTTCCTAAATTTATAAGAGGGGTGAGTGCCATTGGACCAGAAGACCTGGATACCAGGACGAATCCGACAGAGTCTAAACTGGTTGACCTTGTTCTGTTTTGGAAGACAGAGTCTAAACTGGTTGACCTTGCCAGAGACCCTGTCACGGGGCATGCTTCTCAGCCCGGGAGACTGGATTGTAATTGCCTCGGACGCCAGCCTCCAGGGCTGGGGGGCTCACTGCCTTTGCAGGCAGGTTCGGCAGGTGGAGCATGACAGAAACTAGACACTCCAATCTACTGGAGCTACAGGCAACATACATGGCCCTGATGGCATTCAAGGGGATGATTCAGGGAGCTTGAGTCAAACTCCGATTAGACAACCAGACAGCGGTATCCTATATCACTCAACAAGGAGGAACCAGGAGTTTGGCTTTACTCCAATTAGCAACCAAGATTCTCCACTGGGCCAAGATGCATGTGGAAGATTTAACAGCGGTGTATGTTCCAGGCAGGCAAAACCAGATAGCAGAACAACTGAGCCAGAGGTTTCCCAGCCGTGGAGAATTGGCAATCAGCAGTCACTATATTCAACCAATTTTTGCCAGATGGGGGACACATAATGTAGACCTGATGGCCACACCAGGGAATGCGCAGGTGCCAGAGTTTGCTGCAAGGTTCAGGTACAACGAGGCGTTAGCCCAGGACACCTTCTCGATCTTATGGCGGTTCCCCCTAGTGTACCTGTTTCCTCTAATCCTTTAAATCATGAGGACCCTGCTGAAGATCACGAAGGAGAAGGTGAATGCCATCATAATTGTACCCTTCTGGCCCAGGAGGCCATGGTTTCCTCTGCTCCTGCAGATGGTGTCAGCCCCACCAGTACACCTACCTCTCAGGAGGGACCTATTACAGCAAGAACAGTGGATGCCCCCCAGCTGACGGCCTGGCTATTGAATCGGCCCAACTGCATGCACAGGGCCTCTCAGAGGAGGTAATCGCTACATTACTGGGGGCAGGGAAGGCTACAACAAATGTCACATACTCCAGGATTTGCAGAAAATTTGTGGACTTTGCATCACAGCATAGTTTCTCCCCGGAATCGCAAATATTTTGGAATTTCTACAAACAGAACTAACTATAGGCTTGGCATACAACTCAATTAAAGTCCAAGTATCAGCTCTGTCCTGCTTCACCGGACATAGATGGGCTAATGAGCCTTTGACAAAGCAATTCCTCAGTGCGGCCACCAAGGAGGAACCTCTTCCCAACTTGGGACTTGGGCACGGTCCTAAAGGCACTGTTTCCGCCCCCCCCCCCCTTCAGTCCGGCTGAATCATGTACACTTGGATTTCTACCAATCAAACTGGTCTTCTTGACAGTAATTACGACGACTAGGAGAGTGTCAGAGTTAGCAGCCTTATCCTGTGAAGAACCATTCTGCATTATTTATCCAGATAGAGTAATCCTGAGACTTGCTTCAGCCTTGGCCTCTAAGGTGGTCTCAAGGTTTTATGTAAACTGAGAGGCAGTATTACCTTGCTTTATGCAGCCTCCAGATCAGGCGAACCATTTGGATTTGAGACCTTTGGATATGGTCAGCAACATATATTCAAAGGGCACAACAGATATGCAAATCTAATAATCTGTTCATCTTCCCTTAAAAAGATGCTGCCTCACCCAAGAAAGGTGAGGCAGCACCATCAAAGGTCTTGTCCACCTGGATCACAAGGACTATCTCCTTGGCATATAAGCAACAGGGCCTTGCTCCCCGCAGACTATACGGGCTCATTCTACAAGAGGGATGGCAGCTTCATGGGTGTCTGTGGCAAAGATCCCAGTGGAAGACATGTACAGGACTGCTAGCTGGAGTTCCTGAGACTTTTGCTCTGCACTACAGATTGGATGTGGTCGCCGCTAGTTCTTCGATGTTTGGAGCGGCAGTAGTGTTGACTCCTTTGACCAATTAATTAATTAAAGTGTGGTGAAGCATGGAATTGGGTGAGTTTTTGTCATTTCTTCCCCACCTTATATTGGCTTGGGTATATAGTGTGTTAACAGGAGGATGACCAAGAAAACGGAAAATTGTTATTAATACTGACCGTAATTTTATACAGCAATCAGTGCTATAAAAATGCACTGATTACTGTAAAAATTTCACTGGCAGGGAAGAGGTTAACACTAGGGGGCAACTGTGTGTTCCCTGTGTGTGTTTCTAACTGTAGGGGGGAGGGGACTGACCTAGTGGAAATGACAGATCATGGTTCCTAGCTACTAGGAACTTACGATCTGTCACTCCTCACAGAACAGGGATTTGTGTGTTTACAGACACATGTCCCTGTTCTGCCTCTCTTACCTGCGATCGCTCGTGGTGGGCGGTCATCACGAACATCGGCCACGAGCATCGGCACCCCCGCAGTGCACAGGGCCGGAGGCGAGCACGTGCCTGCTATCCTGATCCTGCGAGTCGACGTATAGCTACAATGGGTTCTGCCAACCTGCCACAGTATAATGACGGCGGCTGGTCGGCAAGTGGTTAAAAAATAAAAATGTGTTCACCAGCACAGACACTAGTTTAAATTAGGGACATTTGTGACTGGTTGATAACACATTAAAGGAACATTCTGAACAAGGCCTGAGGTGGCAGGTCAACCAGGTATTATTTCAGTGAATTAAAAAATTAAAAAGAAGGAAAAGATTAAAAGCAGCTTTTTAAATCACCTTCACATTTTAAAGCTTATATGAGATTTTAGTGATTGGGGATGTACTACAAGCCATGTCCCTGAGTTGAAGCATGCTTTCAAATTTTTATGCACATATCTGTAAATGCACAGGCCTATTATGTTTTGAGGCTATGTATAACAACATTTGTTGCAGCTGGGGAGTATATAATAAAGATACACATACAGTGTGTTAAGACAGAGCATGCGTACATACAATACAGCAATGCAAGGACTCAAATGCACACAAATGAATTACTATATCAGCATATCAACTCAGCATTTTTTAATGTTTATACAATTTTGTGTATCAGTGTTAATGCTTTTGGTCCCCAAAATTCACATTAATAAACATTCAATTTAGTATTTTACATGCATGCAGCAATAAACAACGGAAATAGTTAACATGAGTTTGTTGGTGTCAATGCCTGTTTTGCTGGAAAAAACAGATAAACCATGACTGTATCCTAGAAGCTGTCAGTATAGAAATATGACAGTTGCCACTGCTTACTTGTTTTCACATTTTTCATTGCTGATACTCTCATCTTTTTTTTTTCACATCTTGGTAAGTCCCTGAGCTGGAACAAGCTTGTCCATAGCTGGTGTTTGGGCACCAATGAGTGAAAAATAAGGATGACACAAAAGAATCAGCACCTTCAAAAACAAAGCCATCTCCCATATTTATATAATAACATATTTCCTTTCTTTAGGAGTTCTAAGTACAGAAAAACATGAGAATTAGCAAGGCCTTTTATTGTCCGTATTTCTTTGTAACAAAACATCACAGTTTTTACATTTTTTTTTTCAAACTTAATTGAAATTTCCAAAAGAAAAAATTTGTTCAACTTTTATGGAACGTTTACCAATACACTTATATGGGGTGAACAGGGCACATAAAGAACACTTGTTCTCTCAGGGTCCTTGCATTCATCCTGCATTAATCTACTATATCAGCAGCTCAATGCGCCTGATATGAATGAGGCCTTAATGTAGCATTCTTTGGGTCCTTTTTAAACTATTTTTAGTTTTTTAAAACAGAAATTATTGATTCTTAGGCTATCATCACATTTGACGTGGATGGGGGAATCCTTCCTACTGAGCTACTGTATTCTGCCAGCAGAGAACCTTCCCCACTGGCAGAATACAATTATCAGTGTTGCCGGCTATAGCAAGCGGCACTGATCGTTCAGAAAAAAACTGACAGGATGGTTGTACATAAGTCAAATCCCTGCATGAACTGCCTGAATCTTGATCCATGTATGCCCCGCTTTACATGTTGGCCTATTTGAAAAATCTTCAACGGGTTGTCACCAGGTCTTCTAAAACCACTTCCACTTTCCTACCAATATTAAATGCAGACATCACCTGCCTGGACCACCCATATCTTTCAGAAATGGCAGTCAACTTGGATGGCCAGATTTTTGGGAAAATAGGCCTCCTACAGTGGTCCTGGGCAGCCCAATCTATATTAACAGACAAAATTTGATTGTATGTATTGCGGGGTGATCAAACATCCCCAGTTTTGGGGACAGTGCCTGGTTTAAGGAGGCTGTCCCTGGATAAAAATGTCCCTGCTTGTAACCCTGGCTGGGAGCCCCACTCAGCCCAGACATGTGACTGTGATGTTGGATCCCTCTCCTCCCTGCTGCTTGACTGAACAGCATGACTGGGGAGAGGAGAGAGCGTAAGCTTTATTGTGATTGGCTGCGTTGATAGCTGGAAACTTTAGCCCTACCTCCAGACCACCTAAACCAGGGAAGACCGCAGACCAGCTTTCAGTGGACCATGATGCAGGGTATATAGAAGCAGTTTAGAGTAGTGCTGTGTATAGCACCAACAAATGTAAATTCACTTTTTTTTTGATCAATACAATTGTTGGAAGATTTACTATGAGCTTTTCCCTTGCTTTACAGTATTTCATGCATGGTTTATAAATGTGTAGAGTAAAAAAGCATTTTGGGCACAAAGGAAGCCTAGAACAACATCAAGAACAACAACACACCCATGCAAAGGTAATACCCTGTGATTATGTCTCATAAAGGTCACACAAATTGTGTCAGAAGGACTCACGGATCAAGTTCTAGTGGATTACAGCACTGACTGCATTTTGAACTGTATTTCACACAGAGTGGACTTTGCCAGACATTTAAAGAGTGTAACGTACACGGACTTTGTATTCATATTAGCTGGCACAAGGCAGTTGTTTACTAATTGTTTTTAAACTTGTTTTTTTCTCACTAACCTATTTTATGCTTTTTACAAATCCCTTTTTATTATTGTTAGAGCACATTAAATTATATTGATAGTACATGCTCATGTTATGTAAGCAATGGAGATTGGCCCAATATTTATCTCCTACTCCCAATCTACCCCAATATTAATGACCCCAAACCCCCCACATCTGAAACTAATGGGGTAGCTGTGGGGCACAGTGCATGTGTGCAAGAAGGCACTGCCAGTTTGTGTGTATTGCCGGAGCCCACAATAACTGCCCCCCCTCTGTACTACCTAAGCCGACTATCAACTGCTCCACTACGTGTGTCTGTGTGTACTGCCTGAGCCCACTATCAACTGTCCCCTATGTACTGTCTTAGCTTCCTTTTAACTGCCCCACTGCACGTGTGTGAGAGGGCACCATCTAGAGTCTGTGTGTTCTGCCTTCTCCTCTGTACTGCCTATTCTCCATTATTAATTGCCCCCTCTGTACTGCCTGTCCCCACCATCAACCGTCGCATCTATACTGTCTGTTTCCATCATGGACTGCTTCCCTCTGTAATGCATGTCCCCACCATCAACTGCCTTATTTCTATTGGCTGTTACCAGAGCCAATCCGCCCTATACGCTGACTACGCAAGCTGCGTAGGGCTCCGCCGCTGTGCGGGGCCCCCAAGGGCAGATCGGCTCTGCTCAGGGACTGGCTGCCTGGCTGCCCCTGGGTCCGCCGTTGTGAGGGCAACGGCGCCTGAAAAAAAGATGTCCGCGGGGCTGGGCCGACATGCAACTGTGCATGCGCCAGCGCTGTTCCGAAGTCCGTACACGCTCGGCAATTTTTGAAAGGCGGACGCATGCACAGTGACACGATGGCGCTGAGCGGCGCCATTTTTAAAGGTAAAGCCTTCTTCCTACGTCCCCTCCGCAGCCTCTGACCTCCTGTCGCCCACTGCAGCCTCTGACATCCTGTCCCCCCTGCAGCCTCTGACCTCCTGTCGCCCCCTGCAGCCTCTGACATCCTGTCCCCCCCCCCCTGCAGCCTCTGATATCCTGTCCCCCCCTGCAGCTTCTGACATCCTGTCCCCCCCTGCAGCCTCTGACCTCCTGTCCACCCTCCTGCAGCCTCTGACCTCCTGTCCCACCTCCTGCAGCCTCTGACCTCCTGTCCCCCTTCCTGCAGCCTCTGACCTCCTGTCCCCCCCCCGCAGCCTCTGACCTCCTGTCCCCCCCTCGCAGCCTCTGACCTCATGTCCCCCCCTGCAGCCTCTGACCCCCTGACCCCCCTCGCAGCCTGACCTCCTGTCCCCCCCCCGCAGCCTCTGTCCTCTCCTGTTCCCCCCCCCCCCACAGCCTCTGACCTCTCCTGTTGCCCCCCACAGACTCTGACCTCTCCTGTTGTCCCCTCCGCAGCCTCTGACCTTTCCTGTATCATCCGCAGCCTCTGACCTCCCCTGTACCATCCGCAGCCTCTGACCTCCCCTGTACCATCTGCTGCCTCTGACCTCCCCGATACCATCCGCAGCCTCTGACCTCCCCTATACCATCCGCAGCCTCTGACCTCCCCTGTACCATCCGCAGCCTCTGACCATCTCTTGTCTTATATCACATCTGGAGAGGAGTCAAGAGTGGGAGTGCCGCCAGGATGGGGGTCATGGGAGAAGTCAGACATGTGTGGATTGCGGAGAGAAAACTATGGGTTAAAACCAGAGCCACCAAGCTGGAGCCGACTGACTGAGCCCTGCACGGTGCACCTGAGAGGAGGTCAGTGACAGCACCGCCAGGCCAGTCTAGGGGGAGCCAATACAATATTGTAAGTAGGGAGGCTCTATGAGGACACTGATGTAAGGGGGGCTCTCTGAGGACACTGATGTAAATGGGGCTCTCTGGGGACCCTGATGTAAGGAGGGGCTTTATGGGGATGCTCTCTGGGGACCCTGATGTAAGGGGGATGCTCTATGGGGACCCTGATGTAAGGGGGGTGCTCTCTGGGGACCCTGATGTAAGGGGGGTGCTCTCTGGGGACCCTGATGTAAGGGGGAGGCTCTCTGGGGACCCTGATGTAAGGGGGAGGCTCTCTGGGGACCCTGATGTAAGGAGGGGCTCTCTGGGGACCCTGATGTAAGGAGGGGCTCTCTGTGGACCCTGATGTAAGGAGGGGCTCTCTGGGGACCCTGATGTAAGTGGGGGATCCGCACTCAGATATGTAACGATATATATATTATATACATGTCTGTTCTATATTGTTGTACTTATTCTTTGACTGTTTTGTTTAAAGGAGGGATGATTGTATTGGGAGCGCTGAAGTGTCAGGTGTGACTGTGTGGCAATGGCAAATGGTTTACATAGCTCATGGCATCACGGGTCAGGTAGAGGGCCCCTTAGCAGAATTTTGCTTAGGGCCCCAGGAAGGTCAGGATCGGCACTGGCTGTTACCACCATCAAATGCACCCTCTGTAATGCCTTTCCCTGCTATCAACTGCACCCTGTGTACTGCTTGATTTATTATACCACTGACACCAACGCAGCAGGATATTTTCCTCCCACTTACACAGCAGCACTCTTTCCTCCCACTGACACTGGTTCAGGGGCATTTTTTCTTTCAGTTACAACACTGATGCATGGAGATGTTTTCCTCACACTGATGCCAATGTATTTCTTCTTTCATCACTGTTAGTGGTATTTTGTAGGTACAAGGACTGTGAAATACGTGTGCAGTATTTACAGCAACTAGGCACAGGTTATGTTTAATTATCTCCTTTTAAGCCACTTCTGCTGCCTGGTGCAATCTAGCCATGGACGAATCGGCCAGGGGTGCCGACATCGTGGGATACCTGGACAGGTAAGTGTCCTTATATTAAAAGTCAGCAGCTACAGTATTTGTAGCTGCTGACTTTTTTTTTTTTTTTTTTAATACAGGCTGGAACGCTGCTTTAACATTTACATATTGTTTATACTGTGTAAACATTTATTGAAATGGTTGCTGGCTGTTGTGGGTGCGCTTAAAAGTTGGCATGGTCAATAGTGTCCCCAAATTTCATTTTGGAAATATGGTCACCTTATACATAGTTACTTAGTAGGTGAGGTTAAAAAAAGACACAAGTCCAACCTATGTGTGTGATCATAGCAGAACAGAACTAAACCATTCATTATAGCCAAGAAAGCTGCCATCTTTGTCTCTGTTTGATCTGAAGTTCCTGTGGGCCTGCACATTTCATCAGTTATGACACCATTCATTTGATGGATTAACAGTTCAGTTGACAGCATAGGCAACTGTGATAGTTATCATTCACAGCCTGCCCTGAGTGTAAATCTCCTGTGACACAGTAAAACTGATGAGTTTAGTTCCACTTTAATGTATGGGTACTTCTGAAAATCTGAAACTTTATATTATTGTGCATTTAAATATTTTTAATGCAATGTAATAACAATTAAAACATGTCTGTGTTTGGCAGATGCAAGACTTTAAATCCAAATAAGCCATTTTACTGTTTGTGAATTCTTTTGCACCCACAAATGCACCATTATTTTATGGGTGTTTCAGATGTAATTGTCTATACAAATGCGAATCAGCCACTCAAGCACTGAGTGCTGAGGAAAGTATGATTTCTTCCGTAGCCTAAAGTACCAGATTACTTACTGGAGTTCTGGTGACCAATTGGGCAGCATAAGCATGTAAGAGCAAACATTGCTTGGTGCCTATGCATATACCGTATATACTCGAGTATAGGCCGACCCGAATATAAGCCGAGGCACCTAATTTTACCACAAACAACTGGGAAAACTTATTGACTCGAGTATAAGCCTAGGGTGAGAAATGCGCAGCTACTGTAAGTGGAAAAGAGGGTCAACAATGCCCATTTGCAGCCTCACTGTGCCCATGCAGATGGACACAGTTGACCGCTTTGGGGCCCTGTATCTCAGAATCACTTAGTGCTAGGAACCCCATCTTTAGATATGTTGTAGTGCTAATTCCACTGGGTTGGAATACAACATTTGGGGTTCCTAGCACCAAGTGTCCCCGAGATATGGGGCCCCAAATTCGGGTCAGAAAATCTCAAGCACTTTTCTGCAGCAGAGAATGACATTTTCTGAACCGACTTTGGGGCCCTGTATCTCGGGGCCACTTAGTGCTAGGAACCCCATCTTTGGATATGTTGTAGTGCTAGTTCAACTGGGTTGGCACACCCAATTTGGGACTCCTAGACCCAGGTGGCCCCGAGATACGGGGCCCCAAAGTCGGGTCGGAAATTTTTTTTTTTGCTGCACAAAAGTGCTTGACTCGAGTATAAGCCGAGGGGGGCACTTTCAGCACAAAAAAATGTGCTGAAAAACTCGGCTTATACTCGAGTATATACGGTACTTTAAGTTAACCTGTACTGAGTACCTCTTTATTTTAATATGGATACTATACTAAAAACGCTAAGAAATACACATGCTTATATAAGCCAACCACATTTCATGTTTTTTTTCAAGCACAGTTAACCTCAATTATTTTTTTAAAGAAAACATGTTTAGCATGTCTATAAACAGTGTCATTTTGTGTCAAAAACTACTTGGTTTACATATAACATGGTGTCATATATTTTATGTGAAAATGGCAGACTGTACATACATAAAAATGCATACTGAAAACTACTGTGTATAACATTCTTATTTCCCCACAGGTGCCAAACCCTTCCAAGTTCATATGTTGCAGAATAGGTGTACTATTCTTGCCTTACCTAGAAAAAGGTAAACCTCTATGCATCTCCTAGTTAATATTATCTTTAAACCAGCAGTTTTTAAATGATGTGATATGAAATGCTTGTATATTGGCCTGTGTGGTAACTTACAGGTCAGTTTGAATAAATTCCTTACATTTGTCACAAAATACACAAAAAGTATATTTTTTCAAAAAAGCTGTACCTTTCATCATTAAAAAGTAGTTTTCAAGTTCTCGTTAAGTGACTTTGCCTAGGATGAGATGTCCTTAGTCTGCTGCAAGTTGAGGAAAGCAGAGTGAGAGGCTATAGCAGGGGTCTGATCTGTGTCAGACATATGTGATCACAGCTAGGAATAACGATTTACATGACTGTGTCATCTTGGTCCAGGAAGTAGATGCTGACCCTGGGTAATTCTGCTTAACACTCGTTTATTGTGTCAATATCCAGACTTGTTAAAACAAAACAACTTTATTATGTTTGCCTTAAAAAGATTTCCCCTATATCAGACAATTATACATTGGTCCTTTGATAGCCAACCTGTTTTCCAAACTTGCACTTTTGGAACTACATGTTGGGATTTAAATCTTTACTGTCCTTTGATTCAGACTTAATCTTACTAAGTTAACTTTCTTTTACCTAACAACTCTTCTGTATAGTCCCTCTTTTTAACTTTGTTCCAATAATATTTCTCTTTTTCACAGAGTTTAACATAATTGCATTAACAGCATTTTGGATCCATCATAATTAAAATTTTCTGAGCATTTTAAAAACTACATATCATTTGCCTGTTGTTACACAAAAATGATAAAGCTTGTAAGTGTGCCTTGATATGGAGTTTTCTCCATTTGTAGTAGAAATTAAAAATATCAAATCTTCAAAACATAAGAAGGAGGTAGTAAAGAGGGAACGGGGGAAAAAGGTAAAATGGGCTGGTGAAAATAATAGGGGGTGGGGTCCAGCCTCTGTGATGAGAAGAGCAACACAACTGATGTCAAGGGGGAATGTTTGTATGTATGTATTTAGGTAAATTCCCATCAGTAGAACCATCTCCATCAGAAGGCCTCCTCCATGCCCTCAATGGTGATGTGAGTAAAGAGTGTTTATAGAGCCTCTTTAAAATGCCTTGTGATGGAGAAGAAAGAAGGCCCGATCTTAAGGGATGTGGAAGTCTGTAACTTTCTGTGGAGTAGTCTGACTGTTTGCCAGAAGGTTCAGTGCCTGGGGCATTCCCAGAAAATATGGAGGATAGACCCTTCTGTCTCCCCAAATCTCCAAAAGTGATTGAGGATTGAAGGGAACATGTTATGCAGGATAGTAAAGGACCCTGTACCATCAGTGATCAGTTTGTAGCTCGCCTCCTGGTAAGTATTACTGATAGATGATTTATGGGAGAGGTATGTTGGTATGTCAATTTGAGATGGGGAGAAACTAGTCTTTAGGTCTCAGGACATTTCTGAATAAAGATCAGAAAAATCAGGAAGTGGGTGCCCTAGTAACGGGTAAAGTATGGAGAGAGTGTGCCACACAAGGCCTTCCTCTACGAAGTGAGTTTCATATGGTTTCAGGGGGCTGACATAGGAGACAGAAAATAGTGTAATTAAAGTATCCCAGGGGAGTATGTGGAATTTTTTTCATGTGTGGTATGGTTTGCCAAAAGGAAACCATGGGACGTGAGCGAAGCATTAGCGTTCAGTTCTCTGCAGGATCTGGAGGCCAGTATCAAATATGCCTGGTGAAAACTGTGGGTTGTCAAATACCGGGAAAATGGGGGAGGGTAAATGTTCAAGCGTGGGGCATATTTTCTGAATACTACTAATGTGGGGTACTATAGTAGTTTGGCTGCGTATGCAGGTTGTTTTGTCTGTAGCACACATAGGGAGTTGTGGGAGAGGAATTTCTGTCATAACCTGTTCTAACTCTACCCAGATCTATGTCTGCGTCACTACACAATACTGTTCAAGTGTGAGGCTGCATAAAAAATGGATGCCCCCTCTGGACTTAGCACACAAAGTACCATCTAATAAAATCAAATTGACTTGTGTGCCCAGATGAATCAGAAATACTGTTCTCACTTCCGTAAAGAAGGATGTTGGAATCTGTTTCTGTGAGGAGGAGGTAACCAGAAGAAAGTTACCAATGTCCATTTAATTATCGCTACTACACTAATAAGAGTATGATAATGTACTGTCGTCCTGTCAATTTTGAAAAGAAAAGGCAGAGGGTCTAAGGCAACTATGGACTCTCATAGTACGGTAAGGACTTACATACAGCGTTGTATAAAAATATATATATATCCTCAGAGACAAAGTAAAAACGTTTTATTATTGTTAAAAAAATAATAAAATGTTTACCAAGGCATACAGCAGTCAATTTATTGTCCTGCAGAGACCTGGATTAAAAAACTGACAGTACCTGGAGGCTGGAGCCCTATGGATGAAACAGGGGCTTAGGGAAACCCAGCACAAAGCCGTTGGACAAAGAACACAGGAGCACCGCTGATGGTTGTCCAGAGGTGCTCCTGTGTTCTTTGTCCAACGGCTTTAGAGGACAGGTAACTGGTGCCTTACTATTCTGTACATGAAAGGAATCTGTTAGAAGGAGGAAGGCACCTGAGTGAGGAATAGGCCAGGGCAGTTGCAAGTAGGTGCCCCCATATGGTTGCAGTAGTGTAGAAGGCACCATATCAATTGTCCTTAGTGGGAGAAGGAGCCCGAGAGGCCAGGCTGACAGGTGGTTCAGTTCATTGGGGTTAAGGTCCTCAGAGGTTCCATATAGTCCCATAGTATTCAACAGTATTGGCCTGTGTCAGTGAGAAGGTAAGTAGACTGAGAACGGGTCCACACTAACCAAATCAAGCTTTAATCTTTAGAAGCTTTGGGTCCCGGACAGGTGTTTTCCCATCTGGGACAATGGCATTGGGATCTGCGGTGGTGATGAGTTCAGCAGGGTTGAGAAAGTTGGTCCAGGGTACATCCAGACAATTTGGAACGGAAAGTTCTCTGGTGTCTAGAAAGCAAAATAGGTTGGGTGTTGTGCAGGAGGAAATTCTGGTCATCTTTGTTCACAATAGGGTGAAAAGAGTGACTACCTTTGTAGGTTGTCTCAGTGGACCTAATGTGGTCCAGTAGAGGACATAGTGTCCTCATTTTCTCTGAGAGATCAGGCAATACTTGGATGCTAGCTATGTCTAAGTTGTATTGGCCTTTGAGAAAGGTCTTGCACAGGATATCTCTAGGAAAGTTCTGCAGTAGGCTGTGGGTATTGGCAGGAGCATTTTTAGATAGCCTTGATAGCAGCTTTGAGGTCAGAACCATTTGTGCCTTCAGGGATGTCCCTTATCGGATTATTGCAGTGATTTCTATTTTTGCCATCTTCACTGCACAGCTGCAGGGATTTCAGGCGGTGGGTGTAACATTCGCATGCAGTCTCCAGGAAATTGGCACATTCCTTTAGGAACAAGGAGGTCTTTTCTATTGCAGTGAACTGTATATCTTTATGGTGGATGTCCTACTAGAGTTCCTCCACCCCCTTGCTTCAATGCCCTGTCTATATGCAAAGCCAAAGCATCTAGGTGCACCTTAGTTGCCAAGAAAAGATGCTTTCCACCTGCTTGAGAATTCTGCCCACGGCTCTCACTGAGTAGTGATAGGGGAACAAGGGGAGGAAGGTGATTCCCTGTCGCAGAACATGCCCACTTTTGAAGCTTGGCCGTGCTGTGTGTTAAGGCCTGACATAGCAGCATGCCGGGTAGCTACCATCTCTGATGTGGCTGAAATCCCGAAGTTGAAAGCTCCCAGGACAAATAAATTGCTGTATCAGCTTACTTTCATTGCTGGTCACACTCCTCACCATTCCAGTATTATTTCTACGAGTGTATATGTAATACCTTCCCCTGGTGGATAAAATAAATGACTGCTCACTATGGTGTGCACAGACATCCTCCTCACTGTTTATGTTGTTTAATATTTTAACTCCAGATGAAGCCACTAAATATGGCACAACTTAGAGTTATGGGGATATGATTTTGTGTACATTTTATTAAAGGTAACATTTTTGATTCGAATAGAATGACAGTTTAAAAGAGTATGCAGTTATACAAAACAGAAGAGGGACAGCAGAGAAGAGTTAAGAAAAGGAAAGGAACTTGGTAAGTGAGTCAAAAATTATAGAAATTTAAGATAGCTCTCTTAATGAAGACAATCAGAAATTAATAATGAGAAGATCTAAGAAATATTATGAAGCAACATACAATACAGTATCTACTCTACTGATATTGTCTGCCTAATCAGTGTTACAGGGGAACTTAAAACATTACCAGGTAGTCCTCCTAGCATAGGTTGGCCAAAGAAACAAATGATCAACTGTCTGAAATAAGAAAGAGCTTTTTAAAACATGCATAACAAAAGTTATGTTTTAAACAAGTCTGGGTATTGACACAACAAGCAAATGTTAATGCAGTGTTAATTCTACCGGAGGACAAATAAGAGCAGTTAGGAAGTGACCCTGGATTATGCCTGAATAAAGATGCTGCTTTTGTGTTATACTAAGGACTCATTTACCCCAAACGCACACATTTTCATGTGTTAGCGTGCATTAAATTAAACACACCATTCATAATAAATGGGCAATCAATGCTCAGAATTACAAATCCTTGGCATTTTCTCTTACATGTGCCTCTTTGCGTTGCAGTGTACAATAACACAGATATGTGTCATCGTACAGTATATGTGCATTGGGGGCAATTAAAGCTGAACTCCAGGGATGATCTATTTTACATACTTACAATGGGCCAGCTTGGCACAATGTAGGTTTGCATATGCAATACCTAATCAGTCTCTGCAGAACCTGTAAATCCCTTTAGTAGCCTTAGCTACTAGAGTAGTGATTCTCAACCAGGGTTCAGTGGAACCCTAGGGTTCCTCCAGAGGTTGATAGGGTTTCCTTCAGCATTGGGCGATTTCGGCCTCTCAGATAAGTCACCACTGACACCGTTGATCTTTTTAGCTATCTGTAAGGAGGTAATTCTTCCCAATGACCACAAGTGTAAGGACCATTCCTCTCACTGACCATCACACTAATGTATCATGAGTTGTAGAGTTCTAATTTTTAGCAGGGGTTCCTCGAGACCGGAGAACTATTTCAAGGTTTCCTCTGTGTTGAAAAGGTTGAGAAAGGCTGTACTAGAGTGATTACTGCCGTCAGTGGCGGCTGGTGCTCAAAATTTATGGGGGGGCGCAAACAAACAGCCTCACTGTGCCATCAAACGCTGCCACTGTGCCCATTAAACGCTGCCACTGTGCCCATTAAACGCTGCCACTGTGCCCATCAAACGCTGCCACTGTGCCCCAAGTGCTGCCACTGTGCCCATCAAACGCTGCCACTGTGCCCCAAGTGCTGCCACTGTGCCCATCAAACACTGCCACTGTGCCCCAAGTGCTGCCACTGTGCCCCAAGTTCTGCCACTGTGCCCCAAGTTCTGCCACTGTGCCCCAAGTTCTGCCATTGTGCCCCAAGTTCTGCCATTGTGCCCCAAGTTCTGCCATTGTGCCCCTTAAGTTCTGCCACTGTGCCCCAAGTGCTGCCACTGTGCCCCAAGTGCTGCCACTGTGCCCCAAGTGCTGCCACTGTGCCCCAAGTTCTGCCACTGTGCCCCAAGTTCTGCCACTGTGCCCCAAGTTCTGCCATTGTGCCCCAAGTTCTGCCATTGTGCCCCAAGTTCTGCCACTGTGCCCCAAGTTCTGCCATTGTGCCCCAAGTTCTGCCACTGTGCCCCAAGTTCTGCCATTATGCCCCTTAAGTGCTGCCACTGTGCCCCTTAAGTGCTGCCACTGTGCCCCTCAAGTGCTGCCACTGTGCCCCCTGCCTGCCCTCTGCACTTACCTTGTCCCGGTGTGCAGCTGGTGACGGCGTCAGGCGACGAGCGGTGTCTCCGTCGGATGTCTTCTCCCGCGCACCTCCTGTCTTCTTCTGCTGTGATTGGACGCTAGGTGATTGGACGCCTAGCGTCCAATCACAGCGCCTGTGACTTCAGCCAATCAGGTGACAGGTAACAGACCTGGCAACCTGATTGGCTGAGAGGCGGGTCTGTGTTAGGGAAGCGATGTATTCGCTTCCCTAACACAATACTGTGTAAGCAGCGAACGCAAAGCATTGCGCCCGCTGTTTACACTTAGGGAAGCCTATTAGAGCACACCGCTCTAATAAGGTCCCCTATTAGAGCTTACAGCTCTAATAGGGGCGCTTCCAGCAACACCCCCCCCACTGTAATTCAGATGCCCGGCGCCCGATCAGGGGCCGGACACCTGAATAGGGGGCGGCAGCGGTGACAATAGATAGATTCATGCAATGCATGAATCTATCTATTGGTGATAGAGCGGTGCAGGAGAGGGGGGGGGGCGGCGCTCCTGCGCCCTCTATGCACGCACCGCCACTGACTGCTGTCCTTTGGGTGCTGTGCTTTTTTGTTGCCCTGCTGCATAGTAACCACTGGGGGTCACGCCCTCAGTGTGGCACAGTTCAGAGAATGCTCTGCACTTGTCTCAATAAATGCAAAATGTTCTCTGATACGACGAGGTGGAGAGGAGAGGTGGTAACACCACAATCGCCACCTCATCCAATCAAAGAACGATTTGCACTCCTTTTTTCTGAAAGGCGGCTGTGCTGAGCGAATGACCCACTGCAGTTACTATGCAGAAGGGCAAATGCTTGGCACAGCACCCAGAAGACCGAGGCCATTACTGTAGTAGGTATCGCATATGCATATAAACTATATCATCTCTCATGTTCAGCTTTAACTTTGCAGTACAACACACAACTGCAGTGCCATTACTATTTGAGTTAACGTATGTTAAAACATGGGTCATGGTGCACATTATGGTGTGAATGAGCCCTTACACATTATTTATAATGCAAGCATTAGTAGGATGACCTAAATCTGATGCTAGGCCCACTTCAAGATCCTTCCTCCGCTTCTGTTACAATTACACAGGCTTTTCCATAGTCCAGGTTGTCGTATTTATTTTTTTAGATAAAGGCTGTTTTCACTTAAGTTTTGTGCTTACTAATTATTTGCTACCATTATGAAAATCAGTCATTCTGATCCTCAGCATCAAGAATTTTTAATCCATGCTCCCATTCTAAAAGTTTTTCTGAAAAATATTAACAATTTCCTCTTTTTATCTAGCTTTATTTTTTTATGTTTCTCAGTAATGTATACCTCATGTCTTGCACTGTTTTTTGGTATAACTATCTTTCTTGCATCATTTCTTTTCTTATATTTTCCTTTATAATCACAGTGCCAATTGCACCTCTACTACACTTTTCATTCACTTGGTCTGCTCTCTTTCCCAAATTATCTTTATTATCAATGCTTCATTTTTTCAAACAATGAACCCCATGCATGTGGTCATCCAAATCCCTGGCCTCTTCCCTCCCCCCTTGAGAATTCTTGGTTCAATCAGGGTTAATTGTTCTCTTTTCCCATACTATGTACATCTCCTTTAGTGTTACGTTCTAGTCCAGCTCCCATACACAGCATTTCTTCTGGAATGGTTTCCAGCTCCTCACTCTGCAGAGCCTGAGTAATTAGTGTAAGTTCTTCGCAGAGAGTCTCATAACGGTATCCAACTCGAATATCAGGTACATTGGTTCTTCTGATATCATTCCCCTCTGGACCTTCACGAAGATAATTGGGGCCCAGCCAGTAACTTTTGAACTGTCAGAAAAAAAAGGTTAAAATAAATAGAAGCCCTTCACAGCAAATGTACATGTTAAGGGGTTACACAAAATGAACATTTTTGGGTGCATGCTGAATAGCAGATTTAGCCACCAGGCTATCATATATCTCAGGAATTTTGAAGATGAGATCCCAGGTCTTGCCACTGCAGTTATTATTAGTTATTAATCGGGTTACGTAAATGTTTTCTGGATAATTAAAAAAAAGATATAAAACTTCCCTTACTGTAGATGGCCAAATATGATTTAAAATCAGGAGGCTACAGAGCTAACAAAGTTGGGAGGTAATCGCCAACAGATGTAAGGCATCAGTGCATGCACAACTGAAATACTATATTCAGTTGGCTGACCTTTTAATCTGATTCTAAAAATTGATGTTACAAATTCATCTGTGATGTGTAAAGTAGAATATCTAGAACAAGAGAAATCTGTAATCCTCTCACTGTAGAGAAACTGCAGTACACAGTTGTAGATTGCTATTAAGAAAAGCTTACTGTTTAAAGTTTTCCTACAGTTGGAGGGCTGCATGTTGGCTATAACTAGTTATAGATTGCCTCTTGGCAAGCACTACTCTGCATATGATGAATATATTAAAGTATAAAAAGTTTTTACTCTTATTTGTTTTAGTGGATGATTAAAGAGGAGGTCCAGCTCCCCCATGAAAAATTTAACGTCAGCAGCTACAAATACCGCAGTTGCTGACTTACCTGTCCAGGGAGCCCACAATGTCGGCTCCTAAGCCGATCGTGGGATGGGCCGTCGGTTGCAGCCGCTGCGATTTCTGGTAAGGGAACCCAGCATT
Source organism: Lithobates sylvaticus (assembly GCA_028564925.1). Lineage (NCBI taxonomy): Eukaryota > Metazoa > Chordata > Amphibia > Anura > Ranidae > Lithobates > Lithobates sylvaticus. The sequence goes on along the minus strand of CM053027.1, from coordinate 212,170,154 downwards.
GAAGCCTTTCCACTTTTGAGTGGAACTCCGCTTTAACTGAAAACATAGCCAGTCTATGACACTGTTATGAAAGAATGTTTCTAGTACAATGGTCCACTATGATAGTTGTCAAATTCACAAGAACAGCTGGGGTTGGCCACTGGTAAGAATCAGTGGATTCTCGGCAACAGAGCTAAACGCTGCATGCTCATTTGAACAGTAACATGTGTATAGAGCCTCAGACCAACACTGGATGTAGACAGATGATGTTTCAATGGCATTTCTGACCACACGCCACCTGGCTCACAGCTAATCGACCAGTTTGTATGGGGCTATAGCACAGAAAACAGCAGAAACCAGCAGGCCACATTTATGGCTGAACGCAGCAAAGTATCCACCCCTGGCCACCTGGTTGAACGTAACCTAAGCTGTGCAACAGACTCCTACAGGACTAATGCTGCCCATGCATGACTCATTATTCTCATGGCATTCGACCAAGAAGGGCAGCACATATATGTAGAGTGAACCCAAAACTTGTCATCTGGATGCTTGTTATAGGTCAGTGACTCAGAATTTATTTAAAGTGTATGTAAACTATAATGAATATGAGTTTCACTTACATACTCCCAACTGTAGGAAAACTTTAAACAGTTTGTTAACAATACCATTGAGAGCATTTTTTTTTATATCTCTTCAATAGCAGGAAACAAAACCCGTTGACCCTAAAAAAAAGCTTTTGAGTTACAGTGCTGTGAAAAAGTATTTTCCCCCTTCCCTATTTATTATTTTTTAGCATATTTGTCACACTTAAATGATACAGATCATCTAACAAGTTTTAATATTACACAAAGATCAGTACTAAATGCTGTTTTTAAATGATGATTGCATTTATTAAGGGAAAAAAGCTGTCCAAATCTGCCTAGCTCTATGTGAAAAAGTAATTGCCCCCCCCCCCCAAATCATGAATAAACTGTGATTAACCAAATATTTTTCGGAAAGCAGAGTTAAATTTCACTTGCCACACCCAGGCCTGATTACTGCTAGACCTATTGAATCAAGAAATCACTGAAATAGAAGCTGTCTGACAAAGTGAAGCACGCTAAAAGATCTCAAAAAGCAATACATGCCGAGATCTAAAGAAATTCAAGAACAGATGAGAAATAAAGTAATTGACATGCATCAGTCTGGATAGGCTTACAAAGCCATTTCTAAGGCTTTGGGACTCCAGCGAACCACAGTGAGAGCCATTATCTACAAATAGAGAAAACTTGGAACAGTGGTGAACCTTTCCAGGAGTTGCTGGCCTACCAAAATTACACCAAGAGCACAATGACGACTCATCCAGGAGGTCATTAAAAAACCTAGAACAACATCTAAAGAACTGCAGACCTCACTTGCCTCAGTTAAGGTCAGTGTTCATGATTCAACAATAAGAAAGAAACTGGGCAAAAATGGAAGCCATGGGAGAGTTCCAAGACCAAAGCCATTGCTGACCTAAAAGAACACAAAGGCTCGTCTCACATTTGCCAAAAAACATCTTGATTATTCCCAAGACTTTTGGACAAATATTCTGTAGATGGGTGAAACAAAAAGGTGAACTTTTTGGAAAGTGTATGTCCTGTTACATCTAACGTAAAAAACACAGCATTTCATAAAAATTACTTTCAGAAACCATGAAATCAGGCCGAGACAGAAGTACAGTTCAATCACACTTGTTTAATAATAAAAGTAAAAAGAACAAATGTCGTAAAAACATAGCCAAAGTTCAGTAACCAGAACAGATAGTCAGCCAAGCCAGAAGTCAGGGATCAATATAGTGGAACAGCAAGCAGGGTGTGGAGCCAAAAGGGATGTCAGCAAAGCAAATCTTAAACAGGATCGAAGGATGATGTTGACCAAGGAGAAGGCAGAGATCCTCTGGACTGGACGGCTTAAGTAGGCAGGACTGACGAGCAGGATATCATCAACAGCTCAGTAACAATGGAGAGATAGGAGCTGGCAATTAGCTGACAGCTGAGCGGCCAGCTCAGAGAGGGAAGGGCTAAGCCCAGCCCTGACAATAACATCATACCAACAGTCTAACATGGTGATGGTAGTGTGATGGTCTGGGGTTACTTTGCAGCTTCAGGACCTGGACAACTTGCCATAATTGATGGAACCATGAATTCTGCACTCCATAAGAAAATCCCGAAGGAGAATGTCCGGCCATCAGTTTGTGACCTCCAGCTCATGCGTACTTGGGTTATGCAGCCGGACAATGATTCAAAACTCACCAGCAAGTCCACCTCTGAATGGCTCAAAAAAAACAAAATTAAGGTTTTGGAGTGGCCTAGTCAAAGTCCAGGTTTAAATCCGACTGAGATGGCGGCTGTGTCAAGATGGTGCTGAGAGTGAACATGTAACTCTCAAATCAGGCTGTAGTCCTGGCTTACCCATCAATGCAGACTACATCATTTTCAGCAGGATCGTTCATCCTTCCAGTGCTGCTCCTACGGGCGATGACTAAAGGGAGAAGTGCCAGTCTGTCTCGCTGTACAGCAGACTCTGCGAGTACTGAGGCCTTGGTGGGGGCTCCCGCTGCTGAAGCCTGCAACATGGTGACCCAGACTGACAGTCCAGAGCCTTCCTCCTCGGACTCTACTAAGTTTGACTACCTTATGCAAGCCATCAATGGCTGCCAAGCTGCCCTTAACAGTAAGATTGACCACCTGCAAACTTATCTGCAGGGATTTATGTTTCAAATCTTACTTTATTTCATTTTCACATCTTGACAAACATAAAACTTTGCAGTTACATGTATTATACAGGCATTTACAGTTGTGTCTGTTTATAACTCCATAGTTTCTTATTCCTGTACTTTTGCGTATTAGTTATATAATGTTGCTATTACTTTCATTCTTACTCCCCATCATATGTCATTAAAACTTATCAAACAATCTATCATACTCTCTTCATTCATATTAGTGTCCAGTAGAGAGAGAAAAAAAAAAGAAAAAGAGAGAAAGAGAAAAAAAAAAAAAAAAAAAAAAAAAAGGAGGAAAGAAAAAAAAAAAAAAAAAAAAAAAAGGGGATTTTGACAAGGTCTCTCCCGTCCTCCCTCCTCCCCCCTCCCTCTCATATCGTCCGCAGCAATCTGCAGGGATTTAGATCTATTCCAGTAGCAGTAGTATTTAAACTAGGATTGAGGGGGGAGGGTGAACTAGAATTACATCGGGCAGACAGGTTAGCTAGGGGTCTGACATTAATGGAGGGTGGAATGGGAATAGATGGGGGGAGGGTTATGGCAGGTGGCAGGAAAGTTCCCATGTTGCAAACTGCCATTGGAAACTATAGTGCCATCTGTACTACTAAAAATGATATGAAAAACACCAGAGCAAAATGTAGTAATGCATTAAAGTGTTTGTTCACCAATGCCAGAAGTCTGCCAAGCAAAATAGGTGAGTTGGAAGCTCTGGTGCATGAGGAGAGCTATGATGTAATTGGTATTGCTGAAACTTGGCTTCAATCTTCACATGACTGGGCTATTAATATTCCTGGCTATGCACTCTTTCGGAGAGACAGAGTAAATAGGAAAGGTGGAGGGGTCTGTCTCTATGTGAGAAGTGATCTCAAAGCAAGCGTGGAAGAGGACCTGGTTGATGGAGAGTGTGATGAGTCTGAAGCATTATGGGTGGAACTGCATATAGATGTGCGTAGTTCTAAGTTAATCATTGGGGTTTGTTATAGACCACCCAATGTTCACGAGGAGGTGGAGACTCAGCTCCTTGCACAGATTGAAAGGGCTGGGACGGTGATAATAATGGGGGATTTTAACTAACAAGCAACACATCCAATCACTGTCCAAATCCTGTGTGTTGCTATGGGCATTTGTATAGTGACTTTATTGCAATAATATAGAGTTTTAGATTTAGTAACAGCATATGTCTACAAAGGCCTCTTCCACCTCCATTGATATGTAAATAAACCAGATAGAAGATGAGCAGAGGAAGTTTGTGTTTACAGGAAGTGGGTGGGGGAGGCATGGGGAGGGTTTGAAGGAGACATGTGTTTTGGGACAGAGGGACAGTGGTGTTTTGGAAGGACAAAGGACAAGATGGCTACCAGGAGCTGGATAACGTTGGAGACGCTGGTGTGAGTTGGACTTTGAACAAGGAACTATTAAGGACATCTTAACCCCTAAGTTGAGTAATTGTTTAGTTTGCTTAATGGGATATGTGTAGGCATATATTATGTAAGCTATAAGTTGTGTTGTATTGTTCATCCTACAGTTTGTATGTGCAGCTTTGTATAGTAAAAAGCACATTTACACACTGTAGAAGTCTCAGTTTCCTTGTTATACCACAGAGTAACCTTGTTAGATAGACGCAAGCGCTACATTTGGGGGCTCGGCCGTGACTGTGCTATAGTTCAACTGAAGCAGACCTGTTTTATATTGTGTGTTTTGTTGCTTGTGCTGGGGGAAAAATGCTGCGTACACTGTTTAGGAGGAGTAAGGCTGCAAAGATTTCTGGTGTCCAGGAGGACTTGAAGGCGTGCACCCTTCCTATCTGGGCCAGAAATAGTCAGTGGATGTCTGTTGCAAAGGAGCTAGCTAGATATGCGTCTCCTTTGAATAGAGCTTGGGGGGATGGAGTCTGTGATCTTTCCTCAGATTTTAGTCTCAAAAGTTTTGGGTTCGGTAAGGGAGAGATGCGGGCAGTTGCTGTGTTTGGTTTGCACTTCCTGCATGCTCTACATATTGAATCTGAAAAGAGGGAAAAGGCGGAATTAGAAAGAGATTTACTGAAGGAGCAGCTTGCAGTGGCATCCAAGTGTTTGGAAGAAACTGCAAGCAAGGTAGAAAGGAGGGTAATCAAACTTAAACCTGCAGTGGCTTCGAAGTGTGTTCAAACCCCTGTAGGCCGAGCTGAAGATTTGAATGAGCGGTGTGCAGCCCTCATGACCAAGTCTAATGATGCCCTAACAAAGGACAAAGGCCCAAAGCCTGTAAGCAAAAGTAGGACATGTGCCACTGTTACTTCTCATAACCGGGAAGCAGAGGATTTGATCAGCTCAAATGACCGAGTTGAGTCAGATACAAGGAAGGCAAGGCCTATGATCTCCAGGAGACACATGTGGATTGATTTACTTAAGGTGGGGGTCCCTAGAGAGGAAATAGATGGGATTCCTACACCAGCATTGTTTAAGAAGTGGAAGCAAATGGTTGGGAATGGTAGATTCAGTCACATTAAGTGTTTCTGTTGCCATAAAATGGGGCATTTTGCAAAAATGTGCCATGCTGTGAAGGCTGAACAACAGCAAGCTTGTGTGCTTCCCAGGACAGCACGGAGAGACATGCAAGTTTATTCGTTACGTTGGAAGTCAATGCCTTTCCGTGAAAGTATTTCAAGGCAACAGTGGGCACCCTACAATAGTTTTGCAGTTAGAAATGGGCAGATAGAGAAATGTGAGCAGTGAGCTATGTTTTTAGGCACAGTTGGAAGGAACATATAATCTGCTTTGTCTCTTACTCTTTTCAGGTATTGAGCATCGAGAGGTGGAGCAGGCAGAGCAGATGACCATACTGGATGGGAGGAGACAGACCAGAAGAGAGCCTGAGAAAAGGTGGCTGAATTGGAGTGGACTTCCATCTGAGCATTTTCCTTATGACCAAGAAGAAAAGAGACTTTTCATCTGGGACTTTCTTTACAAACTGCCAAAAGACATTGTTAACCCTGCTCAAAAGTCAGCCTTCCAGGGACAAACCAATCGTCTGACCGCCCACAAGATGGGGGTCGAAAGGGAATTTGTTCCTCCCATTTATACGGGGGGTTTATTTTGCCCTTTCCTGGACAAAAGGCTTGAAGAAGTTTCCTATATTATCCTATAAAGTCAAGAGGTGGTATGTGTTGCTATGGGCATTTGTATAGTGACTTTACTGCAATAATATAGAGTTTTAGATTTAGTAACAGCATATGTCTACAAAGGCCTCTTCCACCTCCATTGATATGTAAATAAACCAGATAGAAGATGAGCAGAGGAAGTTTGTGTTTACAGGAAGTGGGTGGGGGAGGCATGGGGAGGGTTTGAAGGAGACATGTGTTTTGGGACAGAGGGACAGTGGTGTTTTGGAAGGACAAAGGACAAGATGGCTACCAGGAGCTGGATAACGTTGGAGACGCTGGTGTGAGTTGGACTTTGAACAAGGAACTATGAAGGACATCTTAACCCCTAAGTTGAGTAATTGTTTAGTTTGCTTAATGGGATATGTGTAGGCATATATTATGTAAGCTATAAGTTGTGTTGTATTGTTCATCCTACAGTTTATATGTGCAGATTTTTCCTTGTTTAGTAAAGCATTAATACACTTCAGAAGTCTAGTCTTCCTTGGTTTTACCACAAGAACTTAATAGATAGACGCAGGCATAACATCCTGCCGCCTCCATCTCCGCAACATCGCCAAAATACGCCCCTTTCTAACCAATGACACAACAAAGCTCTTAATTCACTCCCTGGTCATCTCTCGCCTCGACTACTGCAACTCCCTTCTCATTTGCTTACCTCTACATAGTCTATCACCTCTTCAATCCATCATGAATGCTGCTGCCAGACTCATCCACCTTACCAATCACTCTGTGTCTGCTACTCCTCTCTGTCAATCCCTCCACTGGCTTCCACTCGGCCAAAGAATTAAATTCAAAATACTAACAACTACGTACAAAGCCATCCACAATTTCGCCCCCAGCTACATCACTAGCCTAGTCTCTAAATACCAACCTACTCGTTCTCTTTGTTCCTCTCAAGACCTCCTGCTCTCTCTAGCTCCCTCATCACTTCCTCCCATGCGCGCCTCCAGGACTTTTCCAGAGCCTCTCCAATCCTATGGAATGCCTTACCCCAATCTGTCCGCCTATCTCCTACTCTATTAGCGTTTAGACGATCCCTGAAAACCCTTCTCTTCAGAGAAGCATATCCTACCCACACATAACAACCGTATTTTCATTTTCTCCATCAGCTCATCCCCCCACAGTATTACCTTTTGTTCCAATTGACCCTCCCTTCTAGCTTGTAAGCTCAAACGAGCAGGGCCCTCTGATCCCTCCTGTATTGATTTGTATTGTAATTGTACTGTCTACCCTCATGTTGTAAAGCGCTGCGCAAACTGTTGGCGCTATATAAATCCTGTATAATAATAATACATAGAAATTGACTGGAGTAATGGCACTGCTGGGACAGTTAAAGGGCAAAAATTTATAAACCTATTACAGGACAATTTTATGGTCCAGTTTATTGAGGCCCCAACTAGGAATGATGCTCTGCTGGATCTGGTAATCTCAAATCATGCAGAGCTTATTACTAATGTTCAGATAAAGGAACACCTGGGTAACAGTGATCATAACATGATTTCATTTGATGTTAGCTGTAAGCAAGAAATACATACAGGAAAGATAAAAACGCTCAACTTCAAGAGAGCAAATTTTCCAAGGATGAGGGCTGCTCTCCAGGACTTGGACTGGGAGGGAATATTGGCATCAATGAGCACAGAACAGAAATGGGAATTCTTCAAAAAGACTGTCTGGGACCTCACTGCAAAGTATATTCCTATGGGCAATAAGTTTAAAAGGCTTAAAATAAAACCTATGTGGCTCACGGTCAAAGTTAAAAAAGCTATGAACAATAAGAAAAGAGCTTTTAAAAAATATAAAAGTGAAGGAACACTAGTGTTGTTTAAATGTTACAAAGAATTTAACAGAATATGTAAAAAGGAAATCAAGGATGCAAAAATTCAAAACGAACGACAGATTGCAAAAGATAGTAGGACAAACCCAAAAAAACTCTTCAAATATATTAATAGTAAAAAGGTCAGGTCTGAGCATGTAGGCCCTTTACAGGGGACAAAGAGAAGGCTAATTTATTAAATACTTTCTTCAGCTCTGTGTATACAAAGGAGCATGGGGGAGCTCATGTCCATAATGGGGGTGGTATTTACACAGCCCCGAATGATCCACAATGGCTCAAAAGTGATATGGTCCAGAAATATTTAGACAGAATAAAGGTGGATAAAGCACCTGGACCTGATGGCAACCACCCACGGATCTTAAAAGAATTGAGCTCTGCAATTTCAAAGCCATTGTATTTAATTTTTAGGGACTCATTAATGACGGGAATAGTACCACTGGATTGGCGCAGGGCGAACGTGGTGCCTATATTTAAAAAGGGAACAAAGTCTTTACCATGTAACTATAGACCTGTTAGTTTAACTTCTATAGTTGGGAAGATACTGGAGAGATTAATAAAAGACCACATAGACGAGTTCTTGCTGGAAAAAAATTTTTTTAAGCAACAGACAGCATGGGTTCATGAAAGACAGAAGTTGTCAGACAAACCTGATTTCTTTTTATGAAGAGGTAAGCAAAACCTTGGACAGAGGTGTGGCTGTGGACGTGGTATACTTGGATTTTTCAAAAGCGTTCGATACAGTTCCCCACACATGGCTCATGTGTAAGGTAAGGTCTACAGGCTTGGAAATATCGGTTTGTAAATGGATAGAAAACTGGCTAAAAGACAGAATTCAGAGAGTCGTGGTTAATGATTCTTACTCTGAATGGTCTAAGGTTATCAGTGGTGTACCCCAAGGTTCAGTGCTGGGACCCTTACTTTTTAATATCTTTATAAATGATATTGGGTCTGGGATCAAAAGTAACATTTCTGTCTTTACAGATGACACCAAGCTATGCAGTGGAATAACGTCCTTACAGGAGGTCTCCAATTTACAAGCTGACATCAATGCTCTGTCTAATTGGGCGACTATGTGGCAGATGAGGTTTAATGTTGATAAATGTAAAGTTATGCACTTGGGGCTAAGAATATGCATGCATCATACATGCTAGGGGGAGTACAACTGGGGGAATCCATAGTGGAGAAGGATCTGGGGGTTTTGGTAGATCATAAGCTCAATAATAACATGCAATGTCAAGCTGCGGTTTCCAAAGCAAGCAAAGTTCTTTCTTGTATTAAGAGAGGTATGGACTCCAGAGAGAGAGATATAATTTTGCCCCTGTTCAAATCTTTAGTAAGACCTCATCTGGAATATGCAGTTCAGTTTTGGGCACCAGTTCTCAAAAAGGATATCGGGGAACTGGAGAAAGTGCAGAGAAGGGCAACCAAACTGATAAGAGGCATGGAGGAGCTCAGCTATGAGGAAAGATTAGAGGAACTGAATTTATTCACTCTTGAGAAGAGGAGATTAAGGGGGGATATGATCAACATGTACAAATATATAAGGGGTCCATATGGTGAACTTGGTGTTGAGTTATTCACTTTACGGTCAACCCAGAAGACAAGGGGGCACTCCTTACGTCTAGAGGAAAAGAGATTTCATCTCCAAATACGGAAAGGTTTCTTCACAGTAAGAGCTGTGAAAATATGGAATAGACTCCCTCCAGAGGTGGTTCTGGCTAACTCAGTAGATTGCTTTAAGAAAGGCCTGGATACTTTCCTAAATGTACATAATATAACTGGGTACTGACATTTATAGGTAAAGTTGATCCAGGGAAAATCCGACTGCCTCTAGGGGGATCAGGAAGGGATTTTTTTTCCCCTGCTGTAGCAGATTGGCGCATGCTCTTTTGGGTTTTTTTTTTTTTGCCTTCCTCTGGATCAACTGTGGGTATAGAATGGGGTTTATTGGAGTGTACGATATATTTTATTTTTATTTATTATTTCTTTTTTTTTATGGTTGAACTGGATGGAGTTGTGTCTTTTTTCGGCCTAGCTAACTATGTAACTATGTAACATCATGGAGGTTAAGCACAGAGTGTCTTCTCTGGAAGATGTCCAATGAGACCATAATGCAGATCTCCACACCTTAAAGATTAAGGTCAAATACCTGGACGCAAGGGCAGAAGATGCAGAGAACCACAATCAACGCAATAACCTGTGAATAATCAGGCTCCCCAAAGGTTCGAAGGGATCTGACCACCTTTATGGAAACTCTCCTACAATTACTTCTCCTGTGGGCTAAGTTCTCACCCTACTTCTCGGTTGATAGAGCTTATCGCATCCCTGTGACCTGTGGCCCGTCAGGCTCTCCACCCCATATATTTATCTTCAAACTCCTGCACTTCAGAGACCGGGATTTGGTTCTCCATGAGGCTAGCAATCAAGGGGACCTGCTGTACAACAACACTAAATTCCTTATATTCCCTTACTACTCGGTGGAGACTCAGCGACAGTGGAAGTCTTTTGACCATGTTAGGGCCAAACTACATGCTAAAGGCCTGAAGCACAGTATGTTATTTCCTGCCAAGTTAAGAGTGGAAGATGGAGACCGTGTACACTTCTTTATATCGCCAGAGAATGCCATCTCCTGAATTGAGACAACCCCAAGTAGCTTTGCTATAAGTGAGTTGTTCTATTTCTCTCTTTGTTTGCTTTCATTGAGAGCTCAGTGAGGCATTTATGGTGAATATTTTCTATGCAGTCCACTACAGACATGCCTATTTCCTTATACTTACTGACCCTGTGAACATTAATGAACGTTTTGTGATGTACTACCAGACTATCTGGCCGAGATAGATTTCCCTGTTATTACCTCCACATACTGAGAAAAACTCTCCTATCACTTTGGAGGAGGTGCAAAAGGCATTGGGCGCTCTTCAATCGGGTAAGACTCCTGGCCCTGATGGGCTTCCTGTTGAATTTTATAAAAATGATGCTGAGGAACTGCTTCCTCGTCTTCACTCGTTCTTTGTACGGGGTTTGGGATCCGCTTCAGATGATTCTGAGTGATGCAGTGATCGTGGTGATTCTGAAACAGGAGCAGAACCCTGATATGTGCTCCTCTTATCACCTCATCTCTCTGCTGAATGCAGATGCGAAGTTCCAATCTAAAATCTTGGCTAACTATCTCAATACAGTGAGCACGGCCTTAGTGCATCCAGACCATTCTGGTTTTATGCCTGGTTGTGCACAGATATCAGACAATTCCATATGCATATGGCTCTGGGCGGTCCGGACATCCTTGGATGCTAAAAAAGCATTTGATTTGGTTGAGTGGGATTAACTCTGAGTGGTTCTGACTTGCTTTGGCCCCCATTTTCTGTCCTGGTTGAAATTATTGTATGCCCATCCAAGGGCTAGGGTTAGAACTAAAGGAACCTTATCGGTCTCCTTTCCCTTGGGTAAGGGGACATATCAGGGATGCCCTTTATCCCCGGGTTTATTTGCCTGGGCTCTTGAGCCTTTAGCCATTCTCCTTCGAGCAGATCCAGTGGTGAGAGGCTGTTAGGATACCCACCAAGGCCAAGATGCTGAGAGCGGCTCCCCTTGAATCCCCGAGTAGGGGATACTATGGCTGTTTACTTGGAGAATAATGTTTCTCCCACCTCCTGGAAGTATATTCCCCTAACTCCATCTGGTCGGGTGAATATATTGAAAATTATACTGCTACTTTTTTCGCAACACTCCGGTCTTTATCTCTAAGCTGATTTTTTAGAAATTGGATAGCATGGTGGTATCTTTTGTCTGGGCCGAGTGGACCACACTGCCCCCCCCCCCCCCCAGCTGGCTAAATAAACTTTGAAGCTGCCCTTGTCCCAAGGTGGTTTGGCTCTGCCCAATTTTCAACTATATTACCGGGCAGCTGTACTGGTCACGATGCGTTGGTGTTTCTTGTCTCCCGGCCTAGACACAACCCGGCGGTGACATTGGAGGCAGCTCTACTGGGTTCATAGGCGGCCCTGAGCAATTTTGTTTGAAAGTTGTCAACGGGAAGAAGGTTTCATTTTCAACATGTCAATGACCCAAAGCACACATCAAAAATGACCACACTGTGATTAAAGGAGAAAAAGGATGACTGTCCTTGCATGGCTTAGTCAGAGCCCAGACATAAATCCCATTGAAAATCTGTGGAATGACTAGAAGACTGCAGTCTGCAAATGGTCACCATTAAATTTAACTGAACTTGAGCAGTTCTGCAAAGAAGACTGGGCAAATATTGCAAAGTCTAGATGTGCAAAGTTAGCAAAGACCTATTCCAACAGTCTAAAGGCTATAATTAAAGCAAAAGGTGGTTAAAAAAAATACTGACATAAGGGGAGGTGATCCTTTTTCCAACTCAGTAAATCTGTTTTTGATTTTTTTTTCTGACATGTTGGTGTTATATCTTTCACTTGGATGTTATAAGTTGCACTAGTTAATACAGCTGGATAAATTAAAAATGGTGTCAATCTTCATTCCAGGTTGCAAAACAACGAAATTTGATTATTTTAATGGTGATTCTTTTCTATACCCACTGTATTTAGAATGTCCTCCACGTTTTCCCCACATCTCCCCTTGTGGGGTAATCCCTCGCTCCCTCATCTCTACTAAATCCCTGATCCGCAATTGTGAGCGCTTGAAGGGTAACAACGTTAAAGCATGTCATCTCTGACAGGAGGGTGGTGCCCTTTAGCTCTTTGAGACAAAAATACTCCCTACCGGGATCTATGGTGTTGGCAATTGAAACATGCACTCTGCACACAATTCCTTCTGGCCTATTGTGTTGGAGTTTGACCCGACTAAACACCTTGAATGATGGGGAAGCCCTTGTCTTCCCTGTATCTTTGTCTCTCAGTAGCTTATGATACTAAGTCCACTCGTACCTTATACCGATGGCGCACGGATATCCCTGAGCTTACAAAGGAGGACTGGGGGGCTTGTGTCTTCACCAATGTGACTTCAATAATCTCATCCAAAGATCGGTTCATACAGTTAAACTTTTTGCATTACACACCTCAGTCCCCAGCACCTAGCAAATATTTATGCCCAAGCCGACCCCTGTGTACAAGGTGTGCTGGTCCACTGGTACCTATTTACATATGGTGTGGTCCTGTCCGTTACTTAGTCTCTTTTGGGATACGGTGACACAGGCCCTTAGTCAATTATGTGATCTGACACTATGCCCTGACCTGTTTTTTCTGTTGTTGGGCCATTAGGAGGATGTGGAGGTGGATCGTTATACTAAGTCCTCTCTCCCCTATGCTTTATTTTATGCAAGAAGGGAAATCGTATTGAGCTGGAAGTCTCCTACACCTCCAACGGTGGCTACATGGAATTTAGTTCTCTCCCTCTATAAAATAACCTATGAAAGCAGAAATCGTCCCAGGAAAATTGACAATGTGTGGTCTGTCTGGATAGATGCATATGGACAGAATAAGATATATACTGTATAATATACCAGTGTACCATTTGTTACTATTTTTTCTCGTTTTTTTTTTTTTGTACTACCGTGAGCTGTATTTTCTTGGGCAAACCTTTAATAAAAAGTTTTCTGTTAAAAAAAATCTGATTGAGATGCTGTGGCATGACCTTAAACAGGCTGTTCATGCCCGAAACCCTCCAGTGTGGCTGAATTAAAACCATTCTGCAAAAAAGAGTGTGCCAATTTTCCTCCACAGCAATATGAAAGACTCATTGCCAGTTATTGCAAATGTTTAAATGCCAAGGGTGGGACAATAAGTTATTAGGTTTAGGGGGCAATTATTTTTTCACATAGCGTCAGGCAGGTTTGGTCAGCTTTTCCCCTAATAAATGAAATCATCATTTAAAACTTGAATTTTGTATTTACTTGAGTTATCTTTGTATGATATTAAAATTAGTTTGGTGATCTGACAAGTCGATCTAGTTCAACCAATGACAGAACACCTTTTCCCATGTTGTGAAGAAGAGGGGAGGAGGAGGTGTTCTGTAATCCTGTTCAAGTGTGACAGCACTGCTCCTCCAAAGATATGGTAGAATGAATGACCATTGTTACTCTATGCAAGAAAGTGTGTTACTGCAGGATCGCCAGCTGAAAATTAAAGAATGAAGCCACGAAAGCTAAGGACTATTAAGCCGCAATATATAATATTTTTGTTCTTGGGTTTGGATATGCTTTGTAGCTACACTGTCGATGCAGTGAAGTGACAGTATCTCTGTAAAGGGCATCCCATGCCCCCATGTACTTACATTATCTGCATTCCTAAACAGCACCTTGTGGTGATGTCATTTCCTGGTCATGTGGCAGTTCCTAATAATTGGCACTGTCACAAGGAAACAGACCACATGTATCCCACCCTGGAAGTGCTGAGTATTATTTACAACTGCAGAGGGAAAAAATGCTTTGAGGAAGCACAGGTAAAGTGAGTATAAGGGGGTTGTGACTGACTTTGCCCTGCAAAGGTGACAGTGTCTCATCAAGTTACTGAATCCGTATGACAGCAAGGGAATTAAAATTGTCAGTAAAACAGATCAGAAATCACAACTTTCATATATCTATAGTACAGTTTTACTTTAAATTGATCTATAACACCTGTTTGTATAAGTTTTCCCATGAAAAAATCCAGCATTAAATTTCTTTTAATGATCACAAAAGTAGATGATCTGATGCACAATTGTGTCACCTTGTGAGGAAATCCACTCATTAAAACACTGTTTCGTGCCAGCTCACACATATCACACGAGCTCAGTTTCCATACTTGGGTTGCGATGCTGTATTCTTCCATCAAAGGCTCCTGTAAACATAGACATAAACATGAGAAGGCATTCAGTTACACATGATATTTTTATTGTCTGTGATCATAAGACTTAACCCCTTGCTGACAACTGAAATAAATGTACTGCCAAGAAAATAAAACCTACTGGGTTAAACTTCACGAAAACACATATATGAGTAGTGTATTATTCTATAAAATATATAAATGTTGTGCACAACTGTACCTTTGTGAAATGGAATTGAAGAGGGTCATCTGTGGATAATGATACCATAAGGCCACGTGATAAGAAATCGGGGAGAGGATTCCTGTGATAGCTCAGAAACAAACTGTTATTGCTTAAAGGAGACATAGCGATGCCAATCTGTGCCAGGTAGTACAAATACTGCAAAACAGGTGCCTGCAGCGACAGGAATAGAAGAAACAAATGAGCTTAAACAAAGGTGGACAAATGAAGAGGAGACAAGCTTAATAAAAATTCTAAATTTAAAGCCTGATTCTATGCGATTATAATGGTCATCATTCATTAATTTTATGTGCAACTAGTCCTCGGTTCCCTCTGTGGAGTGTATTTCTAAACAGGTGAAATTGTAATTTTAACTATTATCTATGGAAATGTCCATTTGATTGCTTCCCAATTGATCAGGGTATGTAAAAGTGTATCTTTGGCCATGGTAAAAAAAGGAAATTTTGTTTTATTTTCTAAAGTTAAATGTAACATTTCTATTTTACCAAATATGCATTTTTCCCCCCTCACCCTCTCTAAAATGGACTCCTAAAGTGTCCTTTTGATCTCTTACCAGGTTAAAGCTGGCTGTAGATGGATCGAAATTCAGCCTTTCAGTAAGGCCCAGCCTAATTTCGATCGTTTTATGCCCATTCCCATTCCAGAGAAGTCATTGCCTTCTCTCGAACCAGGTAGTTGGAACATTTTCCTGTGATCAGCTGTGATCAGTGTATTCTGACAGTGGAGGAGTAGGAAAGATTCTTTCATCCACCTCACTTGTTTGGATGAGGAAATCCACTCTTTCTGAATACAGTGCAGAGTATATAGTGCAGTCAGTGTAGTGTATATAATACAGTGTAGGGTATATAGTGCAGTCAGTGTAGTGTATATAATACAGTGCAGGGTATATAGTGCAGCCAGTGTAGTGTATATAATAAAGTGCAGGGTATATAGTGCAGCCAGTGTAGTGTATATAATACAGTGCAGGGTATATAGTGCAGTCAGTGTAGTGTAAATAATACAGTGCAGAGTAAATAGTGCAGTCACTGTAGTGTAAATAATACAGTGCAGACTATATAGTGCAGTGCAGACTATATAATACAGTGTATTGAAGTGATTAAGGGGAACCCCTATGACAGAATTAAGAAAAAAATGGTGTGGGGTCCCCCCAAAATCCATACCAGGTCTTTTGAGATCTGGTATGTTATTGCTGTTATCAAGATTAAACTTCCTACCTCCAATACAGCCTTGAACTACTAGAGCACTTATATATCCAAAAATATATATATATAAAAAAAATGAATTTATTCATTAGTTTAGGCCGATATATATTGCAATAGGAGTAAATTGGTTTGCGCAAAAGTTATCCCATCTACAAACTACGAGATAGATTTAGGGACTTTTATTTGATTTTATTGTTTTTACTGGTAATAGCGGCGATCTGAGATTTTTAACATGACTGCAACATTGTGGCAGACAAATCTGACCCCAAATTACTCTTTTTGGGGACCAGTGACATTATTACATTGATCAGTGCTATAAAAATGCACAGATCAATGTAAAAATGACACTGTCAGGGAAGGGGTTAAAACTAGGGGGCGGTCAAGGTGTTTAGTATGTTCCCACTGCGTGTTCTAACTCTAGGGGGATGGGCTTACTGAAACATGACAGAGATCACTGTTGCCGATCACCGAGAACAGTAGATCCCTGTTATGTCACTAGGCAGAATGGGGAAATGCCTTGTTTACATAGGCAGTCCCCCGTTCTGCCTCTCCTCTCCGCGATCGCGGGCCACTGGTAGACATCGAGTTTGCGGGACCTGCAGGCACGCTCGGTGGTGTGCTCGCGCCCGCTATCCTGCTTTAACAGAAGGAAGTACAGGTACACCGATTTGCACAGTGGTGTCACTCTGCTGACGTATATCGGTGTGAGCCGGTCGGCAAGTGGTTAAAGCAATATTTCATTTTTATTGTTTCACTTTAAGCATAATTAAAATCACTGCTCCTTTAAAAACTATTATTTTAAAAACTTTTTTTTGCATTGATACATGTCCCCCAGGGCAGTACCCGTGTCCTCATATACTTTTTATGGCAATAACTTGCGTACAAGCCTTTAAAATTAGGACTTTTGATTTTTCATGCTCGTGTCCCATAGATTTTAATAGGGTTCACATGTTCGCTAAAACTTTTTGCCTGTTCGAGGTGTTCTGGTGTGAACCAAACCAGGGAGGTGTTCGGCCAATCCCTAACAGAGACCAATAAAATGTACAGCAATTTTGCAACTCTTTCATTTTTCCAGATAAACGCTATGCTGGAAGCATTACCTTGCGGAGTAGAAGTCCATGTGAGATGTTCTGTGATAGCATAAATCCAGATACAAGGTGGTGAATAGGTCCTGCTTCCCCACAATGTGGTCTCAGTACAAAAGTATGAAACCCACGTTGCCTGTTGCCACAAAGGCAAAAAAAACAACAAAGTTATATGCATTTTCAGTGAAGCAACATAAAAATGTATATACATTTACTATATACCATCACTACATCACAGTTAATATCCTCTCAACCAGGCCCTACAAAATCTCCATAACCAAGAATCAAATCTCACCATAAATAACTGGAATCCTGAAGAGGTACAAATTGACAATCATTCTCTGGTACATAAACTAAGCCAATGACAGCATAATTAAATGTTTTTACACTGGAAAAACAGAGCCATCTCAACAAATGCAAGCAGTGTGGGATTTTAACGAGACCTTGTCACAAACTTCACCTATAGTAACATGGTACATGTTACAGCAGGGTGTAACATGCTACTAAAGCAGCAGCCCCCGCATCTCCTCCGATCTCTCATAGTGTCAGGAAGTGTAGGATGACAGCGAGTGGCATCATTCATTCACAGAATTCTGTCAATGGGTGAACTACAAGTCCCGTCTTCCACCACAGCAGATGACTTGTAGTTCTGAATGAACTGAGAGGGCGCTGATGAGCACTCTAAAGCCCCATACACACGGTCGGATTTTCCGATGGATTCTGTCCTATCAGACAATGTTGTCGGAAATTCCGACCGTGTGTAGGCACCATCGGACAGTTTCCATCGGATTGTCAGACGGACAAAGTCCTATCTCCTGCTGGATAGATTTTTTGACAACAAAGTCCGATCACACCAAATCCGATCGTGTGTAGCGAATTCCGACGGACAAAGTGCTACGCATGCTCAGATCACATTACAAGACCAAAGCTATTGGGGCGAATCCTTCGGTTTAAAGCTGTCCACATAGACCATCCCCTACAACACCATCAACATCATCTCTTCCACCATGCGCTCCACGAGCTTTTCAAGCCTCACTTTCAGATCGCTCTACTGCAGGGTAGTCTTCCCGGTCACAATTGCAGACTGACAGCGGTGAGAGCCGGCTTTGTGGGGGATGGTCTAAGTCGACAGCTTTACCTCAGATGCTTGCATACTTAGATGTGCCTCTTTTAACCATCAACCATGTGAGTTGCTAAATGTTGTACCTTCATTAAATGTAACCATATTCCCATTCTTTCACACTGGGGCGGTGGGTGCGTCGGCGGTAAAGCACCGCTAGCGGCCGAGAAAGGGTTAAACCCACCACAAAGCGCTGCTGCAGCAACGCTATGCCGGCGGTATAGCCGCACTGGCCCATTGATTTCAATGGGCAGGAGCGGTGAAGGAGGAGTATACACTGCTCCTTCACCGCTCCAAAGATGCTTCTAGCAGGACTTTTTTAGCGTCCTGCCAGCGCACCGCTCCAGTGTGATTGGAGAGACAGCAGGTCTCTTTCAGGGCGCTATTTTCATCGTTGTATCGCCTGCAAAGCGTCCCAGTGTGAAAGGGGTCTTATGCCCCGTACACACGGTCGGAAATTCCGACGGAAAATGTCCGATCGGACCATGTTGTCGGAAAATCCGACCGTGTGTGGGCTCCATCAGACGACGAAAAAAATTTGAGATCCTGCTCTCAAATTTTCCACCAACAAAATCCGATCAGACTTTTTCCAATCGTGTGTAGGGAATTCCGACGGACAAAGTGCCCCGCATGCTCAGATCAAATTACGAGACCAAAGCTATTGGCTACTAGCCTCTACGTAGTTCCGTCGTACACAACGAACATCACCACGTTCAGAATGATCGGATTTTCCGACAACTTTGTCTGACCGTGTGTATGCAACACCAGTGTCGGCCAAAATCCGTTGGATTTTGTGGTCGGAATTTCCGACCGTGTGTACGGGGCATTAGAAGCACCTCTCTTATTTTTTTTTATTGTAGTTCCTGCTGGATTTTGCTTCTAATCCCCTTGTGGAGGCGGCCATTTGTGGATGGACATTTTATGGTTACACAATCTATCACATTGCTATAATTCTTTTTATATAGACTATAAACTAAATGACTTATGAATAAATGGTTGTGGAACAAATCATCTGAGATTCCATTATTTCTTATGGGGAAATTTGCTTTGATATAAGCCCCCCGTACAAGGTCAGACATTCCGACCACAAAATCAATTAATTTTTTTCTGACGGATTTTGACCGAAACTTGTCTTGCATACACATGGTCGCACAAAGTTGTCAGAAAATCCGATCCTTCGGAACGAGGTGACGTCGAACACGTACGATGGGACTACGTAGAGGCCAGTAGCCAATAGCTTTCATCTCCAAATTTTTTCTGAGCATGCGTGGCACTTTGTGCGTCGGAATTCTCGACACACGATCGGAAAAAGTCAGATCGGATTTTGTTGTCGGAAAATTTGAGATCCAGCTTTCAAACTTTTTCAGACGGAAATTCCGACGGAAAAAGTCAGATGGACTTGTGTGTATGGGGCATAAGAGTGCTTTGGATTACAAGCATGTTTCTGGAACGAATTTTGGTTTTACTGTAATTGTTTTTCAATTATGCCATTCTTACTGAGCATTTAGCTGCATTTAGAGAAAATGGAATTCTGTTCATCCAGGATCCGACTAGACACTCTAAGCATGACTAAACGCATATATACACTACCAAACATGGCTAAAGTAAAACATATAAGTAAATACAGAAAAATGTATCTGGGCGGCATACAAGATTGTATTTTTTATACTGTGTGGAGCACTGGAGCTCTTCTCCTACATTTAGGATAGCTAAATGCAGAAGTGCCAGTGTGAATGAAGCATATGGAAATGCCTAAATTTACAAAGGAGCTCAACTTTCGTCTGAGCGCTGAGCTGTGTGCAGGCAGCCAAATATTGGTGAATTAACACACATCGGCTGTACGGACTCATCCGTTCAGCTGAATTTGGCAGGTGGCATTGTCTGACTGGATTCTCGTTGGGTGCCCCCACAATTGAGGGATCCAGCATTGTGGGGACAACTAAATCACCCTTAACTGTAGAATGTTGATGGGAAGATGAGCTCCTCAGGTGACCAAGTCTTCTGTACTGACAGGGCATCTAGGACTCCAACCTAGCTCAGGCAAGAGAGTTGAGGGACAGACATTTGTCCCAGGGCAAGAAGATCCTGGACAAAATCATGTCTAGCAGGTCTAATGCCTTGTACACACGGTCAGACATTCCGACCACAAAATTTGTCAGATTTTTTCAGACAGATTTTGTACGAAACTTGTGTTGCACACACACGGTCGGACAAAGTTGTCAGAAAATCTGATTGTTCTGAACGAGGTGACGTAGAAAACGTACGACGGGACTACGCAGAGGCCAGTAGCCAATAGCTTTCATCTCCAAATTTCTTCTGAGCCTGCTAGAGCCCACACACAATCGGATTTTCCCACAACATAATCCAAACTGACTTTTTCCATCGGAATATCCGACCATGTGTACGGGGCATTAGTACTCTAATCTGTGAGACGGTTCATGAGAAGACTTCTGCGAGTTGAGGATCCAACTGAAGTTCTGCAGAGTCTGCAATGTCCACTGGATACTCAATGACAGGAATAGGGGGGACTGATCTTTCAGCAGGAGATCATCCAGATACCCCCCAACATGAATCCCTTAAACATGGATCAGGGCAAACACCAGGGCAAGTATCTTGGTGAAAGCCCTGGGGACTATTTATTGACATATAATCACACACATAGGTTGGACTTGATGGACTTGTGTCTTTTTTCAACCTCACCTACTATATAACTATGTAACTATGGACAGGTGGAAATTCTTAACCCACAGGAACAAATTGAGTCTTTAGACCCAGAATGGACCAGATTTTTTAAGACAAAGGAGAGAAGGAGACCGAGTTCAAAAGTCTAGTTTGTAGCCCCCGGAAATTCACTCTGGATGCAGACGTTTGAGATTTCCTGGGACCAAAAGGCTGACAGACATCTCCCCACTCTAACAATTGTGGGCACCCCATAACTGGGAAGAGGGCTTGGAACCAGACTTGTCTTAGATTTGGAATTGGAGGACTGAGAGGGAGGAAAGAAACCTCAGAGTATAAGTCCTACTATTGAAGGCCAAGTCTTTTTATATTTGGGGAAGGAAAGTAGTTTAACCCCATGTGATTTCCTTGATATACTTATCCAAGGAGAGGCAAAACAGGTGTTCACCTTCAAAGGGTAGCTGTTCTAGGCATTTTTTACATGTCGCTCTGCAGGTCAGTTTTTAAGCCAAAGTATAGTATGCATGTGAAGAGAGAAAAGACTCATCCTGTGGACCTGGTAAAGCGTATCTGCAAAGCTACTCATGCAGTAGCAGAAGGCAAAGATAAGAAGACTGGGCATAGACTTATGTATCTGATGTAACAAGGATCTCAGGCCATGTGCTTAGTCCACAAATCAATGTTCTGGCAGACTGCCATAGAAGCAAGCACAGGTAGCATGGCGATGTCTGCTAAGAAAAAGGGGACAGGGCTCTGCTGCTGGTAGACCACTGTCTTAGACCTGTATAGCACCCTGTGGCTATCTTAATGTGATGCACCATGTGCCACAGAGAGAGCGCCCAAGCAGTGTCCAGTGCCCTCAGCAACATTACAGGCCTGCCCCATCTTCATTCTGGGGGGTGTCCTTTCCCCTAAAGCCCAGCAGAGGTGTCAATCAATCTGGAAGTTGAAGTAATAGCCACATGGCTGTGGTTCAGCCAGGAATCTTGAGAGAAGAATATATAGATATATGATATATGTAGCTGAGTAATAAACATAAGCCTCTGGAAATTCTGGAGGTGCATGGTCTATAGAACCACATGGAGCTCCTGGTGATACATGTATCTGTCATTCTAGAATGCTTTGCTTACACTGCAGTCTTCCCTAGTGTGTTTATGGGGCTCTATACATTTTCACTCTACACTTCCCTGATGGGTCACATACACACACATTCCTTTAAGAAGGGTTGCAGCTAGCTGCAGTACCCTTCTTTTGCCTGTCAGCTCTCCTTCGAGACTGTCTATCATTAAACTGATTTGGCTGGAGTTCAGATATAGATTACGTTTTACTTGAGGTTATGGAAGCACAACAGATGCACCTATCTCCTCTGAATAACACTATATGGGATAAAGTAACACATCAAAGATATTAGGATTCCCTGAACTACACATTCATTCACAGTATACTGTAAATGTACAAGGCAGAGAAACATCTACAGGGCAGTTGTTTTAAGTTAGAGCATATACCTGCGCAAGTGGTTCAGAACGGTCATGTTGGCAAACATGTAATACAAGTAATAGGCATAAGGTGGGTTGTCATCATCTTTCCAGTTCTCAGGCAGAGGACTCTCCATATTAAATATACGATGCTCAGGTTTTGATTCATCATCCACACTGTCAAATCCATCCACCTGATGAACATAAATTAATATGTTAAGATTTTGTGTATCTGTGTATCTCATATCTGTATACCCCTTATGTACCAGAGCACTTTATACATTTCCAGTATGTCATTACCCAACCACCTCAATACCAGCATGCTACAGGAAGGGGCCTTTTCAGACCACTTTTCATTTTCAGGGCTGTTATGGGTTGACTGAGCTCAAGTCATACAATAGTGTACGCAAATAGATTTTATTTCATTTGTTTATACAGAAAAGGCTTTCTTGGTGGCATTTTAATAACTGTACAAACACTCCCAAAATTACCCCTTTTGGGAAGTGGTGGGGAGGCATGGTGAGTATTTTAGAGATATCTATTCTTGCAACTATTTTTTTTTTACAGGAGACTGTATACTGCATATATCATCAGCAAGGCATTAAGTATATATTAAAATGCTAAGGTACCCAAAACCGTCAACCTCTATGTAACACTATCTCCCAAAACATTAAGCTTTAGTTTCGGACAATGTAGCATACAACAGTGCAGCAGAGTGCAGGGTCTGGGAATCTGGTGCAGCTCTGAATAGTAACCAGCTTCTAGGTTTTATTGTCAAAGCCTAATTGAACAAGCTTAAGTTAGAAACATATTGGTTACTACGCACAGCAAACCGATTCTGAGTGAACCAGTTTTAGTAAATCTCCCCTATGTAATGTACAGAATAGCTTGCAAAGTTCAGTGGTTAGGAATTAGTTCCCCATTATGGTAGTGTACTTTGGGTGTTCTCCTGCTGGTCTGTGTACCCCATTGCTGCTCAGTGTGCTTGTTTTGTGGTTAGTGTGCTCCCCTTTCGTTGGTGGTCTGTGGAAGCAATGTTACCTGAAAAGCGTTGCACATGTCCTGTGCCACTTCCTCACAGCTCTCTCTCTTTGTGGTATTTTATGTTTACATAACTATGAATGATTCTCAGTTATCACAAGGCACAAAGCTACTCAGTTTGGGTCTGTGAATTTAGCCTGTGATTTGCACTGTCCAATGACAGAACAATCACAGGCATTGTGCACATGCTTGCAGCTTGCACGCTCTGAACAAATGTGGACCTTTAAAATGTCCACTCAGAATGACTATTGCCCCAACCAGCCGTTTACCTACAATAGCTGGTCAGCAAGTGGATAAGATAACAAAGTAATACATACATTTTTTTGGAGGACAAACTAGGCTTTCTTTTAGCAATATTGTTTTGGAATAATGATTTTATTTTCTTTGGTATCTATAGACAAAAATATGTAAACCAAGATGAATAAATGCAATGTTTTCCATTTTGATCAGTGTTGGTTTAAAAAAAAAGTAGTTTTACCATAAATAAAAAGTAAACAATTCATTCTATAATTTTTCCTGTTTAAAATTACACTAAAATTATGTTTCTAGGGTACAGAATTGCAAAGATGTTTGCAATTTTCCAAATGTTTTTGTTAGAAAAAAAGTAACATACAACACAAATGAGCAAATGCAGTTCCTGACTGTCAATAGCATCAAGGAGAGCAGTGGCAGAGGGAATAAAGCTAGATGCAAAAGATGCGTCATAAAAACGTTGTTAAAGTTTTCAGGGTATTATCTTTTACGTTCAAAATCCTCAATTGGTTGAAATGGAAAAGGAGAAATTATGACTTACCTGTAAATTCCATATCTTGGAATACTGCACAGGACACAGGCAAATTATTCATAGATCCTGGATAATAGGCTCATACCTTCAGGTGACTGGACACTGGCAAAGCTTTTAATGACATGCCCCCTATAATTTCATTCCACTTCTTGAGTCCTCAATTTTGTGGTAAGCAATGCAGAGTAATCACGGAATGGAAGGTGGGCCCATGTGCTGTACTGTGCTCCAAGATGTGGCCTTTAAAGGTATGTCAAATATCCTGTTATCTTATTTCCACAGTACAGGACACAGGCAAAGTATACATAGACCCTGGGAAATACTCAAACAATGAATGAAAATGATGGGCAACAACTAAGCCAACAGAACTGGACAGAACAGGCTGAAAAAAACAACACTGATCAAAAGACCCAAATTCAAAAACCTAGCGGCCCAAAAGCTACATCCGCAGAAGACTGAACTTCCACCGGAGAAGAAGCATGGTTGTTTCATGTGAACATGATGTTGTGTTGGAGAGGTCTCATATTCAGAATTTTCTTTTTTGGAAGGGAAACCTTTGCTTGGGATGTGTCAAGGACCAGATCTAAGTATTCTGGGAGAGAATCAGAGAGCAGGTTTTTGGAAATTGGAACACCTGAATCTGAACATCTGTGGACTTTTGCAGATGGTCTAGATAACCTGTGACCTGGATGCCCTGAGTTCTAAGCAGGGCAAGAAGAGATGCTATGACTTTTTTGAAGACTGGGAGCAGAGGACAGACTGAAGGGCAGGGCAACAACTTGGAAATGGCTTGCAGAAAGTACTGATGAAGTGGATAAATGAGAATATGCAGATAGGCATCTTGGATGTCTATAGTATGGATGTCAGGTATTCCCCTTTCTCTGGGAGGTAATTACCCAGAGCAGGATGATTACCTCCATTTGGCTTTGGTACTATGAACAGGTTTGAATAGAATCTTGTGGAGGTAATGGCACACTTACTCCCTGGGACAAGAGATGGTTTAGGACATTCTGCAAATCTGACTTTTCTTGGGTAGTTTTTGGTTAAGAGAAGAAATCAGAGAGGGGGTAGGGTTTTGAACTCTATGTTTTACCTCTTTAAACCACCAATTGGACCCACAGGTCTATGATGTCTTTGTCTCATCTCCATTCCAGGGTGACATAGCGTGGAACAGTCTGCAGGACTGAGAACACGAAGTCCCAGTACTTGATCCTAGGCTTACCGGAGTCGCTCTTACACACATCTAGTGTGGGACCTTTATACTAAGTGTGGCATGCTACATTGTGTATTCTGCATTCCTTTGTGCAGCAATGACATTCCTTAAAAGAGATTCCATTGATGAAGTGTTCATGCTTGTTGTCTCTCGGCTATCTAACATTTCATTACCGTAGCCTGCTGTTACATATACTGTATGGTGCTCAGCTATCTCTCTAACTGCTTGGACTGTGGCTCATCTACTCATTTAACATCAGCAATTTCAATATGGCCTTACATAAGGGACTGCTCCACATTTTGATGCACAATCATTTTAGCCTCAGTCTGTAGCTCCCTGGACAGTTGATTACTGCACATATTTCCATTCCATGGCCATGTTATCTACAGGGCTATGCGGCTAATGGTGGATGGTGCACCCAATTTTTCTTATCCAGTATTTTATGGTTTATGATGTGTGTTTATGTGAATGTATGGATGGTGTCTAGATGTTAATTTGGCGAGACAACATTGTCTTTTTTAGATGGTGGAAGGTGGAGGTTTGATTTTTCATTGTGTCATATTTTTCTACAATAAACTTTTATAATTTTTTTAGACTTGTTTGCTTTTCATTTATTTGGGAACTATATGCCTGTGGCTCAAATTTGTGGTACTTTGGACTATACCCCTTTTTTCTTGGTACAGTTCTGTTTTTTTCTGGGACACGCCCAGTCAAATCACTTGATGGTATAAGCCTTTTAGTGCAGGGTCTATGAATACTTTGCCTGTGTTATGTACCGTACCATTCAGATACATATTTTATGAGTTTAGAATTTGGTTTAGTTCACCTTTATTTAAAAAAGTAATGGGGGAGCTCTACTAAAACTGGTGCACACAGAATCTGGTGCAGCTGTGCATAGTAATCAATCTTCTAGCTTCTAGGATTAAGGCCCCTTTCAGACGAGGCGGACTCCGCTTGCACGGAGCCCGCCTCTGTCCGCCGGCTCAGCGGGAGATCTGTCCGTTGATCTCCGCTGAGCCGGCGGATGACAAGCCTCTCTCCGCTCACTGAGCGGGGAGGGGCTTGCGAGCGCCGCTGATCTCTATGGAGAGATCAGGTGAAAACGGACAGTGTGTCCGTTTTCACCCGATCTCACCCGATCTCACCCGATCCGACGGATCTGGACGTGTGGTCCATACGTCTGCTTTTGGCGGATCGGACCGGATCGGATGTCAGCGGACATGTCTCCACTGACATCCGACGCTCCATAGAGTAACATGGAGCGCCCGTTCAGATCCGCCGTCAAAACTGACAGGCGGATCTGAACGGGCCTTCCGTGTGAAAGGGGCCTTATTGTCAAAGCTTAATTGATCAAGCAGAAGTTAGAAGCTGATTGGCTAATAATGCACAGCTGCACCATATTCTCTGTGCACTAGTTTTGTAAATCTCCCTCATTGGGGGAGTTCTTACAGATGAACTCCCAGCAAATACAAGAAAAATACTTTAATGCAGTTATTTCTACAACAACTTAAATGACAACTTTTGCAAAAAAAAATAAAATGTATATGATAAATGTGGTTAATATTAGGGTTGCACCGATACTGATACTAGTATCGGTATCAGTGCCGATACTTGTACTCGTGCAAATTCTCAGATGCCTAATCTGATACCTGGGCAGTCAGGGGGTGATCAGTTCGGCGGTGGGGGCTGTTACAAGCAATGATCTCCCTGTATAGATTTCAATAAAGCAGCTGACAGCCGCTTCTCCTCCTCTCTCTCCCACTGCTTTCAGCTGCTTTATTAAAATCTATACAGGGAGATTGGGGCTTATACCGGCCCCCACCACTGCACTGATCATCCTGACTGTCCCCTGTGTCCTCCATTTCCTCCTCCATGCTCCTAAGGTCCCCCGCCATGTCCTCCTTCAGCCCCCCTCTGTCCTCCTCCGCTCCCCCTCCGTGTCAGCCTCCGCTCCTTCGCCGTTCCCACTTCCTTGTCCTCCTCCGCTCCCCTCCGTGTCCTCCTTTGCTCCCCCTCCTCCTTTGCTCCCCCTCCGTGTCCTCCTCTGGTCCCCCCTGTCCCAGGAGATGGAGAGCGGAGGAAGGAGCCAGTAAATATATAATTTACCGGCACCTTCCTTTTCTGAATGCACAGAGTCAGTGATCACTGACTGTCCATTCATAACTGAGCATCGTAAACTATTTATAAAGCTTTAGTTTATGAATGGAGAGGAGCCTCTGTCTCCTCTCCATTCATGTTCAGTGCAGATGAGGCTACAGAGAAAGGGACTGGGGAATCTGTGTCCTCAGTCCTTTTCCCTGCCTCAAAGGGAAGATGTCAGGAAGATGTCAAAGGGAAGATGTTAGAACCCTGTTGCCTCACCAAAATCCCCCCCCCCCCCCCCCCCCCCCCAAACAGGGTTGATAAAAAATAAAAGATAACATTTTAATAAATATTTTAATGTAAAATTGTAAAAAGTAATAAAAAATAAAATAAAAAAACACTGACACTGTCAACCCCCCCCCCCCCCCAAAAAAAAATAAAAGCATTGTAAAAATAATTAACAAAAAATATATAACTTGTAAAAAAAATTGTAAAAAATAAATAAAATAAAAATAATAAACTGAGCTGAGGAGTTGTGTGGTAAGTCTTAGGCTCCACATGACTCACATGTTCTAAAAAGAGGTGCAGTTCTGGATGACTAGCAGGATTCACAGTGACCTCAAAAAGAGGCAGGAAAATGTTCTCCAAAATCTCCTGGAAATGATTAACCTGCTTTTTACTTCGGAACACATCACTGAAGGGAGAGCAAAATGGAAAAGTAATGTTAAATGTGAAAAAAAAAACACACAGAATTACATGATTCTGAAAACAGGTTTATAAAGAGGAATAGATCACTACAACCTATTAGGCAGGGTTGATTTGCTAAGGGAATAGAACATGTTTACTTTGTAAAGTGAGTTTTCACCTACCTTTGTGAATGAGATCACTTTGCAAAGAATACCCAATCATATGCAAGGAAATTCATGATTTTTGTTTGCACATGGGTGGATGATTGAAGTTAGCAAAGATTCATCTTAGTCACTAAGCTAATTTAAAATTCACTTTGCAAAGTATTCTATTCCTTTAGAAAATGAACCCCATATTTTAATACATCATCTACATTAAGTGGGTGGCACAGTGGTGTAGTGGTTAGCACTCTCACCTAGCAGTAAGAAGGGTCGCTGGTTCAAATCCCAACCACGACACTACCTGCCTGGAGTTTGCATGTTCTCCCTGTGCCTGCGTGGGTTTCCTCTGGGTACTCCGGTTTCCTCCCACAATCCAAAGACACGCAGGTAGGTTAATTGGCCCTAGTATATGAATGGGGACCTTGGATTGTGGGCTCCTTGAGGGTAGGGACCGATGTGAGTGTGCAATGTACAGGGATGGGGACAATTGTAGACACTCACTCGGGTTGAAGTGGATGGACTGATGTCTTTATTCAACCTTACTAACTATGAAGTGTCTGTATAACATTCACCGATCAGCCATGAAACATACAGTAATGCCACGTACACACAATCTGACTTTCCGGCGAGCTTGGGCCAGGGGACAATCCGACAGACTTTGCAGCTGAGGTCCGCCAGACTTTCAAATGAATGGACTTGGCCACACACGATCACTCCAAAAGTCCGCCAGATTTGAACGTGATGATGTAGAATAAGGAAGTTCATAGCCAGTAGCCAATAGCTGCCCTAGCATTGGTTTTAGTCCGTCGGACTAGCACACAGACGACCAGTCTTTTCGACCGGACTCGAGTCCGGCGGACAAATTTGAATTTTTGGAAGAAAAAGTCCACTGGAGCCCACACACGATCGAATTGTCCGCCGGAAAGTCCGATCGTGTGTCTTCGGCATAAATCTTGGTAAAGAGTTCTTACATCTTAAACTTGTAGCATTTTTCAGTAATAATTTGCAAACTGCTAAGGCAATTTTAGGCTCTGTGAATGCAGGCACAAGCACACTGCAGCCTACAACCAGTAGCAGGATTTGTTGCACAGTGTTGAGCCTCACTAGCCATATACTCATGTCAACATAAAATTGTAGTAAAGTCTTTGTGTTTTAAAATCTACTGACAGGCAGGGTTTTTATAACAGAAGAGACCTCTGCACAGCTCAGATTACAGCCTGCTGTGTGTGCCGCGGCAATGTGACTCCCGTGCACATGTGCAGGAGTTACGTCGCCACAGCCTGGTCATTCAAGAGGCCAAAGATAGGAAACCTGGAATGATGGAAGCGTCGGGGGAGCCATAACATCGCTACGCTGGAGGGTTCCTTTTGTAGGTAAGTCTGTTAGCATGCGGTGCATAGTCGCCTTCTCCGACTGACACTTTTATCAAGATCCGATTGCTCACTGCCTACATGGTTCATTAGCAGATGCCAGATTGGTGACCCTCGGGAATACATTGGGTCCATACACAAATCCCACAGTCATAGAGCTGGCCTGTAAAGTTTGGTTTGGGCACTGGATCTCCCATTTGGCACTCACCTTGGCACATGGTGCAAGGACAGTGGTTAGCTTCAGGGTGTTATACAGGTCCAGAAAGGTGGTTCATTCCTTGAAGTCTCCTCTGAGGGTATGCCCACCATAATGGGTGAACTCTGGTCCCTGGACAGGATCAGCAATCTACACAATGTAAGACAGGGTTTCCCTGTACCTTTTAACATACTGGTTCCTGGCTTACATGTCTTGATTGCACTGTAGTGTATACTACATCCTTATACTACAAGACATACAGAAGAGCTGCACACACAAGCAGTTCATATGGCACAGGTTTAGAGGGACTTACACTCTTATGCGGCGTACACACGATCGGACTTTCCGGCGGGATTATCCGCCGGACTTTCCACCGGACAATCCGCCAGAGTTTTGGCCAAAGTCCACGGGACTTTTGAGATGAACGGACTTGCCCACACACGGAGGACAGTCCGTTCATTTAGAATGTGACTCCAGATAGACGGGACTAGCGAAGGAGGTGAATGCCGCCGCCTCGATCGGCGACATTGACACCTCGTTAGCCCCGTCACCTGGTATGGATTTAAAGGGGAATCCCTACACTGAAAAAACGAGCGCCCCCCCTCCTGAGCCGTACCAGGCCGCGTGCCCTCAACATGGGGGGTGCCCTGGGGAAAGGGGGGCCCTGCGGCCCCCCCACCCCAAAGTACCTTGTCCCCATATTGATGAGGACAAGGGCCTCTTCCCGACAACCCTGGCCGTTGGTTGTCGGGGTCTGCAGGCGGGGGGCTTATCGGAATCCGGCAGCCCCCTTTAATTAGGGGGCCCCCTAGATACGGAGGATGCTGGGACTGTGACATCATAAGGGAGGTGGGGGTCACCATGTGACATGAGCCGGTGGCCCTGCCCCATGTCCCTATATAAGTCACAGCACAGCGTGTCTCTGTCATTACGGCCAGAGAGAGCGTTGTGTCAACATCGGATGAAGAAAGAAGAATAAGAAGCAGAAGCAGAAGCAGAAGGTGGCGGCGGCGACGGCAACGGCAACACAAGCCCGGGCCACCACTCGTAAAAGAGCTGGAAGAAGAAAGCAGAGGCCCGGCAAGAAGAACAGAAGAGACCCCCGAAGACCCCCGAAGTCGGAACAAGACTCCCAGACGGTGGCAGCGATGAAGAAGAAACCCGGGCTCCTCTACTAGTGAAAGAGCTAGTAAAAGAGCAGAAGATAGCAGAGGAGTCCCGCGAGAAGACCCCCCAAGACGGAAGAAGACCCCTGGAGCTGTGCAATAAAGTATTTTAAAAAATTTGTGTTTTTTTTTTTATTTACACTTTTTTCCCTTAGGTGAATGGGTAGGGGTTCATCGTACCCCATACTAATTTACATAGGGTGGGGGGCCAGTATCTGGGGGCCCCCTTATTAAAGGGGGCTCCCGGATTCCGATAAGCCCCCCACCCGCAGACCCCGACAACCAATGGCCAAGGTTTTGTCGGGAAGAGGCCCTTGTCCTCATCAACATGGGGACAAGGTGCTTTGGGGTGGGGGGGGCCGCAGGACCCCCCTTTCCCCAGGGCACCCCCCATGTTGAGGGCACGCGGCCTGGTACGGCTCAGGAGGGGGGAGACGCTCTTCCCCACCCCCTTTCCTGACTGGCCGGGCTGCATGCTCGGATAAGGGTCTGATATGGATTTGGGGGGGACCCCCACGCAGTTTTTTCGGCGTAGGGATTCCCCTTTAAAACCATACCAGGTGACGGGGCTAGCGCGGCGGCATTGACTTCCTTCGCTAGTCCCGTGTACCTGGAGTCACGTTCTAAATGAAAGGACTTTCCTCCGTGTGTGAGGCAAGTCCGTTCATTTCAAAAGTCCCGCAGACTAGCACACAGACAATTCTAAGTCAAAATGTAAAACTTAGTCCGCCGGACTTTTGGGAATGTCCGGCGGACAATCCCGCCGGAAAGTCAGATTGTGTGTACGCAGCCTTACTGTTTCTCCCTAACTGTACTGTCTCACTATTCAGCCTAATGGGTAACCTTATATATAAAGTTCACCTATTCAGATTTGACCATTCTTTTCAACATCCCAACTGGAATTTCCATTCCAACTACTGGTACCTATGAGACAACTGGAACTCAGTTAGTGCTTGGGTTACTGTGACTCCTTCATACTTCATGTCAATTCTGTGAGTACCCTCCAGAGGAAGACTCTCACTTAGCAATGGTGGATTACAATTCTTCCCAAACAACAGAATTTCCTGATGCACCCACTGCGACACAAACCAGAGGGGATACAAACTATCTGCTAAAAGAGCCTTGAGATTTCTCTCCTCCACTATTTAAAGTACCGTATATGTAAAGGATCTTTTTTTTCTAATTAACAAACATGTTATACTTGCAATTGGCATTGCATTGCCATTATACTTATACCATTGCACAGAGCAGCCCCAATTCTCCTCTACTGGGGTCACCTGCTGTCGTCCTGGCTCCCCCTGCCTTCTGATTGCCCTCCTAGCAAGCCACCTGCTAGGAGTGCATTTGTGCGGGCTTGACCGCACTGTATACATCTATTGACACATACAGTGCGGCTTGGCCCTGCCCCCCACTCCTTCATCACTGGATTTGATTGACAGCAGCAGGAGCCAATGGGAGAAGGGAGAGAGAGAGCAGCTGCTCTCGAGCAAAGCGCTTGATTGAGATCAGGCTCAGGTAAGTATTTAAGGGGGGGGGGGGGGGCTGCACCTAAAAGTTTGTTTTACCTTTACTGTGGATTCATTGATCAAGACTGTGCGTACTAGTCTCTATATAGATATGACTTAGGCAATACATATACAAAAAAATCCTCTAGGAAGAGAACCGTCTGCAGAAAGCCCTTTCCCACCCTGGATCAGGCAAGCTTGGCCTTATACAATGATTGGCCAGACTCAGGACGATTACTTTTCATCAAGATAATTTTGTATCCTAGAATTTACCAAAAATTATCCATCACCAAGGTGGACCTGGCACTTATTGGTGACATTACCATCCCCTATTGATGGGGGCTTAAAGACTCCTCTAAAAACCTTCTCTGCATTAGCAGGACCAGTCCTACACCTGTCACCTTAACGATTGACCAAACTGAGTACAGTATAAATGGGCCAAAGAAATGTATGATGACTTTTCTCCTGAGAGAGACAACCCAAATATTTTTTTTAAAGATGGTATTTATTGACTGTAAAATTGTACAAGGTACAAATGCCATAACAATAAATTTAAAACATCCTTTTACAGAATCCATGTCCTGTGTAATTCGTATACAGTACATAACTATTACAAAGTGAAGCCTGACTATACCATATCAATTTTGAGGTATGTTATAGGAGCAAACATAATAAGGCAGGGTCTAACAGGAAGCCAGTTGGGTTACATAGTCCAAGGCCCCCAAATTTTCTCAAAACGTTTTGGAGATTAGTGTATGTAAGTTGGTACAGCGGGAGAGCAGAACTGATCAGCTGTTTACACTCTGAGAGGATTGGCAGAAAGGACCTCTTACAGATAATGAAGGTATTCTTTTTGGCATACAAGTAGAGTATAAGCAGTAGTTTTTTGGCATGACAACTAACTGGCAGATCCTGCACCAGCCCCAACAGTCAGACTCTAGGGTACAGAACATTTGGGAGACCCATAGCTAACTCAAGAAATTTTCATGCTTGCGACCAAAATCCTTTTATTTGGGGGCATAACCACAGAGCATAAAAGAAATCGGCTCATTGACCAAACAATCGGAAGCAAAGAGGGATGTTTCTAACCCCAGACTGTACATGAGTTTGGGAGTGCAGTATATTTGATGAAATAGCTTAAGTTGTATGAGCCTATCCTTAGAGGAAATTAGAGATATCGTATACAGTATCTCACAAAAGTGAGTACGTCCCTCACATTTTTGTAAACATGTTATTATATCTTTTCATGTGACAACACTGAAGACATTATACTTTGCTATAATGTAAAGTAGTGAGTGTACACCTTGTATAACAGTGTAAATTTGCTGTCCCCTCAAAATAACACAGCACACAGCCATTAATGTCTAAACCGCTGGCAACAAAAGTGAGTACCCCATAAGTGAAAATGTCCAAATTGGGGGCCCAATTAGCCTTTTCCCTCCCCGATGTCCTGTGACTCGTTAGTGTTACAAGGTCTCAGGTGTGAATGGGGAGCAGGTGTGTTAAATTTGGTGTTATCGCTCTCATTCTCTCATACTGGTCACTGGAAGTTCAACATGGCACCTCGTGACAAAGAGCTTTCTGAGGATCTGAAAAAAAGAACTATTGCTCTACATAAAGACGGCCTAGGCTATAAGAAGATTGCCAAGACCCTGAAACTGAGATTCAGCACGGTGGCCAAGATCATACAGCGGTTTAACAGGACAGGTTCCACTCAGAACAGGCCTCGCCATGATCGACCAAAGAAGTTGAGTGCACGTGCTCAGTGTCCTATCCAGAGGTTGTCCTTGGGAAATAGATGCATGAGTGCTGCCGGCAGAGCAGCAGAGGTTAAAGGGGTGGGGGTCTGCCTTTCAGTGCTCAGACCATACGCACAAGAAAGCCGCAAACAGTTTGCTGAAGACAAGCAGACTAAGGACATGAATTACTGGAACCATGTCCTTTGGTCTGATGAGACCAAGATAAATTTATTTGGTTCAGATGGTGTCAAGCGTGTGTGGCAGCAACCAGGTGAGGAGCACAAATACAAGTGTGTCTTGCCTACAGTCAAGCATGGTAGTGGGAGTGTCACTGTCTGGGGCTGCATGAGTGCTGCCGACACTGGGAAGCTACAGTTTGATGGACTGGCCAAGCATGTCTCCAGATCTAAACCCTATTAAGCATCTGTGGGGCATCCTCAATCCGAAAGTGGAGGAGTGCAAGGTCTCTAACATCCACCAGCTCCGTGATGGTGCCATGGAGTAGTGGAAGAGGACTCCAGTGGCAATCTGTGAAGCTCTGGTGAACTCCATGCCCAAGAGGGTTAAGGCATTGATGGAAAAAAATGGTGGCCACACAAAATATTGACACTTTGAACCCAATTTGGAAATTTTCACGTGGGGTGTACTTACTTTGTACTTAATGGCTGTGTGTTGAGTTATTTTGAGGGGACAGAAAGTGTACACTGTTATACAAGCTGTACACTCAAATTGTAGCAAAGTGTAATTTCCTCAGTGTTGGCACATGAAAAGATATAATAAGATATTTACAAAAATGTGAGGGGTGTACTTACTTTTGTGAGATACACTATGTTTCCTCAAAATCCTCCCAATCTTCCTTGAAAAGTTGGGGGATCACATTCGATGCTGTTCATAAATCTAGCCCTTGGTGATCAAGATTGTCTTTTTACCAATATGGCGGCACAAACATAATCTTCATGTAGTGAGAGACAGAGAGAGCAGCCATTTGAATTGATATCTTTATCATCCTGCCTACATCCAGAGGATGGATTCTATGCATTGTATGAACCCACGCTTTACTAGGCTTCTATAACATGGAGTCTAGTCATCTGGTAAGGGCACATCCTTTTCTTTTATCCCAGTGGAAGGTGCACTTTTGGTGTTTGGTCGTTTATTATCACTGAAAAACAAATATCTAAGAACTTTTCACTTATTTTGGATTCCTAAATGGACTGATCACTGTTACTTTGGATGTCTTCACAGACTGACCACATACATACACATATATATTTTGTGTGTGTAGCCATGCTTTGCTAATTTAGGAATTACAGTTGTGATGGTTGCAAATTAGTTTGGCTCCCTCTAGTGTCTTTTTAATGCTATTAAGACCTTTGTTTAGTTTATGTGATGTGCTAACTTAATTTTGGAACTACTAAACCCACAATGCCAAGTCACAGACCCACAAGGCTAAGTCACTGTACGGATCGGAATTAATCGGCCTCTGAGGTGCTCCAGAGTACAGCCGGCTGACCTAGTGAGCGGATGGACCTGAGGAGCCGGGGTCTTTGAAGGTTTCCTGCCTTCCTTTCAGCTATCAGTAATCCGGAGGAGTGGTGCAGTGTGACGGCGCCATCTTTGGATCAGACTGAGACATTAGGAACAAAGTCCAGACGGAACCTTACAGTTTTGAGTCTACTGTGGTGAGCGGGCTCTTGCCCAGTCCAGTAAAGTGCATTGTTCGCTGAGTAAGTTATTTACAGACTGCTGGTGAGACTTGTAGTTCCACAGGAGTGATTCTACTTATTCACAGGCCACATATAGCGGAACTCTGGGGTTTGTTATACCCTGCGCTGCTAAGTCAGTACTGCAGTGTTCTGTTTCTTCATTTAAAACAGTCATCAGAGCATCAAATATTCTACAGTTTGCTTTCTCTCTGTTTACCGTTGGATTACAAAATACTGCAGTTTAATTTACAGGCTAGCTGAAGAATAAATGAAGACAAGGAACTTTTATCACCTTCGGCAAGGCAACACGGTTCTACTTTAGATTTTTTGGAACATTCAATTGCAACCTACGGGGAGCCCTTGCGCATAGGATACATATATATTGCATTGTATTATTGCATGTGAGAAGTATTATGGTGCAGTTTGGTGTGTGTATTGAGGCCTTAGTGGGAAGGTGTTTAATATAAGTCTTGGTGATATTGAGCATTTGTCCCACTTTGTACCTGTCTGCATATACTCCCCTGCAGTAAATATTGTCATACTGTTTTTTATCAACTGCCACTTATTGTTTATGTTTAATTGCATTGTTCCTGTGTTCAATATTTGCTTCAGTAAATTTTCCAAGTGGTTCAGTGATTCTGTGTGCGATTTTCATTGATAACATCCCATTACAGCATGGAACCCGAGGTGTCAGAGGTAAGAGAGCATCTGCAGATTTGGGGTAGCCAGTGGGGTATAGAGTCAATCAGCAGCGCCCATGAGGGTACCGCTACATGTGTTTTTGTCATATCACTCCTTAAAGAGTGGCAATCTTAAGTCTTTTAAAAATTCGGACCTGAATTGCACCTGAACCAGTGAACAGACACGCACCGAACCCCGAACAAATCTGCAGCCGCGCATATGTGAACCCGGCTTCAACCTTCACCTGAAGTTCTAATATTATGTGTGGATGCCATTAGGAACCTGACTCTTCAGGTCTCTAGAATGTCTTTACTTTCTATGTCTATGTCTATTCTATTTCATATGTGAAGAATCCTATGGCTTAAAGTGATTTTAAAGTCTTGTGTTTTTTTTCTTTTAAAAAAACAAACATGTTATACTTACCTCCTCTGTGCAGTTGGTTTTGCAAAGAGCAGCCTGGATCCTCTTCTTCTCGGGCCCCTCTTTGCTGCTCCTGGTCCCTCCCTTCTATCTAGTGCCTCTAGAGTCAGCAGCTTCCTACGGGGGCACTGGAGCCGAGTCACAGCTCCATGTGTCCATTCAGACCTGGCCCCGCCCCCTCTCTCCCCTGATTGGCTGACTGACTTTAATTGACAGCCGCGGGAGTCAATGGCGCCACTGCTGTGTCTTAGCCAATCAGGAGGAGTGTCCCTTAGACAGCTTAGACATTCATGGACATCGCTGGAGAGAAATGGGGCTCAGGTAGGTAACTAGGGGGGTGCTGGGGTGGCTGCTACACACAAAAGGTTTTTTATCTTAATGCAAAGAATGCATTAAAATAAAAAACCTTTTGCTTTTACAACCCCTTTAAAGCCTGGGCAACTGATCCGGTGGGGGAAAGATGGCTTTTGTGCATGCTCTTCCAGGGTGAGCTTCTCTTTAGCAAGTCCCTCAATGAACACACTCAGCTACTGATGGGAGAGGTTTCAGACCCACTATCCAAAACCAGAATTTACACTGCAATACGTATCCACTACTGTGTGGTTCTCATCCATGTGTCCTTCCCAGATGCAATCATCACCTTTCAGTGCTGGCAAACCTTCCCTCTTTTTTTTTAAATAACATACTTACCTGCAATCTGCAGGAGTTTTGCAGAGAGTAGCCCGATCCACCTGTTCTCAGGCGGCCCGCCTGGTGCTACTGGCTGCTCCCTCCTGCCGAATGCCCCCATAGCAAACAGCTTGCTTTGGGGGCACCTGAGCAGGCTCACTGCTGAGCCATTGCTCTGTCAGTCTATTCAGACAAGCTTGGCCCCACCCCGCTCTCTCCTTATTGACTCACTGGTTGTGATTGACAATAGCGGGAGTCAATGGCTCCTGCTGCTGTCTCAGTCAGTGAGGAGGCAGAGAGCCGCTGCTCGGGCACATCGTTGGATAGAGATGGGGCTCGGGTAAGTATTAGGGGGGCTGCTGCACACAGTTTTTTTTACCATACTGCATAAAATGCATGAAGGTAAAAAACCTTCAGGCTTTACAACAACTTTAAGCCCACTTAAGCTGTTAAAAAACTTTTCTCATGCCAATAGGTTGCCCCCTCTTTTGGAGGCAATGGGGTGGTCTATGAAAACTAACCCTAACTTAAAAAGAGATGTCAAAGATTTTTTCTTTTTTCACCTTTTCCAGTAGATGTACAATTATTCTTAATTGCTCCTGTCCAAAGTATTGTTTAGCACAATGCAAGTTTTTGCTTTTAAGTGGAAGAGTGGATCAAACCATGGACCAGGCCTTCACCACCGCTTTTGTGGAGAGCATACCATTTTGTGGAGAGCTATATTTGCATTCCATATTCAGCAAGTCAGAGAGACTTGCTGGACTGGAGAATGAATATCAAAGAAGGATTTAATTGAGAAGAGTTATCTATATAGATTTAAAATATGTTATACATGTTGTTGGGAAAATGTTGCAACTATTGTCAGTCTATTCATGAAATGTGTTGGGCACATATTAGGCCCATACCCAATGCATAGTTAATTGGGAACATTAAGAGGGGACTGTGACACATCACTGATAAATTACATGTGTGCGCTGGTACCAAAGTTTTTTTGAGGAATCTGATCAGATACACATTTTTAAAAATAGCATTTCAATTTATGTATAGGGTATTTTGATTATTAGTTAGAGTCTGACTTTAAGGACCAGAGGTCTTTTTTCAATTTCGCACTGCACTACTTTAACTGGTATTTTGTATTATTTTTTTTTTTAGTCCCAAGTGATTGAATAAAGAGTTGTCACTAAATGATATATTGCTCACACATGCCATAGTTATATGTGGAATTGCACCCCAAAATACATTTTGCTGTTTTAGTTGTAGTTGCCTATGCTTACATTATATTTTTAAACTGTTCCTTCCATTTTTTTTCTTTGTTATGATTTTTATTGTTATCTCAGGGAATGTAAATATCCCCTATGATAGCAATAGGCAGTGACAGGTACTCTTTTTTTTGAAAAAATTGGGGTCTATTAGACCCTAGATCTTTCCTCTGCCCTCAAAGCATCTGACCACACCAAGATTGGTGTGATAAAATGCTTTCCCAATTTCCCAATGGCGCGGTTTATATCCGGGAGGGGGACATTCCCTCCTACTGCTTGTAAAAGCAGTCTAGAGGCTAATTACCCGCTAGAATTGCTTTTACATGAAAGCCGATCACTGGCTGAAAAGAATGATACCAAGATGATACCTAAACCTGTAGGCATCATTCTGGTATAACCATTCAAAGTCCAGCAACATACTGGACATATATTGTAATCTTTTTTTTTTTCATGCAGCCTCTTGGCTGAACGAAAAAAAGAGATTGATTGGTGGGTATGCCCACCATTAGAATACCTCCCTTCATCCACCCACTTCTAATGATGGGCATACATGCACCATTTATATATGCCGATGCATGGGGGCATCCTCCCGCAAAAGTTATGCCGTGTACACACGGTCGGAATTTCGACCGTATGTACGTGGCATTAGGAGCCAATCGCTCCTCCGCCCCCCCTGCTGCCCCCATGCTTCGGCACATATGCTCTTCTTTTTTTTAACTGTGGTGGTGAAATCACCTCCTACAGCGTTGGAGTCGCGGCTTTATGTATCGTGGGAGCAAACGCTGTTGATCGGAGCCAATCGCTCCTCGGACCCCCCAACCGCCTAAAGAATGGCACGTACAGGTACGTGGTTCTGCCTGTACGTGCCATTCTGCCGACCTACATGTGCTATATTTGTGCAAATGGTTTTAATTGTGCTTAAGCTGTATTAACAATGATTGGGGATTTTAAAATGTTGATTTTAACCAAATACAAGTTTAAGAATATTATAATTGGGAAGTATATCTATGCTAAGAATGAGGAAGTTATATTCCAGGCGCTATGCCAGATGAATTGTGGTTGGTAAAGAAAAAGGAAGTGACTTTAAGGTTGTGTAATCCTATGCACTAGGGAAAAATATTAAGGTGTTTAAAGGTGTTCGAAGGGAAAATATGAAAAAATGGAGAGCGAATGGATTGGCCAAATGAATGTGGAGTGAGAAAGTGGTTGTATTGTGTTTAATGAACGCACAGAGTATCATTTTGATTAGTAAAGTATTTTAAGTGTGTGTTTAAAATGTACACAACGAGTTGTCTCATATTGTGTTTAAGCCTATGTTCCTGATAATATATATTTCCCTAAAAAATTTGGGGTTAAACTAAAATTGATTGAAAGGGATTTTGGTAACAAAGGTTAAATTTAAGAAGTTACTGAAATTAAGTAACCGGGATCTAAATACATTGCTGCATATATTGAGTCCCTGAGGTACTAAAATGGGAAGGGTTTGTTTGGAATAAGCAATCGGAATGACTATTCTGGATATTTACCTTTTGAATTCCCAGAGTGTCAATCATGAAGTGTTAATGATGTAATGTTGTTTATCCATCAATGTTTTGTTTGTTGCTGATGATCAGCCATATTTGCAAAGTTGGGAAACTTCTGAGTCAGAATATGTGTTTGGGTAAAATGCTCTGTTCTAAGTCCCTCGGGTCCACTTGGGTCCCAGGAATAGAAGAAACTAAAGGGGTTTAAGTTTTGTTGAAGTTCTGCTGTAATACTGGATTTGGAAAAATGTTTTTTTTTTTTTTTTTTAAATCAGAAAGGTTTTTATTAAACATTGAACATATCACAACAGTTTCCTTTGTACATAAGTTTTTCAACAGTTTTGTGTCATATGTTTGTAACAGATACATTTTCCCTTTTTTTGTTTTGGCATTTCTTAACACCATATACAGGTTGCTTACATAGACATACATGTTGCATTTTATTAACATTGCAAGAGTCTAGATATGACTAGTTCCCTGGGACTCAAACCTGGGGTGTCCAGCCATTTAGACCATATCTTTTCGAATCTGCTTGGGCTACCTCTGTGCTGATAGATATACTTCTCCATTCGGAGTGTGTTCCCCATGTGTGCTATCCAGGAGGTAATGGTCGGTGGCAGTATTGACTTCCATCCCATCAATATTAGCTTTCTAGCTTGGAACAGCGCTCTGGATACTGCTATTCTAATTGGCTCTTCAGGGATTATATCCTCGAGGACCCCCAGCAGACAGCACAGGGGGTCCACAGGGATTGTTGTCTGAAACACTCCATTAAGTGTGTTCACCACTTCGTTCCAATATCTATGGAGTTTTGGGCATCTCCATAAGAGGTGTATGAGGTCGCCGTTTTGTCTCCTGCATCGGTTACAGAGTGGGTCTGGCAGTCTACCCATTTTGTGCAGTTTGGTCGGGGTATAATGGACTCTTAGTAGAATGTAGAGCTGGGAGACTTTCTGCGCTACATTGAGGGAGCATGTAGTTACCGCTTGCATAGCTTCTATCCACTGATCCCCTGATATTTGACCTAAGTCCTTCTCCCACCTGTCCTCTGCTTTGTTTGGGAATGTCCGCAGGTGTTTTGTTAACAGCATTTGGTAACATTGGGAGATAAACCCCTTAGTTTCCGTGCTTGCCTGCATCACCTGGAACACTGGAGTGCGTGACTGTATCCACTCCACCGCGTTCCCCTGTGCCCTGACTGCGTGTTGTAGCTGTATGTAGTAGTATTGCATATTGACGGGTAAGTTAAACCTCACTCGCAGTTCCTGAAAGGACAGCAATCAAATATGTGGGACAGTAGGGACACCCCCCAGGCACGCCATCTGGGACCCTGCTGTAGTTTAACCAGTTCTACATAGGATTTATTATCCCATATTGGGCTGTACTCCGTAAACCCCTGCACCCCCTGAAACTGTCTACTCTTATTCCATATCTTTTGTACCAATGAAAGCGTCGGGGTTTGTTTGTTAGATTTCGAGAACATTTGTGCCTCCAGCCCCGCCGGTATGGTCTCTGCCCCCGTGGCCATCAGCATCAATTGCGCCGACGAGCCACCCGGGTTCTGGGACATGGAGCCTATCAAATGTTGCAACTGGGCCGCTATGTAGTACAGCCAAGGGTTGGGGAGTGCCAGCCCTCCGCTGTCCTTTGGTTGCTGCAGCTGTTCCAGTCGTATTCGGGGGGGTCCATTGTGCCATAAAAGTCTTCTAAAGAGGGTGTTTACTATTCTAAAGATTTTTAAGTGTATTACCACCGGAGAGTTGTGGAGAAAGTAAAGCAGCTGGGGCATTAGTATCATTTTTATTAAATTGGCCTTGCCTGCAAGTGACATTTTAAGGGCATTCCAGGTGTTAATTTTGTCTCTGAACCTGGACAGCAAGGGGTGTATATTGAGAGTGCAGTAATCCCCAAGCCTGGGTGACACCTGCACTCCCAGGTACTTGAAGCTGCTCACCACCGGGATGGGGCAGGAGTCAGGAAGGACCACCTCCCCACCCCCGTCCAGCTTGGAAAAATGTTTAGTTAAAAATATTGAATCTATATAATGAAAACCCTTGCTGAGAAACATTTTCATTCCTGCATGCTTTACTTATGTTTGAGTCAATGAAGAATACTGTTTTTAATACCTCCAATTGTTAAGGCCTGAATTGATCAGGTAGATTCTGTGATTACTCATGACGGATGAGGAGTATCTGCCCCAGCCAGCCAGCATTCACCCACAGCCCCATGCACATGAAGAAATGCCCACCTCAGTCATACCCTACACCCCATTCATACCCTGCCCTATACCCTATCTGGATGAAGAGATGACTACAGCTTTTACATGGAAATCTTCGTTGTTCATCTTTGTTGTTCAAATACCATAGGAGGTGCTTAGATGACTAAAGGCGCACTTCTGCTGCAAAGTGTTCCTGGGAATGACACCTTGAGGGCTAGCCAAAATGACGCAAACCCGAGGTCTACGAAATTCCAGTGAACACCACATGAGAGAGATCCAGATGCCAGCCCGAAGACCCAAGTCTAGTTCCAGTTTGTCTGTGGATATCAAGTTCTGTCCTTACAAAGAAGCAGTGTTTTGGGGTAGAGAATTAATCTCTGTACATATGGATGATCACAGAATTGAACCAAAAGTTTTGGGAAAAGTTGAGGATAATGAGAGTTATAATGTGGACATTTCCTTTTCCTTCCTTTTTTGCAAATTTAATGGACATTCAGAAGCCATCCAAGAGACTTTTTTTTGTGTATTTCTTTGGGACTATTTTTATTTGGCCTAAAGACTGTCATGCCCCTTCCTCCCTTTGCATTCCATGGACAATTGATATGCAGCTGAGATGTGTTTATTGTTTTCTATTTTTGCATGTTTAATGTGGTGGTGGGGTTGTGGTCTGGGTGAGGGTCGGGGGCATATTGGGATTGTTGTTGTAGTATGCCCAGGACGTGCTCAACCACTTCAGTATGTAAGATGGTTTGAATCTGCAGCTGTTGGATAAGGTTTGGAGGGATGCTAGCATGAGCACTGTACTATATATGTATTGGTTCACATGTCATCCGCTAGCCTCTGTGTTCTGGGGGGGGGGCCTTAATGTTATATGTGGCCCACCCGATAACACCACTAATAACACACTTATTAGACATAGAGGGGATGTGTATTCAAAGTCTGAGGGAACTCCGCAGTGTTTGACACCTCAGATCATGCCCTAAATCACACTATATACACCTTCATGCATGCCTCTGACCCCCATACTGAGATGGGTAGGCTACTCTCACAGCTTGCCCTTGCAGGATTCTCTGAAGGTACCCAATGGGTCCTTAGCAGACAGACACCAGCCTTGGGCAACAGCACGTACATTTGTTGTGGAAGGACATGCCATCCATGGATCCTGAGTGATCACAAGGGATGGTGTTACTCATTGGTTCCTATAATGGGAGTTCTCTGGGACAGCGAGGGACGTCACTTGCTCAAGGCTGGTGTTCATCCTAAATGCCCCCTCAAACACTGTTATGCCAGGTTATTGTTTTTGGAAAAGGACATGTTCTGGGCATGGTTCCCCTTGAGAACCGGAGGGGGTATTGACTTGATGAAAAGGCTAAATAATTACTTGGGAACCCTCTGGGTAACGTGGAATGGTTTGGTTTCAGTGGAGTATTTTCCTGGATTAAGGATATTGCTGTGTGTATTATAGTGACTTTGTTTCTGGCATTGTTTCTGTGTGCCTGCTTTAAGTTTGTTACGTGTGTGTCACAATGCAGAGAAGTCAGTCACCTTCGTGTCTGAAAAAGG
Source organism: Lithobates sylvaticus (assembly GCA_028564925.1). Lineage (NCBI taxonomy): Eukaryota > Metazoa > Chordata > Amphibia > Anura > Ranidae > Lithobates > Lithobates sylvaticus. The sequence continues at coordinate 212,125,898 of CM053027.1, read as the reverse complement.
GGATTGTAGTAATATGACTGAACAGAAGTGACTCCATTTTTTGCGGCCATAAAGTCATATAAATTCATATATCTTAACTTGTATCAGACTCAAGTTAAGTCAACTAGTTCTGTTTTTCAGCTTGGTAACAGGTTTTCTATAAAGCACACATATAAGAAAATAAAGCTTGCGTAAGCAGTTTTATTCTGTACCATCTAAATAAAGAATTGTGGCTCAGTATGTCTAGGCCACCTTTCCTGTGTAATGAGACATGAAACAGGGAAGCAGGACTCATAACTAGTCATGAAAGCAGATGGCATAAGAGGGTCTTGTGAGTGTGGTAATTGCTGTGTACCTAGCTGGTCTTGTCAGGTATACGGAAATACCGTTTGATTCTCGTCAGTAAGTTTTCCCACTTACAAAGAAATGAAGGATCTATAATTTTTATCATAGGTGTATTTTAAATAATAGAGACATAATATCAACCAAAGATCCAGAAAAAACGCATGATACAAATGTTATAAATTGAGTCGCAGCTCAGTGAGCAAAAAAAGTTTTTGATCCCCTACCAACCTACAATAATTCTGGCTTCCACAGACTGGCGACACTATGTACTCATGTTGTACTCAGATTAGTCCTCAATTTAAAGCGAAGTTCCACCCAAAAATGGAACTTCCGCTTTAAGGGAAGGTGACCCCCTGACATGGCACAGGTCCCAGATGATTGACTGGCCAGTCACAGCGTGCCGCACGGCTCGCGCATGCGTGCCTCGCTGTGAAGCCACAGCCGAGTGCACACAATGACAATGCCGGCGCCGCAGAGAAGGGGGAGGCGAGGCTTCATTCCCCTGCATTGCTGGACTCTGGGACAGGTAAGTGGCCGATTAATAAAATTCAGCAGCTGCAGTATTTGTAGCTGCTGACTTTTAATTTTTTTTTTTTAACCGGAACTCCGCTTTAAGAAGGTGCTCCTAACGACAACTTTATGTGTATAAAGGACACCTGTCCACAGAATCTCTTTCTTCCATTCAAACCCATCATCATGGGCAAGACCAAAGAGCTGTCAAAGGACATCAGGGACAAGATTGTAGACCTGTACAAGACTGGAATTGGCTAAAGACCATCAGCAAGAAGCTTGGTGAGAAAGAGACCCTTTGGCTTTTTGGAATTAACTCGACTTGTCATGTTTGAAGGAAGAAAAATGCTGAATATGACCCTAAGTAAACCATCCTTACAGTCAAGCACAGAGGTGGAAACATTATGCTTTGGGGCTGTTTCTCTGCTGATGTTACAGGTCGACTTTGTCGCATTGAGGGGCCAATGGCCATGTATTGTAAAATATTGGATGAGAACCTTCTTCCCTCAGCCAGAACACTGACGATGGGTCATGGATGGTTCTTCCAGGATGACAATGACCCAAAACATACTGCCAAGGCAACAATGGAGTGGTTCAAGAAGAAGCATATTAAGGTCATGGAGTGGCCTAGTCAGACTACCTAGCCACCTAGTCAGTGGCCTAGTCAGACCTTAATCCTATAGACAATTTATAGAGGAAGCTGAAACTTCAAGTTGCCAAGCAACAGCCAAAAAATCTTAAGGATTTAGAGATCTGTAAAGAAGAGTCGACCAAAATCCCTCCTAAAATGTGTGCAAACTTGGTAACCAACTACAAGAAACGTCTTACCTCTGTGCTTGCCAACAAGCGTTTCTCCACTAAGTACTAAGTAATGTTTTGCTTGGGGATCAAATACTTATTTTACTTACTAACTGAAACTCAAAATATAACATTTGTATCATGTGTTTTTTTCTGGATGTTTGGTTGATATTCTGTCTCTATCATTTAACATACACCTATGATAAAAATGATATACCTTTCATTTCTTTGAAAGTGGGCAAACTTATAAAATCTGCAGGGGATCAAATAATTATTTTCCCCACTGTATGTATATATATATATCTTTATATATATATCTTTTATATATATATATATATATATATATATCTTTATATATAGAGAGACATTATGAAAGGCGTGGTGATTGATGGATGTTATATTTCATCTTGCATGCGTTCATTTGCTGAGAGGGTGCAATCTGGTCTGGGTTTTACCAGCCACCTTGGCAGGGTTTGTTCCGGACCAGATTTGGGGAACTCTGCTTTGTAAGAGAAAAGGTTTGCATGATTGTTGTTTTGTGGGTGACTGGGAGAAGCCTTGCACCCATGAGTTAGGAACCTGCAAATGTTTGGTTAGTGCCTGGATGGCAAGGATTTATTTTCTGCTTTTGTTTATGTTATTTTTATGCAACCTTTAAAAATAAACCTGGCTACAAGTCAGATATTAAGAAACCTGCCGTGGGGACTATCTTTTTCCCAGTGAAGGTGATCCCCCTTGAGCTAACCCCTGACAATAAATATATATATATATATACACACTTTTTTTTTTTACACAGTATATATATATATATACTTGCTTTATATATATACAGTATCTCACAGAAGTGAGAACACCCCTCACATTTGTTTACATATTTTATTCTATCTTTTCATGTGACAACACTGTGTAAATTAGCTGTCCCCTCAAAAACTCAACACACAGCCATTAATGTCTAAACTGCTGGCAACAAAAGTGAGTATACCCCTAAGTGAATATGTCCAAATTGGGCCCAAAGTTTCAATATAATTTGTGTGGTCACCATTAATTTCCAGCACTGTCCACAACCCTATTGAGCATGGAGTACACAACGGAAAATTTTTGTTTAGTTTCGGTTCGTTGTCATTCGTAAAATACATATTTTTATTCTGTTATATTCGTTATGTTACGTCAATTTGTTTTCAGATAATTTTTTATTTCTGTAGAGTGTCGATATTTGTTATACTGAATCTCGAATCATGTCAAATTCATTCGTTATAGCCGCTATAATTTCTTTCGTATTAGTTGAAATTTGATATTTATGTATGTATATTGATTCGTAAAAAATGATTCGTAGTTTGGAAAGTAGTTCTAGTAGTAGTTTTTGAATCTATTAACACACACAATGACAATATCTCTTCTCCTCTGCTCAAATACAATACAACACCCTTCTCACTCAGTTCTCAGGAATGCACTTTGCCAGTAATCCAACCTCCAGCACAAAATTAATCAGCTGATTGGACTGTAAGATTTACTTTGTGTTGACCTTTTGTTTCATTAGATCTTTAATGAATTACCAAATCATGTCGAATTCATTCGTTATATCTGCTATAATTTCTTTCGTATTAGTCTAAATTTGCTATTTTTTTATTCTGACATTCGGATGCAAAAAAAGATGCAAAATTCGTCCAAAATTTGATTAGTTACGAAGCGAATTGCACATGTCTAGCATGGAGTTCACCGAAGCTTCCACTCCTCCAGAGAACTTGCGCTCCTCCCCCTTCCATTTTAGGATGCCCCACAGATGCTCAATAGGGTTTAGTGCCTGGATGGCAAGGATTTATTTTCTGCTTTTGTTTATGTTATTTTTATGCAACCTTTAAAAATAAACCTGGCTACAAGTCAGATATTAAGAAACCTGCCGTGGGGACTATCTTTTTCCCAGTGAAGGTGATCCCCCTTGAGCTAACCCCTGACAATAAATATATATATATATATATACACACTTTTTTTTTTTTACACAGTATATATATATATATATACTTGCTTTATATATATACAGTATCTCACAGAAGTGAGAACACCCCTCACATTTGTTTACATATTTTATTCTATCTTTTCATGTGACAACACTGTGTAAATTAGCTGTCCCCTCAAAAACTCAACACACAGCCATTAATGTCTAAACTGCTGGCAACAAAAGTGAGTATACCCCTAAGTGAATATGTCCAAATTGGGCCCAAAGTTTCAATATAATTTGTGTGGTCACCATTAATTTCCAGCACTGTCCACAACCCTATTGAGCATGGAGTACACAACGGAAAATTTTTGTTTAGTTTCGGTTCGTTGTCATTCGTAAAATACATATTTTTATTCTGTTATATTCGTTATGTTACGTCAATTTGTTTTCAGATAATTTTTTATTTCTGTAGAGTGTCGATATTTGTTATACTGAATCTCGAATCATGTCAAATTCATTCGTTATAGCCGCTATAATTTCTTTCGTATTAGTTGAAATTTGATATTTATGTATGTATATTGATTCGTAAAAAATGATTCGTAGTTTGGAAAGTAGTTCTAGTAGTAGTTTTTGAATCTATTAACACACACAATGACAATATCTCTTCTCCTCTGCTCAAATACAATACAACACCCTTCTCACTCAGTTCTCAGGAATGCACTTTGCCAGTAATCCAACCTCCAGCACAAAATTAATCAGCTGATTGGACTGTAAGATTTACTTTGTGTTGACCTTTTGTTTCATTAGATCTTTAATGAATTACCAAATCATGTCGAATTCATTCGTTATATCTGCTATAATTTCTTTCGTATTAGTCTAAATTTGCTATTTTTTTATTCTGACATTCGGATGCAAAAAAAGATGCAAAATTCGTCCAAAATTTGATTAGTTACGAAGCGAATTGCACATGTCTAGCATGGAGTTCACCGAAGCTTCCACTCCTCCAGAGAACTTGCGCTCCTCCCCCTTCCATTTTAGGATGCCCCACAGATGCTCAATAGGGTTTAGGTCTGGAGACATGCTTGGCCAGTACAACACCTTTACCCTCAGCTTCTTTAGCAAGTCAGTGGTCATCTTGGAGGTGTGTTTGGGGTCATTATCATGGAAGGGGATCATGCTCTGTTTCAGTAAGTCACAGTACATGTTGGCATTCAAGGTTCCCTCAATAAACTGTAGCTCCCCAGTACCAGCAGCACTCATGCAGCCCCAGACCATGACACTTCCACCACCATGCTTGACTGTAGGCAAGACACACTTGTCTTTGTACGCCTCACCTGGTTGCCGCCACACATGCTTGACACCATCTGAACCAAATAAGTTTATCTTGGTCTCATCAGACCACAGGACATGGTCCAGTAATACATGTCCTCAGTCTGCTTGTCTTCAGCAAACTGTTTGCGGGCTTTCTTGTGCATCATCTTTAGAAGAGGCTTCCTTCTGGGACGACAGCCATGCAGACCAATTTGATGAAGTGTATTGTCTGAGCACTGACAGGCTGACCCCCCACCCCTTCAATCTCTGCAGCAATGCTGGCAGCACTCATACATCTAGTAGTGCGTGCACTCAACTTCTTTGGTCGACCATGGCGAGGCCGCTGTATGGTCTTGACCTCCATACTGCAGCTCAGTTTCAGGGTCTTGGCAATCTTCTTGCAGCCTAGGCCATCTTTATGTAGAGCAACAATTCTTTTTTTCAGATCCTCAGAGAGTTCTTTGCCATGAGGTGCCATGTTGAACTTCCAGTGACCAGTATAAGTGAGAGCGATAACACCAAATTTAACACACCTGCTCCCCATTCACACCTGCGACTTTGTAACACTAACGAGTCACATGACACCGGGGAGGGAAAATGGCTAATTGGGACCAATTTGGACATGGCTGCGTGTTGAGTTATTTTGAGGGGACAGCTAATTTATACTGTTATACAAGCTGTAAACTCACTACTTTACATTGCAGCAAAGTGTAATTTCTTCAGTGTTGTCACATGAAAAGATAGAATAAAATATTTACACAAATGTGAGGGGTGTACTCACTTCTGTGAAATGCTGTATGTATATAGTTACTGCCAAGTTCCTGTCTTTGCTAATGGGTGCATCAGGAAGCAATATCTTGCTATTTACAAAGCATATACATTTTAAAAGATCATAGTTGTCAGCTTTGCTTCTCACAATTTATTTTTTCCTAGCATGAACGTTGGACTAGAAATGGTGGAATATTAAATTGAGACTACAAACTATTTTTTAAGATACACACAAACACGGGGAGACCATGCAAACTCTATAGAGAATCATAAAATTATCGTGTTTTACTTTGGCATCACTTTTATAAAACTTACTTTAGCATGGAGCACCAGGTTGCAAGACAGGGTATATTAGAAGGATAAAGAATAAATACAGAAAATCTGATTACATTGCATATGAATTACTCACAAAAGTCGTGGGATTTGCACAAGCCATCGAACATTGTTTGAGTGCACTTTATGACTGACAGCCCAGTAAGCTAAACTGTCCCATTCTTTGCGAGACCGACCATATATTGATAGGCGCAGTTCTGCATTCTGATATTTGCTCTCCTCCAAGTCAGACATCACTTCCTGTAAAAGAGTTAAAATATCTTAGAACATATCGTAAAAACCTACCCAAATTAAACAAGGTTTAAAATATGACAGGCCTCAATGAAAATCAAATAAAGCATTCCTATGAAAATTTTTCATTGAGGCACTTCTATGTAAAAAAAAAAAAGAGAAAAAGCTTTATGACTGCTTGAGTACTAGCCTGAATACTGTACTAGGACGTTATTCAGTGTTGTAATAATTTGACAAACTTTCAGGCATGCAACCCAGTACCCAAATTTATTTTTACACAACTTTTTCAGACAGACAGAGCATTTTTTGGGATGTATTTATTAACCATTGTTTTTTTTTTATATTTTTTACTATATAAAGGAAAAAGTCCAACATAAAAAAAAAGGCCTGCTAGCCTTATTTTTTGTCATAAAACATCAATACAATGCCAGCGTAGTATGAAAAACCCAAATGATCCCTATTTGTATAGTAGACACCACAACATTTTTGCCACAATTTTTTGCAAATGAACATACATGCAGGCAGTGAATTTGTTAAAACATGGAACTTGGTAATAATACAGGAAATCATGAAATGTAAGGGGCCATACAGAGAGGAGACAGGAGGTGAAGGGGTTTATTTACAGATCACATACAGTAGGGATGTAGATGAAGGGGTTTCTGTGCAGGATAAGGGAGGTGAAGAAATTAATACACAGATCACATAGAGACAGACTGGTGAAGGGGTTTATTTACAGATCACAAACAGTAGGAGGATGGAGAGAAGGGAGTTACTATGCAAGATAAAGAAGGTGAAGAAATTAATATACAGATCACAAAGTGACAGGATGAGATATACAGGAGAGGAAAAAGGAAAAAGGCTCAAAAAAATTATTATATGTAGTAATTTATGTGGTATTGATATGATTGGTAGAAGGTTTGCAAATATATTTAGGGCATATATAGAAGTAAATGATGACAAGGATTTCTGTAGCTAATGTTTATAGACACCTCAGTAATATGGTCTTTGTTATGATAAACTTCTATGGTGGTGCTGGGCAGCAGCGTGGCTCTCTCTCTGGTGGATGTGGCAGCAGCGTGGCCCTCTCTCTAGTGATGCGGCCGCTTATGTTTACTGGCGGACTGGGGAAAAAAACGACTGTCGCCGCTTCACTGGTGTCAAACCTCTGGCGGGTGTCACCTGGGCCGCCACCCTGCCCCCCCCCCATAGCGACGCCACTGCCTGCCTGTGTGTGGACCCCTCGCTCCACTCGCCCCCCTCATGCGGACACCCATGTATACGGATGAATACACATTCATGGAAGACACTTAAGCCAACCATAGTTGGAGCCATTTCCTTTCCTGAAGCCGCAGCAGGAAAGAAAATCGCTTGATTCCCCCATCAACACAGTCAGTTTTGTTGGGGGCTTCCCTCCTGTGGAGTCATTGAGTTCTCCTGATGGGGGGGCAGGGGGAGCCATACCTGCTGGGAGAACACAGTGATTACTGTTGCAGATATATTCACCACTAGCAATATTCGCACGTAAAATCTGACAGGCTAAATGTACCCAAGTAAATCGATCAACTTGGATACAACCAACCTGTCGGATTTTACATGCGATTATTGCTAGCTGTAATTATAGCTGGTTTTAGGTGCATGTAAGATATACAGGCTGGATGAGTGGGATGTTTATATCTTTGGCAAATCAATAAAAAGAAGAACTTGTTATTCTGAAAGGATTCATAGGGTTTCTGATCATTGAATTATTTTGTTATTTTGTTGGAAGTGTCATCTTTTTCTGGGATCCACAAAATGCTACATGCGCTGGGAAAGAACTGAATGTTGTTCATCCTGCAAATGTGGACACACTGGGGTAGAAAGAAGAGACCAGCTTAGGTAAAAAGGAAATGCACCTAAAAGACATAATATCCACCAGGAAGGCAACCTTGCATGCAAGGTCTTCCAAAGGAATATCTATAATCGGTTCATAGAGGAGTCTCACAGGAGATCCAATTGTGGGATTTATATGCTTAACCTTAATTAGGGATTTCAAAGCAAGAGGTTTCTTGAAGAAAACAGATAAGGCCAAATGCTGGTCAGAACCAGACTGAAGAAAAGCCAAATTATGAGTGGAGTATTCCCTGTAACTAAGCTTCCTGTTCTTACAAATAAGCCTTCCATGTGCGAAGATAAATCTTACAGGAATTGGATACCTTCCATGTGCTCATGAGTAAAGTGGGAATAACAGAGTCAGAAATAGCCCTATCCTTCAAGACTTGGGCTTCAACAGCCATGCCATTAAAGCCGGTTACTGAAAAGCAGCATGGAACAGGGGGCCATGAGCCAGTAAGTTTGGTCTGTTTGAAACAGGCCATGACTTGTCCACCAGAACAAATTGAGAAACAAAGGTCAGCTGGTTTAAATTCCCCTTTAATGGCTAAACCTTTTACTAGCTCTGAACCAGAACCTGAACCTATGCAGATTGGATCTCTTAGCTTTGCTGAAAAGAGATGTGAACTGTGAACTGAATCTTTGCTTCTATTGCGCTCAGTCAGGTCACTTCGTCCACCGAACAAACAAATCAAGACAAACAATTGCATTCACAAAGAGAATTGTCCACATCTAGGGAACAAGTGAGATCCATTACGCAACCCTTGTCTTCCGTAGCACAAGGAGAAAATTAGATTGTTCATCGTCACCATGTCATGTCTGGGCTCAGTGCTTCCTTCTAAGAGCTCTGTGCTCAGCTGTCGGTTAATTGCCAGTACTCTTCATTCCACAGTGACTCACCTGGTCTTCATTTCCTGCTTGTAAGCTAGCCCTGCTGGCTATTTTAACTGCCTGGATCAGATCTCCTGTGCCTTCGCCTGGTCAACATATCCAGATAATCTCTGCTGTGTTTTCCTGTTAAAGACTTTTGCCTGGTTTGCTGAAGAAAATTGCATCACCCAAATACCTAAACTATCCCCAGTACATATGGAGACGGTGAATGGATCTCTACTCATCTCCACAGTAATCACTCATGAGCTGTTCGGTTAAGTTTCAAACCTGGACATTAAGATTTAATATATTTCAATCTGATCTCTTCTCCTCAATTTCCTATTTATATAGGAATACCATGGCTATCAATTCATAACCCCACTATTGACTGGATGACCAGAAACCTTGCCTTTTCTTTTGAACATTGTCAGTTACACTGTCTAAAGAAGGACATCTCACCTGCTATTATCCGAGTGACATAGACTAATCTGGAAAGATTGCCCCCCCCCCCCCCAGTACCAAGACTTTAAGGACATTTGTGTTAAGACAAATGTGGATCAATTGCCACCGTGCCTATGATTGCCCAATAGAGCCTGTACCAGGAGCCCCTATTCCCTTTGGCAGCCTCTACAAGCTTTCTGAGCCAGAACTGAAAGTATTAAGGGACTTTCTACAAGAAAGTCTGGCGAAAGGGCTTATTCATCCATCAACTTCCCCTGCTCGAGCCCTGCTATTCTTAGGTGAAAAAAAAGATGGGACCTGCGCCCATGCATTGGTTTACAGAGAGTTAAATCAGATTACAGTTAAGAATTGTTACCCCTTCTATTAATTCCAGAGCTATTTGAGAGACTGAGAACAGCTAAGACTTTTACCAAACTTGATCAGTGGGGTGCATATAATCTTGTTCGTATTCGTATACGGCATTTCGGACAAGATATGGGCACTAGGAATCCTTAGCAGTGGCGTTGGGCTGGTGTTTTTTGGGGGGCAGCAAACAACCACCCTTTCCCCAAGCGGCCAGCAACACCTCTCCCCTGTCTGCCGGTCGGTCCGGCACTTACCCTATCTAGGCGTGTGGCGGGCAGCGGCTTTGTGTCCTCTCCTCCATCATGGTAGCTTCCAGCATGCGGCTCCTCTCCTCCTCCTAGGCATCCAATAGGATTGCCTGTCCTTTCAGCCAATGGGTGAGGGGTCTCAAAACTGGGAGGAGGATCAGTGTTACAATAGCGAAAATTTATTTTCTGTTGTAACACACCTGGGTGGGCTCCGTTCGCATTCTCTCTGCCCCGAGCCCACCCTATTTTGAAACCTATTAGAGCCTCTGGCTCTAATCAGGTGCTTTAAAAAACACCCCCACCATTGTAATTCATGCATCCTGTAAGGGGGCCAGATGCATGGATGGGGGGGCAGTGATGGATAGAGCGGGCAGCGCTCGTGCACCCTTAATGGGCGGGCCACTTCTGATCCTTAGTAATGCCCTCTGGACTCTGTAATGCACCAGCTGCCTTCCAATACTTCAAAAATGATGGTTTCAGAGACTTGTAAGATCAATTTGTTGTGCTTACCTTGATGGCATACTTATCTTTTCTACCAACTTACAAGAACATTGGGATCATGTCCATACAGTTTTAGAACGATAACAACAAAATAAATTATACATTAAGTTGGAAAAATTAGAATTTGAACAGACCCCATATACAGTTTTTGGGTAACATCATTTCTCCTGAAGGGCTGAACATGGATTCTAGCAAGATCAAGGCTATCCTAGACTGGCCTAACCCCAAAACATAAAAGATCTGCAATGGTTCTAAGAATTTGCAAACTTTTATCAGGGATTTATTAAACATTGTGGCTCCATTTCTCATGTGACTAAAAAGGAGGCATGTTTTCAGTGGTCCACAGAGACAGAAATGGGCTTCTCACATTTGAAAACCTTATTTACCACTGCACCTGTACTAGTACACCCTAACCTAGAACTTCATTTTATAGTAGAAATAGATGCCTCCAATACAGCCATTAAAGCAATTCTTTCTCAAAGAATTAATGAAAAGATGTTGTTACATCCATGTGCAGGGCCAGTGCTACCACTAGGCAAACTAGGCAGCCGCCTAGGGCGCACTGCTGCCTAGGGGCGCCTGGCCACTGGTGTTCCTACTCTCTTCTCTCTATAACGAGCAACTAAGTCTCAGCATCAGCAGGCAGAGGACTGAGTCTGTGTCCTGACTCCCAAATGAATGGGAACAAGCAAACATTTATTGATGGGCACTAGTAGGCTACATTGATGGGCGCTGGTGAGGCTGCATTGATGGGCACTGGTAGGCTACATTGATGGGCACTGGTGAGGCTGCTTTGATGGGCGCTGGTGAGGCTGCATTGATGGGCGCTGGTGAGGCTGCATTGATGGGCGATGGTAGACTGCATTGATGGGCGATGGTAGGCTGCATTGATGGGCGCTGGTAAAGGCTGCATTTGATGGGCTCTGGTGAGGCTGCATTGATGGGCGATGGTAGGCTGCATTTGATGGGCGCTGGTGAAGGCTGCATTTGATGGGCTCTGGTGAAGGCTGCATTTGATGGGCTCTGGTGAGGCTGCATTTGATAAGCGCTTCATTAAAAAGGTGGGTTATACATGGGACAGGACCAAGGGGGTGGAGCCAATGGGGGTGCGGCCAAAATGAAATTTCGCCTAGGGTGTCAAAAATCCTTGCACCAGCCCTGTCCATGTGCATATTATTCTTGCCAAAACAGCAGAACAGAATTTTGATAATGGTAACAAGGAATCTTTAGCAATAAGCCTTTACCAAAAGGAGACACCTTCTGGAGGGCACCACACATCTCTTAACTGTCCTTACTGACCATAAAAATCTTGAATTTATTAAATCCACAAATAGGCTCAATGCAATGCAGGAAAGATGGACTCTTTTTTTTCCCAAGATTTCATTTTGTTATTTCTTACAGACCAGGATGTAAATATGGAAAAGCAGATGCTTTGTCAAGAATGTTATTCATTCTCAATAATTTTTATTGTGAAAAAAAAAAGAATGTCAGGTGACTCTTCTATTAAAATGGAACCAGTAAGTACTATCTTACAAGGAAGACACTTTTTGGGAGTAATGTACCCCTCAGAGCTTTTTTCAAAGATTAAAGAAGCTTATGAGAAGGATCCACTCTTAAACAATCCACCAGGAAATTTGCACATGGACTTACATGATGGCCACTGGACCTTTGAAAGAAGAATGTCCCCGAAAAGGCACGACTTAAGGTTCTTAAGCTGGTGCATGATTCAAAATCTACTGGTCACCAGGGAATTAGGAAAATGGTTGATCTCCTTGCCCGTACTGTTTGGTGGCCTTCCAATCGCAAAGATGTAAAGGATTATGTTCTCTTATGTGAAACCCATACACACTCCCTCCCTGTAAGTATGTTACAACCCATTCCTGTGCCATTGTGACCATGGGGATCCATTTCCATGGATTTTATTGTTGACCTACCACCTTACAAGGGATTTATACCTGTCATGATAGTAGTAGATCGTTTTGTGCCCATCACTAGCATTCCTACAGCTGAAGACACTGCAGAAATACTAATATGAGAAATTTACAAACTGCATGGACTTCCAGATTAAATAATATCAGCTCGAGGAGTCCAGTTCACATCCTGACTATGGAAGACTTTCTGTTCTACTCTGGGAATCGAAGTTAAAGTGGATGTAAACCTGATTCATGAAATTTGAGCTGGGCACATGTATCTGTATTGTTTTCTTATCTCTCACCAAAGCACTGAGTCCCGTTGCTTTCTCCTGCTTCGTAGCAGTTATCAGCCTTATAACTTCTGATGAGTTCTCCGACATAGGAGATAAAAGCAGCCTGAAATTTGTGTCGTGGGAGGTTGCTATAAATAGATTAGCACAGAGCTTGACTTGTCAGCAGAGCTCTGCACATTACTTCCTTCTTTTGCCAATGTGGAGTGGGGGTGTGTGCCTCTCCTCCAATCAGCTGTCTTGGCTGTATGCCAATAATCCACTCCCAGTGCAGAACAGGAAGAGAAAAATCTCTAACATGATGTGCACTTTCTAAAGGTAATGTACAGCTGAAGACAGCAGATATACATGTAAAACGTATGTAGGGAGATTTGTTTTATCCATGTGTATCATCTGTGGCTGTTCACTTCACTGGGTATATGAGAGGGTTTACATCCACTTAAACCTATCTACTGCATTTCACCCACAATCAAATAGTCAGACCGAAAGAACGAATCAAACTTCAGAGCAATATCTCCGCATTGTTATCTGCCATCTCCAGGACGACTGGGCCGAATATCTAATGTTAGCAGAAATTGCATATACTGTAACAACTGCTATAGTTCCACCTCTCAAAGCCCATTTTTGCCAATTATGGATATAATCCAGATTTTATTCCTGGACTTCCAGTAGATTCATCATTACCAACTGTAAATACAAGATTGTCTGCTTTACAAGACAATCAGAAATTATGAAGAAGACTTTACATGAAGTTCAAAAATCCTACAAGGAAATTGTAAATAGACACAGAGGAACCATTCCTCCCTATTCATTAGGTGATAAGGTCTGGCTAGTCACTAAACATTTACAGTTTAAAATTACTTCTCAGAAACTTGGTCATATGTTTATTGGTCCTTTCAGAGTAATTGCACAAAATAACCCTGTGGTCTACAAACTTAAGGTACCTCTTTCAATGAAAATCCATCCTGTTTTTCATATGGCTCTTTTAAAGCCCTTCAGAAGGACTCTCTTTTCTGAACATACACATCCTCCACCAGACCCAGTCCAAGTGCAAAGGGAAGAAGAATTTATGGTGGATAAAGTTTTTGACACCCATATGCATCATGGTAAACTACAATACCTGTTAAGATGGAAAGACTATGGGGCAGAAGAAAATTCTTGGGAGCCTGAGGAGAACGTTCATGCCCACCAGAGGTTTTCTCACAAACCTGGCTCTACAACGTCCAGGGGACATCTTGGGAGAAGGAGAGTACTGTCAGGGCCTGGACTTGACCCTGGGAACTCTGCTGTGTCTGGCAATGACTGTTCTTGCTGAGCTGCCTGTGATGCTGGACAGCACCCTGCCTGATATATTGGACAACCCTGCCTTGAGCCTTGACTTCTGCTGAACCATGAACTCTTTGCTCCTCCCATGAACTTCCTTATTTAAGCCATGTCTCTGCAAATTCTTCCAGATTATTGTGCTCCACACATTATCCCGCCCGTTGCCTCAAGCTACCTCTATTGCTACTTGGAATCAACCTTGGCTTGTGACACCTGACTATGAAACTCTTCTCCTGCACCGACATTGGCTTGTGACCCCCAACTACGAAACTCTTCTCCGGCACCGACCTTGGCTTGTGACGTCGACACTGATCATCTGTCTAGTGGATTGGACAACTGTGCTTAGCCTGACATTTTCGGCCATTGGTCTCCAGTCACTACAGGTATTCAACTAACAGCATTGGATGATCCAGGGATTGGATTTGCTTGATCCATGTTGTATGGATGTTGAATTGAAGAGGTCTGGAGGGAAACTGGGTAAAGGTAACTGCCTTGAAGGAGGCTTCCATTAGGGCCCAAGCCCTCTTAAGTGTTCCTTTTTGGATCTGAGGGTCCATCTGTGGGACCTTAGGGGGGAAACTTTCTCCTGAGGAACGAAAACTTGGGCTATGTTCAAGATTTTATATATTTTTTGTAAATTTCTTTTTATTATTTATACATAGCAAAACAAAAAAATACAAGTAACAAAATTAGTCGCCATGCAGGGCGTAACATGACAGTAGAATAATACAAACGAAAACCATCAAAAACACCCCCCCAGTCCAGGCTATCCAACCTGTGGGTCACTCCCCCTTCCCAGATGTAAGTCCCCCTCAAGGGATAGGAGTAACAAAGTCAAATCAAAAATAAAAACAACTGCAGTCCCCGAAGCATTAAGGCATAAAATCACATATTTTTGTACATTTTAAGCAGCAGCCAGGCCTAAAACAAACCCCCAAGGTTGAAAAAAAGGTGTACTCATTTCTTCTTGATTGAGAGGCACATGACAGATCTTGTTGATGGCATCTGGAATTTAGGCACACAACAAAGTCTGTTTAGAGAGTTTAAGTCCAGTATTGGGTGGATGCCCTCAGTTGGTTTTGAGACTGAATAGGTTTGAATAGAAACCTTGAAAAACTGTTCTTCTCAAGGAACTGATGCAACAAATCCTTGTACCTAAAACTGGTGAAGGTAGACATTAAGTCAGCTTGCTTTTCTTCTGACACTGGTTGTGTGAAAGGTAAGAATTGAGGAGGGGGGGGGGGGGGAGATAGAAATTCTATCTTGAATTCTTTTGAAATGACTAATTGGACCCAGAGGTTCAGGAAGTCTTGGATCCATAATGTTGCAAATGCCAACATGCATTCTTCCACTCCAAAAATGGGGCTTCCCTTCATTGTGAAGAGGGTTCTGGGCAGACTTGGAGGACTTAGGAGCCAAAGCCTCACAACGAAAGTAAGTGTAAAGACTTGGTTTTTCGGTTGACATCTGGAGTTGGAGTATAAGTAGTATCCATAGAAGTAGGAGATCTAGGCTTTATGTGGGGAAGGAGCACCTTTTCACCAGTGGCTTCCTTGAAATTCTAATATTCACAGAGAAAAGGGACATTCCAGAGACTTGGCGAATTACATTCTCTAAAACACGTGTCAAACACAAGACCCAAGGGTCAAATCTGGCCTGCCAGGCAATTTCATGTGGCCCTTGCACCTAGGTCTTTTTTTCACCTCCATCTCTCGCCCTCCATTCCCCGCTCAGTTCTGTCACTTGCAAACACAAACGCTTTCTGTGTTTACACGGACAGCTGTCCTCTTGGCTATCACAGATATCTGCACTCACAGCAGAGGCAAGGAAAATGCAGATGCTGGATGGGACATCACATGGTAGGCTGCAATGTGATCCCCATCTGTGCTTGAGTGCACAGACACTGATTAATGATCTCCCTGCAAGTGAGAGGCGGAGCTGCCTACACTGCAGTTAGGTACTAGAGCCAGGCTGGGTAGGTGAAATGCGAGGAAGCTTTTGTGGGGGAGAGATGAGGGCTGTGGAGGGAAATGTGTGAAGAGGTGTACCCAGCGTTCGTTGTGGTTTGGCAGGGGAGGCGTGGTTGAGTGCCTGCACGTATTCTCTGAGTAAAAAAAGCCCTGGATACATTTATAAAGTCTTACAGATACAACCGGCCCTTTGAGGGTAGTCATAATGCTGATGCGGCCCACGATGAAGGTGAGTTTGACACCCCTGCTCTAGAACGTAAAGACAAAACAATAAGGTTGAGGGCATCAGTTGTAATTTTTCTATGAGAGCAGGCTCATCAAAGTCAGGTTTCTGGTTTCTATTCCATTTGTCTTGTTTGTTCACATTAGGATTGCGAGCAGGTGGATGAAATAGGGACAGCAGTTGTGCTTTTGGCTGCTTGGTGGTTTCTTGTGGCGCAGGTGCTTTGTCTTCTTCTTTGGGAGGTTTGCTGTCAGCTTTCAGAACTTTTTTTTTCTCTCTCCTTTTATGTCACTTTTTAAATAGCATGTTTTTTCCTCCCTTTAGTTTGCTAATTAGAGGGAGTGGTTAATTGTCCACAGGCATTATATAACTTTGTTTCACTCACAATGAACTTGCTCACATTGGAATTCTGAAAAAAGTGGCATTAAAGTGGAGAGTTTTGCTAAAAGTGCACAGTATGTATACAGTATGTATACAATAATGCAGCCAAAGTTTCAGGATGAATACTACTGTGACAGGTGTGAGCAGGTTACCTTTCTGGAAGCTCACAGCTTTCGTGGAGCCTTAAAAATAAGTAGCACCTTCCTTTTAATCTACTGGTCCTATGCTTTCAGAATATATATGGTTTGGGGGGTCTTTTACAAACTTTGAAAGCTGTAAGGGAAAAATTCAAAACTTCCGATTTTTTGAGAAATTAGGTTATTTAAATTTTTGTGTACGTAATTTTTCCCCATTTTGCAAAAAGGCATAATTTAAAATTGACAAATATTAATTTTTTATTAACTCAATACAGCTTTTATATTTACTGGGAATTTAGCAGGAATTGTGGCGTTTATATCTGTTAATTAGAGATGGTCCCGATGTTCAACTCAAACGTAAGTTCGACTCCAACATCGGGTGTTTGTTTGCTCGCAAAAGAACCGAACATATGGGGCGTTCACAGCAAATTTGAGCGCCGCAGAGCACCCCATAAAGCACTGTGAGATAGTAGTGCATTGACGGCTGCTGATTGGCCAAAGCATACACCTGAACTGCATGAAATAAATACAGTGCAGTCAGTGTAGTATATATGTAGTATATATACAGTGTGTATACAGTGTATATATATATATATATATATATATATATATATATATATATATAATATATATATATATATACATACACAGTGCAGTCAGTGTACAGTATGTAATACAGTGTATTGAAGTGGTTAAGGGGAACCCTATGACAGACCTTTGGGTCTAGTATAGATTTTAAGGGGAACGCCAAAATAAAGAAAATAAAAACAGCATGGGGTACCCCCCAAAATCCCTACCAGGCCCTTTGGGTGTGGCATAGATTTTAAGGGGATGACGTCACCTTTGACGAAAACAATCGTCGGGATGCCACGCTCACGTGCGATCGCTTCCATGGATTTTTAAATTGCAAAGAACTTTTTTGGCTTGTTTGCACTGAAGCTGTGCCCCCAGTTTGAAACATATGTATGCAACATTGCCAATAAATCACTTAAGAGACAATATTACACTATCCTGGGTTTTTTATCTCTTTACATATTATATACACCTTGTTGCTGAGGCTGCCTGCTGTTCTGGCTGCTGTTTACCATCCAATGTACATAGAGGCTTCTGGTGAGAAATGCTTGGACATCCTTCCAGTGGATCTTTGAATACAAAATCAAAACAAGTGCTTTGTGACCCCGAGTAAGGGTGGTCCCTGGCTTTCTGGTAAGCCTTTTATCTTAACTATGGTGATGGGTGACATGCTGCCAAACATCCGACCAACGCTGTCCACTTCTTGTGGGTTCTCCTCCACTGAATACTGGTGGGATCTCCTTCACTGAACATTAGTCTACAAGAACTTTTCCTTTTCTTTTTTATCAAATTTTTATATTTGTATATCAGTCACAAATGGATTTTTTTTGTTCACTTTGTTATTCCATATTGCACAATTTGTTTATTGCCCGTTTGACCATTATAGTATGTAATATGCTATATTGTATTATGTTAGCTGTATGTTGAGTCTATTAATTTCACTATTATTCAATGTTGCATATTAGTTATATTATTATTAGTATTATTGCATATTGATCATTGCACATCGCCCTTTATTTATCACATGCTGGTAGGCATTCTGTCATTTATGTTTTCAGTTTAATTTAGCGCTGCACTTTATATTTTGTATTACCTTGTTGATGGGGACATTGGTTGTCGGGGTCTGCAGACGGGGGGCTTATCAGAATCTGAAAGCCCCCTTTAACAAAGGGGCCCCCAGATCCCCCCCCCATGTGACTAGGTATCGGGTACATTGTACAAACAATCACCGAAAATGGTGGCCCGGCAGTTTCTGAAGATGCTGCATTGGTGAACTGTACGTCGAAGTGTAAGGACCGCAGTTTCCGGGTTTTACACAACGTCAGATCTGGTCTGAGATCGAGGCTTGGAACGAACGCTGATCAATGTAAGTGATGTGATGCAGCAGGCAATTTTAAGCACAAGTGAAGAGTTGGGGACAATTGTTTAGAAAAAGAAGAACTGGACATTCTTGTATCACAATATGGTGCTGGGTTTTGCATGCTAATCGACTTGAATGGTGCACATTTATTCACAACATGTTTATGCTTATCTTTTTATTCTGTTGGTTTGGCATATGCACTGCAATTTATGTCAAAGTTAATTTAATAAGAAACTGCAGTCTGCTCACATAATTTGTAATAAAAACATCTTTGCCATTCTGAAGCTTCCCTCCAACCACTTTGCATATTATTTTATATATACTGTGATTCTGTACTTACTTATGCTGCAGAAATCTCCCTCCACTGAGTCTGGCTGCAACCATTTTAACTGTGGGCAGCTGTATGTTCACTTCCTGGATTTACAGACACACAGATGCACAACTTCAGCTCTGCAGCTCTCATTGGTCCTCTTATGACTCATCCTCCTTCCTGGCAAACTCTCAGGTGAGTTAGAGAGAGCTGTGCATGATGTCATAGGCCTAGGCTTTTTACACAACGAAAAACATGAAGTGGGCTGAATAAGGTATTTACTGGCAGAAAAAGATGTTTTTCTATCCAAAGTTAAAACAAGGACAGAAGATTTAATAGATGGAAAGATTAAAAAAAAATTACTGAAGTTCCACTTTAAAGAGAGAGCTGTGCATGATGTAGGCTTTTTACCAGACAAGAAACAGGAAGGAGTGGGCTGAATAAGGTATTTACAGGCAGAAAAAACATTTTTACTTTCCAAAGTTATAGAAACAAGGGCAGAGGATTTAATAGATGGAAAGTTGAAAAAATTCCTGAAGTTTCGCTTTAAGTTACGATTAGTGTGTAAGCATCGTTTCTTTATACTTAATAAAACGATATAAGTATATAAAATATAGTCCACTACAATTCATATAATATTATATCATTCATAACACATTATAAAAATCAATATACAGCATGTTAAAATCCTTTAAAACTAAACATTCCTGATTAAACAATTGATATCAAAATCAATATTAAGACCACCAGGGGCTAACACTTGGTTTGTATAAATCCACCACGATTAAAGTCTGTGTGGATAGGGGGGGCGTGGTTAAACTCTTCATGTGAGCGGATGCAGCTTCCTCTGCTCCGGCCAAAGATCTGCTTAATATTAGCTGGGACTTCCTTCCATGAGACCCTTTCTGCTCCTGTGTCATCCCTCCAACAGCGGCTCACCCCCCCCCCCCAGGAGTACCCTGAAATGCAAACCAGTTACCAGAGTGATGACTAGTAGGAACAGGGAAAATGGAGCAGAACTGGCTCCTGGCTCCAAAGATGGCTCCGGCCCGCTTCCACCACAAGCTCACTCAAGCCATAAGGGCAAAGAAGTGGCAGAAAAACTGAAGCCTTTTTCCTGGTCTCCAGTCTCGGCCTCCTCTAAGCTACACGGCCCTGACCTATCTGCACTGGAGGCACCAGAAGCTGACATGCAGCTCTCAGCTCATGCTCATACAAAGGTACCTGATGGTGACGGGCACACAGACTGGGATAGTGAGGCTGGGGAGAAGGAGGGAGCCTGGTCTGCTAATGCTGATCCCAAGCAGCCTGCTTTGATGGGAAAATCGACCCTGAAAGATGTGTTCATGGCAGTACAGTCCTGCAACACTACTCAGTCTATTTTGTCTACCCAAGTTCAACATCTGCGAGAGGAGGTAACTATTATGCCCCATGATTTGCAGAAGGTGGGGGAGCGCACATCTGCTCTGGAGAGTCGAGTCAGCAATATTGAGGATGAAATGGCCCCTGTGCAACGCGACCATAAGGCGGTGGGGCCTTAAACGAATTATCACGCTAATCGCATAGATGATCTTGAAAATAGGCTCTGCAGAAACAAAGTGTGGATCCTAGGCCTCCCGGAGCGCATGGAGGGGAGAAATCCCACTGAATTTATAGAGCAATGCATACTAGAAACCTTTGAACTTTTCACCTTTTTTTGCAGTAGAGCGTGCACACAGAATCCCAGCCAGACCTCTCCATCTGGAGAAATTTCCATGACCATTCATCCAGAAGCTACTACATTACAAGGACAAAGATAAAATCCTAGCCTTGGCCAACACAAGAGGCAATATCGAGGTTAATGGCTCCAAAGTCTCTTACTTTCCAGATTACTCTGTGGAAGTTCAAAAGCTTAGGGTTCAGTACATGGATGTTAAAGGGCACTTCCACAAACTTCAAATACCATACGCAATGCTATATCCAGCAAAACTTTGCATTGTGGCCAAGGATGAAACATTATTCTTCGGCAACCCTAGGGCGGCTGCCTCCTGGTTAGACAGGAATGAGCAACACCTGGCTCCTCGTCGTAGCAATGCCCCTACCTGAAGCTGCACTGCTTCAGTGAATTGTTGCTTCCCTTTTGATTCTTGAGATCAGTTCTTCAGGGATGTCCTTTTCATGATGAGCTATAGGTGGAGGAAGAGTTGCTTCTAATTTCTTAGTCGGTTTTCTATGTTGTTCAAATGGCTCTACATTGGATGCGCACATGTTGGCCTAGGCAATGTTTTTCTCTCCCCCACCATTTCTGCAGAAAAATTGTTTGGTTTTCTACTTCCGGTTGCTAGCATTACCTTGCTGGCTCTTTTTTATTGTTGTTTTTTTCCCTCTGTTTTATGGTTTTCTCTATGACTGTGAGGGTGCATATGATATGTTATCACACCATTGCTGTACTATTTTGTTATACTAACCTGGTTGACTTGATCCCCCACATGCCTTTAACCTAAGGCTCAAATGCGTGTTATACGGAGCTGATTGCTCCTTGCTAATACTGGAACCAAAGTACCCCTACGGGTTGACTCCTATATCTTATACACATATCTAGCTACTTTATATATACTTTTGACTAATGATGGCGTCTGCTCTTGTGTTACTGTCCTGGAATGTAAGAGAACTAAAGGACCCAATTAAAAAAAGAGCTATATTTGCCACACAGGCGCAAAACAATTCATCAATCGTTTGTTTGCAGGAAACCCATCTTACTCAAGACACTGTCTCCTTACTTCAAAATAGTAATTTATCATATTCAGTACCATTCTGTATACTCCGCATTTGCTCGGGCTACCAGAGTCCTGATATCCTCTAAAATACATTTTTCCTGCAAACACACATTGATAGAATAGATAGGGTAGATATATCTTAATGGTGTGTACCTTGTTTTCTATGACGTGTATTCTGGGCTCAGTGTACATTCCTCCGCCTTATAATGCTAAGGTGTTGAGGAGGATAGGTTTTTTGGCAGATAACCCCTAGTTTACCTCTGCTGATATTAGGGGATTTTAATAGTGTATGTGACCCACGTATGGACCATCATCCAACGTGTCTCTATTCAGATACTCCTTTTTTTAGGCAGTTCCAGGAGCTGGGATTACATGATGTGTGGTGACTCCGTAACCCTAAAGCCCCATACACACGCTCGGATTATCCGAGGACCAGGTCCGTCGTACTTTGTCCGATGTTGGTTTTGCGTACACACGGTCGGACAAAGTTGTCGGAAAATCCGATCATTCTGAACGTGGTGACGTTTGTTGCCTACGACGGGACTACGTAGAGGCTAGTAGCCAATAGCTTTGGTCTTGTAATGTGATCTGAGCATGCGTAGCACTTTGTCCGTCGGAATTCGCTACACACGATCGGATTTGGTGTGATCGGACTTTGTTGTCAAAAAATCTATCCAGCAGGAGATAGGACTTTGTCCGTCGGACAATCCGATGGAAACTGTCCGATGGTGCCTACACACGGTCGGAATTTCCGACAACATTGTCTGATAGGACAGAATCCATCGGAAAATCTGACCGTGTGTATGGGGCTTAAGTCCCATACCTATTCTTGCTGCTCTACCACCTATACATCCCTTTCTAGGCTTGACTTAACCTTGGGCACAGATTCATGGCTCCCATTAATTTCTGACATGCAATATCTACCAAGAAGTATTTCAGACCACTCTCCAATTTTTCTGTCCCTAGCTAAAATCAAACCACGTCTTAAACCTAATTGGCTTCTCAATGCTTTCTGGCTGTAGGTATTACCGTGGGGTGACTCCATTCGCTGGACTTCTACTGAATTCTTTGTTCACAATGACCAGTCAACCACTCCATAGGTGTTGTGGGACTCTATGAAGGCCTTTTTAAGAGGATTACTGATACAAGCTATTTGTGCTTATAAAAAATCCAGTGTGGAATGGGAGACCCTTCTGGCAGCAGAGGTGCAACAAAAAGAATCTCAATATATCCAGAATCCTACTCATTCCAATCGCTCTACTTAAAAAGAATACTGTATAAAAGAACAGATTTGGATAAGGCCGATCATGCACATCTCTTTACCAGGTGTAGATATCTTGAAGAGGGGGAAAGAACTGGTCATATGCTAGCGGTTATCGCTAACTCCCAGGTGCATACTAACTTTGTCTTTTCTATCTTCACACCTGTGGGAGGGATTTCCCATGATCAATATGATATATTGCATTCCTTTTGTTCAGTTTACAAAGAATTGTATCAGAGCAAGGTGGATTATCTGCTATCCCAACTTAAAGTACCATCCCCAAATGGCAAAGCTCTGGGTATTGACTGCCACCAGAGATATACAAGACCTATGGGGATATTTTAATATGGAAATTGTTGAAGACCCTAAACCAGGCATTTTCCTCCTTTAAGCTTCCACACACTATAAACGATACCTGCATAATAGTATTGCCCAAACCTGGTAAGGACCATTTGCTCCCGGAGTCTAAGGTGCTTAGGGGAAACCAATACTATGGAGCTGACAAAATACATTGCTAAGTGACTAGGCTATAGGTGTATAGGCCCAGGAGAGCATGCTGGGGAGGATAGTGAAGGCAAATATGCATGAAGGACAAAAAAAGAAATTAAAAAGCTTCCAGCATGTATGAGGACAAAGGGGCACAGCATATTTCAGCATATTGCAATCCTGGTAATTAGGGAATGAGGAAAGAAATACAATACATTAGCAAACAGTAAATACATACAGTAGAATGTGATGTTAAAGGAGAAATCTTACCTTAATATAGTCCTTATGCAGGACCTGTATGATGACAGAACAGGTCTCTGGAATAATAATCCCCAGAGCCTGGGGGGAGATGCCTGTGGAGAACTTGAGGTCCTGCAGACTTCTCCCTGTCACCAAGTACCGCAACGTGGCAACTAACCTCTGCTCCAGAGTGATGGCTTGCCGCATGCAGGTATCCTGCCTGCTGGTATAAGGGGACAGCAAAGCCAGCAGAGGTTGAAAAATGGGGTCTGTCACCAGAGGAGATAATTCCTGAAATCATCAGGATTATTCTCCCGGATCTCACCAAGCAAAGGCATGTGCGAGAATTGGTCACGCTGGAGCAACCAATTCTTGCTCCATGAACTCCTCCTCGCCCTGTTTATGGACTGGGCTTGTGTCAAAGCTAAAAGCCCAACACCAAGCCCCGGCACAGCATGAACTCTACGATGAGTATGTACATGAAACATGGCTTCAAAATCGGTCGGCTGGTCAGAATGGACTAACAGAAAGCACTGATAAACAGCAAGGCCTGAAAGAACGAACTGAAAACCAGAAACGAGCGGACAATAAGCACTGGAGATCAAAGCATACTATATCGAGATATAGGCCGCAATGACAAACAATTGCGAACTGACTACACGCACTGATAAGCAGATACGCACCGACAAGCAGAAACTGTAGAGCAGTAAAGATCTGAAGTCTGAAAAGCGCAAATCATCTCTAACCAAACTTCTACTAAACACGAGATCAGCAGAAGGAGCACAAAGGGTGCCGGACGTGGTGCTAAACTTCCCTTTTCTAGTCCCATCATACACGGCTTATGTCACGGCGTTCTTGACGACCAGAAATTCAGACAACTTTGTCCGACCGTATGTAGGCAACACCAGTTTTGGACAAAATCCGAAGGCAATTATCCGACGGATTTGGTGATATGCCTTTTGGGATATCTAGATGATTAAATATTTACACCTGATATTATTAAGCCTATTAACAGGCTGCTGTTTATAGCGCATAAAGCAATTGCATTAAAATGGTTGTTTCCTGTGCCCCCTACACACGAGGAATGGCTTATTTAAGTCAATAATGCTCTATTGAAAAAAACAACAAGTGTATCGTAATAGGGGTACATATCATAAATTTCATAAAATATGGGGGCCATGGTTAGCTGTCCCTGGCCATGCTCCTTTTCCAAGTTCCAAGTGTCCAATTAAGAACCATCAAAGTAAGGATTAATTATCTTGGGTCTGCAGAGCCTTGCTGCTCTCTGAATCAGTGGCATACTGTAGACTGTCAAAACACAAAGAAAAAAGAGAACGCATGGGCTCTTGTGCAACACCTTTAATGTATTTGGATAATACATTAAAGGTGTTGCATCAGAGCCTGTGCACTCTCTCTTTTTTTGTGCTCTATAACCTGTGCCTTCAAAACTGCTTGTGTACTTAGCACTGTGGTGTGTCTTGTAGGATAGAAAGATATAATGTACTGTGTACTATATATCCAAGTAATTATCCAGCAAGGCATGCATAGCCAGGAACCAGCATGTAAATATATTGGGAAACCCTGTCTTACCTCGTTCACATTGATGTCCCATCCAAGATCCAGTCTTTGCCTGTCACAGTGGATTTACCCCGAATCAAGTAACAAACCAAACATTACAGGCCGAGTCCAAGTATACACAGAAAGTAACTAATCTGGAAACTACTAGTTAGTAATAAGTCAATAAGAACTCAGATCTTGATAGAAGTGTCAGTGGAAAGAGCAAAAGAAAACTGGTGAAAAATAGAAAAAAAAACATCTCCTCAAACTGGAGACGAGGTCCACCACCTAAAGACACTAGCAAAGAACTGAAGCCTCACAGAGTAGGTTTGTTTTATATGGATACAGTGGGGCAGTCCTAGCAAAGCTGTAGCCAGTGTCCAATCAGCTGTCCAATAACCCATGGACTAAGAATGGATTTCTGTGTCCTGTACTGTACGATTAAGGTAAAAAGAAAGTTTGACAAAAAATAAAAATAGTTACATTTTTCCCAGAAGAGAATAGATGCCCACTAGCATAAAAAGAAGCATGCTGGGAGTGGAAGGTGTTATACCAAGCTGGTCACGTTTTTTTTTTATTTGCCAGTGTCCGCCTATACAACCCAAATGTCTTTGAATCATGTGTCCCTAATGAATGAAAAAGAAATACAAATCCCTGCTTAATGCCCATGTACAGAGAAAGAATCGTATGAATCCTTACCTTGATGATGTGAGCAAAGTATTTTCCAGACACCTTGTTATCTGTCTTGATGAAGATTTCCCTAAGAACAGATTCACCTACTGGGTTATATTTGGCATTGAACTTGTCAAAGCGATGGAAAGTATTTCTGTCCTATGGTAAAGAAATAAAATACATTTCAGATAAAACAAATATATAGATATTATTAAAATAACAATATATTTTTATTATAAGGCAACCAAATGGATCCATTTTCTTATATGGATATTTCTACTTACGTAGATCAGCCTCAAAGGACAGGGTATATAGATCAGTCTCACAGGACAGAGTATATAGATCAGCCTCACAGGACAGGGTATATAGATCAGTCTCACAGATCAGGGTATATAGATCAGTCTCACAGATCAGGGTATATAGAGCAGCATCACAGGACAAAGTATATAGATCAGCCTCACAGGACAGGGTATATATATCAGGGTATATAGAGAAGCATCACAGAACAGAGTATATAGATCAGGGTATATAGAGCAGCATCACAGGACAGAGTATATAGATTAGCCTCACGGGACAGAGTATATAGATCAGGATATATAGAGCAGCATCACAGAACAGAGTATATAGATCAGCCTCACAGGACAGAGTATATAGATCAGTCCCACAGATCAGGGTATATAGAGCAGCATCCCAGATAGGACTGACAGCACTGCATAGTGCTAAGTCCTTCTGAGCCCAATGCAGATCTCCAAACCTCTGGCCTAAGCTATAGTCACAAAAGTCACTAGCGCAGGTAAAAATAATAAGACTACAAGCAGGAGACAGGCAGCAAACATTAGACAGCATGGAGACTTTAGCCACAAAACATTTAATGTCCATTTCCATTTCTTTGCTGCTCACAGACCAACAGCAACATACCCCCCCGGGGATTCACACCGACAGCACTACCACCCCCCAGTATTACCCCCCCCCCGCGGGGCACGCACACCGGTAGTACTACCCCCCCTCACGTGAGTAGGTCCGCCACTTACCGGGCTGCTGGGTCCTCTCCTCCTGTGTCTCAGTGTGGGCAGCAGTGTGAAGCCTATTAAGGCCTCAGGCTCTAAATAGGTGCTTCAAAAAAAAAACACCCCCTCCCACGCTGCCATAGGAGTCCATGCGTCCGGCGTCGTGAAAGGGGCTGGGCGCACGGATAGGGAGGCGGCGGCAGGGATTGGGGGGGCAGCGCCCGTGCCCCCACAATGCACAGACCGCCCCTGATTTACTCACTGTTCTCTATTAGTTTGTGATGTCTGCTATCTGTTCCTCCAACATGTTATGGGGTTAACAGAACATTTAGCTATGGTAATTTCCTTTTCTGTTTCTTTGTACAGTTATATCTTTTGTCTGGGTATCTGAGCTACTGCATTTGTGTACATGTAATGTATAATTTTCTCAATAAAACTTTTTGTACACAAAACCATATACATTTTCTCAGATATTGTTCGGCCATCTTTAGTGTGTACTTCTTTTGCATAGAAAAGATTACTGTACTTTTTATATTGAAGTAATCTAGAATGTTTTCAGAATACATACAGATGCAGTCATACAGGCGGCAGATAATAAAATACAAAGTCTAGCCAGGGAAACAGAATTTTCTCAAATGTGTATGAACAGTGGCCGACAACACCAGATTGATATCCCATGGAGTTAGCAGTGAGTGTACTGGTAGAACAATATGAACCACCCCTTGCAAAATGGCTCAGACCAAGTAATGCCAATGATTATGTCTGACAACCTCCCCCTGGGCCAATTCAACGCATTGAGAATCCCTGAAATGTCTTCTGTTTCTTTCCTCTGAGGCAAACAAGGTAGAAGCTTTAGAAGGGAAAATGCATAAATCAGGCTGAACTGGTTCCATGGAGTTACTAGGGCATCTACAATGAAGACCCAAAGATCCCTTAACCTGGACACAAACATTTACAGTTTGTGGTTGAGTCTAGATGCCATAGAATCTATGGTAGGTGCCCCCACCAAAGGCAGAGCTGGTAGAGGGACCACTCTCCAGGATCCAGTCACTGTTAGCTTAGGAAGTCTGCTTTCCATTTTTCCATGCTATGAACATATACCATGAACAGAAACAGAATACTGAGCTTCTTCCAACTTTTGGTACCGAGATTTATGTATGCCACTGCTGTGGTGTTGCTGATGCTCACAAGCCAGGACATCTCCCAGTTGCAGGGAAGTGACCATTGACCTTACAGATTCCATCTGGAACTTTTAAAAAGGCAAGAACTTGTTCAAACACTTAAATTCCAGAATGGATTGCACATTAGCATTTGGCTTGAGCACCCCAAACAGGTTGAAATAGTAACCAAAAAACCTTTCTGATTCTGGAACAGGGGCAACAAGCCCCTGAGCACACAGCACAGCTGTTCTTTTGTTGGGTGCAGTTGGCACTTTTGACAGCATAGTGTGGAGCAGGCAAGGAGCAATACTCCAGCTTGTAGCCTCTATACACAATGTTTTGAACCTCGACATCAGAAATATCTTGGGTTCATATGGCTGCTAAAGCCGCAAAGTGTACCCCACCCCCCACTTGCAGAAGTAGAGGTGCCTTTTGAGTGGGAATAAGGGTTGTTGCCTAATTTGGCAGTTGTTGGCCTCCAGAACATTTTCAAAACATAGTTTTCTGTTTTAGCCTGAGTTCTGAAAAGAATGAAAAGAATCTATCTTAAATCCAGGCAAAGACAGCTTCTGCTGCTTCTTAAGAGGTAGACCATTGGTCTTGGGCTTTTGGGCTTCTCATGTGTGGCTGTCTCAACTGTCCACCTTGGAGGAGATTCATCCACATTGGAGGAGACTGCTTCCTCAGACCCTGCCTTCATTACTTCATCCTTATCCAACCTGGGAAAGGGTGGTAGGAAAAGTCACAAGATAGCTCCTGTGGGGATGAAGGTCTAGACTTCTTACGGAGTTAGAGAACTACTGAAGGAGTTAGTGAAAAAACGAAATGTTGTCTGAGAGCCAAAACCAGAGCCAGTTTTCTGCCCTATAATTGGATATGTGGAAGGAAGATTGTCTGCTGAAAGAAGGAAGCCAATCCACCTGGCCGCAATCTCCCTAATGCCAAATTCACCATGCTTGCCATGTTCACAAGCAGGCATTAGCAAAACAGTGCCCCACCACTAGGATCTCAGAAAAGTGTGTCATGTTCTCTGGTGTCGATGGAAAATGGCTGAATGCAAAATGCCATCCGTGCATGCTCTGTGTGGCCTGCGGATCATGCCTGCACCAGAGATAGGAGTAATTAAGGATAGAAAGTGTGGAAAAACATTGAGGTGTGCGTACACCCTGTACCACTGGATGCCCATAGAGCCCTGTTGCTCTCCTCAGTCTCTCCAGTCATTCTTATGGAAGAGAAACAGCAGCAGGGTACCAAGTCCCACCCCCAGCTTCCCATACCAGGGGGACTTTTCTACACACAAAGCAAAGCCAGAAAACCAGCTCAATTTTCACCCTCTCCTGAACAAGGCTTACCCTACAGGGACTTCAGGGACTGGGCTATGCTGTACCAGACCATGAACCTTTAGAGCACTCTATCAGCTAACTCAAAGATGCAACCACCTGCCAAAGTGAGTGCCAGACATGGGATCCAGTGTGAATGTAGCTTACAGTCTGCTTCAATTCTTCCACTGTGCTGGGATATAAGTATCCATAGGGATTGATCCAGAAAACTGCCGATGCTATAGAGCACTGAGTTCAGCAGAGAAAGGCATTTCAAGCAGAAATGCATGCATTAAAGCAGAAAAAGCGATTTTACCAGAGAAAAACAGGTCCATCGAATACAGACACTAGCAAAAAACTGAGACAATGCAGGGAGTGCGAGGGGATAGACTTTGCTATTTGCCTGTGTTAAATCCTCTGGAGGTGGACCAGAACCCAACGATCAAAGAATTAACTCTCCTGAGTCCTGTGATGTACAAATAAGAACCTGAATTTGCAGTGGAATTAAAATAATCTATTTGGTTTATGTGCAGTCATTCCCATTTGTACCACCCCCATACACTCATTCGTTTCCTTGGAATGTAAAGGTATTGTGCAAAATGAACTTCCATATGTCTAACTAAAGTTAGGAAAGTGACTTACATTCACTGCAACTATACAGTGCTGAAAACATAATCTCTGAACTTTATGAATGAGATTTGGAGGAAGCCCGCTATGGTGTTTTGGGTTCACTTTCACTTGAAAACTGTGCACTGCTAACAAGACTGGAGACCAGGTAACATTATGCTGCATAGCAGGGATTTAACAAAACAGGGCCTGAGACCAACTGTACAGGCACTGAAACCACCGTCCAAATAATTTTGAGCAATAAACACTGTGGTATACTTCAAAATGGCACTCAAGACACACCAGAGAGGTAGCAAAACCTACTATGCATGTACAACAGATATAAAAGTTTAGTAAGGTCAACACTACAAGTAAAGTAAACTACAGAAGTGTTGATAGCCAGGGAAGCAGTACTGCTTGACAATGCTGTCTGCAGTTGTGCCTGACAAGCAGCAAAACATATGATAAGACAAGAGTGGGAAGCACATGAAGCATGTATGTGAGTGTTCTCCCTGCTCTACATAGCACTAGCATATTGTTAGAGCTGCTGTCATATTCCTTCTCTGTATATACCCACCCAGTGAGTGCTCACTATACTTCAATATATTGTACAGTATAAGTAAAAAGAGACTAGTCAAAAAGTTTTCTAAATTAAATACTGATAGAAGAGTAGCTTTCTGTAATGCAGTATATCTGTGGAAATTTCACATGACAGTTATGTTGTATCTTATGCATTTGGGATTACAACCCAGCATCCACCACTGCATTTTTTTTGCATTGTATACATTTTACCTTCTGGGCTTTCATAGAGGGCAGACTTTTTCCATCAACAATGCTATTCACTGTCATATCGCTAAGGGTAAATTATGTCTTTGGCAGACAGCACTTTCTGTCTCCATACTAGAATGCCTGTACAAGACAATAGCAGAGTATGTTTGCACAGGTAGTGCATGAGGAAACTGATCCAAGTAACATTACCTAGGTAGTTCTTAAATTGACATGTATTCCAGAAGCTACAGGATGACACCACTTCTAGAAGATCCAGTGCTGCTGGACCTGTAGCAAGTACACACTGCCACATGCACGACCCAGCTGAACAATTCTTCACTAACCACTGCTGTACCCATGAAATCTTCTACTGCACTTGCACAATTCTCCACTGGCTGTCACTGTAGGCACGCAATTCCTCATTAACTGCTACCAAACTGTTAACAGTTCTCAAATGACTGCCGCAAATAAAATGGTAAAACACCTACCATGAACTGTTTCACTATGTACAGTTGTGCTCATAAGTTTACATACCCTGACAGAATTTATGATTTCTTTGCCATTTTTCAGAGAATACGAATGATAGCACATAAACTTTTCTTTCACTCATGGTTAGTGTTTGGCTGAAGCCTTTATTATTAATCAACTGTGTTTACTCTTTTTAAATCATAATGGCAACAGAAACTACCCAAATGGCCCTAATCAAAAGTTTACACACCCCTTTAACATCAATGACAGCTTGAAGTCTTTTGTGGTATTTGTGGATGAGGCTCTTTATCTTCTCAGATGGTAAATCTGCCCATTTTTCTTGGCAAAATGCCTCCAGTTCCTGTGAATTCCTGGGCTGTCTTGCATGAACTGCACGTTTAAGATCTCCCCAGAGTGGCTCAATGATATTGAGGTCAGGAGACTGAGATGGCCACTCCAGAACCTTCACTTTATTCTGCTGTAGCCAATAACAGGTCGACTTGGTCTTGTGTTTTGGATCATTGTCATGTTGGAATGTCCAAGTACGTCCCATGTGCAGCTTCCTGACTGATGAATGCAAATGTTCCTCCAGTATTTTTTGATAACATACTGCATTCATCTTGCCATCAAATTTGACCAATTATCTGTGCCTTTGTAGCTCACACATCCCCAGAACATCAGCGGTCCACCTCTGTGTTTCACAGTAGGAATATTGTACCTTTCATCATAGGCCTTGTTGACTCCTCTCCAAATGTAGTGTTTATGGTTGTGGCCAAAAAGCTACATTTTGGTCTCATCACTCCAAATGACTTTGTGCCAGGTGGTTTGAGGCTTGTCTCTGTGCTGTTTGGCATATTGTAAGCGGGATACTTTGTGGCATTTGCATAGTAATAGCTTTCTTCTGGTGACTCGACCATGCAGCCCATCTTTCTTCAAGTGCCTCCTTATTGCGCATCTTGAAACAGCCACACCACATGTTTTCAGACAGTCCTGTATTTCACCTGAAGTTATTTGTGGGTTTGTCTTTGCATCCCAAACAATTTTCATGGCAGTTGTGGCTGAAATTTTAGTTGGTCTACCTGACTGTGGTTTGGTTTCAACAGAACCCCTCATTTTCCACTTCTTGATTAGAGTTTTAACACTGCTGATTGGTATTCTCAATTCCTTGGATATCTTTTTATATCCCTTTCCTGTTTTATACAGTTCAACTATCTTTTCCTGCAGATCCTTTGACAATTCTTTTGCTTTCCCTATGACTCAGAATCCAGAAACGTCAGTGCAGCACTGGATGAAAGATGCAAGGGTCTGGCAGGAGTCCAGAAACTCACTGACCTTTTATACACACTAATTACAAGCAAACAGATTCCAGGTCAGGATGGTAACATTTAACAGCCATTCAAACCCCTTTGTGTCAACTTGTGTGCATTTTATCAGGCCAAAATCACCAGGGTATGTAAACTTTTGATCAGGGTCATTTGGGTAGTTTCTGTTGCCATTATGATTTAAAAAGAGTAAACACAGTTGATTGATAATAAATGGCTTCAGCCAAACACTAACCATGAGTGAAATAAATGTTTTTGTGTTATCATTCATATTCTCCGAAAAATGGCCAAGAAATCATAAATTCTGCCAGAGTATGAAAACTTATGTGCACAACTGTATGTTGTGCTATACATCACACTCCCCTATACAAGATGACCACTTGGAAATTTTTAAGGTGTTCCATATTTATCCCATTTAATAAATGGACAACGTAGATATCTACAAATCACTCTCCATTCCCTTATGATGTGCCTCAGGAGCATAGCATGCATACATAAGCCACCAGTACCTTTCATTTCTGTAATTCATTTTTATGTACTATTCACCTCATACATGGGAGATTTAATAAACCTTTTCTAACACATTTCTGGAGGTAGGTCGCTTTAAAACTAACTGGGCATAATTCAGGCAAGCCTTTGCCACAGTTTCAGTAACAGTACTGACATTTGCAACAAATTCAGGTAGTTCTCACTAATGCCACTTTGTTCCAATAGTTTTTATTAACATTTTTAAAACATCATATAAAACATCATATAGAAGTTTATGCAGTGGGGGAACTTTCAGGGTCAGAGCAGTCGCACTTGCGGCTGGGCCCTGGTGTTCTGCCGCTGTGGGGGGCCCCAATACCCGGCATCTCCCCCTGCACCTCTGGCTGTCAATTTAGTATGCAGTGGGGGAGGTGGAAGGGGGGCGATCGGCAGCTCTATGGTGCCCGCGAGCCACGGGATCTCCCTGGAGCTAGTAGTTCTCTTCCCGACTGTATACAGTGGAGAGGGGCCTCTGACCCAGGCATGTATCCACGTCACTCAGTTTACAAGTGAGTAGGCTCTGCTTTTACACTCTTGCTGATACCTTTTTGGGTCAGAGGCCCCTTCCCTCTCCACTGTATAAAGTCAGGAAGAGAACTACTAGCCCCAGGGAGATCCCGTGGGCACCACAGAGCTGCCGATCGCCGCCTCCCACCTCCACCCAGGTAGAGGGGTCCAAAGATGTGCTTGGGGTTGGAGGTGCACAGCGGAGACCAGCCAGGTACAGGGGGACCTCTAGAAGGGTGAGAGGCAGCTCTTTGGGAACCCTGATGTAAGGGGGGCCCTGATGTAAAGAGGGGCTCTCTGGGGACCCTGATGTACAAGGGGGCCCTCTGGGGGTCCTGATGTAGGAGGGGCCCTCTGGGGACTCTGATGTAAGGGGTGGCTCTCTGGGAACCCTGATGTAAGAGGGGGCTCTCTGGGGACCCTGATGTAAAGGTGGGGCTCTCTTGGGGCCCTGATGTAAAGGGGAGGCTCTCTGGGGGCCCTGATGTAAAGGGGAGGCTCCCTGGGGGCCCCGGTGTAAAGGGGAGGCTCTCTGGGGGCCCTGATGTAAGGGGGGCTCTTTGGGGACGCCCTGATGTAATGGGGGGGTCTGCACTCAGATATGTAACGATATTTTATATATATATATATATATATATATATATATATATATATACATATACACACACACACGTATATTATATACATGTGTATGCCCACCCAAGTGTATGGCTTTCTTTACTTCGCTGCTATGGGCTCTAGCCCGAGATCTTTTGTAGACCTAGCAATGCCCCTGGTGGGGGCCCTTCATGGGTTCTTGCACCGGGGCCCTGAAGATTCTACTTACGCCTCTGAGTTTATGCTCAAAAAATTGTCAGAAAGTTTTCAAAACAAGGATGCATTCTCCAATATGATCAGTGACCCTAACCAATTAAAACATTAAAAACAATATCAAAAAAAGTTTAAGGCCCAGAAAGCAGGCTTTACTCATTGACGTGGCCATTCGTCTAAGGCTATGAGCCCATATAGTCACCAAGAAACATCAACAGGTAGTATTAAGCATGAATAGTACAGTAAGCTGGTGATCCACCATAGCTCCGGAATATGCGGGATATGAAAGCAACGTCTCACTAATGCCACTTTAAAGAACCTGTCCCTATAGCTGCCACAAATTCAAAAACAATTGCTGCCAGTCTGCAGATTAGGAAACTGGCTGTAATAAAGACTAAAGCCCCATACACACTGTCGGATTTTCGCATGGATTCTGTCCGATCGGAAAATGTTATCGAAAAATCCGACCATGTGTATGCACCATCGGACAGTGTACGTCGGATTGTCCGACGGACAAAGTCCTATCTCCTGCTGGATAGATTTTTGGACAACAAGGTCCGATCACACCAAATCCGATCGTGTGTATGGTAGTCCGACGGACAAAGTGCTACGCATGCTCAGATCACATTAGAAGACCAAAGCTATTGGCTACTAGCCTCTACGTAGTCCCGTCGTAGGCAACAAACGTCACCACGTTCAGAATGATCGGATTTTCCGACAACTTTGTCCGACCGTGTGTACGCAAAACCAACATCGGACAAAGTACGACGGACATGATCCGACGGACCTGGTCCTCGGATAATCCGCGCGTGTGTATGGGGCTTTACAAGAGCTGGCATACAGAGTGGGACATGTCTGTGCTGGGAAACTGTCATGTATGTTGCAAATTTCCGCACAGGGCTCTATTCCTAGACCCATTCAACTGTCAGGCAGGGGATTTCTGGCTGAATGTAAACAAAGAGGACTGACGAATGACACGGGAGGAGGACCTAGCTTCAGAGTTCCACACTAGGCTTCAGCCTGACTGAACTGATTAGGAACTAGTCTCTCAATTCCCAAGCAGGTCCTGAGCACCCTGTGCAGTGGCCGTGTGGGAGCTTAGGAACGCTCAGCTGCACTGAGGAGGGAGTATGGACACTCAGGCTTCAGTGCCGCCACCTCGTAAGAATGCACGTGTCCCCGACAAATACATTAATCTGTAGCAAACACCAGCAATTCTGATGTAGAGGAGTAAGGAAATTTCAAAGAGTATCTATGGCACTCTTTATGAATTCCTCCCATAGTCTTTATTCTTGGGTCATCCTTTTTGCCATTTTTTCTTTTGCTTTACTGTTATGTAGGACTTTATTACTATAATCAGCTACTTTTATTCATTTAATTGTCTGGTGGGTTACACATTAGGAAATATAACATTATATTACAGATACAATTGGGTATACTTATAAAATGTAAATCTCTTTGACTGTATATTATTACATATGAATTTTGATGTTTTTTGTATGTATATAGATGCACTGTGACTTTGAATTATGCCCCCCCCCCCCAGGGCAGACCATGAACAATCCCAGAGTCATTAACTACTTGCCTACTTGGGCACCTTTACCTTCTTCCTGCCCAGGCCATAAGGTCCATAAATGTCCTGGGTGAGGTTGACAGACTAAAAGGTAGACTTCTGTTGCCTGATGCGTTTATGTGAAATTTTCTTTAATATCTGTGAAATATTGTAATTATGAATATATTTCTTTTCGCTTGCAGCTATGAAAGCTGGGCAAAAGCCCTCCTCCCAAGCTCTCGTTAACTGCAGACATTGCAGTGCCAAGACTTGTATACACAAGCCAGGGGGAGCCAATTTCATTGTTTGTCACCTATTCACTATAAACGACCCCATGCCGGGATTAGGTAATGAAGTATGTCCCACCCCGGAATTAATTCTTAAGTTCCCAGCTACATTCTCTTGCTCAGAATAATCACTGGGAGTTGCATGTAAGGGGGCTGGCTTAGACTAAGTAACCAATCAGAATTCACGCTAAGCCAGCCAATGAGAGATCAGCCTGGTTTTGGATACTCTCAGAGGGAAGGGGAGGCAACACTCTCTTTCCGGGGAACCAGCAAGCAGAATGGAACTAAGGTAACTTCTAGCCAGCCGGGGAAGCCATGCCCTGCTATTTGTAACTAAACATGCGTGTAGACCACGGTCTGAAGGAATATAATCTAAATTCCTTTATGTATATATTTTTATTCCAACCTTGCATTTTATGCCTTGATGTGCTAGGGATTTGTGTATTAGCTAGACTTTTAACTACCTGTAATAAATGTTATTATATTTAAAGCCTTTCCTCCTGGTCAATAGAACTCTCATTTAACCCATATCATATTTTGTGATTAATAAATCAGAAATAGAGATTTTAGAGGTCAAGAATGGCGACCACAAACCAGTACAGGACTGAAGGTGTTTGAATATGGTATCAAAATCGGTGTATTAGAGATTAAGGCTAGTAGAGTGAACTTAAATTGAGTCAGTT
This sequence comes from Lithobates sylvaticus, assembly GCA_028564925.1. NCBI lineage: Eukaryota > Metazoa > Chordata > Amphibia > Anura > Ranidae > Lithobates > Lithobates sylvaticus. The sequence goes on along the minus strand of CM053027.1, from coordinate 212,088,923 downwards.
TGTTCAATCTATCTAGGGAAAAATATAGGTAAATATTTTTCTTTTTTCTTTTTCTCTCTTTTGTTTTTTTTAGTTATTTTTTTTTTATTATATATATATATATTTTTTTTTGTGGTTTTGCTGAAGGTACTTAGTAGGTTGAACTTAAATTGAGTCAGTTTGTTCAATCTATCTAGGGAAAACTATAGGTGAATTAAAAAAAATTTTTTGGTTTAAAAAAAAAAGTGGGTATTAACGCTAAAAAGGAGAGAGGATACACCACTCTCAGAGGGAAGGGGAGGCAACGCTCTCTTTCCGGGGAACCAGCAAGCAGAATGGAACTAAGGTAACTTCTAGCCAGCAGGGGAAGCCATGCCCTGCTATTTGTAAATAAAAATGCATGTAGACCACGGTCTGAAGGGATATAATCTAAATTCCTTTATGTATATATTTTTATTCCAACCTAGCATTTTATGCCTTGATGTGCTAGGGATTTGTGTATTAGCTAGACGTTTAACTACCTGTAATAAATGTTATTATATTTAAAGCCTTTCCTCCTGGTCAATAGAACTCTCATTTAACCCATATCATATTTTGCGATTAATAAATCAGAAATAGAGATTTTAGAGGTCAAGACTTCAGAACTGGAAGTGGTAATGATGAACTGCAAATTGCAGAAACTTTTAAAAGGTGGGATGTATAAGAATACGTAAGTAAGTGTCCGACAACTCTACCAAAAGTATCCAGTTGCCTGGACTTATCGAGAGAAGGATTGACTGCAAGCTTTCCATCTTGAACAACTCTGAAGCCCCATACACACGGTCGGATTTTCCGATGGATTCTGTCCTATCGGACAATGTTGTCGGAAATTCCGACCGTGTGTAGGCACCATCGGACAGTTTCCATCGGATTGTCCGACGGACAAAGTTCTATCTCCTGCTATAAAGATTTTCCAACAACAAAGTCCGATCACACCAATTCCGATCGTGTGTAGCGAATTCCGACAGACAAAGTGCCACGCATGCTCAGATCACATTACAAGACCAAAGCTATTGGCTACTAGCCTCTACGTAGTCCCGTCGTAGGCAACAAACGTCACCACGTTCAGAATGATCGGATTTTCCGACAACTTTGTCCGACCATGTGTATGCAACACCAGTGTCGGACTTAATCCGTCGGACCAAATCCGATGGATTTGGTGGTCGGATTTTCCGACCGTGTGTATGGGGCTTGAGTCTATTTGTTAAACATTTTTAGGTCCAAAACTGGATGCAAGTCCCTCGTCTTCTTCCTTACCAGGAACAAGGGCGAATAGAAACTTCCTCTTTGGGAGGTTGGAACTTCTACTATAGCTCTCTTTATGAGAAGATCTAGCACATATTGGACAAGATTCTTTTCTTGTCCACTAAGAAAGGAGCCGAGTTGAAAAGAAATGATTGTTTGGCCACTGCAATTTGAATTTCCATTGGTGACCTACCGAAATTGTAGACACTGCCCAGGTTGTCTGTAATATTTTCCGCCCAGGCCTGTGCAGAGTCTGAGTCTAGCTCCTACAGGCACTTCCAGGATGTGACCCCTGATTACGTCAGATGTGCTGACGAAGCGCTTTGGGTGTGCTCGAGCGTGATACGTCACTTCAGTCCATAGTGGAGCGCAGGTGGAGAGCAAATCGGCGTCCCTGCTTCCTCTTTCATTTTCTGGATTTTTTTATTGGATTTTATAGAATTTTAAAATCTACATACTTCACTATAGGAGACTGTTTCTTTTTTCTTACTGATGCCTGGAGAATCGGTGACGGTTTGAACTAATCTGCCATTGGAGAGACGAACTTCAGGAATCTGTCTGTATTAACCTGCTGTATATGACTTCTGTTATGGGGGGTCATGGGGGGGAGTAGGCTGTGTGACACACACTGGAGAGATCTGGTGGTCATTATATGAAATTGATACATATATATTTTTTGCACTGTCACTTTATGGTTAGCAACCTGCTGGGGACATGGGGACACCTAGCGGTTGCTTAATATATTGCATTAATTTGCAATCATGATGTATATGTTTAGTTAATGAGTAGGGTGCACAGTTCACTATTATTTTCTTTTACTTCCTAGATGAGTGTCCTGTCAAAAAGACTTCTGCTGGCTGCCCCCCCCCCCGCAGAGGTCTTTGACTTCTGCAACTTGAGGAGAGGTGACTGAGTCCCTTTCCAATAAAGGCCCCATACACACTATTAGATTTCCTGCAGATTTTTGTCTTCAGATTTACTAAAACCATGTAGTGCAAGGGCCTGCCTGATTGCATACAAAGTGAAACTGTTAAGGTTTGACCTCATATTATATGATTTTGGTAAATCTGTAGACAAAAATCTACAGAAAATCTAATAGTGTTTATGGGGTCTGAGACTGAAATCTTTTCTAGGCTTATAGATCTTGCTTGCCTATATCTTTCTTGCAGATTATGCTACGACAGAGCACCTCTCCTCTGCGACTTTTGCTTCCTGACAGTAGGAATTAGACTGGACTTGCCAACTTGCCACCTTTCTGCCAAAGAGGTTTACCATGTGATAGGGAATTTAGCAATAATTGAACTTTGATACTGAATCGGCTATCTGCAGCTTTCGCCACAAGGCCCAATGCACCATCACCAATGACAACTAACAGTAGCTCTCGCAGAGCATCCTATTATGTCGACTGACAATTCTGCCACAAAGTTGCCTGCAAGTTTTAACTCTTGCAAGGCTGCCACTATCTTCTCTCGGTCACACTCTCCCAAGAATGTCTGTTCGACGTTAGTTGTCCAGCCTGAAATCAGTTTGCCTACTGCAGCTAGTGTATGTGCTCTTCAGGTGGAAGTCCATCCTGCGGTCCTGGACAGTTTTAAAAGTGACCATATCCTCCACGACTAGCATCACATGCCATGCAAGACGCATCAAGGATTAAAGTGATACTAAAGTCTTGTTTTTTTTTGTTTAAAAATAACAAACATGTCATACTTACCTGCTCTGGGTAATGGTTTTGCACAGAGCAGCCTAGATCCTCCTCTTCTCTGGTCCCTCGCAGGTGCTCCTGGCCCCTCCCTCCTGCCCCCACATCAAAGCAGCTTGCTATGGACCCAAGCCAAGCCGCTGCTCTGCGTGTCCATTCAGACACGGAACCGCAAATCTGTCCCGCCCCATCTCTCCCCTCATCTGGCTCACTGACTTTGATTGAAGGCAGCAAGAGTCAATGGTGCCCACTGTGTGTCTCAGCCAATCAGGAGGGAGAGACTGGGACAGCCGAGCCTCTAGTGCAACATCGATGGATCGAGATGGGGCTCAGGTAATGTGAAGAAACGTCCCTACACTCCACTTGAGTGCTTTTGTCATATACCACTTCCTCCCAGTCTGACTATAGATATCAGATATTCCAACTGCTCACAAGCACAAAACAAGACTTGTTTAGCTGCTGACATGGACTCTTTGCTGGGGAGGAAAGACCGCTTCCTCCACCCTGGCTAACTGTTGGGGAGGGACGACGAACACCTCCTCTCCCTTCTCCCCCTTTATCTGCTGCTGGGAAGTGATCGCCACCTTCTCACCCTGAGCCTCCGGAACTGCCACAGGTATGGGGCAGAGGTCTTGGACCCTCTGTCCGGTGACCAGCGCTTCAGCTGGGGAAGTTCCTTGCAACTCCACAGATACTGCTGTTGGTGCTGGGTAGAGCACAGTGAAGATTAGCCCTGATACCAGCTCTTCTGCTGGAGGCTCATCAGGTTGTCCTTCCTCAGCAGAAAAGTCTATCAAATCCCCTGTCTCTGCAACTGATTGTAGTATATTATATCTAATATATATATATGTATACATATATATATATATATATATATATATTATATATATATACATATTTATTATATGTAGTGTTTTTATTTAGGCATTCTAAAGACAAGTTTATTCTAGGCATGCCACTTTGGTAGCTGTTGATTTAATTGCGCATGTTAAAAGAGGGTTTGTTGGTCAAAGGACAAATGGCCAGACCAGACTCACTCCACATATGAAAGGGAACAGATAATGATTATCTTAATCTAATCAGTATTCACACATGTCAAAGGGGGAATATGCAAGAATGTAAATTGGGGCTCGGCGTTGTCTCCGGTCACTCTGAAAGACCGGGGCAGATCAAAGCATTTAATGTGTGTGTGGGGGATATAACAGGACGTTCAATCTGTTTAGAAGTGTGTGTTCTTACGAAGGCACCCAAGAGTCACCTGGTTCCATGGGGCTCTAAATATTACTAGCACTGTCGTGACATGAACTCTGTTGGATTTTGTCGTCTGTAAGAATGTTCTGTTTTGGAAGTCAATAAAATCTCTCTCTGGGAGAATCGGGTTTTGCTGCGGAGACAATACTTTTAATAACTATATTCCATCTACGAGGAAGGAACGATTATATTAGATCACTACATTGGTGCCGTTCAAGCGACCAGAAGAGCATTTTCAGGACTTTGTATTAGAAATCGTGGTGATAACAATCCGTGAGTTGGACAGAAGTCTGATGGAGACCCAAGACCTGTGCTGTGACTCTAACGTCTGGTTGTGACATAAGAGAGTCTGATCTACAAAATCAAACAAGTTTGGAACCCCAGAATTATTCTCTGGAGACTGGAAACGAAGAAAAGGACTGTATCGTGTACCAGAAGACCTGAGCTGGAAGCTGAAGGAGTAATTAATGCGGTGAGTAAAATATTTCTCTCTTTTTAAATTATTAATAATATAGTAAAAATGCTTACTCAGTGTGAAGCTAGTGTCAGTTCTGATAAAGTTAACAGATGGGTGTTAAAATGTATTAAGCGTCATGGCGGTCCTTATGAAGTGCCAGAAAAATATAAGCAGACATGGACTATGATGAATGAATTTTTAGAAAAAACTGTTTTTGATAGTAAAATTTCAGAAGGTAAAAGAAAAGGTTGTATTGTACAGGGCTTGTTATCTTGCTGTTTAACAATGGAAAGTTCGTTGAAGGATAAGGTTGAGGAAATTACCCAGTTACAGAGTGCAGTTGATAATAGCAACAAGGTTTGTCAGAGGTTACAAAACCAATCAGAATCTGAGACTGTAAATTTAAAATTGCATGCAGTCACCATTGGGGAAGCTCTGCTTGAGAAGTCTAAACGTTGTAATGAATTATCAGAGGAAAATGAGAGATTGAAATTAAGAATGATGGAATTAGAGAAGAGATCTCAGGAATGCAGATATGCATCGAATCGTGGATTCAGCAATCTGCAGCAAAATGCAAATACAAACATTCTATCAAATGAAACAGAACCTCATATTAAATCTGATAATTCATTGCCAGCCGCACCCACTGTGACCACCACAGTTTATAACAATAATAATAATGCAGGTGAAGTTCAGCTTGTAATGAAGCCTTTGAAACCAAAAGAATTAGATGCAATTCTTAAAGAAATAGGAATGATTCCCTGCCATGATTTAAACAGATTTTTAAAATGGTTTTGTGACTTGCAGAATGTCAGAGATATGTACAATCTCAACCCATCTGATTTAGACAGAGTTATGCAACATTCTATAGGAAATAGTCTTTGGGTGAGAATTAAGCAGATCTGTACTCAGCCAATGAGGACAAGGGACATATTGATGGAATTGTTATGTGTTTTGTATGGTGTACGTTCTGATGTTACTGTTCATGGGAAGATCAAACAAATGAAAAGCGAATCTCCCTACGAACTGTCAGAAAGGGTAAAATCTATTATGGAAATATTGGTCAGTAATAATCCTGCATTTGAGCATGGTGGCTTGTTACATATGAGTATATTTCTACATGCTTTAAATGAAGAGATCAGACAAAATATTTTGCTAGTTACCCCAAATCCTCATGATTTAAAAGACGTATTGTTGAAAGCAGACAATTTATGGAGAAAGTCAAATGAACAAGCTGTCAAGATTGATTTAGCCACATTATTTAGGACAAATACTGAACATAGAGATCAAAAGATAATGTCTTATGATATCAAACAAAGAGGAAACACCAGGTCAAATATAGGTGATATTGATATGAAAAACAGAGCTGACCAAAATCATAATAAAAAAATATCTAAGGCTTGGATACCATTTTCTCAGTTAAAACAGAAATATGACCACCTAAAGATTGAGTACGATAAAATGAAAATGGAACATTACACATTACTGGAACAGCTGAACAGAAATCCAGATCTGTTTTTGAATACAAATGACATTTCTCTAGCAGTGGGGGTGGTTTAGTTTCAACCTGTGGATGTGTAAATAGTCCTTTGTTTTGACTTCAAACAGTGTTTAAGGACCTTGCTAATTAGTTTTGTTGGAGAGTTTTTTGTCTTTCAGATATATTGGAGATTCTGCATGTAAATAGCATGTGAACTGCAAGCTGAAATTTCTGGCTAGTGGGGGAGAAACACTGAATAAACAATATCATGGACTCTCTCAATATTCATCAAGCAATTTACTTTTTTTTGACTTTTTGACTTGGACAATGGACTTTTCCCTATATTTTATTTTTTATTTTTCACCCTTTCCCATTTTTATTCATCAAGCCCTATTTTTTATTTTTTATTTTTCACCCTTTTCCATTTTTATTTTTATTTTTTATTTTATTATGTTTTATTTCTTGAACTTTATCTTAAAACCAGAGCGAAACATTTAAACCTAAAATAATTTTCGTGTTACATAACATGTTGCATATTACATATTGCATATTGATCAATATATTTGACATCTAAGGTGAGATGCTGCACAATGGCTTGGCATAGCATAAAGTATAGTATGTTGGGTGGTTTTCCTAAATTTATAAGCGGGGTGAGTGAAATTCATCACTCCAGTCATGATTTGAAACTTTGTTGAATCAGTCATTGATAATATGCTAAAGGCTATGACATATATGGATGAAAAAGACATAACTTTACTGGCAAGATTTTCCACTGCTGCTTTGTCTGGATAGAAGATCTGATAAACGCTGATGTCAAGCTGATTCTATCTGAAAGTGGGGGATTATATATGGATTATATGGATATATGGATTATAGATTGGTATATAGATTGGTATACCATTCAGGTGGAATTATGGACTGAATGATTCAAGTAACTGCTCTATTATGGAGGCAATGAGGAGTCGGCCTACAGCAAATTACAAAGTACAGCAATAGCAGTTTTTTTTTCAGCCGTATCCAAACCTTTTGAACTTGAAAAGTGAGAGCTGGTACATGGATGGTTCTTCTTACTATAAAGATGGAAGTAGAATTTCGTGATTTGCTGGTGTTTGTGCAAAAGCATCTTTAAGAAAATGAAAACCTTGAGCCTGGAGAGGAATCCTGGATTTATGTGGATCGGAGCTCCCAGCACACAAGCACACCAAGTCTACTTTCAATGAGAGATGTGATGAAGTTGAAGTTGAAAATTGAAGAATGGACTGTGACATCCGCTCGTTTTTGTGCAATATTCAAGATCTTGATGTGATATAATAAGGATGTTTACCGAATCCTTTTCCAGTCATGGTCTAAAGCTATATTATCTAATGACTTTTTCATGGGGATATTTTAGAGGCTGGTGAAGAGAGATGTAACCAGTTTCAACTTTATATTTCATATGAGCCATTGTGAAGCATCCAATACCTCAAGTCGGTAATGCTATGTTTGTTGCTTGATTTATGGGTCAGTTCTAGTAGTTAGAACGACCCAAGTGGGGGTATATGTAGTATATTATATCTAATATATATATATGTATACATATATATATATATATATATATTATATATATATATACATATTTATTATATGTAGTGTTTTTATTTAGGCATTCTAAAGACAAGTTTATTCTAGGCATGCCACTTTGGTAGCTGTTGATTTAATTGCGCATGTTAAAAGAGGGTTTGTTGGTCAAAGGACAAATGGCCAGACCAGACTCACTCCACATATGAAAGGGAACAGATAATGATTATCTTAATCTAATCAGTATTCACACATGTCAAAGGGGGAATATGCAAGAATGTAAATTGGGGCTCGGCGTTGTCTCCGGTCACTCTGAAAGACCGGGGCAGATCAAAGCATTTAATGTGTGTGTGGGGGATATAACAGGACGTTCAATCTGTTTAGAAGTGTGTGTTCTTACGAAGGCACCCAAGAGTCACCTGGTTCCATGGGGCTCTAAATATTACTAGCACTGTCGTGACATGAACTCTGTTGGATTTTGTCGTCTGTAAGAATGTTCTGTTTTGGAAGTCAATAAAATCTCTCTCTGGGAGAATCGGGTTTTGCTGCGGAGACAATACTTTTAATAACTATATTCCATCTACGAGGAAGGAACGATTATATTAGATCACTACACTGATGTCTGGGGATAGAGGTTCACCCTCTCCTGTCTGTGGAACCCAGAAGATGCTATTGGTGCTGAGCAGAGGTTAGCAGAGCTCTGCCCTGTTGTCAGCACTTCAGCTTTGGGGATGGCAATCTCCAGATTTTCCACTGCTGATTCTATGGCATGCTGCTGGACAGGCACATTTCTCCATCCAAGATCATCCCATGCTGAAACAGGATCATCAATGTCAGTCAGCACTTGCTGCATCCGCCAAAACACCTCCGCATCCATAGCTGCAGGGGCAGGTTGGCAAAGCACACTGTTACTCTGCCACATTGCCAACTCTTCAGCCAGGATTTCAGAGTTGTCAACTGGTATTTCCTGATAGTCCCAGGCAAAGGGAGCCCAGCCCTGGTGCTGAGCAGAGTCTAGCAGCCGTCTGTAGGCGATCTCTAGCTCCCATTCCTGAATGGCCAGAATCTCTATATCTTCCAGTGCCCAGTGCAATTCCGAGACGTTCAGTAGCCCTTTTCTGAAATCCATGATCCGCCACTCCAAATTACTCCCAAAGTTAGGGTCCCCTGTCAGCTTCACAACATACAACAGTCCCAGGCCGCCGTAGCCAAAGCCTTCCGTTGGGCTGTCATCCGCTTTCCAAGGGTATGCTTGGGATACATGCCACCGGAGGGCTCTGTAGCTCTCATCCAGCCGCATCTCTGTCCAGATCAGCCTGCTTAATTCAGCTGTCTGCTCCTTGTGTGTTTTTTCTGCCAAAAACAGCACCTGCAATCCATACTGTGACCAGTACCTTTCCTGGATGGAGGGGAGAACTTTTCCCTGGTGTCGCTGCTCACAGGCTAGCGCTTCCTTCCAGAGTTCACAGCGGATAGAATCAAACCATCCCAGCAGGACCTGCTCTGATACTGGTCCTCTGTGCTGTATCTGCATCTCTCGCAACCTCCTTCTGAATTCCTCTTCCATGGTGGCTGGTATCTGTACCTCTCCTCTCCTGCTATCCGGACCTTGGATCCAGGTAGAAGTTTGGATGTCCCAGACTGCAGGAAGCGTTCCACTGCCTTCCACCAATGTGACGAAACGTCCCTAAACTCCGCTTGAGTGCTTTTGTCATATACCCCTTCCTCCCAGTCTGAATATAGATATCAGATATTCCAACCGCTCACAATAGCAGGAGCTCCACTAGGAGTCGGCCGTCCCCTACATTGTATAGAGGACAATGTGATCAGCTCTCTCAATTAACATGTTGAGTTCAGAATCAAACAAACCAAGAATAGTCTTTACATATATCCTGGGAGATATTGTGGATAAATATTACTGTCCAATTTTAAGTAATCCGAGATATATTTTCTCACTCACCCTGTGCCAGGATAGCACAGGGTGACTTAGACATAAGAGGTGTATGGGGAGCTGAAACAATGGTATCCCATACTTACCAAGGGATTCTGGGTTCCACGGGCCCTTCCGTCACAGGTATTAGAGGGGCTGAGGGTGCACACAGAGGGGATGCATTAATATAAAAAAACCTTCTGCCTTTAGAACCACTTTAATACATTTTGAGAGCCTATTCTATAGGTATGACTTTTTCTCAGGCTTTTGCCAGGCTTTTGCCATTTATCCTGAATGAGCTCCTCAGGCTCTTCAATATATGGAAAGGATTCAGGAATCTTTTCTTAGGTTTGGGAAATACTTCCTCACTTTATGAGGTATTTCTTGGCCCTCCTCCTATTCCATCGTCTCCTTCACTAATTTAGCAAACGGTTCCATTAAGGCAAAATCAAAGCCAGCCCCTCCTTGGTTCCTCATTGTCTGATAAGGGTGTCGGACTCCACTTGGGGTGGCTGACTTCCTCTGGGAATATTAGGTGCAAATTAGGAGCTGACGAGTCTAAAGGCAGCACAGTGGTGTAGTGGTTAGCGCTTTCACCTAGCAGTAATAGGGTCGCTGGTTCAAAACCCGACCACGACACCTTCTGCCTGGAGTTTGCATGTTCTCCCTGTGCCTGCGTGGGTTTCCTCCAGGTACTCCGGTTTCCTCCCACACTTCGAAGATATGTTGGTAGGTTAATTAGATCCTGTCGATAAAAAAAAAAAAATTACCAAATATGTGTATGTTGTATGTGTATGTGTTTGTAAGTGTCGGGACCCCACAGGGCAAGGACTGCACAAAAGCGCCCTGAGGCGATTCAGTTCTCATAGGTAGCGCTATACAAGTCATTCATTCATTCAAATGACTTGATGAGTGCTGTGACTTTTCTGCCTCTTTCTCCCTTGTTGCTTCCTTTCTACAGGACTGGCAGGCTAGCTTGTCTGGCAAGACTGCAGCGCCACATACCCAGCAGGTGTTGGCGCCAGGACTCCTGTGGTGTCCACAGGATGAGGCATGGTGCTGGGATGAGGGAGACCTTCGCTGGCGGGAATGGTGGTGACGTGAAGAGGACCTAAAACGACTTCGCCTCGAGTGTCTCGACTTTCCCTCGAGTGTCTGCCCCTAGGAAGTGACCTATGACTGAAACAATCTCTCCTCGACACAGATGATCTTGCGGTCCTGTGAGGTTTGACAGTTTTTGTAGCATTATGATCCAAGCTCTCCTTTGTCAAATCTTCACTACTTACCAATAAACCCTTACCTTATGGGCAAAGGCTGGGGCAGCGTTCTCTGTTAAAAATAGGATTGCAAGAGCAACTGCAAGCAGAGTATTAATAGTGAAGAAATATCAAGAGTGCAAGTAAGAGAAACAAGCAATGCGACAGCAAACAGTGTCAAAAGATAGTAGGCGGTTCCAGCAACACACAGCCCACAAGCTCACCTAATGCATAAAGCAGGAGATCTTAGCAGCACAGTGTGTAGCAGCAGAAATTGCATTTAGGTACAAAACCATTGCCCAGAACCAAACACTGGCTTTAAATAGCTTTAAATCCAGTGCCTTCACCACCACCAATCATGTCACCCGCTTGTGCATGTGCAGAAGCAGATCATGGTGGCCAGCCCCATTTTGGAAACTGAATAGCTTCCTTTTCCTGACATTAGTTCCTGCCACACATGCAGAAGAGAGTTCCGCATCCAGGAGCCATCTTGAGCAGGGAAAAGATAGTCAGTGCCCTGCTGACAGCAGAAGAAAGCCAGAAGTGAAACACTGAGCTGGAAACCCTGCACAAAACAAAGCTTATTTTAAGCTTGAATTCCACCAAAATGCCCCCAATACCAGCAGAGCTGGGCTCCCACCATAAGTGCTCATTTAGGGGCTGTACAGGTGGGACTTCAACCCAGGAAAAAGCTGAATCTGGCTGGGCCAAGTTTGGTAGATATTTTTTCCACGAGCAATCCCATTCATCAGGTGAGGACAAAAAGGAGAATGCCAGGGGCTGAATCCTGTTAAGCTTTATAGGTTAAAGTGGATGTAAACCCACCACTCACCCAGTAAAAACGAATGGCACAGTATTAATGTATATATACATGCAAGCCTCCTGCACGTATCCCTTCCTTGCAAATGTCACCCCCTTCAGAAGTAGGAGCCCCTTCAGCATGCAGAATCATGCTGAGGTGTGGAGCAGCCAATCCTGGGAGAGCTGGAGAAGAAAGGAGGAGGGATGTGAAGCTGGACTCGTAACACACTCTCTCTCTCATGTCGTTGATGAGATAAAGAAACCAGATGTGGTGGCACAAACTTATCTGTGTATCATTTTTTCTTACTAAAAAAAGACAAGACGTTTGCTCAGAGCTGAATTAACTCTTTGTGGCAAGACTGGACACAGATGACTTGACATCCTCTACTGCACCAGTGTTGGAATTCATCATGAATTAATGTTATATTTCTAAAGTTTCTACACATCTGTTTTTACAACCAAGATCAGCCATATTGACACTTGCAGTCCCACACTTTTAAAAGGTACAGAGGAATAAGGCACCAAACAGAATCTGCATAGCAAAATTACTTATCTTCAGCCCACCTGGTGTGCAAGAAGCTTCCAATAGATTGATGATGAAGACGGCCCAGGGAGCATGGACTGCAATACTGTCCCCAGAAGCCAAGTATGGCAGGACAGTCAGTAATATTAGGAAGATTGTCATGTGAACACTGACACTGATTGGTCCAAAGCAAATGGGACTGGCAATGGTAGGGGGTTTGGATGGTGTGTGATTGTAAAAAAGGATTGTTACAGAGAGCTCTGTCTCTGTTTTCGCTGCACAGTCTTGCCATGAGGCTGTATCTCTGCCATCTTGGGACTTGGCTCTGACTGTTGGCTTGGGCCTAAACTCCACGTGGCCCAGACCTCTTATTACTCCAGGAGGCAAGCTGATAGGATGTGCTAAGTATATTCTTGTATTGTGTTCTGATTGTAAGCTATGTAATCTTGTAACTTCTTTTAATACCTTATGTTAGCTTTCTTATTTCCTTGGGAAATAAATGAGACTTAATAACACATAAATCGTGTGTTTGGTTTCATAGCTAACCTTGTATTATTGTGATATTAACAATAGCATGCATTTAGAATTTTAATAGACCAACTAATCTATAGGGACTAGACAAATTAACAGATATAATAGTAATTATTGTATCCATTACATCAACCAGGTAGAAGTCGTACTTAAAAAACAAAATTTCAGGTTTACATCCACTTTAATGGTCCTATCTGGTTGAGGGGAGGAACCAAATCCCAATATATGCTGCCATGATGCCTCAGGAAATATTGTTTTTATTTATATTACTGGTTATTATTGGTAATGACTCTGGGTTATGCATGGTTTAGAGGAGGCAAAAAAGTCCTTTTATTTTCTCTTTACTAGTGAATTACAATTTGGGATGATGCCCCCAGGACATTATGATAGAAGTAGCCTTACAACTTTACCCTTTTAAATAAAATGTTGCTATATATGCACTGTGCACTTTATTGCTTGGCCAAAATGCAGAATGTATATATTCTTAAGATTCAAATCTGGGGAAAAACAGAAATAAATAGTCTCCTACAAGGATTCTGCCTTTCTGTAATATATTATTGTGGTTGTTTTTACCTCAAAAGAAGGGGCCTGTTCAATACTGCAAATACTGCAGCTGCTGACTTTTAATAATCGAACACTTACCTGTCCCAGGGTCCAGCGATGCGGGGGAACGAACCCCCCCTTCCCCCGCTTGGCGGAGCCGGCATTCTTACTGTGTGCACCCGGCTGTGATACGCCACGCAGTCATCTGGGACCTGTCACGTGTCCCAGATGACTGACTGCGCCGAGGGGAAGTGATGTCAGTGCCCGGGCACTGAAGGAGGCAGACTACGAGGGACCCCCTAGCAACAGGCATTTAGAGGTGAGTAAAAAAAATATTTTTTCCAATTTTTATTTTTTTAATGAATTTTAAGCTATTTGTTTTTTTTTTTTGGTGGAAACACCACTTTAAGAATATCTAGTGTTTACAATTTAAGGACGCAAATTGTAGGTGCTGACCCTTTCAAATGACAGCAGTAATGTAAAGTGTAAGATTAAGGCTTCTATTTATCATTGTGTTTACCAAAGATTCACATGACTGTCACCTGACATTCACACATCTTTTGGATTGAATCATGGGTGAAAATGTGTAAATCTTTGGGGAAAACACTGATACAGTAAATAGACCAACAAGTCTTTGAGGCAGTAACTAGATATCTGGTGTCTGTCTTCTGACATATGACTGAAACCTGAATTATCATTGCTGACAGCTCATTAATATTACAGTAGATAAACTGCAGGCAGTATAGACTGTTATTTTGTTTCATTAACCTTTGCTTTGCCCTTTTGTTAGCTGATGTGCAGATGGGTAAGGGGAATAAACATTACGGGGCAATTATACATAGTGCAATTAAACTAAAAACATTTAGCTACTTTTGGGTAACTCTATAAATATTTACAGTATACCAGTATATCCAGTTTGCTTCTAAAACGATATATGACAAACCTCCTAAGACTTTTAAACAGCAAGTAAGTGCAGGGCACATAGGCAAAGGAAAATGTGTTCTTTTTCTAGCAGTAATATGAGGTATTTAGACCTATTATTCTCATGCATTCATCTCACCGCATGCATATCCAAAGTGTCCACACTCAGGTCATATGCTTTTAGGTTCATATTCTGAAAGACTTGGTGCAGTGTCTGCTCTTTTCCGCCCTCTTCATACACAATTTCTTCATTGTTCTTTTTCATAGACCGTTTAATAAACCGTAAAAGATGTTTTTGGTTCATACAGGATGCTGCGTGGATATGCGTGTCCACCTTTAACAGCAAAGGCTGAGGTAAGTATCACATTAAACTGTAGGTGAACAGACAATAAGCACATACTGAAAATGAACGAACCTTACGTATATTGTAGAAATCTCTGTGAGGGACCTTCTTTTGAGCTGCTAGTTCTTTCATTTCATTGAGAAGAACATGCATCTGGAAGCGGGAGCTCAGGTACTGCAGCCGACGGTAGCAGAAAGACTTACTACGTGGAATTTAAGCTTGGTAAGTATTAATGAGCATACATAATGGCTTTTGATTAATTTTACATTCATTTACCGTAAGGAAAACATTTTACAAACACACATCTAACACAGGTTACATCAGCAACACTAATGCCCCGTACACACGAGTGGAATGTTCATCTGAAAAATCTTGGATGTTTTTTCCGACAGAATTCCGCTCAAGCTGGGCTTGCATACACACGGTCACACAAAAGTTCTCTGAACTTTTGACCGTCAAGACCGCGGTGATGTACAACACTACGATGAGCCGAGAAAATTAAGTTTAATGCTTCCGAGCATGCGTCAAATTGTCTCCGAGCATGCGTAGAAATTTTGCACGTCGGAATTGCTACAGACGATCGCAATTTCCGGTCTAAACTTTTTCCGTCTGAAAAATAGAGAACCTGCTCTCAATCTTTTGCTGGCGGAATTTCCGCCAGCAAAAGTCCGATGGAGCATACACATGGTCAGAATTTCCGACCAAAAGCTCACATCGGACTTTTGCTGGCAAAATTTCAGATCGTGTGTACGGGACATAACACTCCCTTCACATGGGAGATTATATGCAAGAATTGTCAAATTTTTGCGGCTAGGATCATAGGTGCTTTCAAACAGCTGTGGCCGCTCAGCCTGTACAAAGTAATGATAGGCTAAAAGGAACCATTGCTGACCGCATATACTGTATCTGCGTAACCAGCAGTTTACTATGGTTAGGGACAGATGAGACACTCTGAACACAGACAGATGCCTCCAGGGTTGGACATCTGTCCTTAACCACAGGTAACACCTGGCACCTCTCAACCTATCATTGCTTTGTACAGGCTGAACGGCTGCAGCTGTCCACATACACCTGTGTTCCCAGTGGTAATAATCCCCTTATTCTTGCCGTTAAAATATGGTGCATGCACATAATCACCCGTGTGAAGGAGTCCTTAGTTTGAAAAGCAGGCTGGTCTTTTAAATGAGAAAGCCCAGTGCAACCTACATGCTTGTTAGCAATGCTTTCTATGGTCCTGTCTGTGCCAGGAGGTAAGCGTTCATGTGTCTCCCTGATTCTTACAGTAATCTGTGTAGTCAAATCTCCCTACTAGCACAGTTACTGTACACAACTGTTGTCAAAGTTACAAAAGCTGTTATCTGAGCCTTCAGAAAATTGTCACTCTTGCCTGATGCTTGTCATGTGCTGGCTGCATGTGGTACTATTAAAGCAAAGTGCACACTGGAGCGCTGGACTGTGGAGGGGTGGGAGTAGCTGGCTCAGCCTCACAGTGTGCTGAGAGGCTGAGCCAGCTACCGGTTTAGGTGTATTGGCAGATCCCGACATTATTGTCAGGATCCCTGCAGAGTCTGGACCAGCTTTGTGACATCAAGCCCGTTGTCAGCTGAATCTGGGTCACAGGAGTGCAGAACTAAGTGCACCCCTGTGACCCACAGGAGAAGTATGGTCAAAATATCTTTGGCCATACTTCTTCTTTAACCACTTTCAGACCGGACCAATTTGCAGCCAAAGGACCAGGCCCCTTTTTGCGATTCAGCACTGCGTCGCTTTAACTGACAATTGCGCGGTCGTGCGACGTGGCTCCCAAACAAAATTGACGTCCTTTTTTTCCCACAAATAGAGCTTTCTTTTGGTGGTATTTGATCGCCCCTGCGGTTTTTATTTTTTGCGCTATAAACAAAAATAGAGCGACAATTTTGAAAAAAATGCATTATTTTTTATTTTTTGCTATAATAAATATCCCCCAAAAATATATAAAAAAACATTTTTTTTCCTCAGTTTAGGCCGATACGTATTCTTCTACATATTTTTGGTAAAAAAAATCGCAATAAGCGATTATTGATCGGTTTGCGCAGAAGTTATAGCGTTTACAAGATAGGGGATAGTTTTATAGCATTTTTATTAATAATTTTTTTTTTTTATTATTAATGGCGGAGATCTGCGATTTTTTTTGTGACTGCGACATTATGGCGGACACATCGGACATTTTTGACACATTTTTGGGACCATTGTCATTTTTACAGCAATTAATGCATTTAAATGCATTGATTTCTGTATAAATGACACTGGCAGTTTAGGAGTTAACCACAAGGTGGCAGTGTAGGGGTTAAGTAGGCCTAGGGGTGTGTTTTTTTACTGTGGGGGGGCGTGGCAGTCAACTAGTGAATGCTGATCTCTGCTCCAATCACAGGGAGCAGAGATCGGCGTCACTAGTTGCTAGGCAGAACGGGGAGATGCTGTTTATCTCGGCATCTCCCCGTTCAGCCGCTCCGTGAGACGATCGCGGGAGTCCCCGCGGCGATCGAGTCCCCGCGGCGATCGAGTCCGCGGGGACCGCGGCCGGACTCACGGGGGTGCCGACCAGCGCGGGAGCGCGCCGCTCCCGGCGCGCTCCCGATGGCACGGACAGGCTAAAGGAGGGACGTATATATACGCCCTCCTGCCTGTCCGTGCCATTCTGTCGACGTATATCTGCGTGCGCTGGTCGGCAAGTGGTTAAATGTTATGTTTTGCATTATCCATATTTCAAACTATCTGCATGCCATCTTTCCTAGTTTCTTCACCTGCATTAAAGGGATGTGATAAAGACAGTGTTATCATGTGATTAAAGTGATATGATCATTCCCTCACAGGAGGTTTTCTGTAGGATATATTTTCATTCTTTGCCAGTTATTGTGTATGTAATAGAGGATTTCTATCATTCCCTAATCCTCCCTGTCTCATTCTCTTTTTTTTTTTTTTTAATCAAAACTTTTTTTATTTATAAATTGCTCATACAAAACAAAGTTCTTTTCAACATTTCACATTTTGATCAGTACAATCTTGGTATACAGAATATTCAGTTTCAGTTCAATCAGAGCAATAACAGGGTACCATGTAGGTAAACATTTATACATTAATTCCCCCCCTTTCCCAAATCAAACTTGCACTGTTGACTCACAGTAAGTTTGTCAGATTCTATTCTCTCTTCATCTGCTGATTATCTAGAGTCTGGTGCATATTTATCACCTTCTTAAGGATATATCTCCTTTCTCTCTGTCTCTCTCTCTCCCCCGCCCCGGCCCCGCTATACTTGCCTACATTAACAATCTATCCAGCACCAGCTGAGGAGGAGCTAGGCTGGGGTCCTCCAACCACGGTTGCCATATAAGGTCAAATTTACCCTGCGCATTCCTATGCTTGTATGCAAGATTTTCCCTGAGAAGTATTGAGTTCACATAACCAATCCACTGTTTTACTGTCGGTACCGTGGGTGCCATCCAATATCTTGCGATTAGCTTCCTGGCCAAGTACATTAGTCTGGTAATCATATAATACATTCCTTTCGGGTACATTTCACTGTCTATGGCCCCCAGTAGATATACCAGGGGGTTCATCGGGATTGGTACTTGTGCCAGTCTATCAATGTGTTGAGACACCTCTGCCCAGTACCTGTGCAGCTTTGGGCATCGCCATAATAGGTGGATGAAGTCCCCCTGATGGGCCCTGCATTTGGGACATAGTGGCGAATCCCTTCTACCCCACTTGTGTAATTGTGTCGGGGTTCTGTATGTCCTGTGCAGGATATACAATTGTGAAAGTTTATGCGAAGCTGAGATGGAGACCGCCGGTATCGACTCAAGTGCCATATCCCATTGGTCTCCATCTATCTCCCCTATGTCATCTACCCATTTCTTTCTACACGAAAGGGAACCATGATCCTGGACTAAGGAGGAGAGTTCCCCATATACCTTTGATATGAGCCCTTTCCGGGAGTCTGCCTGCAGGACCTCCATCAGCAGTCTAGACGAGGATGCTAGCAACGAGCATTCTTGTTGTTGTGCTTCTAATGCATGTCGCAGTTGCAAGTACTGATAAAAGCCCCTGGGGGTTAGTTGGAATTCTTGACATAGTTGCCCATAGGTTTTAAGTATCCCCCCTTCATATATTTGAGGAAAAAAACAAATCCCCCTACCCCTCCAATGGGCGAACCCTTGCAGTTTGTGTATTTCTGCGTAGTTGGGGTTATTCCATATGGGAGTGAAGGGGAGAGGACCCTCTAGTTTCAATATCCTTTTAATCTCTGACCATGTTTTCCTTAGTAGAACACTGCTAGTGGATGTGTGTGGGATGCTAGGGAGGCCTTTTTCCATATGTGACGCTGCCTTCAAGGAGGGGTCGGACCCTACGACCAATCGGTTTACCGGGTCACTGTCTTGTTCTTTTCCCCATCCCGCCATCTGCTGAAGCTGTGAGGCTAAAAAGTATCTTTTCGGGTGGGGTACCGCTAGTCCCCCTCTGTCTTTCCCATATTGTAATGTGGTTAGGCTAATTCTGGCTACTTTTTTCTTCCATATCAGGTCCCGCATTAATTTGTCAATCTTTTTAAACCATTTGCTCGTAATCCACATAGGTGAATTATGAAAAATGTATAGTAGCTGTGGGGCCCATACCATCTTTAATAAGTTCACCCTTCCTACCACCGAAAGGGGTAGTTTGCACCAGCTGGTGCACTTGAGTTTTTGTTTTTCCAGTAATGGGCTTAGATTCAACCGAACATAGTCGGATGCATCTGGAGACACCACTACCCCTAGGTATTTGAACTTGGTCACCACGGCTATCTGATTTGCATCTACTGGCAAGGGGACAGTCATAGGGTCAATAGGCATTATGTCTCATTCTCTTTGATCGTCCACTTGTTAATAGTCTTAATAAATGCAGCTGCCTATCAAATGCGAAGAGAGAACACAGGACTGAGAGGGTCTAGATTGCTCTGCAGTGATAATCTCTGTCCCTTATACAAATGTAGGAGCATAAGGACATACTAAGAATGAGGTGTACAAGGCCTATGACCTCAATGCTGTGCAGCCACAGGAGCTGAAGCAAAGGGATCATAGAGAAACCAAGTCCTGCACACAGTGGGAAACCTTCTGGAAAAGCTACAAGACACATATTTTTGCATGTGTGCATACTGTAAATGCACTAGTTTAAACTTGCAACTTTAGCATTTGCATAGAAAAAAATTAGTCATACCAATGCATTCAGTAGACAGGAAATTGGCAGTACCATATCATTTACCATCTGTATATACTAACAGCACCTCATGTCATCTAACACGCAGCAGTCATGTGCTTCCTCCTCAATTCAAATTTACTCACATGGGGCCATTAATAATAAGAGACATAAGGACATTCATATCCGCTACAAATTCCTGCAGATCAGGGTATGGAAGGTCAAGCTCTGTCGTCCTGTGAAGATAAAAGAGAAGTGGCACAGAGTAAAAAGGAAGTACACAGGAGACATTGATTACAGTGGATAAGATGTGACCATATCAACAGCATAGATTAATATGAAACAGAGAGTTACACGTTTATTTCTGGTAATCAAAAGGAAGATACCGCATTTCATTAATGAAGTTAACCAGAAGTGTTATATACAAATGCAGCAATAGTCTTGCTCACACTAGCTACCCAGGATTCCAACCATCTGCAGTTGCACCTTCATGTCCCAGCCTGGTCTAGCCTGACAGCAATAATCCAAAAGAAAGAGGCCATCACAGCATCAATCCAATTCATGGGATTATTAGTGTGGAAAGCACAGATACATGGGAAAAAAGTAGCTAATGCCTTGACACATTTTGCACCAATGATTTAGCATCTGTTGGTGCAAAACACATCATGGTATTAGCTGCTTTACCCAATGTACAGTATCTGTGCTTTATACATGAAAAAACCTCCATGCATTGCATCACTGCTCCAGCAGGCTCTCTCTTTTGTATTTCAGAAGTGCTATATACACTACCTGACCGCGAGAATGTGTTTCCAGCGCGATCCCATTGCGCTGGTTCTCGGCGACAGGGTACTGTACATCTCGCACTGGCTGCAATAGGAAAATGTCACATTTTCCTATTGCAGCGAGCGCGAGAAATAAGCGACAATGTCGCCTCTCTAATAATAAAACCTGCATGCCTTCAGGGGCATACCAGGCCCTTAGGTCTGGCACGGATTTTAAGGGGAACCCCCTATGCCGAAGAAAAACGGCGTGGGGGTCCCCCCAAAATCCATACCAGACCCTTATCCGAGCGTGCAGCCCGGCCGGTCAGGAAAGGGGGTGGGGACGAGCAAGCGCTCCCCCCCTCCTGAACCGTACCAGGCCGCATTCCCTCAACATAGGGGGTGGGTGCTTTGGGGAAGGGGGTTTTTAAAGTAATTTATTAGGCAGGTTATTATGGGGCGGATTCCAATAAGCCGCAGACCCCGACAACCAATGGCCAGGGTTGTCGGGAAGAGGCCCTTGTCCTCATCAACATGGGGACAAGGTGCTTTGGGATGGGGGGGCCGCAGGGCGCCCCCTCCCCAAAGCACCCACCCCCCATGTTGAGGGCATGTGGCCTGGTATGGTTCAGGAGGGGGGGGGGCGCTCGCTCGTCCCCACCCCCTTTCCTGACCGGCCGGGCTGCGTGCTCGGATAAGGGTCTGGTATGGATTTTGGGGGGACCCCCCACGCTGTTTTTTCAGCATAGGGGATTCCCCTTAAAATCCATACCAGACCTAAGGGCGTGGAGTTCCCCCTCAAGATTCATACCAAACACAGTGCCTGGTATTGCGGTTGGGCCTCAAGTGTTTTTTTCAGTTTGGGATTAGGCTGCATACTGGAAGTTTTCTTCATTTCTAAGCCACTCAAGCAAGGTCCTGGCATTGTGCAGACCCTGGATCCAGAGAGATTTGCACTCTACTTATTCCTCTTTTGCCAGAGGGGTCTCTATCCTTATTAGTAAAGCCATCAGGTGATCTCCGATCCGGGGGTCGATATGTGGTTCTGGATATCTGTTATCGTAAACTGCTTATTGTGAATGTGTACCTACCTCCACCTTTTCAGCCCCAATTGCTCTATGATTTGCTTCTCAAACTGGCCCCCTATGTTCCCCTTCCCATGGTGTTGATGGGCAATTTTAATACTATTCTTGATGCTGCCTTGGATACTTCTAATCCTAACAGACCGGGCTCTACTGAGCTTTCCTCCTGGGCCTCCACAACTGGGCTTTCGGAGTTGTGGTGATGAAAACACCCATCTAACGAGTGTTACTCCCACCTTTGCAGAACGCACTGCTCGTCAACCAGGATAGACTTAGCATTTGGAATCCCCCACTTCTATCTTTACTACAAGATACTTAATATTTGTCCAGGGGCATATCTGATCACAACCCGTGGTCTATTACCCTGATATTCCATGCTGGTCATGGGTTCAAGCGCTTGGAAGTTATCTCCAGGCTGGTTGCAGGTTGATCAGGTATCCTCCCATCTTCAAACAGCTATTACCTTGTACTGGTTCACCAATGTGGAGTCAGCTGAGCCCCCTGTAGTGTGGGATGCATTCAAGGCAGTCATCAGGGGGGAATGTATTTCTGCTATTAAAATGGCACGTAAAGATCATAGTTACATAGTTAGTCAGGTTGAAACTATAGCTATACCTTCTAGAAAGCAAACTTGAAATAAAATAAATTTGAAATAAAGTGACTGGTGCTATATGCAGCTAAATGGCTTGCAATGTGATAATGCATAAATGTGACAAAAAGTGCAATCTTATTTAAAGTGACTAGTGCTTTGGTGAACAATTTAATAAGCAAATAAAAAATATCCTTTTGTAACACAAAGTCGTTTGCAAAAAAGTGACAGGTGCTCTTCAGACGTGTATCCTTTGTGCTGGTGCTCCTTATAGTGCACCCTAAGGTATTGAACTCACCGGAAATATTCACCCCTCAAAGGGGTATTTCCCTTTCACAGTGTTTAAATACAAAAAGTGTGGCGCTAAGTATTAATGAGTGACAAGTGAACAAACAAATGTCTATAGTGATATCATAAACCAAAATATGAAACAAAACAAGCATACAATCAAATTATATATAGCGTGCAACTAATTACCCAGGTCAAAAAGGCTTATTGGTTGCAATAAACCCGCTGGACAGTAACGTCTTTGAACCCCGATCCTTTCGTCAACGTCAAGATTTCCAAAAACTTTGGTGTTTTTGTTGCCACCGGCAGTGATACTGAGGTTGGAGGCTTATTTTTAAGGTTAAAAAACATCATGGTGTCTGAGCTCCATTTACAGTGGGATTTAATTTTCCTAAAACAATATGTGACTGAAAAAATGGTACCTCGTAGCCTCAGATGGGATGTTTACCCACAACAGGGTGAGGCGGACCTTGAATCCTGGTATGGGCATTTTAATGATGCAGGCATCAACCTTCTCAAGGTTCTCATTACCAGGAAACAAAGTCGCCTCTCCGATCTAGATCGCGAGATCAAAGAATTAAAATATGGTCTTTTGAGATATAAGAATACAGTAGAATACAATTCCCTGTCGTCTAATCTCCAAGCCCACCTTATTAAAGAGGATAGAGACCAAAAAACAAAGAAACACAAAAAATATACAAGGGATACAGGTGACTACAGAGTTGGTAAAGTTTTCAGCTGGCAAAAACCCTCTTCGGAGGACTCAGCCATGTAAACTAATACAGCTGGTACTAGTAACCAAGCAATGGGAGTAGAACATCAACCTATTCCTAAACCTAAGATGAATCAATCATCTAGTGGTGCACCTCAACCCCAAAGGGGATGGTCTCAGAATACCAATACCCCTAAAAACGTTCAAAGAGGTAGAGGTAACAACTCTAACAAAAGAGGTGGAGGAGGCCGTAGAGACAATGGTTCTAGTCAGGACATGAGAGAGACACCCCTCAATACAGGGGGTCGCCGACTAGACCGCAAGGTCAATACAATAACCATTCTCCCTACTATAGCCATCCACCTATGTCTACCTATAACCGGTACTCTCCTCTTCGTGACAATTATAACGAGGGAGTATATCCTTACCCTAGAGTTGAGTACAACCAACACTCATATGGGTATCAACAATCCAATTCCAACCCTCGTCCTAATCAGGATTTTCACGAGGACCCCCAAGGTCGCAAAAGGGGTCACGTGCAAAAAGAGGGTCCAGAGGAGGGAGGAGGATCCAGAAACGAAAAAAGAAGGAGAGCCTAACATGTCAGGGAGTTTTCAATTTAAGTAGTGTGACGTTATCACAAGAAGAGAAGGTGATTTTAGACAAGGGTCTCAAATTTGCTCCGCCACAGAGGCTTAACAAGTTTGACACCTTTGTAGATGTCCAAAAGTATATCAGTAAAATTAATATTCAAAGATATATAATTACCAACCCTACTAGAAATACAGCTAGAGCGGCTACTTCAGGAACCATGCATTCAGGGTTGACTAATCCCTCTCTCTTTAATCCTCCGATTCAGGTGCCTCCTGCCTTAAATATATTTAAGGACCTTGTACTGAAGGACCTAGCCCAAATACGATCTACACGGATTTATAATCCCTTACCTGATCAGGGTTTGAAATCCTTGTGTGATAACAAGGACTTAGTCATACGCCCCACCGACAAAGGCAGAGGCATAGTACTACTAGATAAGGCGGATTACATTAAGGATATGTATAATATTCTTAATGATCACACTACCTATACTGAATTATCCAATGATCCAACAAAAAAATATAAAAACGAGCTAATTAGCCTTATCGTTAGAGGTTATGATTCTTTGATTTTAAACAATAAAGAAAAAATGTTCCTTGTCCCATCAGCCCCTCACATTCCCATCATCTATTATTTGCCAAAGATTCACAAAAATCCCTCCCACCCCCCCCCCGGCCATCCTATCATAAGTGGGATCGATTCTATCATTTCCAGAAACGGGAAATACATAGATTTTTTCCTCCAACCGCTGGTGAAAACCACTCCATAATTTCTTAAGGACACTAAAGACGTAATCAATCGGTTGTCCAATTTTAGTTTTGATGGTGATCTTATTTTGGCAACAGCGGATGTGGCATCACTCTACATCTGCATTCCCCAGCATAGGGGGATGGAGGCTGTACAGTGTTTTCTAACTAGAGATTCCAAACTTGCTGCCCCTCAGGTTGAGTTTATTTTGGAGCTTTTAGATTTCGCAACCAGACATAATTATTTCTTGTTCGATGGCCGGTTCTTTTTACAGCTAAAAGGTGTAGCTATGGGGGCAAAATTTGCCCCTAGCCTGGCCAATTTGTTTATGGCCAAAAGGGAGGAGGACATTGTCTATGCTTTAGACTGTCCCCAGTTAAAACGGTGGGCCAGATACATCGACGACGTCCTCCTCCTATGGGCAGGTACACCAGAATCTTTGAAAACATTATTTTCTGTCCTTAATAAGAACGATAGGGGGATTTTTTTAACATATGAGTCGAGTTCTTCCAAAATCAATTTCTTAGACTTGGTAATAGAGAGATCAGAACATCAGTTTGTTTTAAGTACATACTTTAGGCCAACTGACAGAAACGGGTTCATACCCGTAGATAGTTTTCATCATAAAATGTGGTTAAATTCAATACCAAAAAGTCAATTTTTACAGCTTCACCGAAATTGTACTGATTTTAACACATTTGAGACTCAAGCTAATGTTTTAAGGTCCAGGTTTCTTGACAAAGGATACAGTCAGTCTGAAGTAGATCGTGACCTTCAGAAGGTTCATGATACGGATCGATCTTTGTTACTGACTGACAGACCACGTAGGGAAAATGACAACTTTAAGTGGTCTTTCCTTACGGGCTTTTCAACTCAGTACAAACAAGTCAAAAAGATTTTTGAAAAACACTGGGCTATCTTAAGAAATGACAAAGTTCTTGGATGTCTCATACCGGATATGCCCAAGTTAGTCTACCGAGGACTACCGGCCGTCAAAAGTAAAATTGCTCCTTCTATCATAAATCCTCCCACGAGACCCACGTTTTTCCATAATTGGACGGGGTATCATCCTTGCAAAAAGTGTCTGGTATGTCTTCATAATAGTTGTGGTCGCAGAGTTACTAAAGAGTTTAGGTCATCCGTCACGGGTCGTACCTATACTATTAAATACTTTTGTACCTGCACAACAATAAACGTGGTCTACCTACTGACCTGCCCTTGTGGCAAACAATATGTAGGCAGAACCATAAGATCTTTTACTGCCCGAGTATCGGAACACATTAATCTGATAAAACTCGGGAGTGTAAAACATACCATCCCACGTCATGATTGGAAACATCATGCCCGGGACCCAAAGGGTACACAATTTCTCATTATTGATAAGTACATTGCACCGTGGAGAGGAGGAGCCAATACACGGGGCGTATCCAGACTTGAAACGTTCTGGATCTATGAACTACAAACTCATCACCCCCTAGGAATGAATGTAGAATGGGATATAAACTCATTCATAAATAGGGCTTAGGGGACTGATAATAGAATACATCTTGCTATGTTAGGAA
Organism: Lithobates sylvaticus; assembly: GCA_028564925.1. Taxonomy (NCBI): domain Eukaryota; kingdom Metazoa; phylum Chordata; class Amphibia; order Anura; family Ranidae; genus Lithobates; species Lithobates sylvaticus. Next base: position 212,062,822 of record CM053027.1, on the reverse strand, counting down.
CATTTCCAATTTATTTCTTAATTTTTATCTATTTTACTGATTTTATATTTTTTACATATATTTTTAAATATATGTGGGAACATTCGGTTCTATTGTTTTATAACAGATTAGACGTCTATTATGCTGATCAGGTATCACCAACTTTTCCATAAATGTTTTTTTGACGTCAGGATCCTGCTTATATAGCTTTCTACTAATGTCATTTGATTTAGACATGAACATTTTGTATGATCTAATTATTGTCTAGTAATGGAGATTATTATCAATCATGCAATGTATATAATGACATTTTTCTTATAATGATTCCACGTTGTAGCACTATTAGTGCAGAGTATACATATGTTCTGACAAAACCAATTATAATCATCCAGTGTTTTCTGTGTTGGTTTATCCATTGATGTGCATTATATGGTTCGCCATCTTGTGGCGGATTGTGGTTATGCCATCAATTAGTATATTCCAGGCTTTAGTGCTGTGTTTATCTGCTTCTCATAAAGAGGCTTGGCTTTGTAACAGACATGGAAAATCAGGCCTCCCTTTGACAAAGGGGAGGTGTGTTCCCATGTCTACACACTGATAGGATGGATGTGTGGTATTCACCCGTCCGGCCTCACTCTAATAGCGAGGCTTGACGAGCGTATGGTTTCACTTCCTGTCAGCAGTGAACCGCAACTCTGAATACTTCCTACTTCCGTTTTGAAAGCGAGGCTTGGCCAGCGGAAGGATTTGTAGCCACATATAGTGGCTATCTGTAAGTCCGCTGTAGTTCTTATAAGAAACAACCTTATAGCAGTCTTTTCTGCATTTTATTTTTACAATACTGGACATGTTTTAGATTCTAATATCAAAGAAATTATACAACACCTGAACGACCGGAAGTGACATCACACGGAAGTCCTTCTAGGGTCGTGCTCTCCTTGGGGTCATTTTCATTATTTAAGCGCTGTCTGAAACACCTCAGACGACGATTGTTTAAAACGCATTGGGTGGACTCCTCTACAGACATCGCTATTCCATGCAATTTTATACGCTCAATACTATCTTCTGAAATGTGAGTGTTCTCCTTTTTATACTTAATAAATTTTTGTTTAAACGATATCTCGCTATGCTGACTTTTATTTGCATGCCTGGGGATATCTGATGCCAAGGTTCTGCCTCCCCCTTGATGGTTTTGGATTCTATCTGATGGTCACTTGTGGGGTTTTTGGAAATATTGACGTTGACGAAAGGATCGGGGTTCAAAGACCTTACTGTTCAGCCGGTTGATTGCAACCGATAAGCCTTTTTGACCTGGGTGGCATAAGCCCCACCAGGTCAAAATCATCTGGTAAGCCTCCTATCCTAACGATGGTGGTGGTTTCACGTTTCTATTAAGCAGTTTCCTTTGAATCATATTGGTGTTCGGATTCACATATTTCAAATTTGAATACAAGCAGAAATTTATATGGACTTTTTTTCACTTTATTGTCAATTAGTTGCACACTCTATATAATTTGTTTATATGCTTGTTTTGTTTCATATTTTGGTTTATGATATCACTATAGACATTTTTTTGTTCACTTGTCACTCATTAATACTTAGCACCACACTTTTTGTATTTTTTCAGTTTGTCGCTATTAGTCTATAGCAGTGTTGGCAGCTCTGGTACACTTATGAGTCACAGCGCAGTATTGTTTTTTCCCCCTTTTTTCACTTTCACAGTGTTTGCCACTGTGTGGCAGTTTACAGATCCACTCCTTAATGCCCCGTACACACAAGCAGGATTTGCGCCGGAAAAATCTTGGATGTTTTTTCCAACGGAATTCCGCTCAAGCTTGGCTTGCATACACACAGGTTCTCTTTCGACCGTCAAGAACGCAATGACGTACAACACTACGACGAGCCGAGAAAATGAAGTTCAATGCTTCCGAGGATGGGTCAAATTGTTTCCGAGCATGCGTAGGAATTTTGCGTGTCGGAATTGGTACAGACGATCGGAATTTTCGATCTGAACTTTTTCCGACCGAAAAATAACTTTTTTGTGGAAGGGAGTTTAACAAGACACGTGGCCACTCATTAAAATTAGAAGAAAAGAGGTTTAACCTTAAACTACGCAGAGGGTTCTTTACTGTAAGAGCGGCAAGGATGTGGAATTCCCTTCCACAGGCTGTGGTCTCAGCGGGGGCATCGATAGTTTGTAATACTGACGTATAATCACGCACATAGGTTGGACTTGATGGACTTGTGTCTTTTTCAACCTCACCTACTATGCAACTATGTAACAGACCCTCCATCAATGCTAGATGTGTATATCGCCCTCCTTCCAAAACCAGGCAAAGATCCCACAGAATGCGCCTCCTATCGCCCAATGGCCCTACTGAATATGGACCTTAAAATTGTAACTAAGGGTTTAGCAACCCAGTTGGCAATGATTATTCCCTCCTCAGTTGATAGTGACCAGACTGTTTTTCTGAAAGGCACTAACTTAAGAAGAGTATTTACACATTTACAACTCCCTAATACAGGACCACCAACTACAGTTTTAGTATCTATTGATATAGAGAAAGCTTTTGACTCTGTTGATTGGCACTACATGCAGAAGGTCCTGGAGCGGATGGTATTTTGGCTATCAGAAATTGATTGCACTGTTATATAGCAGTCCCCGGGTGGCGATCCGGCTTGGAGTCTGTTTCCCCTTTTTTTGATATAGGCAGGGGCACCAGGCAAGGGTGTCCCCTCTCCCTCTTTGCACTGACAATGGAGCCCCTGGCGCAAGCCCTTTCGATACTCACAGGCAGTTGGGGCCATTCAGGCTATTGGGGCTATTCCTCAGGGATCCAGAGCCTTCCCTCCACGAAGCCTTGCCTATACTAAAGGAATTTGCCTCCTATTCGGGTCTTAAAGTTAATTGGGGCAAATCGTCCATCTTGCCGCTAGACGAGGGAGCCAAGAGAGTGGCCAATCCAGGTCTCCTACTGCGTTGGGTTTCTTTCTTTATTTACTTAGGAGTCCAAATTACTGCTCGTCTTAATGACTATATGCCCCTGAATTTAGCCCCCCTGGTGTCGCAATTAAAACAGTCCAGACCTAGAAAAAGCTCCCGTTGTCTATAATGGACAGAAAAAAACTCCTTAAAATGAAAGTCCTTCTGGTTATTTTATACTTTTTATAAATCTTATTTAAGAAGTCTGGATAGTGTCATCAGCTCGTTCCTATGGTCCCCCCTATCCCCTGGCATATGGGGTCAGGGAGGCTTAGCACCTGCCAGATTGGCAGAAATACTATTTCACCAGACAAATGGTGTTCGCCCGCCATTGGCTTATGGCGGACGATGGGGATTCGGCCACTGTACTGGAAGCGGCGTATCTTTTATAAAAGTTTAAGTTTCGCCTTGTTTAGAGGTACCAAGTCTACTCTTCCGCTTACAATAACCATGAAGGCCACCATTAAAGCCTGGGAAGCTGCAACCAAATTGTCGAGTCCTAGTCAAGCTCCATCTTCTCCTTTATCTCTTTCTCTCCTTCCTCACTTTTATGGTCTACCTGACCCCATGCTATGATTAAGCATCTATATTGATGTGAAACACGTTAGCCTGTCTTTACCTTTCATCACTATGATGTAACTGATTTTGGATCTTCTACACGATCTTTGCCACGAATAAAAGGTGTTATTCAGAGTGCGGCCGTTCAGCTGTTTTCTTCAATTTTCAACCTGACCCTATGGTATGGATGAGTAAGGGAATTAAAACTGTAGAGGACATCACTAGTGAGGGAGAACTCCTCATCTTTGATCAGCTGAAAGCAAGACATGACCTCCCCAACTCTTACTATTTTAGATTCCTCCAATTACGCCATGCATTTCAGGTACAATTTTGTGAATTGGGGGTAGAAACTCAGCCTTCGGCTGTTGAAAATAAACGGATGAGGGTTTATCTAAAACACTATCTGTGGCTTACAAGGAATTATTTAAGAAGACACCGCCTGTGGTGACAAGATGTAGGGAGCCCTGGAGTTGTAAAGTGCCGGACATTCAGGGGGAGGATTGGAATGACCTGTGGGAACAGCCTTTTAAGTACCTTGTGTCGGCTAGGGACAGACTAATGCAGTTCAAATTCCTTCATAGGATCTATTATACACCCGCTAGTTTGTCTAGTATGTACCCTAACTCCTAAGCTGAGTGTATTTTCCACTGATAATGCTGAACACAACTTTTGGAAATGTCAACGGATCCAAGACTTTTGGTTGGAAGTTACTACTTGCATAACAGAGGTAACCACAGTTCCCATCCCAATGTCAATCAGGGTCAGTCTCCTATGACTGGTGGAGGATGTGGTGCCTTCCAGAGCCCTCAGGACTTTGCTCAGCATTTTGCTATTCTATATCAGAAAAGCTATTCTTTCACATTGGAAAAAGCCCAGCGCTCCCACACTGCCCTTCTGGAAGGGCCTGGTGAACTTGATGTTACCATTCTACAGAGCCACTTATGTCTATAGGGGTTGCATGAAAAAAATTGACAAAGTATGCCAAGTTTGGTTACCCCCATCCTCTAATATGGGATAATATAGTTGGGTAATTTCAGAGCAGAAGTGAGTCTGATTTATACTAGGGGCCCTCTTTACCCCTGTCTCCCCTTCATAGGTACTTAGGGGCCCATAAATTGGTATTGGATTAGTTTAGTACTTAAAAGTAGCCTTAGGTTCCATGGCCTTTTTCACCTTACAATAGCCCTGATGGTCTACTCGGAATTACTGTGACACTTTCTATTCAGGTAATTTCTTGGTGCATTTTTTGCCCTCAAATAATTGTAAATATGTACATACCTGATCATTGGATGGTTTCAGTCACCGGGGGATTCTTACATTAAAAACACACCTGATGTGCAGGTACTTTCTATATGCTAACAGTTTAAGTAGGTGCACATACAATACCTTCATGGAAAACAGGCTGTAGCCAAAACAAGACGATTTAAAGCTGAATTCGTAGAACAAAGTTATTTTATAAAAACTGCAGGCATGGCATGAATTATGTCCAATGAGGTGCCTGTCGCCTCCTAGACTTATCTCTATTATTTACATCTGACAGGTTTATTATGCTCCAGGAAGATAACTTCCAAAGCTCCAACGCTGCTTGATCTGGCCTCAGCTCTTTCAACAGCAGAGTCGCTGGAACTGCTATGCCTGCCCCTCCACTTGTTCTGCCTATCTCAGCAGCCTTTGTATTATGTTCACAAAATAAAAAGGCCTCTGTGAATAGGGAGGAGAAGGGTGGGCATAGCTGTTGTGTGCTTCTCTTCTCTCACAGCCAGAGTGTAACCCACGGAAGTGCAATAAACCTGTCACATATACATAATAGAGATAAGTTCTGGATGTGACATGCACCTAATTAGACTTAAAAGTAGATGTAAACTCCAATTTTTTTTTTTTTAATTAAGGCTTGCCCCTTGTACAGTATAGGATTTCATGTCATCTGTGCCCAGTCTTGCCACGAAAAGTTAATTCAGCTCTGAGCAGTCCTCTTATCTTTTTTTCAGTGAGATAAAATCTGACACACAGAGAAATAGGAGTCAGTTCTTCCCACTTGCTGTGAGTGACAGGTGATTTACATATCTCATTCACGAGCCTGAGAGAGACATTCTGTGTACTTCAGATCCCCTCCTTCTTTCTTCTCCAGCTCTCTCAGGATTGGCTGCTCCATACTTCAGCATGATTGGGCACGCTGAAGTCATGTGGTGACTTTTCTGGGTTTTGACTGGATGTTAGTGATCATAGCAAAAGTTTAGTGTAAGAAATATACAGGAGAAAATGCATGTTGACAAGGGGAGTGTAGAGGTGGGCAGGGAGCCTACTGACATCACGACTCCACCCACCGAGCTCCGGACAACGGACCCACCCACAGAATCTGCAGTTTTTCAGGTCTCATAACAGACAGAGGGGAGACATTTGACAGGTAAGGATACATGCAGGAGGCATGTATATCCTTATAGATAACCACTATGGCAGTAGTTTAGAAAGGATGAGAGTGGGTTTACATCCACTTTAACTCATAGTGTGCCTGCACTTTTTGCAAAATTGCTGAGTTCTTGGAATTCACCTTTAAGTCAGCGTTTGCTTAAGTTTTCTCCAGTATAACTAGAATCAAGCAGCACCTGACTAACGAAAAAAACAGTTTAGGGTTTGCACTGAAACTTCATTTACTCTATAAAATGGTCTGAATCCGATAAATATTATTCTTACGCATCTGTGATATCTCGCTTTGTGTACACATGAATCACACCATTAACCATCTTCAGTCCTAATTTTAAGTCAGAAGGCATAGTGCTTGGATCACACACTTCATATGGGTGCTGATGGGAGAAGGGAGGATGAACAGGGGCATCTGTTAAAGAAAAGTGTGCATGTATTATTATCTTGTAATAGCTAACAACCAAATAAAATATAGTACATGTTGAACATGTTATGTAAAAGCAAGCAAATGAAATCTCCATCAGAAAGCAAATATATTATTCACCACATCATTTTTTTATCTTGACATCTTAAAGTGAAACTTTAGTCAGAAAAATTAGGCCTCATAAATGACATCAGGCTTTTGCAGGTATAGCTACGTAAAAAATAAAAAATAGGTGCCTATCCAGTAATACACTGTCTCACCCTGCTCTGCACATGCTCAGTGGCACTCCAATTTGTAGGCACTTTTAGGCACTGCTGAGTTTGTAGAGGCCGATCTGCTGAGAGCCTTATAGCAGAATTTAGCCTTAAAGCAGAATAAAACCCTCCTAATCTTTCAAAGCCAAGGAAGCTTCTTCTGTTTGATCTGCACCAGCCATTTGATGGTTTGACAGTTTGGTTGAGGAGACAGGCAAATGTGACAGTTAGGCTGCATTCACACCTGAGCGTTTTGTCCCCTGAAGCCTGAAGCTACAAAAGGCTAGAGGGGAAAAAATACATTATTCTCTATGGAGATGGTTCACATCTCCACTCCAAAACGCCTGAAGCCCTACGCCTAAAGCTCAAACAAGTTCTGGACCCTTTTTTGTCGCTCGAATCGGGCAGATTTGGGTGTTTTTCTTCTTTTTACATTGGTGATCTTTTGCTTTGTACAAAAACAAAAACGCCGCAATTCGCATGCTTTTCTGCCTGAAAACACTACGCTCAGGTGTGAATGCAGCCTTAGCAATCCTGGCATTCCAGGAATGTAACTGTTTTTTGAAACCGTTAAATCGATGGGTTTAGCTCCACTTTATTTACTGCTGTTCAGGGCTCTGGGCCTCAGCAAAATGGCACCCTCCAGCAAGAAGAAACAAGAGAAATGCTGGAGGCAATTTACAGTACACATTAATTTTGGTAACTTCATTTAAATGTGGAATGTATGTTCCTTTCTAACAAACATTATTTTTTATCAAGTTGTTATGGGTAAAGTTCTGCTTTAACCACTTCCCACCCAAGGACGTCATATGACGTTCTGGACTTTCAGTGGGAATATTTGAATGATACCTGATATCCTTGTTTTTTAGCCGGCGATTCTGTGCACCATAAGAATGATCATCGCGGCAAGTTCTGCCGCTTGATTGTTCTTACAGGCAACAGGAGGGGACATCTCCCCCCTTCCGCCGGCGTCCGGTGCTTCTCTGGGCTCTCCCGTGCCATCGGGGACTCGGAGAAAGAATCGTCTGGCACCGGATGACGATGATAGAGATTTCCATCTCTATGACCGTCGGAGGTCCAGGTTCCCAGAAGTAAACAAAGCCGCGGTCGCGGCTGTCAGCATGAAATCAGTGAATTTTTTTTTCTCGATCTCATGCTTTCAAGCCTGGAGTGGAGGACCTGTCACAAATGATTCCTATTACAAGGGATGTTTACATTACTTGTAATAGGACTTAAAGTGTAAAAGTGACGGTTGCTCGTGCTCAGAAGCGAATGCACGTGTTAGTCCCGCCCACATATGTAAATGCCATTCAAACTACACATGTGAGGTATCACTGCGTGCGTTAGAGCACGGGCAACAATTCAAGCTCTAGACCTCCTCTGTAACTCTAAACATGTAACCTGTAGAAAATTTTAAAACGTCATCTACAGAGATTTTTAACTACTGAAGTTTGGCATTATTCCATGAGAGTACGCAATTTTAAAGCGCGACATGTTAGGTATCTATTTACTCGGCATAACACCACATTTCACATTATACAAAAAAATTGGGTTAACTTTACTGTTTTGTTGTTTTTTAAATCCCCCAAAAAAGTTAGAAAAATTGTTGCACAAATACCGTGCAAGATAAAAAGATGCAATGACTGCCATTTTATCCCCTAGGATGTCTGCTAAAAAAAAGTATATAATGTTTGAGGGGTCTGAGTAATTTTCTAGCAAAAAAAAAAATATGATTTTTACATGTAGGAGAGGAGTGTCAGAATAGGCCCGGTATTGAAGTGGTTAATTACCTTCAGCTACAGGAGTATCAGCTGTTTCTTCATTGAGTGGACTGTCCAGAGTCTCATCACTGAGCTGCTTAAGATGTTGCGCAGTGGTCCTGAAAAAACTCTGCATGGACAGATTCATGTATTTCTGTCGAATGAATAAAGCCCGCACCACACTTTTAGCTGCATCCAACAAATCTGTAAATGGAACCTAAAGAAAGACAGTAATAAGACACAGCTCACACTTTACAACAAATTATGACTATAACTGACTGTAACATAAAAGACCCTTGGACAAGTGATGAATTCCTTTATACCTGCTATTTCTAGATTATAGATTGTGCTGGCTAACACTACTATATGCAAGCACTTTTAGCAGAGAGATAATTTTTCCTCAAGATGATACATTCTTTAAAGTTGGCAAACTTCAAAATTGGTTCATAACTATGGGCTCCATTCACAAAAACAGCTCGCATGCAGTATGTAGGTGTCCAGACACATTTTCCCTAAATATCACATGCAATCCTAAAACTGTCAATTCACTATACCGTTCTGCGGTGTTTACCCCAAAACGCTGAAACCGCTCTGTAAATACTGCATGAATAAGCGTTAAACTCAATTCACAGAAGAAAAAAAAAAAAAATGTAATGCATGCGGTAATTAACCGCTTCCCGACCGCCTCATGTAGATATACGTCAACAGAATGGCACGGGCAGGCAAAAGCATGTACCTGTACGACCCCTTTAATTTGCCTGCCCGGGGGGGCGCGCGCGCGCCGCCAGCGGCGCGCGCGCGACCTGGTCGGGAGCTCCGTGACCACGGCCGCGGGACCAGTGGACCCGATCGCCGCTGGTATCCCGCGATCGGGTTACGGAGCTGAAGAACGGGGAGAGGTCTATGTAAACAAACCTCTCCCCGCGCTTCCTACACTGACTGTCAGTGATCGGCGGTTCCCTGTCATCGGGAACGCCGATCAATGACGTCAGACGTACAGCCACGCCCCCCTACTGTAAAAAAAACACAACACGTCACACTGACTCCTCCCCGCCCCCTAGTGGCTACAACTGTCACTACAACTGTCACTACAACTGTCATTTACATAGGAATCAGTGCTATTTAAATAGCAGTGATTGCTGTATAAATGACAAATGTCCCAAAAATGTGTCAAAAATGTCCGATGTGTCCACCATAATGTCGCAGTCACAATAAAAATCGCTGATCGCCGCCATTACTAATAAAAAAAAAATATTAATAAAAATGCTATAAAACTATCCCCTATTTTGTAAACGCTATAACTTTTGCGCAAACTAATCAATAATCGCTTATTGCGATTTTTTTTACCAAAAATATGTAGAAGAATACGTATCGCCCTAAACTGAGGAAAAAAAAAAAAGTTTTTTTATATATTTTTTGGGGATATTTATTATAGCAAAAAGTAAAAAATATTGCATTTTTTTCAAAATTGTCGCTCTATTTTTGTTTATAGCGCAAAAAATAAAAACCGCAGGGGCGATCAAATACCACCAAAAGAAAGCTCTATTTGTGGGAAAAAAAGGACGCCAATTTTGTTTGGGAGCCACGTCGCACGACCGCGCAATTGTCAGTTAAAGCGACGCAGTGCCGAATCGCAAAAAGGGGCCTGGTCCTTTGGCTGCCAATTGGTCCGGGGCTGAAGTGGTTAAGTAGTGATCGAGCCATGCGGTAGTTGGGGAATGTGTACTGGTATTTAAGGAGCGGGGCAGCCGCCTTGATCCTTAACAACCAGGAAACAACCACCTGCGTCCTTAACAACCGAAAAGGCATCAGTAAAAAAATGTTATGTAATGTATACTGAATGTAAAAGAAAAGAATTACCGGCAATGAAAAATTAAGAAGAAAAACAAAGCCTGGGGTCCCCCCCAATCCATACCAGGCCCTTCAGGTCTGGGATGGATTTCGAGGGGAACCCCCACGCCAGTTTAAATTAAAAAAAAATCCACAATCCTTACCAGACCCTTAGGCTGCATATAGAGTAATGAATACGCTTTGCTTTTTTTTTTTTTTTTTTTACTTTTATCAGCTAAGTTAAAAACCCTGTGTTGGTAACATTAGAAAAATAGGACCACTGCTCTCACACAGGCAGTGGACTAGGTCTCCTGTGGTCCAACACACCCCACTGAACACTGCCCTTATCAACTTCAATCTCAATCCCCAAACAGCACTGTTGATTAAGGCACTGTTCAGGAGGGCATGTTGGAGAGCTAGGTGCTGTTTGTGTGTGGGAGCAGAAGTCCAACTCTCTGAATGCTGCAACACCCTCCCCGGGTCCTACCTATCCTGCACACCTTGTATGAAGTAGGTCTGTACACCCAACATCACTATTAGTAGTATAACAACCTGTAATAAGGAGATATACAATGCCATTAAATAGTGATTTTAATACTGCACTTAGGTGGTGCTTCCTGGTTTTTCTTTCCTATTGTCTGCATACAGAGTTGGCTCCCACTGAAGGACAGAAGCCGCCTTTTATACCCCATCATCTTACTCTATGGACTAACTGATTATGAACTGCTTATAGATTGCATTCTGTCTTGGTTGCACTGTTTTTTTGCGCTAACAGTTATTGATACCTTAAGGCATTACTGGTTGTCTCTTGAAATATACTGAATCCAAGGGTCTCATGTTTTTAAAATAAATTCCCTGTTCGTTACACAGATCTGCTTTATGCAAAAAACCTTTACTGGTCCACCACACAAAATCTATAAGGTAAGACCTGGGGTAAATACTGAATTGTGCAGAATAGGAGCTAATGGGCCATAAGAGGATTTGAATTTATATGATGCATTCATTTTATCCCATAAACTCAGTAAGTCAGACAAAGATGGGCAAAAGATCGGAGGCCTGTCTTTTGATGGTAGCCACATAAAGTGGCTGACCAGTCTGGTGGTGCAAAAAATATTTTTCCAATGGCATCCAAATAGGGCTTGAGTGTTGCGAAATAAATTATTTGATGAGGTGCAACAATTGCACGGATTGATAATGCTTAAGCAATTTTGCATTCCCAGTGTTCCCTTGGATTTTGCCATGAATAGGGTTCCCTTATTTACCCTAGGTCTTTATTCACCCCATATGAATCTAACCAATGAGGATATTCATTTTCACCAAACAGTTTCCCCGCCATCTATCCGAGGCTTTTGCCAGTTTTTATATAAAGAGGTGGGTAGTTTTTCTGATATAAGGTCCATAAAGAGAGAGTTAAGTTTAAGCCTAGGTATTGAAGAGCGTCAGATTCCCAGGTAAATGGAAACTTTCTCTCAATGTTTTGGAGAGTGATATAATCTAAAGACGCACTTAGTGCCAGGGACTTAAAATTATTCACTTTAAGGTCCCGACATGAGAAAATTGTTTCAATATTTTAAATTAGGGATGGAGATTATTTGGGAGGATAACATCATGAGGATATCATCCACAAATAAGGCACATTTGTCCTCTTGACCGGTGTTGTATCATTAGCTGTCCCCCATCACCAAGTGTCCGCTGTGTACTGCGCATGCGCAGTACACAGGGCACCCTGATTCCGAAAATTGCCGAGGATGAACGGCGCCTGCGCCGTGAGTCCACTTTCAAGCCCCACCATCCAAGTGGACATAGAGTTAGAATATAAAAGAGCCGAGCGCAGCGAGGCCGTGCCCGAAGCGTGGCGAGCGAAGCGAGCCCGCGAGGGGCCCTCTAAGTTTGACTAACCCTATGTCCGCTTGGATGGTGGGGGCTTCGCCTCGACTCACGGCGCAGGCGCCGTTCATCTTCCGACAATTTCCGAAAATCTTCATGCTCCGTACTACGCATGCGCAGTACACTTCGGACACCTAGTGACAGTCGGACACTTCGTGATAGAACACCGGCAAATACAATACCCTTAACATCAGGATGTTTTCTAATCTGCAGGGCCAAAGGTTGCAAAGCAAAGATAAATGGTATCAAGATAATGGACACTCTTGTCAAGTGCCATGAGATATCCTGAAACTCTGAGATTTGTACCTTTTGATAGTTAAAGAAGCCATGGGATTAGAGTATAATATGCACAATATCCCTCTTAATTTAGAATGAAATCCATACCTTTCCAGAGTATAAAACAGATAACTCCAAGAGAGGGAGTTGAAGGCCTTTTGCAGGTCTATGGAAAGAAGCATGCTGTGCTTTTTCCCAGCCCCATCCCAGTTAGTGTATAGCTGAAAACATTTTGATGACTCTTCTTATTTCTTCGGATGCTTGCCAACAAATCCCACCTAATGAGGATGTATATACTCTGATAAAAAGGAATTTCCTGACAGACTCCATGGCAGACTACGTGTGGGTTAGCCATAAATTTGAGCTCACCACTAGAGACTGCGTTCCTTTTTTGTCCTCCTCTGTGGACCTACAAACAATGCACTTACGTTTTTCGGATGTCCAAATCGATTCAGGTTGTTGTCTGGCATACGTCCTAGCGGTGTGAAGGGTGTGCGGCTCCAGGCCCCTATGTCCACTGGTGGGGATGGCCTTCCGTATGCCCAGGCGAGGAAACAGTGGATCGGCTGGCAGATCTGAAGATTTATCGTTCCTCCATGGCAGAAAGTTTTTGTATGTGATTGTCTGTCTCCCCCTCACGTCCCCTCTTTCCTGCAATTTTTGTTTATTTTGCTTTCTTTGCTTCTGTGGCGCCTGGAATGCAGGTGCGTTTCAGGACATGGCTCACTCTTCCAAGTTGAGGCCCGGTGCACCTCCGCGCATGCTCGATTCTCAGGCGAAACTGAGGCTTGGTACGGCTGGGGACCCGGCGGTCGCGCAGGTGCTCTATGGCAGCTAGCCATAGCATAGGCGTGGACTGTGGACTGTGGTGACATCATTTCGGCAGGAAATTAAATCCCTGTCAGCCCCTGTCATATTGGGGATTCCTGTGGGCAAATTGCTACAGCTCCTCCATGCACGAGGCTTCCAGGTGAAGGTAAGCTCTAGCCTGGGGCTATGGTGCAGGGTGAGGGGGTGTCTAAGATGGCTCTTAAAGGGGAAGCTACACTGCATTTTGCATTCCTTTCTCCTAGGACGAGTGAGTGTTCCTACAAAGCTGCAGGTTCGTCACCAATTCGTCCACCAGGTTGCCATGGACAGGCCACCGCCTCCGTGTGGCCAGCCCTCATGCTCTAGGTATATGGGGTGTGAGAAGGTGTTGGCCAGGTCCACACTATTATGGACATATCCCCTAACGTCATGTTTTGTTTGCCCTTCTCCTTTTAGCCCTTCCAGGTCAGACCGTCAGTTTACTGTCCAAAATGACAGGGACCTTGCCAGGCGGCAATATCAACCTTCCTCATCCAGGTCCAGACATGACTCTCCGTCTAGGACCCACCAGCAGAGGAGATGTTCCCATTCCTCCTCCAGACACTGCACCCACCGCCGTGACAGTTGCTCTGATCACAGAGCCTCCTGGGGATGCGAGTGACGAGTCCCGGAGGACAAGTCACTGTGTGATTCATGTTATGCCCAGGCTGTCAGGGAAAAAATGATGGAAAACCAACAAATGGAGTCTCTTGTTAAGCGTGTGGTGCACCAACACCTAAAGGAGTGAGATACAACCCGCACGTGGCGCCAGTCTACCAATCTGGTTTCCTGTCTGACAATGCCCAGGAGGTTTGGGGCCCAATGCCTCCCCCGGTTCTTCAGATAGCAAATTGGAGGGAGATGATATTGTCGGTGGCTTCAGCTTCACCCTTTTTTCCCCACTAATTAAGGTGGTCAAAGAGGCCCTTAAGTGGGAAGATCCTTCCACTCCTCCGGCTAAGAAAGAAAGTTCTTTAAGCACCCGCTCCTTTCCGAATTGAAGGATATCATTGACAAGGAGTGAAGTAAGATAGACAAGTAGACTTCTATGTCAAGCAAAACTTCCAGATTATACACCTTCAAGGCAGAGGAAGTGAAATATCTGGAAAATGCACCTCTTGTAGATGCAGCATTGATGCAACTGGCCAAACACGTCACTCTTCCTTTAGAAGACACTGTATCCTTCAAGGACGGGCTTGAGAGGAGAATAGACCAAGACCTCAAGAGAATTTATGGGCTAGCAGGTATGGCTTGCAAACCCACCTTGGCCCTCTGGGCTACGTCCAAGGCTATGGAAGCCTGGACAGAAAATGTAGACTCCGTGCTCAAGGGCATTTCAGAAGATCTGGCCAGGGGCTCGGCAGTCCATGTATTGAAACCGCAATGGCCTTCCTGGGGGAAGCTTCTATCGATCTGATCAGCCTGTTGGCCCGGACTATGCTATCATCGGTCACGGCTAAGCGGGTTCTATGGTTACGCCCTTGGCTCGCTGATCCAGCATCTAAGCAAGCCTGGTGTAGAATCCCCTTTGAGGGGCCCTTATTGTTTGGTAACAGGCTGGATAGCGCCATAGCCCAAGCCACGGGTGGGAAATCGTATTTCCTACCCCAGGTTAGGCGTCTGTTTGGTCAAAAGAAGCCTCAGCGCAGAAGATTCAGTACTAAACATTCAAGGGAAGCACGCTCTTACAGGCCTGGCTGAGATTTCAGAAGGAATTGGAGCAGGCCAGACATCCTTACAAAAGTCTGCCAAAAAACAGGCGTCCAGTGGGCGAGGCGGCTAAGTCATTTTGAGATTGGGCCCGCCCAGGCGGATCACGTGGGAGGGCGTCTGCTTCTCTTCCATCACGTCTGGGTGGCCTCGGACTACTGGACCATCAAGAAGGTCTCCATAGGCCACACATGGTCCTTTGCCAGTACTCCTCCCCCCAGATTTACCTCCACCCTGCTTCCATAGTCAGAAGAAAAAAAGCAGGTGTTTATTGCCCTATTGGATTGTCTGATAGTACAAGGAGTCGTGGTGCCTGTCCCGAAAGGCGAAGAGTTTCAGGGGGTATACTCCCCTCTCTTTCTTGTGCAGAAGAAAAACGGTTCATGGCGCCCCGTGATAGACCTAACTTACCTAAACAAGTTTATAAAATACGAAAGATTCAAAATGGAGACTTTATCTACCATCCAACAACCTGTGCAGCCAGGCAATTGGCTAATCTCAATCGACTTAAAAGATGCCTATTTTCATGTGCCTGTGGCAGAAGAATTCCCCAAATACTTCCGGTTCAGAGTCGGGTAAGAACATCTACAGTTCACTTGCTTCCCTTTTTGGATTGACAACCTCCCCCCGAGTCTTTTCAAAAGTTCTTCTGGCCATAGTGGCCCTCATCAGAACAAAAGGGGTTCGCTTGTACCACTATCTCAACGACCTCCTGCTACTGTCCCAAGACGAGAAGCAGCTATTGATTGACAGAGAGCAGGTTATCACCACACTGCTCGAGTTTGGTTGGCTCCTTAACTTGGAGAAAAGCCATCTGGAACCAGTTCAGCGCCTGGTATACCTTGGGGCCCAGTTTGACGCGGTGGAAAGCACCATCTCTCTCCCAGTGGAGAAGATCCCAGTCATCCGAGGGTGAATCTCACAGGCTCTGAGCTCCTCACGCCTAAAAGCCGCACAGTGCCTAAAAATTATCAGCACAATGGTCTCTACGACCCCCATGGTCAAATGGTCCCTGTGGAGATTACGCCCTTTCCAGACAGGGTTTCTCCGTCAGTGGAGCTCAGGGGACGGCAATCAGTTCATTCACATAACCTCAATGATGAGGAACAGCCTCTTTTGGGGGCTTCAGCGCAGAAATCTGCTCACCTGCCACTCCATTGCCCCCTTCTCATAGGTCACAGTCACGACAGATGCCAGCGGTGCTGGTTAGGGGAGCCCTTTGCGGGTCAGAACTTGCTCAAGGCAAGTGGGATGCACATCTTCATAACGGGCTCAAACGTCCTGGAACTACGGGCAGCCTGGTGTGCCCTTCAATTTTTACACTCATCTCCTGAAAAGGGAGTCAGTTTTACTGAAAATAGACAACACCACAGCGGTCTCTTATGTGAAGAGGCAAGGGGGCACCACGCTGCTCCAAAACGTCAAGCCCATCATAGGCTCAGAAAAACCTGACCAATATTTCAGCGGTCTTTGCCCCCGGAGACCAGAACGTCCTAGCGGACTTTCTGTCTCGCACACAGTTAGACAACGAGTGGTCTCTTCGTGTGCAGATGTTCGAATGGATCATGTCCTTGGGAGTCAATCCCGAAGTAGACCTATTTGCATCCCTCTGCAACTTCAAAATCAAGAAGTATTACACTCGGGCTGTTGCAGCCAGGCCTTTTGCGTAGATGCGCTGACAGATCAGTGGAGCTTCAAACGGGCATATGCCTTTCCCCCGCTTCCGATCATCCTCAGGTTCTTACGGAGACTCCAATCGGAAGCAGTCCAGGTGGTAGTGATTACACCTTACTGACCGAACAGGCCATGGTTTCCCCTCCTGACCCAGCTCAGCTTCCGGGACCCGGTGCCTCTTCCTACCAGGCCAGATCTTCTTTCTCAGGGGGCAGTCCTGCACCCGTGTCCGGTGTCACTGAGATTGATGGTCTGTTTCTAGGGAGGGAAAGGCTGGAATCTTTCGGGTGCGCTTCAAGAGTGATTTCCACCCTCATGAGCTTGAGAAAAGCGAGCATGAATAAAGTCTATGAGAGTATATGGGTCAAGTTCATTGAATCCTCATCCTCTATGGGCAGATCGTTCAGGGATCCAGGATAGCCTCGCTTCCTCCAATCCGGCCTAGATCTGTCTCTATCAATCAGCTCTCTCAGAGTTCAAGTCTCAGCTCTGTCCGCCTTCTCCAGAACATCATGGGCGCTTCACCCTTTAATCCGGCAGTTCTTCCGTGGGACGATAAAACTCAGGCCCCAAAGAAGACCAAGATTCCCCAAATGGGATCTTCCTCTTGTTCTTGACTCGCTGATTTGTCTCAGTACTGCAGGATCCGCTCCGCTCTCTATCAAAGATTTTTCTGCAAAAGTTGCCTTCCTAGTTGCCATCACTTCTGCCAAAAGGATTTTGCAGATTGGGTCCTTAAGTCATGAAGAACCTTTCCTGACTTTCTTTCTGGACCGGGTGGTCCTCATTCCTATGCTAGGCTCAAACCCGAAAGTTACTTTAGTGTTCCATGAGAACCAAGAAATTGTCCTACCTACATTCAGGACCCCGGGGGTCCTCTTAAGTTCATCCTCTGGATGTAGGCGAAATACTGAAGGAGTACCTGCAAGTTACTTCCTCTTTTTTAGACGCTCCATCTACCTGTTTATCTTGCACTCAGGCACTAACAGAGGGATGCCAGCTTCATCTAGAACGATTGCGGCTGGATCATCCAGTCCAACCAGCAAGCCTATAGGGCCAAGGGCTTGGCTCCTCCAGAAACGGTAATGGCACATTCCACCAGGGGTATGGCAGCGTCGTGGGCAGCAGCCGGCATGTGGCTCCAGACGTCATCTGTAAAGCGGCCTCATGGGCATCCATTAATGTCACGTTATTGCATAGAGCCTGCGTCACTATCTTCTGTGAACTTTGGTTTAAGAGTCCTGTCAGTTGATGGGCTAAATTTCTTTTGATCAGCATACCCACACGTGTGGATTGGCTAGTTTTTTCCCACATGTAGTCTGCCATGGAGTCTGTCAGCAAAATGGAACATTTATTGAACATTATTGATAACAAATTCTCATGGACAGGATTTTGGTGATGGTTTTTAAAGTGTTACTAAACCCAGGACCATGCATTCGCTATATCTGGTCTACCACAGTACACAGAACATGGAAATGCAATAATTTTAGTAAATATAAACTGCTAAATACGTTTTCTCACCAGCAGTTAGAGCAGTCTTATGACTTTTATCAGTGTCTGGTTAAAGCTTGTAAGGAGTTTTTATTCTGCTCTGACTGTCCTATCAGGCTGCAGGACTACTGACCCTCTGTTTGGACAGTGCCAATTGACCCTGTGCTGATCACATGCACTCTCCCAAGAAAAAAAAAAAAAACTTTCTAGGAGTGCACACCAAACTGAGCATGTGCAGCTTGTCCCCTAGCCTCTGTTCTATCAGGAGATGGATTAGCGGCAGTGGAAGAAGGGGCGGATCAGAAGACTGTGGGTTAACAGCAGGGCTGAAACTAGGGGGGGCATTGGGGGCGCCTGCCCCGGGTGACGCATCTAGGGGGGCGCCACCCCCATTTGCATTTAGAACCTCTGCTCTAAGGGTATCACTACCGCCCAATCAAGTGTAATGGACAGGCAGTGCCCGCTGCATAGTTTGCCAAATACCGCTGAATCACTCTGCTCCTCCCGCCGGCGCTATAGAAAGGAATTCCAGAGTGATGCTTTAGCTACTGTTATGTTTCTAAGCAACAGTAGCTGCAGCATTCCTCTGGAATGCTTTACCCCTGGCGGAGTGCTGTGAGGTCTCCCTAGTCCTGCCCAGTCCCCAAACAGCCTTCTCTGCGTGAGGCATCTCAGGGAAGGGGAGGCTTCAAAGAAGGCCCTAAACTGGGGGGGGGGGGGGTGCAGGGGGAGGCCCTGGGCTGGGGAGTTGCAAAGGAGGCCCAGGACTGGGAGATGCAGTAAAGGCCCTGGGCTGAAGGGGGGTTTCAGAGGAGGTCCTGGACTGGGGAGGTTAGAGGAGGCCCTGGACTGGAGGGTGCACTGGAGGCCCTTGGGCTGATGGGGGGTGCGGAGGAGGCCCTGGGCTGGGGGGTGCAGAGGAGGCCCTGGGCTGGGGGGTGCAGAGGAGGCCCTGGACTGGGGGGGTTGCAGAGGAGGTGCTGGAGTGGGGGGTACACAGGTGGCCCTGGACTAGGAGGGGAGTACACAGGTGGCCCTGGACTAGGAGGGGAGTACACAGGTGGCCCTGGACTAGGAGGGGAGTACACAGGAGGCCCTGGACTAGGAGGGGAGTACACAGGGGGCCCTGGGCTCGGGAAAGATCACAACCATATGGTTAGGATCCGCTCACATGCCTGGTGAGCTGCTGAGAGCCTGAGCCGGACACTCCCTCCACAGTCCAGTGTTTCAGTGAGCACTGGTGGGACAGAGCACAGCCAGAAACTGACAACCGCTAGCTTTGTGCTCAGGTTCTCAGCCTTAGAGCCAGCCAGGGGGACAGATGCTAATACTTGTTCCCAGATACCCTTGTCTGATGAGCCATACACCATCACTGTTGCTATATGGAGACCATCCTAATACCCAGGCACTTTCTAAGATCACCTGATACTGCAAATACATATCATGCCGCCTCAGCTCCCGCGGTGGGGTTTGTGCCTCTGGATCACCCTGTGCCATTTGCCACGTGTCACACTCACTGCCAGGGTTGGTAAGTGTGTTTGGCCAACTATTTTAAGTACTATTTTCTCTATTCCCCTCTATACAGAGTGTAGTTTACTATTTGTGTATATTTCACAGGAATCTGTCGCATCTGCTCCTGATGAGTGGAGAAACATCCACGAAACGCGTCAAGCTATATTTGATGCTACAGTTATACCAATTACGCCTGGATGATGTCACCAACATTATTTTAGTACAATTATACCTATATATACCATGCGATTACAGTTACCGGGCATGGAGGAAGCATGCTGCTTTTTTATATTACTACTCTGATTATTATGTATTCATTATGATTATGTGTTCATTTGTATATACTTTTTTATCCATCATGCCTATACCTTGTGCTAATATGTGTATGTATATATATATATGAAATCATTTTTCTACTATACTTGTTATGAATTAAATATTTTTTACTCTTACCTCAGCATTTCAACTGCTTCATCTAAAGTTCCAATTTCCTTTTGAATATACTTCTTTTAATTACCCAACATCTCCTCTTTCCTGATGTTTGGCCACATGAAAATTAGGCCTCATTCACAATGAGCATATGCGTCCATGTGATGGCCGTGTACCACGTGGAGATGCATGGAGTTCTGTGCATCCATGTGCAGGCAGTCCAGTCAGTCAATTGAGACACAGCAGCTGCATGAACATAGTCGAATGTCAAAATTTGACATGCAGACAGGAAGGGATGCATGTATCCAAACACATGGTGTCTGCATTCGGATCTGTGCACCCACTTCTATAGGTGAAGCTCTCTGGTAGATGCAGATGCTGCAAAACCTGACTCAGCATACAGGACCTGTCTCAGCGCTTGTCTGAATGAGCCCTTAGGGGAATTTATCCAGAGCAGACAGAATTTGGAGCACCTGTGCATGGCAACCAATCAGCTCATAGCTTTCATTTTTAAAGCTTAACAAGCTGAAGATAGAAGCTGATTGGTTGCCATGCACAGCTGTTCCAGATCCTGTCTGCACTAGTTTTGTAATACTTACCTGAGCCCCCTCTTGATCCAGCGATGTCCGCGAGAGTGTTGGCTGTTTGACGACTCACACTCCTGATTGGCCTTTGGCAGTAGTGGGAGCCATTGGCTCCCACTGCTGTCAATAAGAGCCAGAGGACAGAGGTAGTGGAGTCGAGCCATGGCTCCGTGAATATATGGACACACAGAGCTGTGGCTCGGGTGCCCCCATAGCAAGCTGATAGCTGTGGGGGCACCCAGAAAGAGGGAGGGGCCAGGGGTGCCGGTGCGAGACCCAAGAAGAAGAGGATCCAGGCTGCTCTGTGCAAAACCATTACACAGAGCAGGTAGGTATAACATGTTTATTTAGAAAAACAAAACAAAAAACAAGACTTTAATATCACTTTAAGGTTAGGTGTGTGTAGTAAAGGATCTGCAATAGAACAGTTTTTTTTTTTTTTTTTATTAAAATGAGTATACTGAGGTTTATACTGTCTGCTACATACTCGCTTGTGACACATTAAAGCGGAAGTGAACCCATGGATTTTACAGTTTCAAAACACAGTTACTTTCCCGGTATTCCGGGAATGCTAACTGCACATTGGCTGTGCTCTCAACCAAATTGTCAAACCATCCAATGGCTGGTGTTATAACAAATCACATGTGCAGCTTCATGGCAGTTAAAGATTAAACAGAGGTAAAGATGGCAGCTTCCTTGGCTGAAAACAATAGGAGGGTTCACTTAGACTTTAACGCATGTGGCCCTTTAAGCCCCTCCCACTGTTGATGCAGTTTTGGCGCTGCTATATTGCCACATACCATTTTTCTTGGGGGGGGGGGGGGGCAAAAAACTGACCCTGGGTGCAAGATGTGCTAGCTACACCACTGTTTAACAGCAATAGCGGGTAAACTGCTTACCGACCTTTGACTCTCTTATCTGTGCAAGAAAGCAGTCAATTGTCAAGCTGGGTCAGAGAAGCAGATGGAACTTCATCCCATCTAATCTCCCATATTAATTCTAAGACGGATATTGAAAAATTTTTATATTGTTGGCTTCTGTCTGTTTATATAAAACCTGTTCTAAAACATGGTGCTTGTGAAAAAATAAATAAAAACCCTGCTCTTGTGCTCAGTGGTATAATGGGGGGGAATTAACAAAGAGTGGTGCAAGTATAATGCTTGCACCTATCTTCTATGCTTAGGAAATGGAGCAGATACTGCTCCTAATTAACATGAGAAGTGCAAGTCCCTTTGTTAATTAGGAGCGAATGGCTTTTCCTCCCAGTTGGGTCTCTAAGTAAACCAGGCCAAATCCCGGGCACTAAACGTTTCTCTACCAGACGTTACCATTCAGAGGGTGCAAACCCAATTCTCCTTTCAATGGTCCAACTCCATTTCTTATCTCAGGATTAAATAATAAATATTCAGCTCAACTGATATTACCACATCTTCCTCTCCTTGAAATATTAAACTGCCTTTTATTTCCCCAGGTTTGGAAAATCTCCAGAGCTATCACTGGTGGCACAGTAAGGCCTTGATGGTTCGATCCATACTGTCTCCCTCGAAGCATCGTCACCTTCCAATATCTTAAAGATACATAGGACATTCCAGACTTAGACTTTTCATTACCTCCAAATTTTCCACCTGCATTTGCCACCTGCTGTAATCCCTGACAAAAAAACATGACTGGTCAACGACCGGAACAGCGTTTGAAACCAAATGTGGAACGTCCCCCACAACACAAAGCCTCATTTCCCAATTATACTTCTCTATTCTGAGCAATTTTAACTTGCGTGCCCCATCTTACTGTTCCAATTGGGAAAGAGACTTTGGCGCCACGTAAACCCCTGAGACCTGGCAAAAAATTTGGGAGGCACTATTCCATTCCTCCTGTAATGTAATAACTTTAGAAAACTCTTTCAAGGTCTTGTCTCTGTGGTACTTTACCCCGGATAGAATTGCTAAATGTCTCCCTACATACTCTTCTACATGCTTTAGGGCAGTGGTCATCAACTTCTGTCCTCAGGGCCCACTAACAGGCCAGGTTTGCAAGATAACTGAAATACATCACAGGTGATATAATTTGCTGCTCAGTGATTGCAGTATTCTAGTCTGCAGCTCCCCAAGGTAATACATAAAACCTGGCCTGTTAGTGGGCCCTGAGGACAGGGTTGATGACCACTGCTTTAGGGGATGCTCAGACATAGGCAGTATGAAGCATATATGGTGGACATGTGCTAAGGTCAAAAGATTGTGGATAAGAGTCCACAACATGGCCAACTCGTGTTGCACACAAACGTACAAAAAGACCCTTGGGGGGCGCTACTAAACGAGAGCAGGCTCTCGCGACTCATATATTCTTGGCCACGAAACAGACAATTACATGGAAGACGCCTAATTCTCAACTTCGACTAAGTGAACAAGAAATTGATGGCGATTCTAAATGACAAACATGATACATTTCTACCTATTTGGCAGCCCTAGCTAGATTACTTCCTATCAACACAACCTACGTGCATCTCCGTTCTCCCCATCCACCCCCTTTTTTCTCTCTCTCTCTCTCCCCTTTTTATTTACTTATTTATTTTTACTTTTATTTTATTTTGTCTTTTCTTTTCTCTTTCTCTGATTCTCTCTGTCTTGGAACTGGTATTTTGCCCACAAGCTTGAGTGGTCACATGACTGAATGGGTTTTTAGTTCTATGATCCCCAGCTGAAGGGCCTCCATTTTTGTTTGGATGTGAAACACATCGCAATTTCGGGAATGGCTTAGTTTTTTGATTGCCTATTTAATGTTGTTCTTCCTTTCCTTATTTCTACATCATTGATTAATGTATAATACTTGCAGAGAGAAACTCCTTTTGAATTTGCTTCTACTATTGTATAACCTTATTGCACTGTAAATGTAAGTGCCCATTTTCTGTAATCTTTTCACTAAAATTCAAGTAAAAGAAGCCTGAAACAGATATATCGTTAATGCGGGCACACCACAAACACCAGTTTCCTGCGCCATTATACTGGCACAAGAACTTTTGTTAATTCCCTGGAATGTACTTACTTAAAACTGTGTATCTTTTAGGATCTTTTCTCCATAGGCCTCATGCACACTGGTTTCTTGCTGTTTATCCAGACAGGAGAAAATCTGCGTTATAAACTCCCCTAAGCTGCATTTTTGCAAAACAGTCTAGGTGAGTTTATCAGAGTTTAACAGTGTTTGGGAGTTTATTTATTTCATTGGTCAGAATTTAAATTTATTCTGGCCATTGAAATAAAGAAACACTGAAATGTGCCTAGAGTTTATGCGCGTTATGCATGTTTTTCAGTGTTTATTGTGGTAAGAATAACTGCTCTTAAACGCGATTTTAGGTGTTCAGACCACAGCCCCTAAAACTCCCCTGCTGATGAACTGCTAAAAACATCTGTGTGCATGGACACAAGATAACATATAGGGGAGTTTAAGGGCAGTTAAAAAAAGAAAAAATGCCCAAACTCACAAAAACGTGAGTTTAACAGTAGCAGTGTGCACGAGACCTTAATCTCTCTACTGATCTTTTTTTCTCAGTTCTAGCATATAAACCAACTCAGATCTTGTTTTTCTGTCATTACCTAGTAATGAGCATAATAAAATCTGCACTCATAGTTACATAAACATAACTGCTCATTCAATAAGTAAGTAAATATCCAGGTGAAATACAATATCCAGGTCAAATCCACTTTGCACTACAAGTGCACTTGGAAGTGCAGTCGCTGTAAATATGAGGGTAAGATCTGAAATTGTTTTGTTTTTGGGCTTGTCCAAATTGGTGACATTGATATATGTCCCTTAGGGTGGGCCCTGGGCCCCCATACCCATTTTAAAGCAAATAACTAGAAGATAAGCCAGCCATGTGGGACTAGCAAAATTAACAAGTCAGTTCCCATAGACTGCAATTGTATTTGTTGTATAACCTTTGACTATGTTAGGCTCTTTGCCCCCCTGGACCGGGGGGGGGGGGGGGGTTGTCCCATCTATAATTTTGTAGCATGCTGGATGATGTACTTAATTGTGGACAGGGCTTATTTTGTGCTAGCTGCATTTGGGTTGGTCTGGGCATGCTCAGGGACTTTGATTTTTTTCTGTGCCTTTTGGTGTGTGAAATGCATTTGGGTTGGTCTGGGCATGCTTATGGACTTTGATTAGTAATTTAAGGACATCCTTAACAGGTGTACCCACTTTGAAGTTCTGTCTCTACAATGGGTGAACTTGCATTTTTGTGTTCATGGACTGTGCATGTGTTTTCAATTGCCTCATTAGCACGCAAACCTATGTTATATAAAGCTTGCAGATAGCATTCTTTACCTTGCCCTGAATAGTGTGGGGCCAGAAAGAGAGTACATTTGGGTGTCCTTATAGAGTTTGTGACACATGTATTTTTACAGGAATGTGGAGTGTACAGTGGTGGGTAGTACGTGCAGGATTTTTTTTTATTTTTATACATTTTTACAATTACCCTGTTTCCCCGAAAATAAGCCCTACCCTGAAAATAAGACCTACAAGGACTTTAACTAGGGCTTATTTGGGGGGTAGGGCTTATATTGCAGCCATCACTGACAATCACGCTAGGTCTTATTTTCGGGGAAACAGGGTACATTTTTTTAATTATATTTTTAAATATTTATTTTTTGTACTATTCTAACAATGATGGGAGGGTGGGTTTTTTTTTTTTTAAATATATTTTTTCACAGTGCTTTTGGGAAAGGGGGTGGTCGGTATCAGTGGGTCAGTGGGGCAGTGGATGGAGTCAGTGGGGTAGTGGTTGGTGTCAGTGGGGCAGTGGAAGGAGTCAGTGTCAGTGGGGTAGTGGTTGGTGTCAGTGGGGCAGTGGACGGAGTCAGTATCAGTGGGGTAGTGGTTGGTGTCAGTGGTCGGGGTCAGTGGACGGTGTCAGTGGGGCAGTGGACGGTGTCAGTGGGGCAGTGGACGGTGTCAGTGGGGCAGTGGTTGGTGTCAGTGGGGCAGTGGTCGGTGTCAGTGGGGCAGTGGTCGGTTGTTTTTTTTTTTTACAATTACATTTTTTTTATCTTTTTTTTTTTTTTTGGGTGACATGTCAGGGGTCTAAACAGAGACCACTGACATCTCCCATTTGACACAGAGAAAGGGACAGAGGATACAGATTTCCCAGATCCCTTCCTCTGCACTGAAAATGAATGGAGGGAAGACAGCGGCTCCTCTCCATTCATAAACTGAGCAGAGTAACACACAGGTTACTCTGCTCAGTTATCACAGGACACAGGAGCGATCGGTAACGAACGCTCTGTGGCCCATTCAAAAAAGAAAGGGGTTGGTAACTGACATACCAAACCCCTTTTTCCGCTCTCCATCTTGACAGTTCCCCTGCGAGCCCTCCCCCCCCCTCGCAGCCCGTGGGAGAGGAGAGGGAAGCCGGCTGCGGGGGACGAGGGGGGGCTATGGAGGAAGACAGGGGGGGATGTGTACACACTGCGGAGTGGGACGAGGGGGAGTGGAGGAGGAAGACACAGGGGGGGGGGGGGGTTTGGACACACTGAGGGGGCGGAGGAGGACACTGGGTGATGATCTGTGCGATGGGACATCTGCACCGACCCCCCCCCCCCCGCATGGCTTTTCAGGTGAAAGCCGCGGGAGGGATTGAAAACCCAGGCAGGGGGGATCTGTGTCCCATCACATAGATCACCAACTGTCACTGAACACTGTGTAGTTGTGACAGGGGGCCATGAGCGTGCTCTGCTTTTACCCAGAACGCGCTCTGCCTCTCCTGCACGCTCTGGCCAACGGGAGTGTAGAGGTGGGCAGGGAGTCTGCTGACATCATGACTCCACCCACCGAGCTCCGAACAGACCTGCACAATGAAAAAAAAACACTTGCCGATTTGTAAACTTGTGTATTGAATTTAGGCGCATCAAGCGCTCGGGCGGTAATTCATATTATTGGCCAGACTAATAATTTACTCTGACAATTGAAATTAATTAATGCTCAGGCACTAAACACTAGACATGGGAACTGTCAAAAAATTAGTTTTGTTTAGTTCCGTTTCGTATATAAAAAAATTAGTAATTCGTGTACGAAATTCCGTTCAAATTCGTATGAAATACGAATTTCGTACGAATCGTAATTTTTTTTCGAATCGTTAGTAAAGTTACGAATCGTTAACGCGGCTAATGAATTGTCGGTTCTCGTAACACAGAGAACAATTTGAATCCAACTACAAATATCGAATTTCAATTTCAAGTTACGAATCGTTACGAATCGTTACGAATCGTTACGCATCGTTACGAATCGTTACGAATCGTTAATACAGCTAAAGGGGGGACATTTGACAGGCAAGGATACATGCAGGAGGCATGTATATCCTTATAGATCACCACTATGGCAGTACTTTAGAATCGATGAGAGTGGGTTTACATCCACTTTAAGTCCTGGAGGCATGGGGGGCGGAGCCTATACCCAGCTGTGCTGACATGGAGCCGTCAGGAAAGTTACTTTCCTGGTGCCTTCATGGTAGCATCTGCATGGATTGTGCGTATGCTGCCATGGATAGTCACCAGGAAAGGAAAATTACAGAGCGGTAAGTATTACCTTTTTTTTCATTTTAGCACAGTGGTTCTCAGCCTCAGTCCTCAAGTACCCCCGACAGGACATGCTTTGGGAATTTATCTTAGCTAAAATAGCTGTCTAAAACACCAAGCCATTGACTGATTTAAAGCACCTGTGCAAGATGAAGGAAAACCTGCAAATATGGCCTGTTGGGGATACTTGAGGACAGGGTTGAGACGCACTGATTTAGAGCAAAATCGATATCAAGACAATCCTAGTCTAATTGTGGGCATTTGAGGGAAACCAAGTGAGTGTTGGAACCCCTGCTTGTCTTTTTTAGGTTGGACTTTGTGTCCCTTTTCTTAAAATTGGCTTCACTTCCTGTCACATAGCCAAACAGGAAGTGAGCGTAAAACCCTACCAATGTCTTTCCTTGGGGACACACAGGTTAATCTAACTAGTGTCCCCATTAGGCAAATTGCACTCTAGCACTTTGTTGTGTACACCCCACATTATTAGGTATTTTGGGGTTTATTAAAGGCAAATCCACTTTGCAATACAAGTGTACTTGTAAATCTGAGGGAAAGAACTGGTGATTTTATCATCCAATCATGTAGAAGCAAAGATGCAGATTTTTTTTTGTCCTTGCATGTCCCCCTTGGATCTCCAGCAACTGCACTTGTAATGCAAAGTGGATTTGCCTTTAGTAAATAAACCCCAAAGTTCAAGATGCCTAATAATTTGGGGTGTACAGAGCAAAATGCTAGAGTGCAATTTACCTAATGGGGAAATTTTTTAGATTGACATGTGTGTCATCAAGGAAAGACATTGGTAGGGTTTTACCCTCACTTCCTGTTTGGCTATGTGACAGGAAGTGAATAAATTTGAAGGAGAAAGTGGCAACATTTTGGAGGTGTCTTTACCCTATCAGGGGTGCAGACATCCCCAAAAACTGACAAGACTTCTAATTCCTCTGCACTCTATCCCCAGGCATAAATAAGAAAGGATTGAATTTACTTTAACTTTGCAAAGACACATTCCCTAGTTCAACTGTGATGCATGTCAATGGCCCATTTAGGCCTTGTTTAATAAAAAACACCAGTTGCCTTCAGAGCCCTCCCCAACTATGTGTCACGACAGACGATCGACCAAATATAACGCGACATAAACAAATTTATTTGGCAAAATAAAAAACCCTGATTAGGCAAGCAAATTATATACAGACCAAGGGCCATGGGCAGACTGGGATTACCAAACCTCTGGCTATACTAACTTTCAGCCATATTACTTAAATTGGCACAATGGCATACCTCCCCGCACAGAATCCCCTGGTTCCGCTTTGAGCGGGTTTCAATTGCCCCATATTTTCTTGCTGGATTACTGTGGGCAAAGACAATTCGCCCCAAAGATATCTCTACCTTAAACGCTGTAGTAGGCCAATCCTGGCACCTTTGGTCCTTATACAAGAAAAAATTCTCATTACTCCCTCCTAACCCCAAGCTGGCGTCCTATATTGGGGACCCTACATTCCTTGCTGCATTTCCCAACCCTACCGTTTTCGCCCTATGGCTGTCGAAGGACCTGGTTACCCTAGATTCTCTTCAGAAGGGCGGGGTAATCTGCTCTTTCCTATCCTTACAATCCTCCCACTCCTTACCCAGAACAGAATTCTACAAATACTTACAGATCAGACACTTCTTCCATACACACTACCCAAGGGCTGTAGCTAACCCCGTTACAACATTTGAACATCGGTGTGGCCCCTCATCCAGAGACAAGGGGACAATCTCCCTATTATATAGCTTCCTGGGCAGCCTAGGCCTTCCAGATAAATCCACTGCCATAATCAGCTGGGAGGCAGAGACTGGGGTGGTAGCTCCCTCTGAGGAATGATTAGTCCGGATCTCCAATATGCATAAATGCACCAAAATCAGTGGCGGTTAAGGAAACAGTGATAAAGCTACACACCAGGTGGTACTATACCCCTGCTAAGTTACACAAATTCTTCCCCACTGTTTCAGAGAACTGCTACAGAGGTTGCCAGAGAAAGGGACCCACCTGCACATTTTATGGAGTTGTATAGCTCTGAGGGACCTATTGCAAAAGGTAACTGCTAAGGTAGCAGAG
The DNA here is from genome assembly GCA_028564925.1 of Lithobates sylvaticus. Lineage (NCBI taxonomy): Eukaryota > Metazoa > Chordata > Amphibia > Anura > Ranidae > Lithobates > Lithobates sylvaticus. Next base: position 212,033,540 of record CM053027.1, on the reverse strand, counting down.
ATCACAGGTGCTCCGACCACTCTCACCCACCAGATGTGCTTATTCTTCGCAAAAATACCTGGATCCACCCCCCAGAACAAAAACGATCCCACGCACACTTTAGTGCGGTCCATTGGTCAATTGGCTTGTTTTGGAGTACCCCTGGAGTCCCTTGGGATCAAGTCCTTAAGCATATGGCAGCTATTTAGCTTAAGGAGGAAGTCTTCCATACTATCATGGATACCATGCACATCTATGACCTGAAATGGAAGTCCTGGTCCCCCTGATCATACTTTAATCTCATTCACCATTCTAATACTGATCCCTCATATTAAGTTGCATTGATGCCAGAATTTCCCAACTGGGTGTCCCGTAACCTTTTCTGTTTTACCTCTCAGTGTTTGAGTTTTTTCTTTTTACTTCTTTGTTTATGGTTTATTTGCATTTTATCTGCTAATTTTGAAGCAGAAGGAACATGGTAACGTGGTGAGGCCTTCAACATCTTCAGCTAAGAGTGAGATTTCTCCTACAAGTCATCCCCACCACGTAACATAATAGATGAGACAACATATAAGCGAGTGGACCACATGGTCCCAAGTGGTAAGCCTATAACTTATCATAGATTTGTGTACCTTGAAATCATTTTCATTACACACTACTACACGTTCCATGTTTTATTATTCTCTGTACTTGAAGCGTATTGTTCTTGCTTATATCTTTTCAATAAAATAGTTTGTATTAAAAAAAAAAAAAAAAAAAAACACCAGTTGCCTTTCACTAGAAACATTTGTTAGTTTGGTCCTGGAAATCTGCATCTGCTTTACTATTAATTTCCCTAAAAATTGAGTTCCTGCAGAAAGATGCGTGACCGCTGTGTATGTGAGATTCACAACTGCTGTGTGCGCAAAGGTATGTACCCGTGGCACATATCTAGTTCCTGGAAATGGTGGACAGCCCCTATTTGCTGCTAGGTGAAAATGCTAACCACTACACCACTGTGCTACCCAAATATATGTCTATAGATGTAGGTTCTTGTGTCCACCAGCAGAGAGAAGTTAGGTAGATGCCACATTCCCAATTCTGGAGGCATAATAATGGTCTAGCACAGGGGTCTTCAAACTACGGCCCTCCAGTTGTTCAGGAACTACAATTCCCATCATGCCTAGTCATGTCTGTGAATGTCAGAGTTTTACAGTGCCTCATGGGATGTGTAGTTCTGCACCCGCTGGAGAGCCGTAGTTTGAAGATTCCTGATCACTCTAGCATGTCTTGAAAAAAGGTGGTTTCTCATGTGCCTTGTATAATGCCCAAGAAATATTGTTAGGAAAATACGAGTGGGTCATGGCACATCTACATTCCAAATTTGGCGCTTAAGATGGTCATGCACTATGCAATCTGATTGGCCAATCTCTGTACAACTCGATATTTAGGCAAAATAGGTAATAGGAAGACGCATTTGAACAATTAATTCAAATTATAGGAAATCAAACAGGCTCTTGAACTATATCTAATTTATTTAAGATCTAACTGATTGCAGTGTGTATGGTCACCTTTAAAGATCAAGATTTGAAAATATTAATTTATTGGGTTTAGAAACACTTCTCTGTTCTTTGTAATGTATTGAAAGATTTGGGTAAAAATAGAAAAATATACATTATATAAATACAAAAAATACAAAAATATATTAGAAGTAATAGGAATGAGATTAGCATCAAAAGGTATGAGATGAACCTATTGTATTGGGCGTGCACTATTATCAATGTGAAAACCGCAGTTACCCTAGCACCAGTTGCAGTTTACATATTTATCGTGCTGCGCATCTGCGTGCGCCGGTTCACATGTTCAATCAATGATTTTTCCGGCGCACCAATTAAGGTGTGAACCGGCGCAGTGTATTCGTCTTAGTAAATCACCCCCAATGTACTGCCGGCCAATGAAACTAAGAGAACCGGAGGTGCATGCTGGGTAGCCAGCTGCACTAGATCCCAGAACTCACTGGCACTGGCTTCAGATGCCCACAAACAAAATGGCCACTGAAGGGATATTTAGCTTAACTACTTCTTTGTATTATAGTCAGTTTCCATTTTGTGTGTCTCTAACATCCATTTCACAAATAGATATGCTCAAGTCTTGCTAATCAAGTTTCGTTTTTCCATAATACTGCTATCTTCTCTTGAGTTTCGTTTCTTGTAAAGCACGTGATATTTTAGAAATATTTAGTTTCACTTTGGTCATAGACTGTACTTATATGTCTCTGTATATGATTGGATAATCTGTCAAAGGGCGGTACTTTCTGAAAACCCCTTTAAATATTCACACCCAAGAATAAAGATTAGATTTGCTCGGAGAGACGCTTGCTGTATGTTTTATTGTCTCAAAGGGCTAATCTGACAGGCCTGTTGGGATTGGACAGTACACCATAGCAGAGAGAGACCCCTAGATAATCTACATTTTTTTCCTTTCAGCTGGGGGCTCGGTCCGTGATCGATTATAATATGTCTGTCTGGTGAGTAGAATTGATATATGTATCTTCTCTCACCGTGACGTCTATTTAGAAATCATTCCTTTAACGGGACCTGTGATTTATGTAGAAGTAGCTTTTAGACTTTGATAATAAGTCAGCTGTTCTGAGATAACAGCGACTGCCCGGGGGGGGGGGGGGCTGAATGGGCTTTAAGAAGCCCATTAATAAGACTGCTCTGAGAAGCAGCGGCTGTTTTGGGTGAACAGTTAGAAAAAACCCTGGATGGGTTTTATGGGCTCTGAGAAGTCCATTTATAAGTCTGCCCAGCCTCTGTTCGGGATGAACAGTAGTGAGAGAACCTTGGGCAGGTTCCAGGACTTTGAGAAGTCCATAGGATAATGATTTATACAGTACTGTAATTAAAAAGAAAAAGTCTGCTAAGGTGTGCTGGACAAAACCCGATCACTTTGCGTATGTGTGGAATTTGTCAGCGTTGTAAGGTGAGGCAACGCCTTCCACTGCCCTGTGTTATAATATGACTTAGATTTAAGGCGACAGACGTGTCTTGTGGTGAATTCCCGGCTCCTTTTTGTGATTGATGGAAGTTCCCAATCGAAACGTAGAGTAATGCTACAGTATCCGGTGATGTATTGATGTTTATTCTTAATTATTTACATATGAATGTTTTGACTCTAGAGTGAGCGTAATAGCAGTGTTAATAACACTTTCTTAAGGTAATACATAAATTGACATAGTCGGTAGTATACTCTGAGGCTGACTTTTGATAGAAACATGCTATTTGAATGATTCCTTTTGATGCTAGCATCTCTTGTGCAGGGGAAGTCAGGTGCAAAATTTGGATGTTTGGCTTTTTGCCAACATGGTTCAAGTGCTAATATCTCACTGAACGTAATAGATAGTGAAGAATTGTTTGCGGCATTAGTACTACAGCAATTGCAAGTACTGTTTGAACCTGTTGGCACTCTGCCAAAAATAAAAATAAATTTGAAATGAATAAAAAAAATTGTTTGGTTATAAATAATAAGAAAAGTAATTATGCACAAAGCTTGCTTGTGATCAGAGGAACCTCTGGCCATAAGGAGTGCTTATTGGCATTTTGCCGAGAAAAAAAAAATCAGAATGTTTACAGAGAAAAAGAAAGATGAAAATAAAAGATGCTGTGGAGATCTCCGGCTGGACCGTGGCTCCCTTTGGCATCCTAGCCCGAACGTTGTCCTTGATGGGTTTAGCAGAGTCATGGGATGGTGGATTTAGGGGTTAAATTAACCTTCTCTTTGCCTGTATAATGCGCCCCGCCTCCTCCCCCTTGCATTCCACAACCAGATAAGAGCAGCACAGACCTCATTACATGAGGACACACAGCAAATATCAGAGTGGGCTATTGAGTTTTGACATCCTTAAACAAACACCAGTGCAGACACATTATCAAAAAATCATTTCTCAGGAAATCAAAGGGGTAACTTTTATAAAAAGAGGATGGCTTACAGCCAATAGTTGAAGATTTCTTTTTATAAAGGGATCTTAAAGGGAAATTATCCCGCCCTACATTAAAAAAAAACGTAAAGAAGGCAAATGGTGACTATAGGTTTGTACAAGACCTAAGGGCCATCAATAGCCTAGTGGTACCGATTGCCCCAATAGTGCCTGATGTGCCATCAATATTTACCGCCATACATTCCGATGCAGAGTATTTTCCTGTGATTGATTTATTGAATGCATTTTTATATCCGTCGCTGTGGATGAGACACAGCCAATCTTTGCTTTATGTTTTTTTTTTTAAAAACGCCAACTAACATGGTGTAGAATGCCCCAGTGCTATATAGACTCCCTTGCAGTCTATTCCATTGTCCTCCAAACCACTCTCAGAGCTTGGATACCAGGACATTGTTCATCCCTGCTGCAGTGTGTGGATGAGTTCCTCATCTGCAGTTGTACTCGGGTGGCCGCCCTGGAGGATGGGAGGGATCTTTTGAAATGTCTTTTTGAAAGTGGTCACAAAGTGTCAAAGAAAATTGCAATGGTGTCAGAAAAAGGTTGAATATCTTGGTTTTGTACTCTCAAAAGGAGGAAGGAAAGTAAATCACAAAAGAGCTATGGCTCTTGTGGGTCTGCCCCACCCACTTGCTAAGAAAGACATGTTCACCTTTCTTGGTATGATTGGTTACTGCCGCCAATGGATACCTGACTGTTCCCACTACAATCTCCTGAGACAAGCCACAGGTTTACACATGCCAGACTGTATAAAATGGTCAAATAAAATGTGCAATGTTTTTGTGTATTTGAAAAATGCTATGGTAATGGCCCCAGGGCTCGGCCTCCCTAACTAGGGAAAAATGTTTCATTTGTTTGCAAGGGAAAATTGTAAGGACGTTGTCAGGTGTCCTCGCTCAGGAGCATGGAGGCAAGTTGCGCCCTATTTTTTTTCAAAGATGGTTCCGGTGCAGGTTCAAGGCATGCCTGTGTGTCTCAGAGCTTTAGCATCCTATTCGATGATGGTTGAGATGGCCACTTCTTTCACTCTGGGGTACGGCACTACACTTCACACCACCCACAATGTATCAATCCTGTTGAAAAATGTACATACACAGCACATGTCTGCTCAAAGGTTGAGCTGCTATGAGTTGATCTTGCTGTCCAATCCAAAATTGCACATCAAATATGCTTTTCCCACTTCAGGACCAGCACCAATCCAAATGCCCTCTTAGGATTAAAAGGAGAGCAGAATGAGGTTGTGCCACAACATGATTGCATAGACCTCATTCACCAAGACACATCACCCAGGTCTGATTTATCTTCCACAACACTGCAGAGCATACACAGGCCAACAAACAGATAGCCAAGGGAAATACTCTGGCTGATTAGCTGCTAAACAAGCTGCTACTTCACAAAATACACAAGATCTAAATGCCCATGCTAGCACCAGAATTTTTTTTTTTTTTTTTTATCAGGTTCTTTCAGATTTGCAGGGATGTGCAGAAGAAGCTGATCTCAGAGATTGGGACAAAATAGGTGTGCAGAAAGATCCAAAGACTGGACTTCTCTGCAAAGAGGGGAAGCCTTGTATACTAGTAGCTAATGCATCACTTTTTATTTCCCAGTTCCATGGAATAGGTCAGAGGCTGGAAAGCCACCTGTGAACTATTGGAGAAAGACTTTTACATTTTATATTAGATTTTATGTAGCAAGATGCATCACATGTATCAGGAACAACCCACACAAGGCCGAACATGAACACCTGATATATTCAACAACTCCTTTTACACATTTGCAGATTGACTTCACACACATACCCAAACTAGGCAAAAGACAGGAATATCTTTTGGTAATTGTGGACAAGTTCTCAAGATGAGTTGAACCACAAAAGAAGATGCACAAACAGTGGTGAGGATCTTCGTTCAGGAAATCATTCCTCGATGGGGATGCCCACTTCTTATAAACTCAGACAATGGACCTGCATTTGTATCAAGGGTCTGCCAGGACTTGGTAAAAACTCTCAAGATAGAACGGAAGTTTCACATTCCCTAACACCCTCAAAGCTCAGGGATAGTAGAAAGAATGAACAGAACAATAAGACAAAATAAGAAAGGCCACAGGAGGAACCTTTGCCAACTGGAAGAAGTTCCTCCCAGCAGTCCTGGCAGAAATAAGAATGACCCTTCCAAGACAACAGTGTATTCACCTTTTGATGTCTTGATGGGTCGACCTTTCCCAACCCCATGGGCCAGAGCACATTTAATGATAGAAAAGGGAGATTTAGACTTATTACAGGAAGAATATGTAAGGTAATTGGTTGAAACATTGTTAACAGTTGAGAGAAATATTGCTTGCACCTCTCCTTTTTCTTTACAGGAAGCTACTCACCCCTTCAAATTGGGAGACACCGTGGTGGTCCAACAGCTGAATAGAAATAAGAAGCAAGAGTATCCCTTTGGACCTCCTACCAATGCAGTGACCAGAACAGCCATCCTAGTGGAAAATTGCCAGTCCTGGATCCATGCCAACAGAGTGAAAAAGGTTGCCCAAAGCCCCAAGAGCAGGAAGGAGATCTTGGATACAGGAGGCCCTCAAGCAGAAGTCCAAGCAGAAGGAGGAGTTCCTGGGAAAGCAGGTCCGGCCAGAAAAGATGACCTCACTTATTTCACCACAGACTTCTGGCAAGGCATTCTGCCCACTGATCCTGATATCTGACAGTGTTCCTACCCACCTGGATCATCACTAACTGTATCTACCACCCTGAAGATTTGGGTGCAATTAAAAGTATCTGTGGGGACACAAACACACACACACACACGAGAACATTATATTGACACAAGCTAGAACCAAGAGAGAGATTGGAGATAGTTTTACTGATAAGATGCTTTTGCTAAAATTTAAGTATGCTTATGCTAAAAAAATCAGGGTATGAAGAATGTTGGATATGTAGCATATTACATCCTAGCACTGCCCGAATTGCCCTTTTGGCTGTACCTTTAAATATTTCCTCTTTTCTCAACGAGACTCCTCCTGTATTCTTGACTAACATATCCACTCTGTACATAAACAACATTGTTACCTTTCCAATAGCAGGTAGAAGTCATTCCCCTGATTGGTGTTTTAATTTAGGGAATGAGACACAGACTAACCCCTCTTTCTGCAGCAGGTCAATATTTAACATCTCCATGTGCGAATCCAGAGTCTCTGCCCCTGCCTGCTCACTGTTTCAAATATCTGACCCAGGGTTAAACTGTACTTTGCATAACTTTTCCTTTTTCTCTAAACATGTAGGTGCTATATTACACTAATTTATAATCGCAACACAGGACAAGTATACTCATGAGTTTGTCGCTAAGAGACCTTTTGCACTGGGACAAAGTATCTATGTATGTTGTGGGAAAGTGTGTTATCCCTGGGTGCCCCTCCATGTTAAGGGATGGTGTTACCTTGCATCCTTGTTATCCGTCATGGGAGTGGTAGGGGATTATAAAAAGGGACATCCCCTAGAGGCCAGCTCCAGCAGGAAGCTAGGGACATTGCTAAAACATGGAGCCCATTTGCCAATGCGGGATTTGGGCTTGGAGGTATATTTTCATGGTTAAAAGACATTGTCCTTGTTATATTTATCTTTGCTCTGATTCTTTACCTCTGTTTAAAGTGTTGCACTTGCATAATTGCACACCTTCAATCTCCTGATGATGAGGTTCTATCTTACATGACATACATGAAGAGTCATCAGGCAATCTATGCCACAGCCCCAAAGAAGTATTAAAACACAACATAGAATGTAGAGATCATCTTATATGATCTAAGAGGGGATTGAAGGGATATTTAGCTTAACTACTTCTTTGTATTATAGTCAGTTTCAATTTTGTGTGTCTCTAACATCCATTTCACAAATAGATATGCTCAAGTCTTGCTAATCAAGTTTTGCTTTTCCATAATACTGCTATCTTCTCTCCTCATTTTCGTTTCTTGTAAAGCACTTGATATTTTAGAAATATTTAGTTTCACTTTGGTCATAGACTGTACTTGTTTGTCTCTGTATATGATTGGATAATCTGTCAAAGGGCGGTACTTTCTGAAAGCCCCTTTAAATATTCACACCCAAGAATAAAGATTAGATTTGCTCGGAGAGACGCTTGCTGTATGTTTTGTTGTCTCAAAGGGCTAATCTGACAGGCCTGTTGGGATTGGACAGTACACCATAGCAGAGAGAGACCCCTAGATAATCTACATTTTTTTCCTTTCAGCCACTGCCAGCATTTCTACAGGGGGCAGAAAATAGAAGCAAGGACTACAAATAGAGTATTACCCATTTTCAAAGTAAATAGAGTAAATTTTAAGGATCACAGAGATGTCTTTATTGAATTTTTTGAGCAGGAGACTGTAGCTCCTCTTTAAATGGTTAACAAGGAGGCAAGGTAAGAACAATTTGCATACCGTGTCAACTTATATTTTTGGATCTACTTTCTGAAAAATGGTTCCGTGAAGATCGCCTCTATTTATTTTTTATAATTTTTTTTTAATTGTCCAGAATTGTGAGTTGCACTTTAAAACCTAGCTACCATCTCTGTAGCACGACTGTTTCTGTTTTCTGTAATTCTAGGTAGTTCAGCTGCTTTAAAGCTGAAGACAAAGAATAGCAACATTTGTATTAACATATCTGGAGTACACGTGCTACAATGTGTAAAGAGTTAACAGCAATAGCATGTAAACAGCTTACTTTACTGACCTTTGACTCTCTTATCTGTACAAGAAAGCAGTCAACTGTCAGGCTGGGGCAAAGAGGCAGATGGAATGTCATTACCTATAATCTGCCATACTAATTCCAGGAAGAATTATGAAAATCACAGACAACGTTGGCTTCTGTCTGTTTATAAAAATCAAGTTCTAAATTACTGTTTGTGGGAAAAAAACATTGCTCTTGTGCTTAGTGGTATAATGTGAAAACTTTAGTATCAAATATCGCCACTGATCTTTTTTTTAGTTCTAGGATATGAAAAGACCCATAGAGAAACTGTAGTTTCCCTAGTAATTAAAAGGTAACTCCACTTTGGTTGATAGAAAGGTATTGCCTCAATGAGTTAATAGGGTAAATAGGGGTGGGTACCATCATCCTATAATAGTATAGTGAAGAAAGGGGAGATTAGTCAAGGGCTACTCCAAAAATTGCCCTTGATCGCCAATGGTGGTTAGGACTATCTCGATACTCCAATATAAATGTGTTATTGGCAATGCAGTCATATTTCAGATTTCCATGATACTGTAACTATGTAATTATATTTTCTATAGATGTTTTGGTTGACGCCTCCTGAAGAAGCGGCACTGGCCGCAAAACTTGTTGAGGACTACGTCTACACCTACATCATTGTGCCTCTACATATGTGTGCGGGCTCCTCAATTATTAATTTTAATTGTTATTGTCATATGGAATCTCTGCAACAACCACTTATATGTCCTTCTTGTAATTTGTATATATTTTTTGCCTATTTTGTAATAAATGCTATTTTTATAAATTTCCTATTGTATATTTGGGTACCGAGATAGTCCTAACCCCCATTGGCGATCAAGGGCAATTTTTGGAGTAGCCCTTGACTAATCTGTCCTTTCTTCACTCCACTTTGGTTGAGAAAAAAAAAACATTCCCCTCTGGGTGATCAATGTACATTGCAAGTATTTTACCAAAAACTTTGTTGCAGATTCCTACCTTTTGTTATTCTGCTAAAAAAAAGCTGTTTGTTTGTGTCTATGGAAAGTGAATCTGTATGGGAGTGGTTTTATAATTATCAGTCAGCTGCTGCACCTTCAGGGCTCTAATGAGGAAATTGTCAAGGTCCGCATCCCTTTAGACATGATTTCCATTTGCCAAAAATCTGATTTGAGTCTTAGTGCAGACTTCTTTGAAAATCAGTAAGCCAATCATGCAAGTAGGAAATTTAATTTTCAGGGGGCGTTCTGTACACCATCTGTGTACATAACGCCTCCAGGTAGCCATATTGAATTGCATTTTAAAGAAAATTGCAGTGCTGCAGATTGCAAAGGAAAGGTCATTTTTAATAACATTCAATTACAATATGATGCAATTGTATGTGCTATATTATTATTTGCAATTTTTTTCCCCACAAAATTGGACTTACCTTTTAACATAATAAAATCTGCAATCATACTTTGGCTAGGCCACTCCAAAGTCTTCATTTTGTTTTTCTTCAGCCATTCGGTGGTGGACTTGCTGGTGTGTTTAGGATCATTGTCCTGCTGCAGAACCCAAGTTCGTTTCAGCTTGAGTACACGAACAGATGGTCGGACATTCTCCTTCAGGATCTCTTGGTAGACAGCAGAATTCATAGTTCCTTTTATCACGGCAAGTCTTCCAGGTCCTGAAGCAGCAAAACAGCCCCAGACCATCACACTACCACCATCATATTTTACTGTTGGTATAATGTTCTTTTTCTGAAATGCAGTGTTCCTTCTACGCCAGATATACTTGGACACACACCTTCCAAAGAGTTCCACTTTTGTCTCATCGGTCCACAGAATGTTGTCCCAAAAGTCTTGGGGATCATCAAGATGTGTTGTGGAGAAATTGACGAGCTTTGATGTTCTTGCTCAGCAGTGGTTTTCTCCTTGGAACTCTGCCATGCAGGCCATTTTTGCCCAGTCTTTTCCTGATGGTGGAGGCATGAACGCTGACCTTAACTGAGGCAAGTGAGGCCTGCAGTTCCTTGGACGTTGTTGTGGGGTCTTTTGTGACCTCTTGGATGAGTCGTCACTGCGCTCTTGGGGTAATTTTGGGCGGCCGGCCACTCCTGGGAAGGTTCACCACTGTTCCATGTCTTCCACTGTAGGTACATTAAAATAACTGCCCCCTTTAATAAGTAGGGCCTGCAGGGAGTTCTCTTTGCATAAGGCAGCAAAAAGAACTCTGTGGTTGGAGGAGGTGGATGCATGGAGAACTCCATGCAGGTTCTATAAATAAGATGTAAAATCCAGGCTGTGGTGTGGAGCAATACTGCAGTACTGTATCCAACAGATAGCCGCTCTCTACTATACATAGGAACCTAACTGTCATTTAGCTTTCAAGTTCCAGAAATGTTACTGGTCTTTGAAGTTATGACATTTGATAGCTAATGTTAGCATTAAATAGTTAGCACCAGGAGGTGGAAAAGCTTAAAGTGGAATTCTACTAAAAATAAATATTTGTGAACAGGCAGGATTTTAATGCAGAAGAGATATACTTTGTCTCTTCTGCATTAAAGTATTCTTACATCCTAGTTAGCAATGTACAGGCACATGCTCAGTGTACAGTTTCAGCGTCTGTCAAAATGAATGAACTCCCGCGCATGCACAGAAGTGATGTCATTCTGGCTGACCAATCAAAATGGCCGAAGGTCAGAACCCAGAAGAAGACGGAACAAAGATGACAGTGGCTGGCAAGGGTTCTCGTGAACACTGCTTCACTGAAGGTAAGTATAGTTCTGCTTTAATCTTGACTTTGGCAGCAGTGGAAACCTCATGTATAGCCTAGGCTCCACAGGGGAGCAGAAATGGACTGGATAATGAACCCAAGTACCTGCATTTGAACTGGAATATTGAAAACAGATGCCCATTTCTTCTGGAACAACTATGTTTCAAATGATAGCTGTTAAATAGTAAATAGACACTCTTCACTAGTGTAAAACAGTGAGACATAAATAAATAAAATAAGTAAATATATCATGTTTGAATAGGGAGCTGAAAAGAACCAAGCTCTTGCAGTACAACATGTGGTCTGATCTTTCTGCTAAGGATCTCAAAATCTCAGGAGCTTAACCCAGCCTCACTTATGAGACTCAGAGGCTCTATTTTAAACAGTAAGGCCCCTTTCACACTGGGGCGTTTTTCAGGCTAAAAATAGCAGCTGTATACCGCCTGAAAAAATCCGGCCCCATTCACTCCAGTGTGAAAGCCGGCGGGCTTTCACACTGGATCGGTGCGCTAGCAGGACGGCCAAAAAAGTCCTGCTAGCAGCATCTTTGGAGTGGTGTATTCACCGCTCCTATACCGCTCCTTCCCATTGATTTGAATGGGAAACCGCGGTAATACCGCGGCAATACCGCCGCAAAGCGCTGCTACGGCGGCGCTCTGCGGGGGTCTTTAACCCTTTTTTCGGCCGCTCGCGGGGGGTAAAACCGCACCGCGAGCGGCCAACTACCGCGGCTAAAACGACGGTAAAGCAGCGCTAAATATAGCGCTGCTTTACCGTCACCGCGGCTCCCCGCCCCAGTGTGAAAGCGGCCTAAGCAATCAGAAAGCTGCAACAAACTGATATCATAAATAGTGCCAGTCAAACTACTAAATAAAAGTGACTTTCTGACACTTTAATGTTGTATTATAAGCTATAACCCTAAAGATACAGAGTCTTATGAAAGTAATGCTTGTACATAGTGGGATTGTGAACTAAATGGATTGGATTACGGGGAATTAAAAACAAAGGACATTAAAACAAAAAGTCTTCAACCTGGAAGTAAAATGTTAAACTTCCCATAAGTAATATAAACATTGTAACTGAGATAATGAGTGCTAGCAAGGTTGACAATTTTGGTCAGTGCACAGTGTGCCACAGGTATACACAAATGGTGCAAAAGCTCAAGAGAAGACTTCTCACTAAGCACATAGTTAAAAGTGTAGATGTGGGGGTGGGGGAGGGGAAGGGGTAAATCCAGATGATGAGAGAAATTGGCAGGGGCTCACAGAAAAGTAAGGCCCCTCTAATTGAGTGAACATGTGCGCCTGGCAAACCCAGAGCAGGTCACTTTCACCCCTAATGCCGCGCACAACGGTCGGAATTTCCGATGGAAACAGTCCGATGGGAGCTTTTCATCGGATTTTCCGTGTGTATGCCCATTGGTCTTTTTCTGTCGGAATTTTCTGACGGACTTTGGATTGAGAACCTGTTCTTAATTTTTCCGACGGAAAACCTTTCTATCGGATTTTTCGATCGCGTGTATGCAATTCCGACACGCAAAATTCTGACGCATGCTCGGAAACAATTCGATGCATGCTCAGAAGCATTAAACTTCCCTTTTATAGTGCAGTCAAACGTTTTTTAAGGTGTGGTGTTATTGACCGTCGGAATTTGGTGTGACCATGTGTAGGCAAGACAGTTTGAGCGAAATTCCATCGGGAAAACCAGAGCTTTTTTCGACGAGAATTCCGACCGTGTGTACGCGGCATAAAAGTCAGTAGAGCAGCCCATCTAGAAGGGATGATGAGCACAATCTATGTAGTGTTAAATAATATAATCCTCCCTGTAGAACAGTGGTTCTTAACCTCAGTCCTCATTACCCCCCACCAGGTCATGTTTTGGGAATTTCCATTAGATAAAATAGCTGTCCAAAATACCAAGCCATTGACTTAGATTTAAAGCACCTGTGCAAGGGAAAAGGAAAGCCTGCAAACATGGCCTGGTGGGGGGTAATTAGGACTGAGGTTAAGAACCACTGCTGTAGAAGGTCTGTAGTGGTATACCCCCATACTGTGGTATTTTTCTGGTGCCCTCCCTACACTGTACAGTTGTATTTTCCTGCTTATAGTATGTTACACATACTGCATAATTACTGCTCAGTACGGACACCCCTGGGAACTCCCCTCATCCATACATCACCCATGTCCATATTGCCCCACACAGAGAGACTGCTCCACATTGGCCACAGAGAAATAAACTGCTCCACATTGCCCCCAGAGAGAGACTGCTCCACATTGCCCCCAGAGATAGACTGCTCCAAATTGCCCCCAGAGAAAGTGAGAGAGACTGCTCCACATTGCCCCCAGAGAGAGACTGCTCCACATTGCCCCCAGAGAGAGAGGGGCTGCTCCACATTGCCCCCAGAGAGAGAGACTGCTCCACATTGCTCCACACTGCTCTACATGCTGTTCATACTCCCTCAATCTCTATGGGATTCATTTTCTGTATTTTGCAAAAAACCTTGTTCTGTCTCCCCCTCCTGTCTATGTACCCACGCAGTTGGCGATTTTGCAAAAAGTTTTGGCAGCTAGTGAACATGCTCAGTTTTCAGTGTATTTCTACTCTGAGCATTTCTTCCCTATCACATCTGAGCAGCTCTCTTGACTAGAGTCAATCATGTGGGCGTATAGACAGTGGTAAATGACAGCCCACTCCCTCCCTCCTCCTCCTCCATGCCCACTAACCAGCTAAACACAATGGGAGTGGGATATTCCATCCTAATTGATGGAGGCTTCAACTCCCTGTTATTCTAAGACAGTGGTCGCCAAACTGCAGCCCAGGGGCCAGATGTGGCCCTTTGCATGCTTTTATCTGGTCCTTGCGGCACAATTCCTCCCTCTGATATGAGACACTATTCTGCCAACTGACAACAATGGTGCACCATTTCTTCCACTGACATCAACAATGGGACACTATTCCTCGTAATGATAGCAATGATGGGGCACTATACTTCACCCTAATACCAATTGTGGCAATGTTTACTCCAACTGCCAGGAAAATTTCCACTCCCGCTGGCCACAGTCTGGCTCCCCTAAAGTCTGAGGGGCAATAAACTGGCTCTTTGCTGAAAAAGTTTGGAGACCCCTGTTCTAAGACACTGGCTTGAGGGGTGTGACACAAAGATCGGACTTATGTACTTGTATGACAATTTAGAACAGTTTATTGATATTAATTATTTATTTTTACTCTGTATTACAAAAGCTGTTTTTTTTTGGTTTTTTTTGAAGAGGACTAGAAGCTCCTCCTACCACTTCCAGACAGGCTGGGTCATGTGCCTTTTTATATTTTTTATTAAAATAATTACAGTGCCATAATCCACATACAGAAAGAGGAGATATAATGTAAATTAAACAGTGTGTGTTTAGTATCACTTTAAAGTGGTATTAAACTCAAAAGCAAACATTTATTATATTGCAGCTTACCAATTCTTAGATCTGGTGGCTGTATTTGTTTTTCTTTTTTTTTTGGCTTTATTTATTTTGTTTTCACATTTCCAGTGATCTGGAAAGTAAGTCTGTTGTTTTTCAAAAAAACAAGATCTATTGCAGATGTATCATTTACAGGGATGAGACAAACAATTAACCTCTTCCAGGGGTGCTTACAATGATCGGCTTTTATTTATGTAAAACCTTGATCCCAAATAGAAAGACAAACTGTTTGCTGTAACTGCTTATAAAGTGTTAGCTGGAGTTTGGCTTCAATTTGCTAGTGTATCTAAATCTTTTAGTATATCTAATGCGGCGTACACACGAAGGGACAATCCCGCGGGATTAGCCGCTGGACTGAAGTCCAGCGGATAATCCCCTCGTGTGTGGGCGCCGGCGGACTTTTTGGCGCCAAAGTCCGGCGGACTTTTTGGCGCCAAAGTTTTAAGTTTGGTTTTAAAATTATCCGCTGGACTTGGCAGTCCGGCGGACAATCCCGCCGCTAGTGGGCAAGTCCGCGGGACTTTTGAAATGAACGGACTTGCCGCTCATCGGCAAGTCCGTTCATTTAGCACGTGACTTCAGGTTACGTAGCTAGCGTAGGCAGTTACTGCCGCCGCGCTAGCTCCGTGACCTGGCATGGATTTTAAGGGACTCCCCACGCCGAAAAAACGGCGTGGGGGTTCCCCCCAAATCCATGTCAGACCCTCATCCGAGCACGCAGCCTGGCAGGCCAGGAAAGGGGTGGGGACGAACGAGCGCCCCCCCCCTCCTGAGCCGTACCAGGCCGCGTGCCCTCAACATGGGGGGTGCCCTGGGAAAAGGGGGGCCGTGCGGCCCCCCCACCCCAAAGCACCTTGTCCCCATGTTGATGAGGACAAGGGCCTCTTCCCGACAACCCTGGCCGTTGGTTGTCGGGGTCTGCGGGCGGGGGCTTATCGGAATCTGGGAACCCCCTTTAATAAGGGGGCCCCCAGATCCCGGCCCCCCACCCTATGTGAATGAGTATGGGGTACGATGTACCCCTACCCATTCACCTAAGGTGTAAAATGTAAAGTACAAAAACACACACACTTTTGAAAAAATATTTTATTGCACTGCTCCGGGGGTCTTCTTCTGTCTTGGGGGTCTTCTCGCCGGACTCCTCCGCTCTCTTCTGCTCTTTTACCTAGCTCTTTCACGAACGGAGGAGTTCGGCTACCTTCTTCGTCGTCGCCGCCGTCGTCTGGGGGTCTCGATCCGCCTTCGGGGGTCTTCCGGGGGTCTCTTCTGTTCTTGCGGCGGTCGTCGTCTTCCGCGCCGCCGGCGCCTTCTTCTTCTTCTTGTCCTTCTTCTTGTTCTTCTTCTTCCGATGTTGACCCGACGCTCTCTCTGCCCGGAATGCCTGTGCCGCTCTGCGCTGGGACTTATATAGGGACATGGGGACAGGGTCACATGCACATGTCACATGGTGACCCCGCCCCCTTGTGTTGTCACAGTCCCGGAGGATGCTGGGACTGTGACATCGCAAGGGGGCGGGGTCACCATGTGACATGAACATGTGACCCTGTCCCCCATGTCCCTATATAAGTCCCAGCGCAGAGCGGCACAGGCATTCCGGGCAGAGACAGCGACGGGTCAACATCGGAAGAAGAAGAAGGACAAGAAGAAGAAGGCGGCGCCGGCGGCGCGGAAGACGACGACCGCCGCAAGAACAGAAGAGACCCCCGGAAGACCCCCGAAGGCGGATCGAGACCCCCAGACGACGGCGGCGACGACGAAGAAGGTAGCCGGACTCCCCCGCTCGTGAAAGAGCTAGGTAAAAGAGCAGAAGAGAGCGGAGGAGTCCGGCGAGAAGACCCCCAAGACGGAAGAAGACCCCCGGAGCAGTGCAATAAAATATTTTTTCAAAAGTGTGTGTGCTTTTGTACTTTACATTTTACACCTTAGGTGAATGGGTAGGGGTACATCGTACCCCATACTCATTCACATAGGGTGGGGGGCCGGTATCTGGGGGCCCCCTTATTAAAGGGGGCTCCCAGATTCCGATAAGCCCCCGCCCGCAGACCCCGACAACCAACGGCCAGGGTTGTCGGGAAGAGGCCCTTGTCCTCATCAACATGGGGACAAGGTGCTTTGGGGTGGGGGGGCCGCACGACCCCCCTTTCCCCAGGGCACCCCCCATGTTGAGGGCACGCGGCCTGGTACGGCTCAGGAGGGGGGGGGGGCGCTCGTTCGTCCCCACCCCTTTCCTGGCCTGCCAGGCTGCGTGCTCGGATGAGGGTCTGACTTGGATTTGGGGGGAACCCCCACAACGTTTTTTCGGCGTGGGGATTCCCTTTAAATCCATGCCAGCTTACAGAGCTAGCGCGGCGGCATTTACTGCCTACGCTAGCTACGTAACCTGAAGTTACGTTCGAAATGAACGGACTGCTCCGTGTGTGGGCAAGTCCGTTCATTTTCAAAAGTCCCGCGGACTTTTGGCCGGCGGATTATCCGCTGGAGAAGTCCGTGCGTGTGTGGGCAAGTCCACACGCTCGGAAAGTCCAGCGGACCTAGCTGGAAAGTCCCGCGGGATTGTCCGCTGGACTAGGTCCGCCGGCAAAAGTCCGCACGTGTGTACGCGGCATAACACTCCAATCTCCCAAGACTGACAATGCTGCTGTCCAAAGGTGCCCCTGTGCTTCTTCATTCAGAGGAGGGGAACTATAATAGGGAGGTGTGTTACTAGTCAGATCACCAAGGGAAAACAGAGGGAGTAAAGTCTAAAAAAAGAAAACAAATGCAGCCACCACACCTAATGATTGGTAAGCTGCAATATATTACATTTTTGGTTTTGGGTTTAATACCACTTTAAGGTGGACATCCTATGTAAAAACTACCACTCTACAATACCTGCTACATTAGGCAGTGTTTTTGAGAGTTTAATTTCACGTCCATAAGACCCCTTTCACACTGGAGGCGTTTTTCAGGCATTAAAGGGCTAAAAATAGCACCTGTAAAGCACCTGAAAAACGCCTCCCCTGCAGCCCCAGTGTGAAAGCCCGAGTGCCTTCACACTGGAGTGGTGCCTTGCAGGACATTAAAAAAAGTCTTGCAAGAACCATCTTCCACCGCCCCTGTCCATTGAAATGAATGGGCACCGCTGCCGAAGCGCCTGCAAATCGATTCGGCAGCGGCGCTTTTCTGGCTAGTGGGGGTCAAAAGCGTCCCACTAGCTGCCGAAAAGTGCAGCTAAAACGACAGTAAAGCGCCGCTAAAATTAGCGCGTTTTACCGCTAACGCGGCCGTGCTGTGAGTGTGAAAGGGGTTTTACTAAAATTATTTTGTTTTACCCAGAAGGCAGGTATGTGTTAAAAATAATCCACCTCAAGTATTAAAGGCTAAATTCACTTTTGAGAAAAAAATAATAAATGCGCATATTTTTGCAGAAAATAATTTTTGCATTAATTTAGCATTTATTATATTTTCCTACAGGCTCAAGCACACTCTCCCTCTAGCTTTCTGCCTACTTCTGCAAAGGCTGGAAGAAGAGTGAATGGACTACGAGCTTACTGATCAGTCCACCTGTAGTCCATTGAGAACTGCAATCTGTCTGCAGCAGTAAGAAAAAGAGACTTGTAGTTTATTAATTAAGGATAGGTTTCCACTATTGCAACCCCAAAGCCACGCGATTTACAATGCGATTTTTGATGCGATGTAATGCGACCGGTGAGAACAAGCCGCATCGAAGTCAGAACAAAGTAGTGCAAAAACCTTTTTCGAAGTCGCTATGACTTGAGTCGCACCAATTAGAATGGGGTTTTGACCTGTCATGTGTCAAGTCGCACAACAACTCAGTAGTGGAAACAGAGCCTTAGGGTCCTTTCACATGGGCTTGTCCATTTGACAGACTCCGCTTGCTTGGCGGAGATTGATCCGCTGATCCCGGCTGAGCAGGCGAATGACAGGTCCGTCTCTGCTCACTGTGCAGAGACGGACCTGTCAGAGTCCTGATCTCCTCTATGGGGAGATCGGGTAAAAAAAAAAAAAGAAAATAGGACCACCATCCGTCTGGATTTGATGGACAGGATCGGATCGGAGAGCAGCGGGTGTCACCGCTGACATCTGCTGCCCCATAGGGGTGAAATAAGCATCCGATCATATTCGCCTAAAAAAACAGGCGTACCTGATCAGAAAACCTGTGTGAAAGGGCCCTAAGGCCCTTTTCCCACTTGTGCGACCTGAAAGTTGCTTGATTTTGCTGCGATTTTGATGTGACTTTGAGCAATGCCTGTGTAAAAATGAGATCTATGGACCTCAAATCAAATCAAAGTCGGATCAAAGTAGTACAGGGACTACTTTGAAGTCGCTGAGACTTGAAGTCGCACAGATATGAATGGTACTCATTGGAAAACATGGGGAACGACTTGTCATGCGACTTTGCACTCCCAAGTCGCAGGACAAGTCGCACAAGTGTGAAAGGGGCCTAAGGCAACTTTGGTTGGGTACAACTTGGATACGACTTTGGCTTTGACCAGTGATATTGGACAACTGTTGCACACAAGTTGCATTGCATAACATTCAGGTGCGACTTTCATGCAACTTCTGAGGGTTAACATTGCAGTCTATGGCACTCAAGTTGCATGAAACTCGGACCAAAGTCATTCATAACCTAATTTGAAGTTGAGCAACTTTAAGTCACCCATGTATGAATAGGTATCATTGGAAAACATGGGGAACGACTTGTCATGCAACTTTTATGTCCAAAATTTTATGACAAGTCGCACAAGTGTGAATGGAGCATTACAGAGCTCTGTAAATGAATGATGCGGCTGTTTGGGCAGAACCTCGCACAGTCGCACCGATTGTAAATGTGACAGCGTTTGAGAGGGAGAACACCTGCCCACTGTCATGAGAAGTGAGGGGGGCTGGTGGAACATGTTACACGCTGCACCCTAAATACCAGTGTAACATGTTCTAAAGGTGAACTTAGCCTTTAAAAAATTATAGGTTTCCCATTTATTCTACTGCAGGCCTAATACATTCCAATAACTCCAGGAATATACTGTATAGACATGATATAGGCCTATTATAACATTATCTAGCTAAGAAAAGCAAGAATATTTAATTTTCTCTACATTTCATACTTACTCCACATTTCTCATCACCCGCAATGGACACTCTTAAATATTCCCTTTCAATAGGAAATTCCTTTGAGAAATAATCAACAAAATCTTCATCTTCCTCTTTATATGACCTGAGAAAGCAAAATGAGAGGAAAAAGAAAGAAAGGACAGTAAGAGATGGAAACAAATAAAAAGAGATGAATGAAAACGTGATAGAAATAAAATTGTAATGATGGGCAAAGATAAAGGATAAGGCTGGATTCACACTTCTGTTTTTGTTTTGCATTTTTTAGGTGCGTTTTTGATGCATGTCACGATGCATAGATATTTGTTGCCATTATAATTTGCAGTGATAGAAAATACAGACATTGACTTTATTGGTCAGTGTGTGTAA
This sequence comes from Lithobates sylvaticus, assembly GCA_028564925.1. Taxonomy (NCBI): domain Eukaryota; kingdom Metazoa; phylum Chordata; class Amphibia; order Anura; family Ranidae; genus Lithobates; species Lithobates sylvaticus. The sequence continues at coordinate 212,013,190 of CM053027.1, read as the reverse complement.
CACACATAAGGCTGCGTATATGTAAATAAGTACCATTGAAAAAAAGGAAAATATCTGCACATGGGTTACCAGCACTAAAACACATAGGTGTGAATTGCCCCAAACTTAGAGGAACACCAAGCCTTGTGTTAAATAGGTAAATGTTTAGTCAGAGATTGACAGGAGTCACTCACTGTAAGTCTGAGCTGCTGTCAATTTTCAGAAAGTCCTGTTTTGCTCTAAGTAAAATATCAGGCTCAAGTCTATGGAAAAAAGCAGGTGAAAAAAAAAAAAAGAAAAGAATAGGAAAGGACAGAAAGAACATAAAAAAACAGTTAATGAATTTATTTGTGCAATTGTTTAACACCATTAACCATACACTTTCTATATCACTTTCTAAATGTCTTGCAGTTTATCAGTTCCCCTACTCACGTTACATTTACTTCTTCCCTAATGCTTTGTTTCTATATACAGTACATTACAAGAACACGTGTACTTTTTTCTACTAACGTATACTGTAAGTTATATCTGTACTTGGTTCTTTCTCTATAAACAACTAGCTAATCATTATAGTATTTTATGTGTCCTTACTTGATATCCTGGCTTATTTGACGTTCTAGCCGCTGCCTTCTTTCCTCGAGTTTCTCAATAGGGCTCTCCTCTGGAAATTCATATGGAGCAGAACGCATTTCACTGTCAGCAAGGGAGCGACTGAAAAGTTCCTTAAAGAAAATAATTTTTTTTTATTTCAGGTATTTATACAGTGCTGACAATTTACACAACCTTTTACATACTGCATATTCCCATCAGTTCCTGTCCTTAAAGTGTTTGTAAAGTCTTGTTTTTTTTGTTTTTTTCTATAAAAATAAAAAACATGTTATACTTACCTATTAAACAGTCAATCACCCGCCCTACATATAATAATTGGGGTTAGACTTGATGCTGCTGTTCATGATAAAGTTCAAAAATGTAAAAAAATATATATATATAAATACCACAGCGTAAACAAACCTAAATGAATAATAATAAAGTGCTAATACTGTGCGTGAAATATTTGTGAGAAGAACAATTGAAATAGTGAAAAATATTAAAACAGCATGTAGCCAGTGAAAGTTCAAGTAAGTGTGCAAAATTGCATCAATAAAGTTCCAATTGCAAAGACTCCTTCACAAGTGCTGCTGTGCTAACAATTCCCAAGGTGCTGCAATAGTAATTGATATCCACACAGATGGTATTGTGCTCCACACCCCCCCCAAGTGGTTAGACTCACCAGATCCAATGGACCCCTTAAAGAGGAAGTAAACCCTGATGGGTTTACTTCCTCTTTGTTTCCCTGCAAAGGTAAAGCATAATGGGCTACTATGCATTGCATAGTAGCCCATTATGTGTCACTTACCTGACACAGGAGCCTGCGATGTCACCGCTGTCCCCTTGTGTACGAAGCCTCCACCTTCTTTGTGGGTCTCGCTACTCCGGCGCTGCAATTCGCTGGAGCCGCGATGCGCACAGGAGCCGCTACTCGCGGCATGTCGCCGTAAGCAGCAGCGCACACAGTGCGCCTGCGTGCCGCTGTCTACGGCGCATGTGCCGTAGACAGCGGTGCCTGTGTTTTTGCAAATATCTCCTAAACCATGTAGGTTTAGGAGATATTTCTTGGACCTACAGGTAAGCCTTAATCTAGGCTTACCTGTAGGTCAAAGTGGTTTGTAAGGGTTTACAACCACTTTAAGCAGTACTGCGTGTGTCAAACAGGCTTAGTCTGGCGAGCAGGATGATGAGACGCCAACTCCAAGATACGATTCTTCTTGTGATGTTTCAAACTCGGACATAAGGAGAGAGAGCCCACATAGTGTAGTATGTCTTATTAATTCAGTAGAAATCAAGCTTACAATGTTCCATAGTTAAACGCGAAAGAATGTAGCATCAAAAGACTTCCAGGAAGCAGCAAGTTCTCCCACAACCTCATCTGCGTTCCAACATACATCAAACGTGATGTCACTGCAGTGCCATAGTCTGCCACTGACGCGCTTCGTCCCTCCCACAGGGCGTTATCAAAGACCATCAAAGAATGTTTGTAAGCACAGCACTTGTGAAGGAGTCTTTGGAACTTTATTTATGCAATTTTGCTCACTTATTTGAACTTTCACTGGCTACATGCTTGTTCAATATGTTTCACTATTTCAATTGTTCTTTGCACAGATATTTCATGCACAGTATTAGCACTTTATTATTATTCATTTAGGTTTGTTTAAACTGTGTTATATATATATATATATATATATATATATATATATATATTTTACATATTATACTTAACTGCTCTGTGCAGTGGATTTGCACAGAGCAGCTCAGGTGCCTTTTCTGCGCTCCTGGCTCCTCCCTCCTGTCGAGTGCCCCCACAGCAAGCAGCTTTCTATGGGGGCACTCGAGCCGAGTCACAGCTCCCTGTGTCTATTCAGACATGGAGCTGTGGCCAAACTCTGCCCCCTCTCTCTCCTGATTGGCTGACTGACTTTGACAGCAGCGGGAGCAAATGGCACTGCTGCTGTGATGGCCGAGACACTCGTGGACATCACTGGATAGAGATGGGGCTCAGGTAAGTATTAGGGGGGCTGAGGGGGCTGCTGCACACAGAAGGCTTTTTATCTTAATGCATGGAATACATTAAGATAAAAAACCTTCTGACTGTACAACTCCCTTAAGGAGTTTACAATCTAATGTCCCTATCGCACAAGCATACATGCACTAGGACCAATATTTACAAGGAAAAAATAACCTACCAGCACTTCTTTGGAGTGTGGGAGGAAATCAGAGTTAACCGAGAACATGTAATCCATGCAAATAGAGCCCTAACCAGGATTTGAACTGGGGACATTAGTGCTGCAAGGCAGAAATACTAATCAACAGCCCACATTGCCGGCGGGATAGGTTTTGCAAAATTTGTTATCTAAAATTAAATTCAGTGCTGTTCAGGAGAGGCATGACATGCTTGCTATCTCTAGCTATCTGCTATGCAGTTGTGAGTTTGGTCCTGGTAGACAGGTGGTCTGATAAGTGAGGTGGGATAAAAAGTAATCAGTGCAAAGCACAGTATCTTTCCTAAAAGAGAAGGTATCATGTCTTACTTTAATCACAACTTCAAAATATGGGGTTGAAACCTTATACAGGGGGTCCCCGACTTACGAAAGCCGGACCTACGAACAACCCCTACTTACGAACGGGACGCTTTTTCCGTTGTTTCTCGCCGTGTTCCGGCCGTTCTGCGCATGCGCGGCCATACGGAGCCTCGGAAAATGCCGGAAATGTCCGTAATTTGCCGCACATGCGCAGAACGGCATTAGACGGATCATCGGAAATCTCCGGAAATCTCTGTATTTGTCGGTAATAAAACACAATATATAACCCAATTTTTCTGTAAAATAAGATGATTTTACACCGAGTAAATAGATACCCAACATGTCATGCTTTAAAATATTGCATGGTCGTGGAATGGTGGCAAACTACGGTACTTGAAAATCTCTATAAGCGTGGTTTTAAAAATTTCTACAAGTTACCAGTTTAGAGTTACAAAGGGAATCTAGTGCTAGAATTATTGCTGTTGCTCTGACGTTCATGGTGATACCTCACATGTGTGGTTTGAACACTGTTTACATTGTGTGCAAGACCTATGTATGTGTTCACCACTGCGCGCAAGCACAGGGGTGCTTTAAAAAAATATTTTCTTTAATTTATGGTTTAGAGCCCAATGGTCGATACGTGTAAAGATGACATACAGGTTTAACACAAAACTTACCACATGAAATGGACCTGAAAGTGTGCCTTGGTCTATCATATGGTACACCAAAATAAGGGGGCATACCTTAGATAAGGAATGATGGAATGAGAGTAGCTATGAAATGATGTGAAATGAGTATTCTGTTTGGGAGTAAGAATACTTGAGAAATGCCCTAAAAAGGGTAAGGGAGGGTGGGTATCTTGCACAGGAAACCAACAAAGACCGGCAGCCTGTGAGCTGATTAAATACCCTCCGGGCTCCTCCCATAATTTCAGGCCACCATACTGGCCTTCTTATTTATGGTTTAGAGCCCTATGGTCGATACGTGTAAAGATGACATACAGGTTTAACACAACACTTACCACATGAAATGGACCTGAAAGTGTGCCTTGGTCTATCGTATGGTACACCAAAATAAGGTGGCAAAACATTCAGGTAGGGAAATAGCTTTGTTGGTGAGACAAGTCACTGGGTAAGCTTGGCAAATGCCTGGCCCTTTCCACTTGTGGATTTAGGAAATGTAGCGGGCGAAGCAGGCTGGCTTCCATCTGCCTAGCTTTTGGTGCCGTGGTCCAGGACGTCTTGCCGGGATGCTGTTGAGGCTGCCCGACGCGGAACGAATGTCCGGAGTACTGACTGGGGTTTGGTGTAGGTTGCTGAGGAGGATCTGGGCGTGTTTCATGAACTGGGGCGTGTTGAGAGGTTTAACTGGAAAGGGCAGAAGAGGACTGGAGTTTGGCTGACCGGACAGAAGTGTCAATGACCGATTCAGTGTGGCCATTGGACACCGGTTGTTACGGGTCCTAAATAATTGAAGTCCGTTCCTGCGCCTAGCTGCTGAGTCTCTGACACAGCCAGGTGTAGGATGAAATGCTCCTGGTGGTGGACTAAGTTACATTTGCGTAACACTGGGCCTGAAGGATGGCTACGGGTAGATTCACTGGTTCGAAGGAGCCCATAGAAGGCCAAATGCATGGCGGCTGCAGGACCAGACTGGGGAGGAGACCGAACGGAGAGGTGTCCAGGATGGTGGATGAACGTGACAATAGGAAAATAAAGGCAAGCATCTGTTTGATATTGGACATCTCTCTGGGGTGCTGAGACAAGAACTTGTTGAATGCCCTCCAGGCTGTCTGATGGGCCTTGCGTGTATTGCGGGAGAGTGAAGAGTTGATGAGGTTGGTCGCTGCCTGTAGATGCTGGGCTAGTCCCGGGTCAGCTGAGACCAGTTCGGGATAGTAGCCGACAGGAGAATGGCTCCGGGCATCTGTTTGAAAGGAGACATAGTTAGAACGGGAAAGCGCATCCGCTGCCAGACTGCTGTTCCCCGGGATGACCGAGCTGAAGATGTTGGATTGATGCTGAAGGGATAACTGTACCAGCCTACGTAGGAAGAACCTGACGGGCCCGGACTTGGATCTATCTTTGCTTATGATCTCTGCGGTAGCAAGGTTGTTGGTTGTAGAAGGCTACTGTCTGCCCTGACTAGCTGTGGCCCCGCAGGTGCACTGCTGCCACAATGGGGTGGAGCTTGAAGAGGGCAGACGTGGTGATAAGCCAGGTTTGCTAGTGCCTGCGGTGGCCAGGGCACTGAAAACCATAAATGGCCAAAAATGGCGGCGGACTCTGTGGAGGCCGCCGCATCTGTCACCACCTGTGGTGACAGGGAGGACACTGTGGGGATGAAGCAAGAAACGCCGTTCCCGTTGGCCAGGAATTCCTCCCTCATGGCAAGGTCCACTGTGACTGTGACGTCGAGTTTTATGACCTGATCCGGGTCCTGGGTGTGGGACAGGTAAACTTGGCGGATGGGATACGGAGGAGCGGCACCAGGGAATGATCCGCATCGCAAAATTCAGCATCCCGAGAAGGGACTGAAGTTGCTTCTGGGTACATCCTCCGGCACGGGTAATCACCCGGCGGACCGTCCTGACGCGGTCCAGTTTGTCTGGGGGGAGGCTGTCACGCCTTCATGTTCGACCTCGCATAGGAGCCTGGGGTGAGCTCTCTGACATAGGGTACAGACGTGGAGTAGGCGGCACTGGCTATAATTACAGGTGCCATGGTTATAATTACTGCAGATCGCTGCTCCCCCGGCCGTCTGAACTAGTCCTCCAAGTTTGTCCGTTTGTGGCCCTCATGCAGGGGCTTGCTGACCCTGACCTGTGCTGGTGGTAGCCGTGTTGTCTATCTGTTGGCTGGTAGCTGCATTGGCGGCGCACCATACAGCGGTGTGGGTCGCCGACTGGCATGTGGCACATGGTGATGACCGTAGGCCCTGAAAGTGCCGGCAGAACAGTTCTGTGGCTGAGAAGGAGCGGTGGTAGTTGTAGAACCCAAAGCCACCGTATATGTAGCCTAGGTCTTGCGACTATGTGGAGGTATAAGTCCAGCTCTTCCCGTCTGCCGGGGGAGGCTGAACACACTACGTCCCTCAACATGCCAAACGCCTTTGTTTGTGAGGGATTGGTCTATGAAGTTTGTATTGGCAAGGATCCGAATCATTGAGCCGGTGCTGCGACTGGACTCTGATCAGTCGTGACATTGTTGCCAAAAATCTGAATCATTGAGCCGGGGATTAGAATCGTTGCGCTGATGTGACTAGATTCGGATTGGTTGTGGATGTAAGGTGACGAGGGGGCTTGTATGCTGGATTCGAATTGTTGCGCCGGTGACACGACTGGCCTCGGATCGACTGACGGTGTTAGTGGTTGAAGGGGCTTGTGATTGCCGAGGATCCGAATCATAGGGCCGATGTTGCGACAAGATTCGGATCGGCTGTTGGTGTGTGCTTGGTATCCAATAAGAGGTGTAGGGGGTCAGTTAGGTGAAGTGTGTGTTTTCCGTAGGAGGGGGTCAGTAGGTGAAGTGGGGGTTTAGTAGGGGGTGTGGTGTGTGGGACGCGGGTTCGAGACCCTGCGCCGTGAGTGACTTGTTCGGAAGGACCTGAAGAAATGCGAGAAAAACACTCGTTTGAGGGTGTGATGGATCCTTTCCTCACTCCGCTGAGGCCTCCGTCCATAATACCGCTTCCTCCAATCTGACCATCAGAGAGAGACACTATAGCTGCATCAAATACAAGTCTACCCGAAAATAACTTGTAGAATCTTGAACTGATTTATTCGACAGAAAACAGCCTTGTTACACACATTAACACAAAGGGTTGATAATGAGGTAGAACTGCTTATGGATACTCCCTCTTCCCCTACAGCAACAACTCAAAAGACAATCACAAAAGAAACAACTCAAAAGACAATCACACAATCAACATGCCAATTAACCCAGCAGCCTAGGTGACCAGACGGTCCGTCTCCAGATCAGCTTTTTTTTTTTTTTTTTTTTTTGTTTCGTTGTTGTCCTGTGCAATGGTTCAGAACTTTGATGATAACAGGCGTCAGTGACTTAGAAGTTGAATTAAATGAAATAAATGCTATGGGATGAAATGACAGACGACAATACAAATGAAATTAAATGACATGTTGCCTTTGGTAATTGAAACTCCCGTGACAGAGGCCTGGCCCAGTCGTACCGCATTGCGAGTGACTGCGAACCGGACTCTGGAGCACGTACTGAAATGAGACAACGGTGAAATGAGGCCCAATACCTGGGGCACACCGGGACGAATTGGTAACATCGTAGATGCCACGGAATTGGAATCAGAGCGCAATATGTGAGGTGAAATGATTGAACTCCCATGACAGAGCCTGGATCGCCATGCCACTGTTTGCGACAGAGCACGATAGACTCTGGAGCATGTACTGAAATGAGGCCGGTCCTGGGCACGCCGAGACAAATTAGTGCGGGGAGATGACTAAATTCGTGTCGGAATGTGGTAAGGTGACACAGAAATGATATACTATGACAAAGACGAGAATCAAAAACGACCGAAACCTTCGAAGTGAATCTGTCTCTGGCGCAAAGTGTTGCGGACAGATCCAAAATGACTCGCCAATGTTTTGAACGATTCAAAAGATTGTGCGATTCGACCAAGTAAAAGTTGTGAAATGAGTGCCTGATGCGGCATCGGTCGGAGTGTCGTGGGCGAGCGACTGCCTGGTGACGTCCGTTGCTTGGTAACGCACACGTGCGGGTGAAATGTTTGCGATTCGAGACATGTTTGTGAGTGTTCGTGAGTTTGAGCATTTATAACAGTTTAGTGACATGAAAAGCGGTGCATGAAATGAAAAATTGGGAGCCGAAGCCCTACCTGCGACCGCCGAACCAGATGTGTAACATGAGTGCGACACAACACGAACGATAATGACTCACGGACACGGAACTGCAACACACTGACGAAGACGGGACTAACGAATAGGAACTCACAAACGCTTGTCTCGAATAGTCGGCCCTTGATGTCTGACGTATCAGATATCTCGCACAGGAAACCGACAAAGTCCGGCAGCCTGTGGGCTGATTAAATACCCTCTGGGCTCCTCCCATAATTTCAGGCCACCATACTGGCCTTCTTATTTATTTTATTCCATTTTTTTAATTTGTACACTGCCCTTTTTTCTTTTTTTAATCACTTTTATTGCTATCGCAAAAAACGTAAACACCCCTTGCGATAAAAATACAGCATGACAGGTCCTCTTAATGGAGAGATCTGGGGTCTATAATAACCCAAAGCTCTTCTCTACCTATAAAAGCAAAAGTGATTGTAATTAATGTAGAATACAATATTGCAATATTACTTACGTAGGAAAATGTTCATTTTGGTTATTATACATTTTGCTTTTGGGAATCAGAAATGGGAATCTGTTTTTAATAGGGCGAATGAAGTACAGTAAAACCTTGGATTGCAAGCATGATTCGTTCCAGAAACATGCTTGTAAGCAAAAGCACTTGTATATCAAAGCGAATTTCACCATAAGAAATAATGGAAACTCAAATGATTCGTTCCACAACCATTTATTCATAAGTCCTTCAGTTTATAGTCCATATAAAAAAGATTATAGCAATGTGACCAGGTTGTGTAACCCGGAGGATGCTGGGACTGTGACATCATAAGGGGTGGGCCACCATGTGACATGAGCCGGTGACCCCGCCCTTGTCCCTATATAAGTCGCCGCACAAAGTGTCCCTGCCATTAAGGCCAGAGAGTGCGTTGTGTCAACATCGAATGAAGGAAGAAGCAGAAGAACCCGGAAAGTGGAAGAAGCGGAAGAAGCATAAGGCGGCGGCGACAGCGACAGAAGACGGGGCCATTGCTAGTAAAAGAGCTGGAAGAAGAAAGCGGAGGCCCGGCAAGAAGAACTGAAGAGTGGGACAAGATCCCCGAAGTCCGAAGAAGACCGCCGAATGGCAGCGGCGACGAAGGAGAAAGCCGGGCTCCTCCGCTAGTAAAAGAGCAGAAGATAGCGGAGGAGTCCGGCGAGAAGACCCCTGAAGACGGAAGAAGGGAAAACTCCCGGAGCTGTCTAATAAAGTATTTTAAAAAGCCTGTGTTGTGTTTTTTTATGTACATTTTTTTTCCCCAGGTGAATGTGTAGTGGGTGCATGGTACCCTATACTCATTCACATAGGGTGGGGGGCCGGGATCTGGGGGCCCCCTTATTGAAGGGGGCTCCCAGATTCTGATAAGCCCCCCGCCCGCAGATCCCGTCCCCCCGACCTTGTCCTCATCAACATGGGGACAAGGTGCTTTGGGGTGGGGGGCCCCCCTTTCCCCAAAGCACCCCCCCATGTTGAGGGCACGTGGCCTGGTATGGCTCAGGAGGGGGGGGGGGGGGGGCGTTCGCTCGGCCGGGCTGCGTGCTCGGATAAGGGTCTGATATGGGTTTTCGGCGTAGGGATTTAAATTCAAACCAGGTGACGGTGCTAGCAAGGTGTCAATCTCGCCGATCAAGGTGGCGACATTGACTTCTTTCGCTAGTCCCGTCTACCTGGAGTCACGTTCTAAATGAATGGACTTTACTCAGTGTGTGGGCAAGTCCGTTCATTTCCAAAGTCCAAAGTTCCAAAGTTCATTTTCTAAGTCCGTCGGACCAAGTCCGCCGGATAGTCCGCCATTAGAGGTGCCTCTCTTCTCTTTTATACCCAGCTGTGACATGACACTATTTGTATATCAAGATATCGCTTGTATATCAAGTCAAAATTTATTAAAAAAATTTAGCTTGTCTTGCAAAACGCTCTCAAACCAAGTTACTCTCAAACCAAGGTTTTACTGTATAAAATACTACATATGCATTTTTTTGTATTGTCATACACAGACAGAAAGTGGAGCTCTTGACTTCTTTTGCCATCTCACCTTACCTCATATTGAAAAAAAAGCCTGTTGGTGGGAGAAATCAAAATCCTGTGTCCAACAAAATACAATAAAAACTTAAATTTAAAAATGTATGACAAATTGATCCCAACATTATGGCTTCAAAACCCTGGGTGAAGTATTTGTATCACTGAACAAATTGTGATATGAAAGTTTAAAAAAAAAAGATTATCAAACAACGTTTTTGGTGTTAGTGGGATCTGGGCCTTTACCCCCAAGGAAGATTAGCCCCCAAATGATTGGTTCCAGTGAGATTGTGGTACCCAGGGGAGAATAGTCCTCAAATTATTGATGTCAGTGGGATAGTAGCCACCAAGGAGGAATATCGCCAAATCACTGGTGTCAGTGGAACAGTCACTATCGCTTTCCAACCTGACTATTGTCTTATCTTTCAGCAGTGGCAAGGATTCCTATCTGTCCTAAATTATTATTTTTTTTTTTATATATATAATTAGTGCAAGGGGCAAAGCAACATACCCATAGCAACTAATCAGAACTTACCATCTTCTGGTCCAACTTCTGTAAATTGAACCCTGATGGCTTAGTGTGAGTAACTACAGTCAATGCAAACCATAAGGAAAAGCACTCTTCGAGTCAGTCTTGTGCGGTCAGATAAACAGGCAAAAATCAATAAGAAGAACATTTATTGATTTATTGTTGCCATAAGATGATTTGAAAAAAAAACTATTGAAATCCTCCTTTGCATAGATGGTAGACAATCAGCTTGCTCACCACTATAATGGTACCTTATGGCGGCGGCCAATGGACCAGCTTGTTGATAGATTTGCTGCAGTGATGGAGTCCTCATGCATCTCCTATGAAATCCACAGAAACGGGGAAGGGGAGGGAAAACCCAACTTTAGTGTGGACCAGGAGACGATGTAGAGCCTCGACCATGTCCCTGATGGTATCCAGCGGTGGGCAACACAGTTTGCCAGCCACAGGTGGAAACGGGGCCGGGAAACAGTCAAAGCAAGCCCCAATAGGAACCAGTGAGCGTGGGACTCCCGGGCATGGCGTCAAATGCTCAGGGAGACCAGATTCAAAGCAAGGCTTGGAGCTCAAGCTCAAGCTCAAGAGCAAGCCAAGGGAAGCAAGGAGAAAGCGTGCCTGTTGTCTTGACAATGCGTATTGGGGCGTGGCCCTTCCTCAGGTCTACTGCAATTTTAATTGTTTTTTTTTTAATTAAAAAAAAATCATCTTATGGCAACAATAAAGCTGCTTATTGGGCACAATTAGGACATAAAGAATTACTCCCATTGTTATAAAGGTCCGAGTTTCCTGGCACCAGACTTTTTTTGCTGTTTTGGTGTGAGTAACTGCACTTTACACCTTGCACAGTTTATTGAATAAGGATCCTGCTCTATGGACATCTGACCGTCAGCTGTCATGTCAAGCTGTATTTGGTGCATAGTCAGGATCTGGATCTGACCCTCGAACCTGTGGTGTCTGGCTGTGGCTCTTCTTGCTGTGCCACCTGAAATGCTGGACAGCTCCTTGTCTGGTCCTGTGCTCCTCCCATAAACTTCCTATTTAACCACTTCAGCCCTGGACCATTTGGCTGGCCAAAGACCAGAGCGTTTTTTGCAATTCGGCACTGTGTCGCTTTAACTGACAATTGCGCGGTCGTGCGACGTGACTCCCAAACAAAATTGAGCTTTTTTTTGGTGGTATTTGATCACCTCTGCTGTTTTTATTTTTTTTATTTTGAAAAAAACAATATTTTTTACTTTTTGCTATAATAAATATCCCCAACAAATATATAAAAAAAACTTTTTTTTTTTCCTCAGTTCAGGTCGATATGTATTCTTCTACATATTTTTGGTAAAAAAAAAATCACAATAAGCGTTTATTGATTGGTTTGCGCAAAAGTTATAGCGTCTACAAAATAGGGGATAGTTTTATGGCATTTTTATTAATATATTTTTTTTTTAACTAGTAATGGGGGCGATCTGAGATTTTTATCGTGACTGCGACATTATGGCGGACAGATCCGAAACTTTTGGCGCTTTTTTAGGACCATTCACATTTATACAGCGATCAGTGTAAATAAAAATGCACTGATTGCTGTGTAAATGTGACTGGCAGTGAAGGGGTTGACCAGTAGGGGGAGCTGCAGGGGTTAAGTGTGTCCTAGGGATGTGTTCTAACTGTAGGGTGGATGGGCTACGTGTGACACAAAACTGATCACCGCTCCCGATCACAGGGAGCGGTGATCAGTGTCCTGTCACTAGGAAGAATGGGTAAATGCTTGTTTACAGCAGCATTTCCCCGTTCTGCCTCTCCGTGAGACGATCACGTGTATCCCCGCGGACTCAATGTCACACTCACAGAGCGCGCGGCGGGTGCGCCCACAATGCCGCGTCTTAAAGGGCAACGTACAGGTACGTTAATATGCCTGTACGTGCCCTTCTGCCCACGTATATCGGCGTGAGCCATGTGCTTGCACTTCCTGTTTGCCAGATTATTAAGATCTCTCCAGTCAATATCTTGCTCCTTAAATACCTGCTGCTGTCCTTATCTTTGCTACCACTCATTATTGACCCTTAGCTTGTTGATCGACTACACATTTATCTAATTCCATCCAGCTACTACTCATTACTGACCTTTTGGCTTATTCATCGACGACACTTCTGCTTGTTCCCTATCTGCTTTATCCGTTCCCTGACTCCCGCTTGCACTTTTCCTGCTGGGGCAATACAGAGAGCTGCCACTCTGACATTATCGTGCAGCGAAACCCATCTCCACCATCAGGAGCTCTGGTGAAGACCAGTTAATACTTACTGTAGACTTCGGGTAAAGGTACCACGTTTCATCAAGTTTTCCCATTCTTCAATCTCTGCTGTCATCACAGCTCCATGCACAAATGTGGTTAAGGTACAAGCACTCTCTCGGCTTCCAGTACATACAGTAGTTGTTCATCCTGTGTGTTAATGTTGGGGGAGGGGGATGACAGCAGTAGCTGTCAGAGCAGACAGGAAGGCTGTGGCCTTGCAGTTGAGAACCACTGCACTAGAATACTAAATGTCAAAGGATGGAGTGCTTTATTACTGATAGACTTGAGTACCTGAGTGTTATGAGTATCTGAGTGTTGTGAGTACCTGAGTAAGTGCACGTGGGCTGTATTGTTGGGAACCTGTGTATTGTCTTGTTGAGTACCTGTGTATTGTCTTGTTGCGTACCTGTGCATTGTATTGTTGAGTACCTGTGTATTGTATTGCAACTCGGTGTACATCTTGTGGCATGTATGCATTCCTTGATCATCTGATCGAGGGTGAATACTGCTGTGCAATATGTAAGCACATTGTTTCCCTGGAAGCCAAGGTTCTGAATCTAGGGAAGCAACTGTCAACACTGAGAAGTCCCTCCATACTAAAGGAGAGTTGGGGTCGTACCAGGCAGGTGCTGGCAGGGGCCAGCACAGAGGCAGGTGTAGATAAAGAGGTGCAGGCACCAGAGCAGAGTAGTTGGGTGACAGTCAGTAAGGATAAGGGGGGAAAGTGTCAGGGAGGCCAGTCCTGGGCTGGAACATCCCAATAAGTACGCCCCATTGAGTGACATTGGTGAAACCAGTCAAGAACCAGCACTGCCCTAGCTGCCAGGGTAGTAACTCCTCCAGTGAGAGTGGGAGTAAAGCCAAGGGAAAGGAAAGACAGATTCTGGTGGTAGGGGACTCATTTCTTAGAAGGACAGAGAGGGCAATCTGTCACAAAGACCTAAAGCGCCAAACTCTATGTTGTCTATCGGGCGCCCAGGTTCGGCACATCACAGATCTGGAGGACAGATTACTGGGAGGGGCTGGGGAAGACCCGGCTGTCATGGTGCATGTTGGCACCAATGACAAAGTCAGAGGAAGATGGAGTGTCCTAAAAAACTATTTTAGGGACTTAGGAGCTAAATTGAGGAAAAGGACCTCCAAGGTAGTATTCTCAGAAATATATATATTCACACACATAGGTTGGACTTGATGGACTTGTGTCTTTTTTCAACCTCACCTACTATGTAACTATGTAACTATTGGTACCTCGAGCCACACCTGAAAGGCAGAGGGAGATTTGGGAAGTAAACAAGTGGCTGAGAGCAGACGTTTCTCTCTGCAGCTCCGAGATCCCTCTGCACAATCCTTCGCAATCCTGCTAACCTGCCAAGCCAATCGGCCCAAAACTTTCTCCAGACAACCAATAGAGACCCTGCTACCCATTCACGGAAGAATTTTGGTGGATGGGAGGAAGAAAAGGGAGAAAACAGCCCCCGGTCAGGACGAACATTAACACACGTTCCTCCCAAGATGGCCGCCGCTCCACCATGCTACAAACGCCTCTCTCCTCTACACCGGAGCTCTTCGGTGACAATCCGGACCCCTCACTACCACCATCCCCTGGGACTTCAGCACCCTCGGCCCACCCCGCTCCCAGCGATGACGGTCTCGAGGAAGGGCCGAAACCGGAGCCTACCCTGCTTGATGTTCTCAAAATCCTGAAGGTAAACCACTCTGATATTATGGGGAAGGTGGAGGAACTAAAGCTGGACATTACCATAATGCGCCAGGACATGCATAAGGTCAGGGACCGGGTCTACGCAGGAACAACCTGCGCCTGGTGGGCCTCCCAGAACGGGTCGAGGGTGCGGACCCGGTATCCTTCTTAGAATGCTGGTTTACCCAGGAATTTGGCAAAGACTGCCTATCCCCATGCTTTGTGATTGAACGGGCCCACAGGGTCCATGGGAGACCGCTCCCAGCTGGCAACCCCCCTCGCACCATGGTTATCGGTCTCCTAAATTATAGGGACAGGGACGCTATCCTGAGGGCTGCCCGCATAAAGGGAAGCCTGAAAATCAACAACACATCAGTCTCCCTCTTCCCAGATTACTTCCTAGCAGTTCGTGCTGCGAGAGCCAAGTATCAGCATGTTAAACAGAAGTTGAGAGGGCAGACCATACAATACTCCATGCAATTTCCTGCGACGCTGAGAGTCGTCCACCAGGGCCAAGTGCACTTTTTCCAGAACCCTGCTACTGCACTTTCCTGGTATGAATCACTGCACCAACCAGGCCGTGCATCTGACCGACCACCTGCAACCTGATCGGGGTATCCCCCCGCACTGGCTATAATGCCACTTCATTCTCTTTTCCTCGCCCCAATCAGGGGTTCTTTGTGCCTATGGCAGGTACCTTATTCTACAGCTCGACAAGAGGCTACGGATCTTCATGTGGAAGATTGAGTTGCTGTAGTTTCTTTTTTTTGTTCCCTGATCGTTGACTGATCGAAGTTGTTTGCTGACTTGCCTGTATTGGCCATGTTCCTAGTGTCTACTAGAAGTTTCGGGACAAAGCCGGCCCCTTGTTCTTGGGGAACGGCAGGGGTAATAACGAAATCAATGTGGATTTCAACTGGTAATGTATGTGTAATGGTATGTGTTTTTGCATGGATGGTGGTTGTGTGTTTGTGTGCAGGGGTACTCTTTTTCTCCTGCTCCGCCCAAGTGTTGGATTGCAGCCATGCCGGTGACAAGTGTCTGATTTGTGCCATCATATATGGGCCCCTTTTTAACCCCACCGCCATGTCTATGATTACATGCATCTCCTGGAATGTCCGGGGGTTAAATTCTAAATTTAAAAGAGCATCCTTATTTGAATTTCTCAAACCGCATAAGCCACAGATACTATGCCTGCAGGAGACACATCTCCTAGGCTCCAAAATACTTGCTTTGAAAAAACACTGGGCGTCACAAGGGTATCATTCCACATACTCTAACTATGCTAGGGGAGTCTCTGTCCTCATAAGAAAGGGACTCCCTTTCTCCTGTGACCAGGTAGTTATTGACCCCAAGGATCGATATGTTTTTTTACTGTGTAAAATCCACGCCACCCCATTGCTTTTAGTGGTTGTATACGCCCCCTCCTGTCACGGCTGCAGTCTTTACTGATTTAAGTTTACAGTTTTCTAAGTTGCCGGGTCTGCCTACCCTGGTGTTGGGGGACTTCAACTCTGTCCTGGACCCCGGTCTGGACAGGTTGAGGCCCCTACAATATGAATCCAAGCTATTTAGCCAATGGTGTGCCTCCTTTGGCTACGTCAACCTTTGGCGGCGTAGCCATCCACTGACAAAAGAATACTCCTGTCAATCCAGAACGTATTGTACACTTTCCAGGCTGGATTATGCCCTGGGAACCCCTGATATGGTCCCTTATGTTAAGTCAGTCGCATACCTTTCACAGACAATCTCAGACCATTCAGCCCTTAGGATAGATTTAGTGGTGGGCCATCGACCCTCTTTTCAGCACTTTTGGGCACATAATGAAGGATCTGCCTCCCCTGGCCCCACATGGGACGCCTTTAAGGCGATTGTGAGGGGGTCATACATCTCTAACACTTCTAGACATAAAAAAAAACCTCCAGGCCACTCTTTTAGCCCTAGAGTCCTCCTTGGAGACTGCTAGGGCCTAGTACTCTGCGTTCCCCCACCCCGGACTCCCATGGGGTCCTGGTGGGGGCGCATAGGGCCCTGGATCTCCACAGGGTGGATGTAACGCAGAAACAACAGAGATTTCTGACGGCCAGGCTGCTTGAACACAGTGGGAAAAATGGTAAGATGTTAGCATATCTCTCCCGCATGGACTATGTTGATAGGACTATTCCGCAAATCCAGGTGCCGGACGGCTCCATCGCTTCAGACCCTATGACCATTAATCTAACTTTTAAATCTTTCTATGAGGACCTATATTCATCCCAGCCCTCTCCATCTGAATGGGAAACTCTGGGTTTCTTTAAATCTCTCCAGCTCCCTGTACTGGAGGACTCGCATAACTCTGCCATATACTCACTCCCCCCGAACAAAACTCCAGGATTGGACGGCTTGCCCGCTGAATGGTACAAACATTATGCTAAAGACTTGGCACAGAAATTACACTCTCAGTTCAGGCGGGCAATGGAGGAGGGCACTCTCCCCTCCTCCATGTGCGAGGCCCTGATTGTGGTAATTCCCAAGCCTGATAAAGATCCATTGCAATGCGGCTCATACCGTCCAATCTCCTTACTAAACAGCGACGTTAAGATATTGGCCAAGGTACTGGCAGTGAGACTGCAAAAGGTTATCCTACATCTTATCCATAGGGACCAGACTGGATTCATGCCTGGAAAGAGTACATACGACAATATTAGACGATTGTTCATACATATCCATAGACACTGAGCATAAAAGTGCCTAGTGTTATCACTTGACGTAATGAAGGCCTTTGATACTGTAAATTGGGCCTTTTTGTGGGAAACCATGCAGCAAATGGGTTTTAGTCACCAATTTATTAAATGGGTTCGCTTGCTGTACACTAATCCCAGGGAGAGAATATGTACTAACAAAGATGTGTCGGATGTCTTTTCTTTACACAGGGGAACACGGCAGGGCTGCCCACTCTCGCCACTCCTGTTCGCACTCGCCATAGAGCCCTTGGCTCTGGCGGTGCAGCAGACGGCGTCGGTGGGCGGCATCTGCTATGGTAATCTTACAGAGAAGATATCACTATAGGCTGATGACGCGCTAATATACCTTGACAGCACTGAAAAGTCCTCTAAATCTTTAATGGAAGTGGTGGAGGAGTTTGGGAAGGTCTCGGGACTAAAGGTGGACTGGGACAAGTCTGTTGCTTTTCCCATAGGCCCCAAACAGGACTATATTTACTTATCTCACTCTAAACTGTCTGTCAGATCCACGTTTAAATATTTGGGCATTTACATTAATGCAGATTTGTCCCTTTTTGAATCTCTTAACATTGCCCCAATTGTTGCCCACATGGAGACCAGGTTGCAAACTTGGGCCTCATTACCTTTGAATTTGATAGGGCGGGTGAACATATTTAAAATGATATACCTACCTAAATTTTTATATGCCTTTAGGGCATCCCCTATTTTTTTCTACAAAAAACTCTTCAAAAGAATTGATTCGTTATTATCCTCCTTCCTCTGGCAGGGGACTAATCCCAGAATAGCGAAGGCTTCCCTCCAGGTCCCTAAGGGGGACGGGGGACTGGCCTGCCCGAACTTGCGACACTATTTTATAGCAGCCCAACTAACTTATGTCTATGAATGGTTCCACGAGGCCCCTACATCCTGCTCTATCTATTTACTGCAGGCACTTGCTGGCCCGGGGACCCCACTTGTAGATATTGTGCTTAGATCTTTACCAAAACGATGCTCCCGTGGTTCCCCGATAGAAGTAAATTGGTTGGCCTGGCATGAAGGGAACAAGACAACCTCAGAGATGGGGGGTCTCACTGAAAACCCCCCTATGGCATAACCCCAATCTTCTGGAGCTCATGGGTCACCCCGATGCATTGTGGTGGGCACGGCTGGGCATTACCCACGCCGCCCACATTTTTCTCAATAATGAATTTATCTCTTTTGAAGTCTTAAAAGCTAACAGTGGATTATCAAATAAATTCTACTTCAAATATCTTCTCATACGACAAGCTGTTCGTGCGCAATTTCATGGTCTGACCCTTGAGCTTGCTGAATCCCCGCTCGAGGCATTGATGTCGTGCCCTGACATTACGAAGCTAGTCACAACCATCTGCTCCCGACTGCAGATGGGAGGGTGTTCTCCCTTCCGTGGTGCACAGCGGAGGTGGATGGTCGACTTTCCTGGGCTTTCAGAGGAGGGGTGGGAAGATGCCTCTGAGGCCTGTTTCTTGGATATTGTTGGGTCTAACGACCAATATGTACAGTTCAAATTTATTCATCAACTCCACTATACGTCTGGCTCGCATGGGTTATGATTCAGGGGCCTCCTGCCCTAGATGTAATTGCATTAATGCTGGTTATGTACACATGTTTTGGTCCTGCCCGGCCCTCTCGGGGTTCTGGGTGGACCTATTCTCTTTTTTTGAAAACAAGCTACGCCTAGTGACCCCCCGCACTGTTGAGGTGGGGCTCCTGGGCATCCTTAATGACCACATACCCAGAACCCACAAACGGACCCTTGCCCGCTTGATACTCTTTTATGCTAGAAAACTGATATTACTACAATGGAAGAGTGTATCTGCTCCCAATATTCAACTGTTGTATCGTATGATAAACAAGGTCATACCAATCTTTAAACTAATCTATAAAGGAAGGGCCTGTACAAAGAAATTCTACAAGATCTGGCAGCCTTGGCTGGATATAGACAGCTCCTTTTGGAAAGATACCCCTCTGTCTCAGCAGTAAGTGGGTCCTAATTCATCCCCTCTCGTTTTGTAGGGGGGGGGGGAGATATCTACTATCCTATTGAAGAAGCTGGGGACACGAAATATATCATTAATAAAGGAAGGGGGGAGTGGGAGGAGTACCCCCCCAGCTGTAATTTTCGGCTGGGGAAATGGATGGATGAGATGGTAAATGGGTATGAGTGTTGTGTGAATGCATGTAAGCACCTAGGTATTACGGAATATTGATAACCAAATGAATCCTGTGGAAATCACAGTCAAATATTCTCGATACACTTTTTGCATTCGTTTTTGTCTCCGTTGAGGAATTGGGACAATTATGTGACCATGTGGCCACAATCTGTAAGCCTTATTAGGCTTGAATGTTATTTCGAGACTATATTGTTTATACTGTCGCTTTACTGTGTAAAATTGGTAACTTGTTACTGACTACAAGACGATAATGTATAAGCGTATATGTTAATATGTTCTGTAATTTTTTCTCTGTTTAATGGAAAACCAATAAACACAAGTTAAAAAAAAAAAACAAGTGGCTGAGGAGCTAGGGTAGTAAGGAGGCGTTTGGGTTCCTGGAAAACTGGGCCGACTTCTCAGTCGGTCACCAGTTCTATAATATCTAAATGAGGAGGGTGCAGATCTGCTGGTTGTGAAGATGGCTGAAAAGTTAGAGGGGCTTTTAAACTAGGCAACGGGGGGGAGGGTCCAGATGTAGAGATAGTCAGCGTGGAACATATTCCAGAGGGTAGTTTTGGGGGCAGTAGTGGTAGGTTGACTAAAGCACCTAAACCCGAGCTAAGTACAGTAACAAGTCCTATTTGCAACCTCAGAACACCCAATAAGGAGACAGTATGCGACCGGTCTAAACTACGTAGCATGTTCACCAATGCCAGGAGTCTGTGATAGGAAAATTGGAGCTATTGTTGTACGAGGAGTATTTGATTTTGTAGGAATTGCAGAGACTTGGTTCAACAGCTCTCAAGATTGGCTGGCAACCATTCAATGGTATTCCCTATATCGCAGGGATAGAGAGGGTAAGAAAGGGGGAGGGGTATGCCTGTATATCAAAAATGGTGTACAAGTGAATGTGAGAGATGACATCACTAAGGGAGCAAGGGAGGAGGTGGAATCATTATGGGTAGAGCTGCAAAGAGATGAAACTAAGGGGAAAGTAATACTGGGAGTATGCTCCCCCTAACCAGAGGGAGGAGGCGGAGGCAGACCTCCTATCACAACTTGGATTAGCGGCAAGGATGGGAAGTGTCATCATAATGGGGGATTTTAATTATCCAGACATAAACTGGGTGGAAGGAACCACGCATTCATCTAAGGCACGCCAGTTCCAAAATGTCTTGCAGGATAATTTCATGGGTCAGATGGTAAACGCACCAACTAGAAACAATGCGTTGCTAGACCTACTAATTACTAACAATACAGACCTGATCACAGATGTGGAAATACGGGGCAATTTAGGAAACAGCGATCACAGGTCAATTCATTTTAGTATAAATCGCACTAATAGGAAACATAAGGGGAATACAAAGACACTGCATTTCAAAAGAGCCAACTTCCCTAAGCTACGAGCCTTGCTAGAAGATACAAATTGGGACAAAATCTTAGGAACAAAGAACATGGAGGAAAAATGGGTATCAAGGGTATCTATACCAGGAGAGAACGGATCCCAGAGATTATAATCACCACCCAGATGAGGGACGTAACCAATATGATCAATACCACCATGATATTAGAAGAACTCCATTATGCACAGAGAATAGGTATGAAGCTCTGAGAGATGGAAGAGAGGATACATCAAGGTCTTTTTTAGACCAACGCAGAGGGAACAGGACTCCACCATACAGAGAGGACACCCCAGGGAAACGAGCGGACAAGGAGTACAAGAAGTCCAAACAGAAGAGGGGATGCCGAGGAGGACTCAAGGCCAAAAAGAAAAAGAGAATAGTGGGAGAAGGAATATATAATTTAAGCGGAATTGAGCTAACCAAATGAGAGTTGTTGACATTGGATAAGGGCCTGAAATATGCCCCTAAAAAAAGCCTTAACAAATTTGAAATGTACGTGGATCTACAGAAATATACCAGGAAATTAAATATCCAGAAATACATGTTAAATAAGGCAATGATAACAGATAGAAGCCCTAAACAGAAATACTATCAGAGAAGGGAGAATAGAACATACTGGATTAAGAAACAAATCGGTATTCAATCCACAGGTAACCAATGATGAACACATCAAAGTGTTTAACAAAATGGTGGCTCAAGATATTGAAAATGTAAAAGTTAAACGAGTGCAAAACCCACAGGCCATCAAAAGGGGTATAAAAGAGTTCGAAGAAAACAAAAAAGTTGTAATTAGACCAGCGGACAAAGGGGGTGCTATTGTAGTGCTCTCAAAAGAGTACTATAATAGTGAGCTTATGGGTCAACTTAGTGACACAAACACTTATATTAAATTAAAAAGCAACCCAACGAGAGAGTATAAAGCAGAACTCAGAGAATTAGTGGAAAAAGGGAAGATGAAAAATATACTAAATACAAAGGAAGAATTTTATTTAGTCCCTGACACCTGTAGAGTACCTGTTATATACACGGTGCCGAAGATCCATAAAAACCAAACAGCACCCCCAGGAAGGCCAATTATTAATGGGATACAATCAATAAACTCCAGGTTGGGAGAATACGTGGACAACTTCATCCAACCTCTAGTTCCATATACTAAATCCTATTTAAGGGATACGAAACATCTACTATAAATTTTGGAAAACACAAAAATACAACCACAAAAATGTTATCTTATCGCCACCGCAGATGTAACCTCCCTCTATACGAGTATTGTGCATGCGGATGCAATAGAGGCTACAAAATGGGCTATGGATACGTTTGAAAGCCTTATGTCTAAACAGAAGAGGTTCTTGTTGAGATGCCTAGCGTATGGGTTGCAACATAACTACTTTTGGTATAATACGGATTATTACCGGCAACTGAACGGAATAGGGATGGGGGCAAAATATGCACCCAGCGTGGCGAACATCTTTATGGGAAAATGGGAAGAAGAAACGTTGTATGTGAACCACCCAGAAGAACTAATCCTGTTCAAAAGATTTATAGATGACTGTATAGTCACCTGGCAGGGAGATCAGAAAAGTCTAATGGTATTTTTTAAGAAATTAAATATGAATGAGAAGAATATTAATTTAACATATGAGACTAGCATTAAAAGCGTAAAATTCTTGGATTTGGAAATCTCCCTGGAAAAAGATGTTTTTTCAACAAAAACTTTTTTCAAACCGGTAGAGAGAAACAGTTATATTCCAACAGATAGCTGTCACCACGACCCATGGCTAATCAACATACCGAAAGGGCAAATGATCCGCATAAGAAGAAATTGTAGCAAGAAAGATGTCTATATGGAACAAGCCAACACAATAGGGAAGAAATTTACGGAAAAAGGGTATAATGAAGAATTTATAAAAAAAAAAAATACAAGAAGTACTAAAAATGCCCAGAGAATCCCTATTAATGGATAAGGAGAAAAAAAGATCTTATAACGAGAGTATCCCATTGATTTTTAACTACAACATAGTTGTAGTTAAAAATCAATGGGATACTCTCGTTATAAGATCAGATAAACAAAAACAGATAATAAAAAAGCACTGGGCACTTTTAAAAGCAGACACGCAGCTAATTAATATTTTTACCAGAAAGGCCACGGTTTATATATAGAAGGGCCTCAACATTGAGGGACCTGATAGTAAAAAATGTACCTGACCCTCCTAAAAGAAATCAAGACCTGTCATTATTCCAGGGTAAAGGTTTTTACCCATGTAAGAAATGTTTTGCATGTCGCAATACAAACCAGAAGGGACAAAAGTGTAAGAATTGTTCATCTAGTACTACAAAAAAAGAGTATGCAATAAAATAATTAATTTAATGCCGCACAGAGGGAGTAGTTTACATGCTTGAATGTTCCTGCTCTTTGCAGTACATTGGAAGAACAAAGCGACCTCTATGGAAAAGGCTACGCAAACATGTTCAGAGCATTAAAGCACGTTTTGAAAAGCATAGTGTTTCCCAACATTTTTTGGAGGTCCATAATAAGAATCCCACTGATCTCAAAATTTTGGGCCATTGAGAAATACAAGCCACACTGGGGAGGAAGCCATAATATACGTGAATTAAGCAAAATGGAATCCAGGTGGATCTATGAAATAAATAGTTTTGCGCCTTTAGGTTTAAACATTGAGTTTGATCTCAATTGTTTTATATCAAATTTTTAAAGGTTTTATATATACTTTCTAGACTTCATACCTAAAATTTTTATTAATTTATATATTTATATTTATTTAATTTATATATATATATATATATATCTGCAAGATGTATAATGAACACATTTATATTTATGCATGTAAATGGACTATGAATAGTGCACCCATATGCACTCAAGATGAGATGTATGCATGTTAGGATAAAAAATAGTCCCAGACCCCAAGGCATTTCATTAGTTTATGCCTCGTTCTCAGTGCCAGATATGTAAAGGGTTACTACATGCTATGTTTAAAATAAATGCAGGTTTTTGGTCATTACTAGAATGTGTGCGTGTGATATGCCATACATTGTCCGCTAGATCTGTGATATGCAAGCAGCACCTTTGGCATGTGATATTTCTGGCTGCACCCAGGTGTATATTGGTTTTTAAATAACGATGTTAGCACGGTGCATAGTGATAATTGTTTTACTAATTATTTCTAATCATTTTTTAATCATTTTATTCTAAATGGTACATATTTTATATTAAAGGCTTTATAAATGGATGTTTAATCTATGCAGTTAGGATGCCAGTTTGTATCATTGAAACAAGGTATATAATGGTTGTAATACATTGTATTTATTGTATTCCCCTTATGAATGGCATGGAGGAAACGGAATGATGTGTATCAAAAACTCCAGTCACTATGGCAACCCCCACGCTATCAGGGCGAGTATAAATCTCTGCACGAGCTTCACATGGCTCATTTCCCATGAATAAGTCACGTGAACAGTGACGCAACGCATCGGGAGGAGGAGCCAAGTGACGTCAGCCAGAGCAGTTCGCATACATAGCGAGGCTGTGAGGAGGAACAAACCTGACTGTTTTCCTTGTCTACAATGCTGTCTACCCAGGGGCGCTTTGTGAGTACACAACTGGTGGATACTGCATATAGTTCCCGGTACTGAAACAGGTTCACACTATTGTGTTTTTCTTCTCTTTTTTCCTATGGTATATATATTCTGAGACCAAGAGCGCATAAAGCAGAGAAGTGAATATAGAGAAAAGGTGGTGCTTTTAAAAAATAGACCCGGTGAACTGCACGGCTTTTAGGAGCAGCTGTACGGCTTTCTAAATTGGATGGATTGCATAGTAGTTTATGCTTAGTAGGGAGCACGCCACCGGTGGCACTGAAGGACGCATTTTTTTCTGTTATATATCACCTGCTATATGTGAATGGATTTATGAATGAATTTGGAATTACCCATCCTTAGCTGCAACGGATCCACTGTATAGCACATTTTTGGTTTACTCTGTATATGTCTACATGGTTGGGGCATAGGATCAGCACAGAGACAATTATTTATTCAGTTCACATTTTTATTCTTGAGTACAAGGTAATCTTATTGAACACATGGTAACTCATTTGTTTTAAATTAGCCATCACATTACTGGCACATAGGTGTTGGATTGCACATCAGCACTTTATGGATTTGCACTGCATTTATTAATTGTTATATTGTTTGGAACACAGCACTGTATTTATTCAGAACGGAGCTATTATTATTCCACTACTGTTGATTTTAGATCAGCACTGCGATTTATTTATTTATTAGCGCACTAATTTTTTTATTCATTATGCTTTAAGAGCATATTAAATAAGGGCATTAGTCAGTGCATCCCAATGGGAAATAAAATTAAAAGCCATCTAGATAAAGGAAGTACCGTAGACGTGGTGTATCTGGATTTTGCAAAAGTATTTGATACAGTTCCCCATAAACGTTCACTGTACAAAGTAGGGTCAGTTGGCATGGACCATAGGGTGAGTACATAGATTATAAACTGGCTACAGGGGCGAGTTTAGAGGGTAGTGATAAATGGGGAGTACTCGGAATGGTCCAGGGTGGAAAGTGGGGTCCCCCAGGGTTATGTCCTGGGACCAATACTATTAAATGTATTCATAAACGACCTGGAGGATGGGATAAACAGTTCAATCTCTGTATTTGCGGACGATACTAAGCTAAGGTGGGCAATAATTTCTCTGCAGGATGTGGAAACCTTGCAAGAAGATCTGAACAAATGAATGGGGTGGGCAACTACATGGCAAATGAGGTTTAATGTAGAAAAATGTAAAATAATGCATTTGGGTGGCAAAAATATGAATGCAATCTACTTACTGGGAAGAGAACCTAGGCTGGAAAAGGACCTGGGGGTCCTAGTAGATCACAGGCTCAGCAATTGCATGCAATGCCAAGCTGCTGCAAGCAAAGCAAACAGAATATTGGCATGCATTAAAAAGGGGATTAACTCAAGAGATAAAACAATAATTCTCCCAATCTACAAGACTCTGGTCAGGCCGCACCCGGAGTATGCTGTCCAGTTCTGGGCACCAGTCCTTAGGAAGGATGTGCTGGAACTGGAGAGAGTCCAGAGAAGGGCAACAAAACGAATAAAGGGACTGGACGACCTTAGTTATGAGGAAAGGTTACGAGCACTGAACTTGAAGAGATGCTTGAGAGGGGATATGATTTCAATGTACAAATACCGTACTGGTGACCCCACAGTAGGGTTGAAACTTTTCCACATAAGGGAATTTATTAATGGCCATTCATTAAGATTAGAAGAAAAGCGGTTTAACCTTAAGCTGCGTAGAGGGTTCTTTACTGTAAGAGCGGTAAGGATGTGGAATCCTCTTCCACAGGCAGTGGTTTCACCGGGAGAATCGATTATTTTTAAAAAACTATTATGCCCCGTACACACGATCGGACATTGATCAGACATTCCGATAACAAAATCCATGGATTTTTTCTGACGGATGTTGGCTCAAACTTTTCTTGCATACACACGGTCACACAATGTTGTCAGGAATTCCGAACGTCAAGAACGCGGTGACGTACGACAAGCCAAGAAAATTTAAGTTCAATAGCCAATGTGGCTCTTCTGCTTGATTCTGAACATGCGTGGAACTTTGTGCATCAGAATTGTATACACACGGTCGTAATTTCCGACAACGGATTTTTTTGTACGAAAATTTGAGATTCAGATCTCAAATTTTGTGTGACGGAAATTCCAATGGAAAATATCCGATGGAGCCTACACACGGTCGGAATTTCCGACAACAATCTCCCATCGAACATTTTCTGACGGAAAATCCGACCGTGTGTACGGGGCATTAGATAAGCTCCTAAACGACCACAACATACAGGGATATACAATGTAATACTGACATAAAATCACACACATAGGTTGGACTTGATGGACTTGTGTCTTTTTTAAACCTTGCCTACTATTATTATTATTATTATTATACAGGATTTATATAGCGCCGACAGTTTGCACAGCGCTTTACAACATGAGGGCAGAGAGTACAATTACAATACAAATCAATACAGGAGGGATCAGAGGGCCCTGCTCGTTGGAACTTACTATGTAACTAATTTGTGGAATGCCTTCTGTTTTGTGTACTTTGTTAAGGGCTCTTTCACACAGGGTGGATCAGTGCAAATCCGCCCTGTGGATATCCGCTTGCTCAGCGGGGATCGCCGGGGCGATCTCCGCTGAGCAGGAAGATGACAGGTCCGTCTCTGCACACTGTGCAGGGACGGACCTGTCACAGCGCCGCTCTCCCCTATGGTAGATCGGGTGACGACGGACCGTAGAGTCCGTCGTCATCCGATCCGCTCTGCAGACGGATGGAAAAATAGGGTTTTCCTTCGTCTGCAGAAACGGACCCTAGCAGGCACGGACGAGATCGGGTGTCAGCGGATGTTCATCCGCTGACACCCGCTATCCCATAGGGATACATGTATGTCCGTTTTGCATCCGAAAACGGAAGGATGAAAAACGGACATACGGTCCGTCCGTGTGAAAGAGCCCTAAGGACCAAAAAAACTTGCCCTAAATTAGTAAAAGGTGGGTCAAAAGACCCTTGACTGTAGCCTCTTATAAGAAGCCCCTAAAAATTACACACTAATGGATATTTTTGTGTTTCACAAAAACAGGACATTGAGAGATTTAAAATAAACCCATCTCTACCACCATTGGCACACCATGTGCAAATATGGTTAAGATATGGGCTCTCTTTCCACTTCCAGTACATACATTAGTTGTTTATCCTGGGTGTTAATGTTGCAAGGGGGGGGGAGGTGACAGCAGTAGCCGTCAGAGCAGACAGGAAGGCTGTAGCCTGGCATTTGGTAACCACTGCATTTGAATACTATATGTCAAAGAATGGCGTGCTTTATTAACATATACACTTATTTGTAGAATGCCTCACAGTTTTGTGTACCTTTGTGTACCAAAAAAGCTGGATATAAAACTGTAAAGATAGGGTCAAAAGACCATTGAATATAGTCTCTTATAAGAAGCCCCTAAAGAGTACACACTAATGCACATTTTTTGTGTTTCACATAATCAGGACATTGAGAGAAAATGTAAAAGAATAGCAATTCCAGTTGTAGTATACCTCTGCTATTTCCTTATATTTGCCCTCCATTGATGTTCTTAGTTCTCGGT
This sequence comes from Lithobates sylvaticus, assembly GCA_028564925.1. Taxonomy (NCBI): domain Eukaryota; kingdom Metazoa; phylum Chordata; class Amphibia; order Anura; family Ranidae; genus Lithobates; species Lithobates sylvaticus. The sequence continues at coordinate 211,985,195 of CM053027.1, read as the reverse complement.
TCAGTTGCTTCAGACTATGAGGCGTACCAGAGAAAGATTTGGCAGATTGCAGGGGATGAAACTGAGAGCCCCGGAAATCTGAAAAGGGACAAGGGATGGTAATCGAATATTATTATAGGTTAAAGACAATGCTTAAAAAAATTGTATAAAAATTATACAAATGTTCTTGAAATCAAAATAACATTCAAAATGATTTGTGGACCCACTTCTAAAATATCAACAAACCAAATTTTCAAATGAATGGTCGAAGAAATATACTGTACTTCAGCTTAAAGATGAACTTCACTTTCACCTTTCTCCCATTTTTTTCCCCACTCGTACCTGTTATCCAGGGTTGCTCTCAATTTATATACTCACCTGCCCCACACATCCAATGTTGTCCTGCTGTGATCCACAACATGTACATTAGTATATCTACATTTCATGGTAGAACTGCTAGAGTAAACTGTATACTACAAACATGTCCATAACTCTTCATCTTCAGTACATGAGAGGCAGGGTAATTAAGATAATCGGTGAAGCTCATAGGAAGTGACGACACTCTATTTCTGGTAAGACCAACATGTGCAGTGCCTTGAAAAAGTACTCATAACACTTGACATTTTCCACATTTTGTCATGTTACAACCAAAAATGTAAATGTATTTTACTCCTCCAGAGTTACCATGGGCCTCTTGGCTGCTTCTCTGAATAATGCTCTTCTTGTCCTGCCTGTCAGCTTAGGTGGACGGCCATGTCTTGGTAGGTTTGTCGTTGTGCCATACTCTTTCCATTTTTGGATGACGGATTGAACAGTGCTCCGTGAGATGTTCAAAGAGTGGGATTTATTTTATAAACTAACCCTGCTTTAAACTTTTCCACAATTTATCCTTGACCTGTCTGGTGTGTTCCTTGGCCTTCCTTATGCTGTTTGTTCACTTAGGTTTTCTAACAAACCTCTGAGGGCTTCACAGAACAGCTGTATTTATACTGACATTAAATTACACACAAGTGGACTCTTTTTACTAATTAGGTAACTTCTGAAAGCAATTGATTTCACTAGATTTTAGTTAGGGGTATCAGAGTAAAGGGGCTGAATATAAATACACGCCACACTTTTCAGATATTTATTAAATATGAAAACCATTTATCATTTTCCTTCCACTTCACAATTATGTGCCACTTTGTGTTGGTCTATCACATAAAATCCCCAAAAAATAAATTTACCTTTTTGGTTGTAACATGACAAAATGTGGAAAATTTCAAGGGGTGTGAATACTTTTTCAAGGCGCTGTAAAGTCCATATTTGCCAAGAATGTTTTTACTATGAAAAAAAGAAATCTATCGCAGCCACCACATCAGGGACGTAGATAAGGATGGGATAGGTGGGTCCAACCCCCCTTCAAAGAGTATTGGGGGCACCGCAGCTTCCGCTGCTCACCAGAAGCACTCACATCTGCTGCTCCTGCCACCTGTAGAATGCAGTTTGCTGTGGCTCCACCTATTTTCCTCTAGGAATCTGAGGAAGAGCCCCCCCCCCCCCCCAGGAAAAAAAATATCTATGGCCCTGCACCACATCTAGAAACTGGGTTTAGTTATTTTTTAATTCTAAATGAATGACCTGTAAGAGCTTTTCAAGCAAGTTTATCATAGTTTCACGGGCATGCAAAATGTTAAAGCTTGAGATGTGGGGTATCTATTTACTCAGCATAACCTCATCTTATCTATTTTACCAGAAATGGGTAATATACGGCATCATATGCATTTGTGTGTACTTAACCGTTTGCCTCCCGCCTACCTTAAAATTACGGAGGGCTCTCGTTCTGGGTGGATGTCATATAACGGCGCACCCAAGCGGCCGATCACGATCATGTGCCACGTTTGGGGCCCCGATCTCTGTAAAGAGCCACGGCTCTTTAACCATGTGATCGGCTGTGTCTAATCACAGCGGGTCACATGTAAACAATGAAATGCTGGTAATTGGCTCTCATCGCCTCACACTGACAGAGTGTGTGGCGAGGAGAGCCGATCAGCGGCATCTCCTCACAGGGGACATCCAGACATGTAATTAGGGCACTGATCATCAGTGCCCTGATTACAATACAGTGCGTACCCCCTACCAGTGCCCACCAGTGCCGCCTATCAGTGCCCATCAGTGCCATATATCAGTGCCACCTATCAGTGCCCATATATTAGTGCCTCCTCATGAGTGCCACCTAATCAGTACCCATAAGTGCAGCCTCATCAGTGCCCATAAGTGCCAACTCATCAGTGCCCATCAGTGCAGCCTATCAGTGCCACCTCATCAGCGCACATCAGTGAAGGAGAAAAATTACTTATTTACAAAATTTACTGACAGAAACTAAGAAAAACATTTTTTTTTCTCAAACTTTTTAAGCCACTAGCTTGGTATTGGATGGTACAACAGTAATGAAGAGGTTATTCACTGGGAAATAAAATGTGATTGTATTAAACCAGCTTTGTATTTGTATTTTAATTCCATGTTCAGGAAGACTCTCTCTATATACCAGAGATTAGTCATCACTGTGTGAGAGTTGTGATTACCCACACAAGGGTGCACAGGTTTTTCATGCATCCCTGTACAGGCAGTCCTCTTCATGTCAATTGGGATACAGCCCCTGCTCCTAATTTGATACCCATGTGGGTGCACGCCCCTGAATGCACGCTGTCTGCATTCAGAACACCTGTGCATCCCCATGCAGGTAAACATGGCCCTCGCACAAGCATGTGCTGTAGTAAAGCCGTGGGCCATATCCTAATGCTGAGAAACTGTTTCTTATCACCACCATACTGCTTCTGCATGCCTGCAGTTAACCTGTGCCAAATCTGTCTTCAATCCTAATGGTGCCTAAAATGTAACAATATGATCAAACAATTCTTCACATAATAGGATAATAAGATTGTATCCATGAATTATTTAAAGCACAACACACTTGTTACAATCTAATTGTACAGCCTCCTTTAGATCTGCCAACAATTATGTAGTGCAAGGGCCTGCCCGATTGGACACAAATCGATTGGATAAATTAAAGTGGAACTAAACCCATCGATTTAAAGTGGTTGTAAACCACAGACGTGTAATATGAACAAAGCACATCCTTCTAAACTGTGTACCACTGAGGAGGAGGAGAGGGGAAGACATGGAGCTGCAAATCCATGCCAGGGGCACAAGGATTTATCTTTTACTTCCTTTGTTTGGACAGAGCGAGAAAAGATAAGTATTTGTGAGAATAAGGGAGGATCCAGGATCCATATGTTGATTTTGAGTGTGCCATTCGGAGCATCTGGGATAGAGACCCTGGCAGGGTGATAAGCCACAGGCCTTTCTGATCTCCTTAAAAAAGAGATCAGACCAGCTGGTAAGCTGCAGTTATTTCATTGGTGGAGGATCTTTTCCTTTTGGTGTATTCCATCACGTTTCTGAGGGTGTTGAGTGCAGCGTCACCATTGAAGCATAACAGTGGACTTTTTGCCATTCATTGTGGACTTTGTGCATGCTTTATTGAATCATTTTTTTCATTGTATTTTTTTCATCTGCTCTATATCTTTATGATACCTTTCTTTTTGAGCTCAGGTTTCACACACCTTCATATATATATATATATACTTTTGTATATATAATTTCTTTCATTTAACTTTCAGTATTTATGTTGATTTGTTTGCAGGTTATTTTTTTGAGTAATGTCTAATCCTATGCTAGTTTTGATCACAACATAACCACTATTACATTTGGTTTATATATCATTAATTTGTATTAATTTTCAGCGCAGCTATTTTTTCATTTTGTATTGTATTGTGTGTATCTCACATTAAGTTGCAGCAGAGAATTTTTCATATTGTTTTTTCCACAATTAGTTTATCACTATTGTAATATTTCGTTTTGTTTTTTTATTATAATTAGTTCATATTTTATTAGACAGCACTGTTTCTCCACTATACATAAACTGTGTACCTGTCTCTATCCAAAGCACTGAGTTTGATTTCGCTCTGCAGCCTGGTTCCTTTGTTATCTGCATCAGTTATCTGTCACTTCTGACAGATTTTCCTGACACAAGAGGTAAAAAAAAAGGTAATGGAGTAGAGCTTCAGCACACAGCCTATGACTGATATCCTCAGCTGTGTGAAGGGGGTCCCTTCCCTCCAATCAGGGCTCAAAGCTCTCCTCACTGTGATCTGAAGCATTAGACTTCAGATCCCCACCCAGTGCTGAGAAAAAAAATTATTTGATCTGTGTTTATTTAGAACAATTTACAGAAGAAATGGCCACAGATAAACAGGTACAACACATGTAGGAGGATTTGTTTCATCTGTGTATCAACTGAGGCCATTTACTTCACTGGGTATATGTAGGGTTTTCAATTGCTTTAAGGGGGTCTTTCACACTGGGGCGTTTTTCAGGAGCTACAGCGCTAAAAATAGCGCCTGTGTAGCTCCTGAAAAAAGCGGGTCCTTTCACTCCAGTGTGAAAGCCGGATGGCTTTCACACTGGAGCGGTGCGCTAGCAGGACGGTAAAAAAAGTCCTGCTAGCAGCATATTTGGAACGGTGAAGGAGCGGTGTATTCACCGCTCCTATACCGCTCCTACCCATTGAAATCAATGGGACACCGCGGGGATACCGCCGGCAAAGCGCTGCTGCAGCGGCACTTTGCTGGGGGTTTTAACCCTTTTTTCGGCCGCTAGCGGGGGTTAAAACCACCCCGCTAGTGGCCGCATACCGTGGCTAAAACGACGGTAAAGCAGCGCTAAATATATCACTGCTTTACCATCGCCGCCCTCACCGCCCCAGTGTGAAACCGGCCTAACTGTTTCCCAAAACAAGGTATTCCATGAATAATAACTGGCATGATTCCTTGTGCTCTTGACCAGACCGTCAAGCCATCAAATGGCTATTGTCATAACCATGCCCCCCCTCCTGCCGCGATCCGGTGCCCTCCGTCGCTTACCGGAACCGCTGGCAGCGGCGGAGGCGATCGCGTCCTCTAGTTGGCTCAGTATGGAGACGAAATGGTCCCCCACCCGTCTCCATACAATTGCTGGGGGGAAGCGACGTCAAAAACGTCACACGTTCACAGCTCTTAAAGGGCCATTTTAAAAAAGAAAAAAATTGAAATTACATTTTTCTTTTTTTTTTTTCTATTGCAATTTAGTGTAAATATGAGATGTGAGGTCTTTTTGACCCCAGATCTCATATTTAAGAGGTCCTGTCATGCTTTTTTCTATTACAATGGATGTTTACATTCCTTGTAATAGGAATAAAAGTGATTTTTTTTTAAAACAGTGTAAAAATAAAAAAATAAAAAGGTAAAATAAATATGAAAAAAAAAAGTTAGTGCCGGCATATGAAAACGGTGTTCAAACCACACATGTGAGGCATCGCCGCGATCGGTAGAGCGAGAGCAATAATTCTAGCCCTAGACCTGTAACTCAAAACATGCAACCTGTATAAAATGTTAAACGTAGCCTATGGAGATTTTTAAGTAGAACGTTTTTTGCCATTCCACGAGCGGGCGCAATTTTGAAGCGTGACATGTTAGGTATCAATTTACTCAGCGTAACATTATCTTTCACAATATAAAAAAAAATTGGGCTAACTTTACTGTTGTCTTATTTTTTTATTTAAAAAAGTGTATTTTTTCCCAAAAAAGTGCGCTTGTGAGACCGCTGCTCAAATACGGTGCAGAAAGTATTGCAACGACCACCATTTTATTCTCTAGAAAAATTTTTTTTATAATGTTTGGGGGTTCTAAGTAATTTTCTAGCAAAAAAAAAATTTTTTTTAACTTGTAAACAACAAATCTCAGAAAGAGTCTCGGTCCCTAAGTGGTTAAAGAGGTTTCCCCTGTCACCCCTCAAATAATATATAATACATTACATATAAACAAGCACACTCACCTATGTCCACACTGCCTTTCGATCCTGTGGACCTCTTTTTAAGGCTGCCTCTGTGCAGCCAGTGTCCCTGCTCCCGCACAATCAAGTCAAAACTTTTTATACGTAATGCATTGCCTGCATCAAGGTAAAAAGCTCCCCACTATCAGTTTTACCCCCATCCCTAAATACTTACCTGGCTCCTCCAAAAATCGACCACTGTCCTGGCTGCAGCACTGCTCCTCTCACAGTAGAAACTGCTGTCAAGTCAAACTTCAGTGAGGAGGGAGCGGGGGGCGTGGCTTACTGTCACTGTGTGTGTGTATTGACGGACACAGGCTGGCTCTCAAGCACGCATGCATGGGTGCCCTCTTAGCACCTGGAGGAAGATGTAGACAGCGCTGGCGGGAAACTGCCAAAGAGGAGATAAGTTGCACAGAGCATTTAAGTATAACCTATATTATTTTCAGACAAAAAATATTATCCTTCAAAACCCTTTAATTATGTTGTCCAAGATGGAATGCATGACATCATGCACCTCGTTTTGCTCATGTACAGTATAGCATTACTGTACATTTATTCTTACTTTAAAAAAAAAAAAAAAAGCCTTCCCCTAAGATCTCATGAGATCATGGGGAGAAAGTTTTTTTTCAACAGCAAATTACTCTATTGCTGTTCAGTGTAAGCATGAGATGAAAGGGGAAGCTCCGCTTGTCTGTCTCATCCCCACCTCCGCTGCCACATTTGGCACCTTTTGGAAGGGAGCGAGTACCTGATTTTGACAGGTACCCGTTCCCACTTCTGGCTCAAGAGGACTTTAGTACAAGATCTCCCTGAAGGCAGATCCTTCAGTGCCTTCAGGGGAACCAGGAAGTTGATGCAAAAAACCCAAAACATTTTTTTTTAATCGGTGCTGGATGGTTTCACATCAGCATTTAGAGATGCGAAACTTTGTAAAACGGGGAAAACACTTTAAGAGCCCTTTCACACTGAAAGCGTTACCACGTTAGCGGTAAAGCGCCACTAGTTTTAGCGGTGCTTTACCGTCGTTTTAGTGGCGCTTTTCGGACGCTAGTGGGGCGCTTTTAACCCCCGCTTGCAGCCGAATAAATGGTTAAAAGTGCCCGCAAAGCGTCGCTTCCCTGCCCATTTATTTCAATGGGCAGGGGCGCTTTAGGAGCACACCATTTCTAAATGAAAGCCCCAATGTGAAAGCACTCGGGCTTTCACACTGGGACTGCAGATGAGGCATTTTTAAGGGCGCTTTACAGGCGCTATTTTTAGCACTAAAGCCCCTGAAAAACACCTCCAGTGTGAAAGGGGTCTAAAAGAGTTGTAAAGTCTCAAGGTATTTCACCCTAATGCATTCTATGTATTAAGGTGAGAAACCTTCTGTGCTGCATCTCCCCCGGAGGGCCAGATGTGGCCCTTTGCTTGCCTTTATCTGGCCCTTGGGGCACTATTCCTCCCACTGATATGAGACACTATTCTGCCAACTGACATGAACAATAGGGCACCATTTCTCCTACTGATACCAACAATAGGGCACCATTTCTCCTACTGATACCAACAATGGGGCACCATTTCTCCTACTGACATCAACAATGGGGACCCATTTCTCCTACTAACACCAAGAACGGTGCACCATTTCTCCTACTGATACCAACAATGGGGCACCATTTCTCCTACTGAGATCAACAACGAGGCACCATTTCTGCTACTGACACCAACAACGGTGCACCATTTCTCCTACTGACACCAACAACGGTGCACCATTTCTCCTACTGACACCAACAACGGTGCACCATTTCTCCTACTGAGATCAACAATGGGGCACAATTTCTCCTACTGATACCAACAATGGGGCACCATTTCTCCTACTGAGATCAACAACGAGGCACCATTTCTGCTACTGACACCAACAACGGTGCACCATTTCTCCTACTGAGATCAACAATGGGGCACCATTTCTCCTACTGACACCAACGATGAGGCACCATTCCCCTACTGAGACCAACGATGGGACACTATTCCTCCTACTAGTACCAAATGTGGGGATGTTTACTCCCACTGATGCCAAGAAAATTTCCACCCCCGCTGTCCACATTTTGGCCCCCTAAAGTTTGAAGGACAATAAATTGACCCTTTGTTTAGAAAGTTTGGAGACCCCTGATCTAGAAGATCCCTCTGTGCCTGCGTAGCACACAACTCATAAAAATATCTAAATAATGCATAAGTAAAATAAATAAATAAAGGTAAATAAAATGGTGAAGTCTTCTCTAACAGTGCCATCACCCAGGTGCTGTCATGAGGTACCTCTCCAGTGACAGCCCCTCTTCTCAGGTCCTCCTGGACCCCCCTCTATTCTGTACTCAACTGCTTTCGCTGCAGTCCAGCTCCACTCTCCTGCTCCTGCACCATTCCCCCCTCTACCTGGCACTCCTCCTTATCCGTCCCCCGTTCTATCTGCCGTGCTCCCCCCCGTGTCGTTCTCCTCTTTACAGGAAATCCCCATCTTTCCCGGGAGTTGGAACTGACCGTACAGCTGTTCCAGAATTGATGCATACAGCCGGCTGTCTCCCCCTCCGCGTCTCTACGAAGTGGAACAGTCCAAGCCGCAGACTAGATGAGAGTTCTAAATAACCTGTGACGACTGTACCAAGTGTTCTGTCAGAAAGGGGGGGGGGGAGAGCGGCTGAAAAGCAAAGATCAGCTGCAGAGCGGAGAGAAAGGAAAAAAGGGGGTGTGACAGAGAGGAAAAGGGTGCAATGGTTAGGGATTCAGGAGAGGGATGAAGAACACGGAAGACCAGAAAGAGGAAGTGGAAGGGAAAGCAGAAGAAGCCCTCTGTGCTTAATACATGACGGGATAGGGAAGGCAGGAGAGTGATGAAGATATTATCGGCACAATGCTGCCACTGTGTTAGGTGCCTCCATGAAGGAGACACTACAGAGACATGTTATGTAAGGGGAGCTGCAAGGTCAATGGATGAGAGAGACACGTCATGAGGAGGAGGCCAGCACTGAGGAGGAGGCCAGGAATGAGGAGGAGGCCAGCACTGAGGAGAAGGATGCTGCTCTGAACACCATACAGCACATTAACTCAGCAGCTGCTCCAGAGGGATTGGGATAGTGGCTGAGCCATTCTTTCTATAGCACCTGGTCTCATCCCGGACTAATAATAAGTCACAGGAATTAGGAGCTTTACCCTATTTAGTTCAAAGCTGACACATGACAAAAACATGAAAATTAAACTAGTTTATTTTCAGGCCTAGTGCACACGGAACCTAAAAAAAAAAAAAAAAAAAAAAAAAATGCTTATAGAGGCATTGTGCTTTTTTTCAGCCTTTAAAAGCACCTTTCTGTAAGCCTATGTGCACATTCACATAGCGCCATCAATTCACACCGTGCTTTACATATGTCAATATGGACCAAAACCTCTGAGGAATGTTTCCAACACCTTTTTGAATCTATGCTACAAAGAATTAAAGGTTTGTGTTTTTTCACCCTAAAGTGGTGTTCCACCCAAAAAAAAAAAAAGATATGAATGTGCCTAAAAAATTTGGAAAAAGATTTGTTTTTTACTCACCTCTAAATGGCTGTGGCTAGGGGGTCCCTCGTAGTCTGCCTCCTTCATTGCCTGGGCACCGACATCACTTCCTCTTGGCGCAGGAAGGGCTCAGCTCTGCCCCCTCCCTCTTGCCAATCATCTGGGACACGTGACAATTCCCTGATGATTGCGCAGCCAATCATGGCGCGCGGCGCCGCCGAGCGGAGGGGGAGACGAGTGGGGCTTCAATCCCCCGCATCGCTGGACCCTGGGACAGGTAAGGGTCCGATTATTAAAAGTCAGCAGCTGCAGTATTTGTAGCTGCTGACTTTCAATTTTTTATTTTTATGTGGGAACCCTGCTTTAACCACTTGACATCAGTGCTATGGCCGAATGATGGCCACAGCGCAGATCAGAATTCCTGGGAGGCCATCATATGACAGCCTCCCCTGTGCACGCTCCCTGCGCACATCCTACAGGGAGCGCGCTGTGATCACTGAGACTCGGGGGGATCAGCGATCCGAGTAAGGGGCCGGTCCCGGCCCCTTACCATGTGATCAGCTGTCAGCCAATGACAGCTGATCACATGATCACAACAAAAGCTCGGTGATCATTTTTTTTCTCCTCACGCTGACAGCGGAGGAGAAAAAAAAAGCCGATCACCGGCTCATTTTAAAGGGACATTGATCCCGAAAAGGAAGAGGCAACTATGCCTCATGTATGCCACCTGTCAATGCCCACAAGTGCCACCTGTCAATGCCCACAAGTGCCACCTATTAATGCCCACAAGTGCCACCTATCAATGCCCACAAGTGCCGCCAATCAGTGCCACCTAAAAGCGCTGCCTATCAGTGTAACCCATCAGTGCCCATCACTGCCACCTATCGGTGCCCATCACTGCCGCCTCATCAGCGTACATCAATAACGGACAAAAATTACCCATTTTAAATTTTTTTTATAACAAAATTTTTTTTTTAAATTTGGTCTTTTTTTAAAAATTTTAACAAAAAATTAAAATCGCAGAGGTGATCAAATACCACCAAAATAAAGCTCTATTTGGGGGAAAAAATTATAAAAATTTAATTTGGGTACAGTGCTGTATGACCGCGCAATTGTCATTCAAAGTGCGACAGCGCTGAAAGCTGAAAATTGGTCTGGATAGGAGGGGGGTTTAAGTGCCCAGTAAGGAAGTGGTTAAAGCATCCTATGCCTCTTTTTTAGATGTGTTGTTTACAAGTTAAAAACATTTATTTTTTGCTCGAAAATTAGGCAGTGCAGCGGTCTTACAAGCGCACATTTCTTTGGAACAAATACACTTTTTTGAATTAAAAAATAAACAGTGAAGTTAGCCCAAGTTTTCTTTATATTGTGAAAGATAATGTTACGCCAAGTAAATTGATACCCAACATGTCACACTTCAAAATTGCGCCTGCTCGTGGAATGGCAACAGACTTTACCCCTAAAAATCTCCATAGGCAACATTTCAAAAATTCTACAGGTTGCATGTTTTGAGTTACAGAGGAGGTCTAGGGCTAAAATTATTGCTCTCACTCTAACAATCTCGGCGATACCTCACATATGTGGTTTGAACACCGTTTTCATATGTGGGCGCTACTCACGTATGCGTTCGCTTCTGCACGTGAGCTCGCGGGACAGGGCGCGCTTAAAAAAATTTTTTTCTTATTTTATTTACCTTTTATTTTTTATTTTTACAGTTTAAAAAAAAAAAATGGTGTCACTTTTATTCCTATTACAAGGAATGTAAACATCCCTTGTAATAGAAAAAAAAGCATGACAGGACCTCTTAACCACATCAATACTGGGCACTTTCGCCCCTTCCTTCCCAGACCAATTTTCAGCTTTCATCGCTCTCGCATTTTCACTGACAATTGCGCGGTCATGCTACGCTGTACCCAAATGACATTTTTATCATTTTGTTCGCACAAATAGAGCTTTCTTTTGGTGGTATTTATTCACGACTCCAATTTATTTTTTTTGCGATATAAGCAAAAAAGAGCGGAAATTTGGAAAAAAAACAATATTTTCTTTATTCTATTTTAAAAGAAATCCAATAAAATCTAATTTTGTCATAAATTTAAGCCAAAATGTATTCTGCTACAGGTTTTTGGTAAAAAAAATCCCGTTAAGTGTATAATAATTGGTTTGCGTGATCACGGACAGATGTACGCAAATGATCATGTACAGATGTGCGCAGGGGTCACGGACATATGTGTGCAAATGATCATTGGGACGTGTGATTTTACTGTTGTATATGTGGGGGACATGTGTTTTGGGGATCATTACTATGTGGGGACATGTGTTTTGGGGACATGTGTTTGGGGGACATGTGTGTTTACTGTGTGTTTTACATTTCTAGTGACGTGTGTTTACACTACACTGGTGATCAGTGAGTAAAAAGCTGTAAAAAAAACAGCTAATACTCACTGATCACCAGCCGGCTGCAGAGATCCGCTCTCCTCAGCGATCACTTCCGTGTGAGGAGAGGAGAGCCAATCGTCTAGCAACTGGCTGTTTGTTTACATCACATGACGGCCGTGATTGGACGCGGCCGTCATGTGATCAGGAGGGCCAATCACGGAGCCCTCCTGCCGTTCTAAGATGCGCCGTGAGACAGGTGGGGGCCATCTTCCCCTCACTCGTCTCAATGCCCAGCCACAGAGAGGACCGGATCGTCTCCGCCGCTGCCGACGGCTCCGGTAAGCAGCGGAGGGCACCGGAGCACGTCGGGAGATGGGCCCTCTCACACGCTCGCTCTCTGGCCAGGGTTCTCGGCTCTTGATTGGATAGACTAATAGCAGCGCAGCCGTTGGCTCCCGCTGCTGTAAATCAAATCCAATGACGCGGGGGCGAGGCCGAGTCCTGCATTCGGCGTCTATGGACGCCGAATGCTGGACTCGGGAGCGCGCCCGCAAGGTAACCCCTGGTAGAGCGCTTCTCCCAGGGGGTTATCTGATGTGGAGAGGAGCCGTGAGAACCGCCAAGGGACCCCAGAAGAGCAGTCTCGGGGCCACTCTGTGCAAAACGAGCTGCACAGTGGAGGTAAGTATGATATGTTTATTATTTAAAAAAAAAAAAAAAACCTTTAGTATCACTTTAAAGGGGTTGTAAAGGTACATTTTTTTTTCACCTTAATGCATTCTATGTGCTTGTTGTTATTCGGTCTCTCACTGTTAAAATAGATCTACCATTAAAATTATACACTTATCATTTTTTTGTCAGTGGGCAAACGTATAAAATCGTCAGGGGATCAAATACTTTTTTCTTCACAGCGTAGTGTGTTACCAATTGTTTTCTTGATGACTATGGTCCCAGCTGCCTTGAGATCATTGACAAGATTCTCCCGTGTAGTTCTGGGCTGATTTCTCACCGTTCTCATGATCATTGAAACTTCACGAGGTGAGATCTTGCATGGAGCCCAAGACCGAGGGAGATTGACAGTTATTCGCAAATGTTTCTTCCCCTTTCACACTGGGGGCGTTTTGCAGGCGCTATAGCGTTAAAATAGCGCCTGCAAACTGCCTTAAAACAGCTGCTCCATTCATTCCAGTGTGAAAGCCCGAGGGCTTTCACACTGGAGCGGTGCGCTGGCAGGGCATCAGAAAAAGTCCTGCCAGCAGCTTCTTTGGAGCGGTGAAGGAGCGGTGAACTCACCGCTCCTCCCCATTGAAATCAATGGGGCAGCGCTGCTATACCGCTGGCAAAACGCAGATACGGTGGCGTTTTGCAGGCGGATTTAACCCCTTTTCGGTTTGCGCTTTTTTCAATGTGAAACGTGTAAATATATGTTAAAGGTGTAAAAATATTAATGAACAAAGCAAACAAAAAAAGTTTTAATTATTAATAGTTTATAAAATAGAAATAGAAATATATATATATATATATATATATATATATATATATATATATATATATATATATATATAAATCACCAGGAAAATAATTAAATAGAGAAGGAGAATAAGGAGTTAAAGTGGTTGTAAACCCTTACAGACCACTTTAACCTACAGGTAGGCCTAGATTAGGGCTTACCTGTAGGTGCAAGAAATATCTCCTTAACCTACACTGTTAAGGAGATATTTTCCTAAAAACGAGCACTCAAAAACGCTGCAGACAAAGGTGCAGGCGCACTGAGCGCGCCGTTAGTGAAGGCGATCATGCCGTCACTGACGGGTCCCACGCACATGCGCCGGAGTGACGTCATCGCTGCTCTGGCCAGTCACTACGGGTATCATGGCGGCGACGGAGGAGGTGAACGAGGGTCGCTTCGGGGGCTTCGATCTCAAGTAAGTAATTCATAATGAGCTAGTATGCTATGCATAATCATAATCATAGTCAGTTAGCCAATCAGGAGAGAGAGGGGGCGGGGTCTGAATGGACACAGGGACACAGTGACTTGGCTCGGGTGCCCCCATAGCAAGCTGCTTGCTATGGGGGCACTCGACAGGAGGGAGGGGCCAGGAGCACAGAAGAGGGACCAAAGAAGAGGAGGATCTGGACTGATCTGTGCAAATCCTCTGCACAGGGCAGGTAAGTATAACATGTTTGTTATTTTTATAGAAAAAAAAAACAATCACTTTAAGGTGAAAAAACTTCTGTGCTGTAGCTTCCCCCCAGATTCACCCATTTTCTTACCTGAGCACCGTGCACGAGCAATGTGACGATCTGTCATTGGACAGATTGATAGCAGCAGGAGACATTTGCTCCCGCTGCTCTCAATCAACTCCTGTGATGCGGGGGCCGCACCTAGTCCCACTTTCTGTGTCAAGGGACGCAGTAGCGGGACTCGAGAGCGAGCCTGCACTGGTGCCTCCAGGGAAAGCGGCATTCTGTGGGGGCACCTGATGAAGGGGAGGGGCCTGGAGCGCCACTGGGGGACCCCAGAAGAAGAGGATCGGGGCTGTCCTGTGTAAAACGATTGCACAGAACAGGTAAGTTTATAAAAAATAAAAAATAATCAAAGGTTTACAAACACTTTAAGGCCAGGTTCACACTGATGCAAATTTTTAAATTTTTATGCGATTTTGATCCATTCCGAATGCATAAATTCGGATATCACCTTAAATAAAATTGTTATCAGTTAAGGCCGTTCACATCAATGCGGTGCAATTCTGATGCAGCTAAAAACAGGGTTATGTGTGCGTTTGATCCGGTGCGAATAGACTTCAATTTGCATCAAATTAGAATGATAGAATTGCACTTGACACACAAATATCGCAGTGTGAATTTGCACTGCAATCGCACTCAGAAACTGATTTATTTCGCACTGCAGTAGTGTGAACTGGGCCTAAAGAACCTTCTGACAACACTTTTCTGTTAAGACCCCTTTCACGCTGAGGCAGTTTTCAGGCGTTTTAGCGCTATAAATAGCCTCTAAAAAGCGCATGAAAACTGCCTCCCTTTCTTTGCAATGAGTACTTTCACACTTGGGCAGTGCGCTTACAGGACATTAGGAAAAGTCCTGCAAGCAGCATCTTTGGGGTGGCTTGGGAGCACTATGAAATGAATGGGCAGCACTTTAAAAGCGATTTGAAAGCGCTGCAAAAATTGACTTTTTTCCTTTTTTCCACCCCGTTAGCTCCCGAAAAGAGCAGCTAAAACCCTGCTAAAGCACCACAAAAATGACTGGCGCTTTAGCAGCGCTGCACTGTGAAAGGGGTCTTATATATTGGCCATAAGAAAAGTACTGCATGTGTATGTATTAAAATGGCAATATTCACGCTTAATAGGAAAGTTGTTAGCACAGGTTAGCACAAACATTAACATGACCCCTGTAACCACTCCATTCATATGTTTAAATCTACTACGGTAACTTTTAAAGCCTCATGTGATGCAGTTTTCAGAGCTTTGGTCACAGTGGCTTTGCAGATTGCACAAGTCTTTCCTGGCAGCTGCAAGGAACATGGGTAATGTCATGGCCAGGGAAAGGGAGAAGCTTTGTTTGTCTGGCACTGAAAGCCTCCGACGTTCCCAGAAAGGGTTTAAAATAACAGCAATAATTGCAGGACAAAAAGAGGTCTATATAGGAAGGGTAGGATTATGTCATGCACAGGTATATGGATTCATGCCTGTGGGGCTGCAGAAATACAGAGGGGCGTTTATTTATTCTGTTCTACAGCAAAACAAGGCTAAAAAGGAGCAGTGAGACAGACTGTCCAGCAGATTTACTGCAAGGTTACAGATTGATTCCTAAACTTCTGTATCTCTAAATTAGCACTGCAATGAAACCTGGTCCTAACCACTTCCTAACTGTGCATCAATTTAAAGTCCAGGATTACAGACACAGGGGTCGCAAAAACACAGGAAAGCTGTTTCATACTGTAGACTTAAAGTGCTTAAGGTGACATTAAAGTTTTTTTTTTTTTTTTGTTTAACCACATCAATACTGGCCACTTTCGCCCCCTTCCTTCCCAGGCCAATTTTCAGCTTTCAGCGCTCTCACATTTTCAATGACAATTGCGCAGTCATGCTACACTGTAACCAAATTACATTTTTATAATTTTGTTTTCACAAATAGAGCTTTCTTTTTGTGGTATTTATTCACGACTCGACACAACTGTTTTTTTTTATTTTTTTGGGATATAAGCGGAAAAAGAGCGAAAATTTGGAAAAAAAACTATATTTTCTTTATTCTATTTTTAAAAGAAATCCAATACAATCGAATTTTGTAATAAATTTAAGCCAAAATGTATTCTGCTACATGTCTTTGGTAAAAAAAATCCCGTTTAGTGTATAATAAATGGTTTGTGTGATCACGGACAGATGTACGCAAATGATCATGAACAGATGTGCGCAGGTGATCACGGTCATATGTGTGCAGATAATCATTGGGACACGTGATTTTACTGGGACATATGTGGGGGACAGATGTTTTTGGGGACATGTGTGTGGGGACATGTGTGTGGGGACATGTGTTTTTGGGACATTGTGTTTTAGACTGTGTGTTACTATGCTGGTGATCGGTGTGTAAAAAGCTGTAAAAAACAGCTCATAAACAATGATCACCAGCCGGCTGCAGCGATCCGCTCTTCTCTCCTCACTGACAACTAATGTGTGAGGAGAGGAGAGTCGATCGCCTAGCAACCAGCTCTCTGTTTACATCACATGACGGCTGTGATTGGACACAGCCGTCATGTGATCAGGAGGGCCAATCACAGAGCCGTGTCCGGGTGACACCAACGCATCAGGATCACGCCGCTGCGCTGGCCCATGCGCGTGTGATCCCCCTCCTTCTGAGGGACATTCCTGAACGTCCACTCAGAAGGGGAGAGCGCCCACCCGGCCGTACATATGCAGTGGCAAGGTGGGAAGTGGTTAAAAATAACAAACATGTCATACTTATACTTATACATATTTGCACAGAGCAGCCCAGATCCTTCTCTTCTCGAGTCCCTCGCCGACGCTCCTTGCCCCTCCTTCCTGCCGAGTGCTACCACAGCAAGCAGCTTGCCTATGGGTCACACAAGCCGAGCCGCTGCTATGTGTGTCCATTCAGACACGGAGCCATGTCATCTCTCTGCTCCCAGCCGCACCTCAAACATTCTGCACGCTGTGAGGGCGGAAGAGTTACATAGTTACATAGTTAGTTAGGTTGAAAAAAGACACAAGTCCATCCAGTTCAACCACAAATTAAACAAAAAAAAAAATATATATACATATATATATATATATATATATATACATATATATATATCATACAATCCCATATACCCCATTCTATACCCACAGTTGATCCAGAGGAAGGCAAAAAAAACCCCAGCAGAGCATTCTCCAATTTGCTAAAGCAGGGGAAAAAAATTCCTTCCTGATCCCCCGAGAGGCAATCGGATTTTCCCTGGATCAACTTTACCTATAAATGTCAGTACCCAGTTATATTATGTACATTTAGGAAGGTATCCAGGCCTTTCTTAAAGCAATCTACTGAGCTGGCTAGAACCACATCTGCAGGGAGTCTATTCCACATTTTCACAGCTCTTACTGTGAAGAAACCTTTCCTTATTTGGAGATGAAATCTCTTCTCCTCTAGACGTAAAGAGTGCCCCTTGTCCTCTTTGTTGACCGTAAAGTGAATAACTCAACACCAAGTTCACTATATGGACCCCTTATATATTTATACATGTTGATCATATCCCCCCTTAATCTCCTCTTATCAAGGGTGAATAAATTCAGTTCCTCTAATCTTTCCTCATAGCTGAGCTCCTCCAGGGGTGATTATAGTTGGGCTGAGAGAGATGTCATCTCTGCTCACCAGCCTGCTTCTCTAATTAGCCCGCCCGCTTTCCTCTCTGATCCACCGGTGCCTGTAATTGTTTTTTTATGCCGCTCGGCCCGGCTGCAAAGACGCTACGGCCCGGTAGTGGGCCGCGGCCCAGGGGTTGACGACCCTACACCATTATTTAGCCATGCACAAATATTTTCTATGATAACATTTTGGAGCCATAGTTTAATACTGTCACTCTCCCTATATTTCCAAAGCCTAACTAAAACATTTTTTTGATGATGTCACAGACAGCAATATTATTGCATTTGCTTAAAATCTAATCAGACTTTTTCCGATCGTGTGTAGAGAATTCCGACACACAAAGTGCCACGCTTGCTCAGAAGAAATTTGGAGATGAAAGCTATTGGCTACTGGCCTCTAGGTAGTGCCATTGTACGTTTTCTACATCACCTCGTTCGAAACGATTGGATTTTCTGACAACTTTGTCCGACCGTGTGTGTGCAACACAAGTTTTGAACAAAATCCGTCGGAAAAAATCAGACGGATTTTGTGGTCGGAATGTCCGACCGTGTGTACGGGGCATTAGACTTTTGACTAAAATGCCATTTTAGTTTTAGTCGTATTTTAGTCATCTCAATTTTTTCATTTTAGTCGACTAAAATAGTATTAATTTAGTCGACTAAAATGTTTTAGCCGTTTTAGTCGAGGAAATTAACACTGATGTACACAAAGCTAGTTATATGCAGAGCATAGGCGCCACCTACTGCCCCTTTCTGGTATAGCTTTAGCTGCCTGTTTAGTTATATATTGTAATTTCTTAGAATGTGTTAATAAAGTTGTTAGAAACTAGAGTATTCTGGGAGACTTCTCTAGAGGAAGTGAGTCAGCCATCATTGTAAGTAATTACTGTAAGGCTGTTTCTTCAAACTCTTGCCATGACCCCTCAGAGAGCTTAAAAAGTGTGTTTTTGTCATCCCATTCTGTGTTATTGAGCAGTGGTCATCAACCCTGTCCGCAGGGCCCACTAACAGGCCAGGTTTGCAAGATAACTGAAATACATCACAGGTGATATAATTTGCTGCCCAGTGATTGCAGTATTCTAGTCTGCATCTCCCCCCCGGGGTGGGGCACACCGGACAGATTCCACCGATTCCCACCCGGGTCAAGAGGCGCCGTACGCCTTGCGAGACGTCACACGTTGGGAGCTCCCCTCCTACTGGTTCTGCTGGCCAAGCATGAACACCAGAGGAGAGGGAACAACCTGGGAAGGGCGCAAAAGCGCGCGGAGCCTCCAATGACCGAGTCTAAGGATAAATAAAAGTCAAGTTATAACTTGATGTTTTTTGGTGGGTAGAGCAGTTTAGAGCAGCTGCAAGAGAGGTAATGGTTAACCTCAATATGCAGTTGTTCCAACCAGGGGGGGGGGGTGACCAAGACATGTGATGATTGAGTGTGTGGAGGGGACTGTGCAATTGCCCAAGGGGATCTAAAATAAAATAAACAACAGACAAAAGGACCAAAAACCAAAGCAAGTGCAATGATAGAGGTTCCCCTCCAAAGAGGAGAAGAAGGGAATAAAAGTGAAGGTGCACAGTGTGTGGGGGGGGGGGGGCTGGGATGGGTGTGTGTGGTGTATAAAAAAAATCAAACAGTGGAGAGGTGAAGAGGGGGGTATGTGGGGGATGACGTGGAGTGAAGTGAAGGGAGGAAAGGAGATGATCCTTACCCTGTTCCCAGTCTCCCCCTTCCTCTTGTTCCCCTCCTCATCATCTCCTTTCCTCCCTTCACTTCACTCCACGTCATCCCCCACATACCCCCCTCTTCACCTCTCCACTGTTTGATTTTTTTCATACACCACACACACCCATCCCAGCCCCCCCCCCCCCCACACACTGTGCACCTTCACTTTTATTCCCTTCTTCTCCTCTTTGGAGGGGAACCTCTATCATTGCACTTGCTTTGGTTTTCGGTCCTTTTGTCTGTTGTTTATTTTATTTTAGATCCCCTTGGGCAATTGCACAGTCCCCTCCACACACTCAATCATCACATGTCTTGGTCACCCCCCCCCTGGTTGGAACAACTGCATATTGAGGTTAACCATTACCTCTCTTGCAGCTGCTCTAAACTGCTCTACCCACCAAAAAACATCAAGTTATAACTTGACTTTTATTTATCCTTAGACTCGGTCATTGGAGGCTCCGCGCGCTTTTGCGCCCTTCCCAGGTTGTTCCCTCTCCTCTGGTGTTCATGCTTGGCCAGCAGAACCAGTAGGAGGGGAGCTCCCAACGTGTGACGTCTCGCAAGGCGTACGGCGCCTCTTGACCCGGGTGGGAATCGGTGGAATCTGTCCGGTGTGCCCCAGAGGTGTGGACGACGCCCCTCTCCATGCCATAAACCCTCCAATGGGAATATTACAATTTCTACTTTCAGGATATACACCATTGTGGTAAATATAAATCCTAATATGCATTGTTACATGGAGCTCTGTATACCATATGAGCTCACGCTTACTCTGTAATTGTACTCATCACTAACACTGACATTCCATCCCTCTCTGTTTAGCAGACTTTCTTTCCCTCTGAGGAAGACCCCTTTTGGGTTGAAACGCGTCAGGGGTGAGCAGCACTCTTTTTTGACCTTCGGGTCTGTGTCTTTCCTTCTGTGCAAGGTAATACATAAAACCTGGCCTGTTAGTGGGCCCTGAGGACAGGGTTGATGGCCACTGTTATAGAGCATTGTTTCTTTACCATCAGCAATATTGTACTAATTGATGTTTGTTTTATTAATTTGTATTTTCACCTGGCTTATTCCAATAAATGTATGATCAAAGAAAAATGGTATCTGAAGTTTATAGAGCAAGAAGAACAACATCTAGTGAGGATGAACAGGTAGGCACCAATCACTTTTGTCTAGTGTCTAGTGTCTTTTGAACAGTCTAAAGAGTTTATTAACACCAGTGAACTCCAGTGAGAGAGGGTTAGGGTCACAGGATGCCCCAAAAATACAGCAAGAATCACAGCCTTCAAATACGTCAGAAAAAACCTTTAGGCTGAGATGGCACTCTGTATATCAGTACTGAGCGAACAGCAGCAAAACCCTATTTACAGCCTTTCAGGAAACAATCTTGAAGCCAAGCAACAGCCAGCTTCCCTTTTTATTGACAGACAGCTCTGGCCAGGACAGGCAGTGCAAGCTGTAGTCCCCAAGCTTGGGTTAACCTGTAACTAGTGATCCCTAGACAAAGTTGTGATGACAAAATGCATTAAGATGTGGCTGTGGTGTGGGGAACGCATGGATATTGAGACTAATATTATCGTTTAATATATTGTGGAAGTTGGACATTTTTATTTTTTCATGCGTGGACACTTGTTGAATTTTTAAGCTTTTGAATATTTTTTTAATAATTTTTTTCTATTTTATTTTTTAAATTTTATATATATATATATATATATATATATATATATATATATTCATATAAAATTCATGACAGCGCCACTGTACTTTATTTTATTGGAACCGGTACACTTGTAACATAAAAACTATATATGTTAGATATTCCTATACAGAATATTAAAACTTAATTGTACAATAGGTCAACTATTTCGATCGGAAATTCCGTTCGTCTGTAGCAATTCCTACGCATGCTCGGAAAAAATTTGATGCATGCTCGGAAGCATCGAACTTTCGCTGATTTTTTTCTCAGCTCGTCGTAATGTTGTACATCACCGCGTTCTTGACAGTCAGAATTTGGTGTGACCGTGTGTAGGCAAGACAGCTTGAGCGGAATTTCGTCGGGAAAACCATCAGCGTTTTTTCTGACCATAATTCCGATCGTGTGTACGCGGCATCAGAACTGAAGTTCTCAGCCTCATAAACCGACTGCAGAAGAGATAATTTTCCTCTGAGAACTGCCGAGAACTGAACTTAGAAAATAATTCTCAGTTTAATAAACGTACACCTTAGTTTCTTCAGCAGATGTTCTTCAATTATTAGCAGGATGATCATCCACATTCTGTATTAAAGATCTGCTTGCTGACCTAATGCTTATGCACATGGGTGTACATTTTGGCTTGTGAGCTGAAAAGAGAATTCTGCATCACTGCATAAAGGGCTAGCTTTGGCAGTACTTACCGAGCATACAATTTTAGCAGATGGAATGTGGGTGTGATGCAATAATGTTGGCATTATTTGTTAAGAATGATATGAATGCAAGGTAGAGAAAACATTCAGTATAAATCAATTGGGGAAATGGGGATGGAATGGAAAACAAACAAATCACTAACATTGTGGATTGTTACATTAAAGAGACTCTGTTGCTAAAGAGATTATCAGTTTAACTGTCCTCAAAGAAGAAGGCTCAGGAGCCATTTTATTGCAGAAATAAGCCAGGACATAGGAATGTAAACATTGGGAGTTTTTTTTAGCCAGGATTAATGGAAGTTTTTAAAAGGCTTATAATGGCATTTGCATTAAAGATTTTTTTTAGCGGCACAATGTATTTTAAACTACTGGGGCCCCTGTCTGCATGGGCCAGTTTATGTAAAAGGTTAACTTAGCTTTTAAAGAGACCCTGTAATAAATGTAGATGTCTGCAGGGAGCTAACATCAAAATAGTGGAAATGTAGGTGCCAACAGGTTCAGACACCCTCATATATGATTAAAAAGTCCACCTTTGGAACATCTTAGGGCCTGATGAAAGAGTGCACATGCCCGATGACTCTGAAACGCATCGCAGCTCTGACTCCGGTGATGTCATCCTGCCGATGCCACGTCTGACGTGTGCGTGCTATCTTGGAAGTGTCTCGCTGGCTTCCACCAACATCCCACGGCGTGGCAGCAGACCCTGGCGGCTCCTCTGCGTCTACCTCAACATAGCATCCCGGATTGACCTTGTTTGATGAACCTTACACTTACCTTGTTTTGTAAGTTGCCAATTGGCATTCTATTCTCCTAAAGCTGTTTACAGTCTGCACTTAAGGGTGCTTCTCCATTTGTTTTTGTGGTCTGAAGGTAAGCTAACACCACTGTAATGAGCTCATCTGGCGGAGTCTACTCAAAGTCTCTGACAGCTCCTCTGAATCTGCATCCTCTGAATGGCAGGGCTGCGGCTGACAGAGGGAGCCTGCTTGGAGACAGCTAACCGTAATGGCTGCTGGAGGCTGTTCTAAGAAGTTTATGACAGTAACTGGACCAGTGTCTCATATAAAAAGATCTGACACTCCTGGAATTTTTGGATTCCTGTTAACCTTTCACCATCTATAACAAAAAGAAAAAGGAGCACAAGAAGAGCAAGTGGGGAACTAGTACTGTTTATGCCATTTTTGCTGAATTGAGAGAAGTCTTCAAATTGAAAAGTGAGATATTGTGATAGGGTCTCTTTAAACATAAGATAACAACTGTCCTTCAACAGTGTTTCCCAGAATATATGCTAATTAGCCTTGTGTTTTGGATGAGCTGGATATCAAATAGAGTAGGTAGTAGGTTAGTCACCATACATTTACTATTTAAAGGGGGGAACAAAAAAACACTCTATGCAATTACTACTATATACACAATAGCATCCCCAAGCCTATCAGCTTTTAAAACTATGCCTTCCTTCAGCCAACACATCTGTAGGCCATGTTAGCAATGACAGAAGCCTGCCAGAAAAACGCAAAAGCTTTTCATGGCATTGTTCTGTCTTCTCAATAGGGTGAAACAACTATGAGGAAAAGCACCCCCTAGCGCTACAGAAGGAAGCACCATCCTTTTCCCGAAGGCCGCGCATGTGCTCTCTGTCCCTCCCTTTGCAACAGCCAACAAGTTGACAGGAGAGAGAGCACACTGCTCATACGCTGCCCTTGGGAAAAGAATAGTGCTCCCTCCTAAAGTACTTAGGGGTACCTGTTCACCAGCTGCTCCACTCTAGTAAGAAGACAAAATAGAGGTACAGTGGTGTGAAAAAGTGTTTGCCCCCTTCCTCATTTCCTTTTCCTTTGCATGTTTGTCACACTTAAGTGTTTCGGACACATCAAACCAATTTAAACAATAGTCAAGGACAACACAAGTAAACACAAAATGCAATTTGTAAATGAAGGTGTTTATTATTAAAGGTGAAAAAAAATCTAAACCATCATGGCCCTGTGTGAAAAAGTGATTGCCCCCTAAACCTAATAACTGGTTGGGCCACCCTTAGCAGCAACAACTGCAACCAAGCGTTTGCGATAACGTGCAATGAGGCTTTTACAGCGTCCTGGAGGAATTTTGGCCCACTCATCTTTGCAGAATTGTCCTAATTCAGTTACATTAGAGGGTTTTCGAGCATGAACGGCCTTTTTAAGGTCATACCACAACATCTCAATAGGATTCAGGTCAGGACTTTGGCTAGGCCACTCCAAAGTCTTCATTTTGTTTTTCTTCAGCCATTCGGTGGTGGACTTGCTGGTGTGTTTAGGATCATTGTCCTGCTGCAGAACCCAAGTTCGTTTCAGCTTGAGTACACGAACAGATGTCGGACATTCTCCTTCAGGATCTCTTGGTAGACAGCAGAATTCATAGTTCCTTTTATCACGGCAAGTCTTCCAGGTCCTGAAGCAGCAAAACAGCCCCAGACCATCACACTACCACCACCATATTTTACTGTTGGTATAATGTTCTTTTTCTGAAATGCAGTGTTCCTTCTACGCCAGATATACTTGGACACACACCTTCCAAAGAGTTCCACAGAATGTTGTCCCAAAAGTCTTGGGGATCATCAAGATGTGTTGTGGAGAAATTGACTTTGATGTTCTTTTTGCTCAGAGTGGTTTTCTCCTTGGAACTCTGCCATGCAGGCCATTTTTGCCCAGTCTTTTCCTGATGGTGGAGGCATGGTGGAGGCATGAACGCTGACCTCAACTGAGGCAAGTGAGGCCTGCAGTTCTTGGACGTTGTTGTGGGGTCTTTTGTGAGCTCTTGGATGAGTCGTCGCTGCGCTCTTGGGGTAATTTTGGGCTGCCGGCCACTCCTGGGAAGGTTCACCACTGTTCCATGTCTTCGCCATTTGTGGATTCCCAAAGCTTTGGAATGGCTTTATAACCCTTTCCAGACTGATAGATCTCAATTACTTTCTTTGGGTCTCGGCATGATGTAGCTTTTAAGGATCTTCTGGTGGACCTTACTGTGTCAAGCAGCTCCTATTTAAGTGATGCCTTGATTGTGAACAGGTGTGGCAATAATAGGCCTGGGTGTGGCTAGAGAAATTGAACTCAGGTGTGGACAACCACAGTTATAGTATGTTTTAACAAGGGGGGCAATCACTTTTTCACACAGGGCCATGATGGTTTGGATTTTTTTTCACCTTTAATAATAAAACACCTTCATTTACAAATTGCATTTTGTGTTTTACTTGTGTTGTCCTTGACTATTGTTTAAATTGGTTTGATGTTCCGAAACACTTAAGTGTGACAAACATGCAAAGGAACAGGAAATGAGGAAGGGGGCAAACACTTTTTCACACCACTGTATGTTATCAGAAGATAGTTTTTTTTTTTTTTTAAAAAAATATAACCTTTTTTACTTTAGTGTAAAAATTAAAAAATATATTAATCAGATCTAGCGTTATTTTCCAGGAGGGCTGCAATATAAGCCCTACCCTGAAAATAAGCCCTAGTTTAAAATGCTCATCCCCAGTTCATCCCCAGTGTGAACTGAGTTAAAATGCTTGTAAAATCCTATAATTTACTATAATATATATATAATGTACGATGTGTGTGTTTCTGTAATATAATTGTGCCAAATACCTTTGTTATAGAGCCACTCTGCGCTTCTGTGACCTGCTGGAGCTCTCTTCCCCGCAATTTTATTACAGAAACACACACATTGTACATTATATATTACTGTAATATAGTAAATTATAGGATTTTACAAGCATTTTAACTCCGTTCACACTGGGGATTCCTGACAGGAAGGGAAAGAGAGGGGGAGAGAAGACAGCACATTACATGGTAAGACCTACCCTGAAAATAAGTCCTACTGTGTCGTTTCTTGTCAAAATTAATATAAGACCCGGGCTTATTTTTGGGGAAACACGGTAGTACAGAAGCAAATAGGTTTCACCTATTTATAAATGGCTGTACATCTTTCTGAATTACTGACCCTGAAACAATTAGACCCCTTTCACACCGAGCTGCCTAGGGCGTCAGCAGTAAAGCGGCGCTATTTTAGCGCCGCTTTACCGTCGTTTTAGCGGCACTATTCGGCTGATAGCGGGGCGGTTTTAACCCCCCGCTAGTGGCCGAAAAGGGATTAAATCCGCCCACAAAGCGCTGCCGGAGTTGCCGGCAGTATCGCAGCGCTGCTCCATTGATTTCAATGGGGAGCAGCTGTGGAAAGCGGTGAGTTCACCGCTCCTTCACTGCTCCAAAGAAGCTGCTGGCAGGACTTTTTCTGACACCCCTGACAGCGCACCGCTCCAGTGTGAAAGCCCTCATGCTTTCACACTGGAGTGAATGGAGCCGCTTTTTTAAGGCGCTATTTTTGGAGAAAAGTAGAAGTAAATTTCTCCTAACTCCCATATTATTCTCACGAGCAAGGCAGTGCCAACATATGGCTGTGAGAAACATTTGTGAACCGTTAGTGATTTTCTGGGTTTCTATGCGGATGCTGCATAAATGTGGTTATTATTTAAGCAAGTCATAATATTAATAAATATAATCTTTTCACAAACACTATTGGACCCCTTTCACACCGGGGGCATATTGCAGGCGCTATAGCGTTAAAAATAGCGCCTGCAAACCTCCCAAAAACAGCTGTTCCATACACTCCAGTGTGAAAGCCCGAGGGCTTTCACACTGGAGCGGTGCGCTGGCAGGGCGTCAGAAAAAGCCCTGCCAGCAGCTTCTTTGGAGCGGTGAACTCACGGCTCCTCCACCGCTGCTCCCCATTGAAATCAATGGGGCAGCGATGCGATACCGCCAGCAAACCGCCGCTCCGGCATCATTTTGTGGGCAGATTTAACCCCTTTACGGCTGCTAGCGGGGAGATAAAACTGCCCCGCTAACGGCCGAATAGCGCCGCTAAAATGACGGTAAAGCGGCGGTAAAAATACTGCTTTACCGCTGACGCCCTAGGCGGCTCGGTGTGAAAGGGGTCTAAGGCTTGGTTCACACTGGTGCAATGTGATTCCTGTGCAGGTTCCCGCATCGCACCTGAATCGCAGGCGGTTCACACTGACATTTGCAAACGGCTGCGAGTGTCAATGTAAAGTTAATAACACCCCCAGATCAGTTTGCAAAGCGAACTGTAAAATGGTACAGGAATCGGATCGCTTGGATATGAACACCCATGCAATCCTATTCCAGTGCGGGCCAAAAAAAGGGTCCTGCACCATTCTGGTGTGAATGCAATGCGATTTCATCCATACAGTTTGTATGGCTGAATTTGCAGCGCACAGACATCGCATGTGATGTGCACAGCAATGCAGTGTCTCTGATCGCACCATTGTGATCCCAGCCTCATACAGAATGCTACATGCCCCCAATTTATTTTATTTGTTCTCTCATATTGCACTAGAGATATGAACATAAGAAACTGTTGGGCGCTATGAGCATCAAGAACCTGTAGGAATTCATCATGTGCAGCACATAAAATGTGTAGTTATATTTTATTAAGTGTTATAGATGACCGTTTGTGAGAGAGTCAACATTTTAATCATCTTATGAGCTATAATGAAACTCCAAAGACATGCTGGTAGGTTAATTGCATAGCTCCCAATTGTCTCTGATTTTGAGGGACTGTCCCTGATTTGGAACAAAGTCCCTCTGTCCATCTTTCCTCCTCATTTGTCCCCTATTTTGGTCTGATCTATATAGTTGTATATAAAATGCACTATTTAGCTTTCAAAAAGTGTTTCCCAGTGCAAACCTTTCATCAAATTTGTAAATTGCTGCATTTGTAAATCTCAAAAGCCAGTATAAAGTATATTACTAGTGGTAAAAAAAAAAAAGACTTGAGGGTTTGATCTTTTTGTTGTTGTATATTTGTCCTTTAAGTGGGCATGGCAGGGGGTGTGTCCTATGCCTACATACTTTTGCTAATAGGTGTCCTTCGTTCCCACCTCAAAAAGTTGGGAGGTATGTCATTGGCCCTAATATGTATATGTAGAAATGTTAGGTACCTTAGATTGTAAGCTCCATGAAGGCAGGGACTGATATGAATGTGCAATGCATATGTAAAGCGCTGCGTGAATTGACAGCACTATATCTTTTTTTTTTTTTTTTTTGGTACCTGAAATAAAATAAAAATAAATTTAACAAATGATGGTAAAAAGCAGGTAATCAAAAGGTCTGTGTCAATAAAAATCTTAAATATATAAAACAAAAAAAAATGGAAACCAAACTACTTATGTGCAGCCTCAGGCCCATGACTATTGTGCAATGCAGCTGATAATTCAGAACATCTGGCTTAGAGATTTCCTGTAGGGTCAAAATCATCAGCATTTTCAGGGGTGGCTACCATATCCTATGTTGAAAGCCATAAGCCCTTTTCAAAATGGCATTGCCTCACATCCACATAAAAAGCCACTGCTTTATTAGGACATAAAAAAACAGAAACCACAATATGTGCTGTCAGTAACCCATCAAAATTATACCCTAGTTTGGGTCTTTGTTGCAGGGACAGACAGTCAGTGCTAGCCAAAGTACTCTTCCTATCACAACACCTGCAGGTTCACGCCTGCCTTGCATATGTTAAAATGTGGCCCTGGGTAAGATATTGCCAAAGACTAGCAGATGGGTGGGGTATTCTGAAAGAATTATCTTAATTGCAAGTTTATGAAGGACAACAATGGCTACTTTAATGTTTAACCACT
Source organism: Lithobates sylvaticus (assembly GCA_028564925.1). NCBI lineage: Eukaryota > Metazoa > Chordata > Amphibia > Anura > Ranidae > Lithobates > Lithobates sylvaticus. Next base: position 211,956,711 of record CM053027.1, on the reverse strand, counting down.
TGACCACTGGTCACTTAAACACCCTTAATAACCAGACCAATTTTTAGCTTTCGGTGCTCTCACATTTTGAATGACAATTACTCATTCATACAACACTGTACCCATATGAAATTGTTGTCCTTTTTTTCACACAAATAGAGCTTTCTTTTGGTGGTATTTAATCACCGTTGGGTTTTTTATTTTTTGCGCTATAAAAGAAAAAATGACTGAAAATTCTGTAAAAAAATTATTTTTTCTTCTTTCTGTTATAAAATTTAGCAAATTTGTAATTTTTCTTGATAAATTTTGGCCAAAATGTATACTGCTACATATCTTTGGTAAAAATAAGTACAAATTGGGGTATATTATTTGTTCTTTGTGAAAGTTATAGCTATGGTGCCAATATCTGAAAATTGATCACACCTGAAGTACTGACGGCCTCTGTACTCATTTCTTGAGACCCTAACATGACAGAAAAGTACAAATACCCCCCAAATGACCCCTTTTTGGAAAGAAGACATTCCAAGGTATTTAGAAAGAGGCATGGTGAGTTTTTTGAAGTTGTCATTTTTCCCACAATTCTTTGCAAAATCAAGATTTTTTTTTTCTTTTTTCACAAAATTGTCATATTAGCAGGTTATTTCTCACACACAGCATATGCATACCACAAATTACACCCCAAAACACATTCTACTATTACTCCTGATTATGGCGATACCACATGTGTGAGACTTTTACACAGCGTGGCCACATACAGAGGCCTAACATGCAGGGAGCACCTTCAGGCGTTCTGGAGCACCCAGGCCAATTCTGACATTTCTCTCCTACAAGTAAAAATCATAATTTATTTGCTAGAAAATTACATAGAACCCCAAAACATTATATATGTTTTTTTAGCAAAGACCCTAGAGAATACAATGGCGGTCGTTGCAACTTTTTATCTAGCACTGTACTTGCGCAGCAATTTTTCGAACGCGTTTTTTTTGGAAAAAAAATGTTTTGTGCTTTACAAAAAACAAATCTGTAAATTTAGCCCAATGTTTTTGCATAATGTGAAAGATGAAGTTACGCCGAGTAAATAGATACCTAACATGTCACCCTTCAAAATTGCACACACTCGTGGAATGGCGCCAAACTTCGCTACTTAAAAGTCCCCATAGGCTTTAATTTTTTTTACTGGTTACATGTTTTGAGTTACAGAGGAGGTCTAGGGACAAAATTATTGTTCTCGCTCTAACGTTCGCAGCGATACCTCACATGTGTGGTTTGAACACCGTTTTTATATGTGGGCGGGACTTACGTATGCGTTCACTTCTGCATGTGAGCACACGGGGACAGGGGCGCTTTAAAAAAAAACTTATTGTTAATTTTACTTTATTTATTTTAGTTTGACACTTTTTTCCCCCCAAAAATATTTTTGATCACTTTTATTCCTATTACAAGGAATGTAAACATCCCTTGTAATAGGAATATGACATGACAGGTCCTCTTTACAGTGAGATATGGGGTCAATAAGACCCCACATCTCACCTCTAGGCTGGAAAGCCTGAAATAAAAAATAAAAAAGATCCTGGCTTCGATCGTAGCGAGTATCGCAGGGTATCGCAGGGTATTTCAGAGTATTGTTGGGTATTTCAGAGTATTGTTGGGTATTGCAGGGTATCGCAGAATATCGCAGGGTATGGCAGAGTATTGTTGGGTATTGCAGAGTATCGCAGAATATCGCAGAGTATTGTTTGGTATCGCTGGGTATTGCTGGGTATTGCAGGGTATTGCAGGGTATTGCAGAGTATTGTTGTGTACTGCTGGGTATCCATCCATCCATGCTCAGCCATCCCTCCATACCCTGCAATACCCAGTAATACACTGCAGGCTATTGCTGTGTATTGCAGGGTATGGAGGGATGGCTGAGCATGGATGGATGGATCGGTGGTGACTGCAGAGCAGGCTGTGGGCACTACAGATCCCGCCCACAGCACTGCTGCCACTGATCCCTCCCCCTCTCCTCTCACACTGTACCGATCGGGGGAAGAGGGAGGAACCGGCGTAATCAAATGAAGCCGGTTTGCTTACATGTGATCACTCCGTCATTTGACGGAGCGATCACGTGGTAAACGGCCACGATGAGCGGCCGTTTACCGTGATCCATGATCCGTCGGGTCCAGAGGAGATCACGGATGTTCTCGAGTGCACGCCCCAGGGAGCGTGCAAGAGGGGAATTCTGTGAGGCCGTTAATTAACGGCCTCTCAGAGTTAAGCAACCGCTCTGTAGCCGGTTGTGGCCGGTTGTTAACTGGTTAATGTTTAATGTTGTGCATTTGGTACTGTCCTGGATGAATGATCCCACTATATTGGTTGTACAAAGAGATTGCATAGGCCTAAAAAGAATCTGCATGCAAGAAAATTCTGCAGGCGGTATTATATGACATTATTCTGTCTATCTTTTGCCTATAGGAAAGCATGGTTCTGCCCCTATGAGGGGGCATGGGCACCACAATAAGCAATGCATCTTTACACCCTTCAGGGTTTCCCACGTCTTTCCCAATCCTTGCATTGCCCTTCTCTTCATGTAAAAGGACTAAAAAAAGATATCCTGACAATACTACAGTTTCAATGCATTTATTACTGAAGCTTGCAAGTAATGTTTGCAAGCTTCATTCACACAGGAGCCATTCTCTGTGCTCCAGGGTGAATTCTGGATGTCACACCGATAGCTAGTTCTGTGAATTTACCAAATAAAGCATCTGTGGTGGGGGGAAGCCCTGAGCATAATAGGTAGAGGGGAAGCCTCGAGGATAAGAGGTATGATTAGGGTATTTTAGATGAATTCTCTATTTTAATTTTTTTTTTTTACATACCATGATTTTGATTTGGAAGTTCAGCAAAACATCTACAGTATATTGCATGAGGACATACTTACAGTCTATTAACATTATATTAAATCAGATAGAACCTAAATGCCACCATACGGGGCCTGTGTCACAGGCTTTTGCTTACTTTGGAACTGCTTCTTTCTCTATACAATGAGAATGCAGAAGCTTGATGCCTTATCTCAAACTGATCCTAAATGAAAGCTGTATTTCCCTATCCACACAAAGTTCTCACTATGTGCAGTTACCTGCATTTGTCCTCATGGATAAACATGGGGGGTAACTGCAATGACACACAAAAAACAATAGTTTTCTGTGTGTCATGTTCACACAAGCACAATGTTTCTCATGTTTGTCACCACAGAGCAAGAGCAGCGGAACGCGCTGCTGTGTGGTGACATGAATGAATGTCACTTTTGCACTTCTTATAAAGTAAAAAAAAGGGAGCTATGTGATATGATAAAACATGCATCACACCACTCCTTGCAGCACAGCTCTGCTGTCCAAAAATGTTGCTGGCCACACCAACTGTGGCACGCGGGGTTACCTTTTGCACGGAATGCGCTCATCAATGCCCGGGACCAATCAGAGACTGCAGTCATGTGAAGGATCTAACATTAAGGGGGAGGTCCACCCTAAAAAAAAATGCATAAAAAGGCTCCAGAAATGGCTGTTGCTAGGCAGATCGTCCTAATCTGCCTCTTCCTATTCCGCAGTGATCTTCTGTATTCTCCTCCTAAAGTTGTCTTCTGGGGAATGGGGCGCGGTGTGTTGTGGGAACTGTGTGTGTCCCACACATGGGTCAGGACACATTTTGGACCTCATTTTCAAACAAAATATGGACATTAACATACTAGACAACATACCGCTACCATGGACAGACCACCACGCAATCAAATTTGAAATCGCCACCAACACCACCCTCCAAAAACCGAACCAGTCAACAACAACACATTGGACCAGATTGCATAAGAAACTACACTCTGAAATCTTCAAAACCACATTATCAAACAAAATAGCAATGCTAAATCTAAACCACTCAACAGAACAAACACTCAAGGGCAAGGGCATTACTACAAACAGCAGACTCAGTCGCTCTGAAACGTCGAGCACTCATCCGCAGCAAAAATTCTGGACGGTTTAATGGCACTCTTACTCTACTGAAATGGAAACACAGAATAGCTGAAAGAGCCTGGAGAAGAAATTCTACAAATGAAAATCACACAAACTACAAAATACTCACCAAGAAATATCAAAGCAATCTTCAAAGCAAAAAAATAACATTTTTCAAACACCCTCTCAAAAGCCTTAAACCGCCCACGTGAACTTTTCAAACTAGTCGCCCAGACTATGAACCCCACCTGCCTTGAGCCCCCAGCAAACGAAACTCAAGAATACTGCAACGAGTTAACGGAGTTTTTTATCGACAAAATCGACAACATTCGGAAAATAATTCAACAAAAAAAAACAACCAACCTTATTCAACCAAAGCAAGGAGAGGATATCCACTTGAACATCACACAATCACCAAAATTTTCGCTGACCCGATTATCACTGATAACACCAAAAACATCATCAAGAGCCTCCGAGACAGCACATCACCCAATTACATAATTTTCACCAAACTTCTGAAAGAATGTTCCGACATCTTGATTAGATTTGATTTGATATTGGATTTGTATTGCGCCAAATGCGCTCCATCTTGGCCCCTACTATAAAACATCTAGTAAATCAGTCATTCAAAGAAGGGATTGTTCCAATCGCCCTCAAGCAAGGCATCGCCAAACCACTCCTAAAGAAACCCAACCTCGACCCCAAAGATCCTAACTATCGCAGATAGATAACAAGCCTGAACACCATCTCCAAGATTATGGAGAAAGCAGTAGTACAACAGCTACAACTCCACCTGGACACACACAAACTCTTTTTTTTATAATTCATCTTTATTAAACATTTTCTTTCATCTTACAAAGTTATATACATTAGAAACAATCTCATATTTGATTCTTACTTTTGAGTGTGTGCTCCTCCAGCCACCTCCTCCCCCCTCCATTTCCCCCTTTCCCTTCCTCCCCTACCCTACTTCTGGGGGAGGGGGAAGGAGAAAAAAAGGGGTAGACCCGAGGGTCCATTTTCTCTCTTCCCTCTGTCTCCCCTCCCCCCACCTCTCTGTTATCTCCTCTCAAATGTGCCTCCCCTCTATTCCTTTCTCATTTATTTGTGTTTGTGTACATAATCTTCTCTCCTTCTCCCCCCTCCCTTTCCCGTGACTTTCGTGCTAGTGCTCCCCTGTCCCCTTGTCCCTTCCTTTTTCCTCCTCCCCCTCTATCCCTTCTCGTGGTGTCCTCTATTACCAATTTGTGTAAATTATCTGGGTCTTCTATTCTCTATTATTACCCTGCAGTGTTTACTTTCTATTGTTCCCTTCTTCCCCTCCCTCTGTGTTTTTAACTATTATTACATGATTAAGCAAGGCAGCTAGGGGGCCGGGAGAGAGCGGAGAAGGGAGAAGAGAAAAAAAAAGGGGGGGTGGGTAAAGGAATTACAATAGCGGAAGGAGCTCACCCTCATCCTCATATCCACTCATTTCTTGTTCTCATTACTTTTCCATACATCATTTACATTTCATTAAAAATTAAGGCCTACAGGTTGTGGAAGTTACTCTATCCCTTCTCTTTTTCTTCTTTCTAGTCTTACTTAATTATTGGCAATTATTTCTTTCTCTATCTCTTGTACGTATTTTCCCCAGTCGGCCCATATATTCTCATATCTGTCTGATTTATTTTTAATCTTATATACCCATCGTTCTGCTTCTCTTATTTCCTCTACCTCCTTTTTCCAGTCTTTCATTGTGGGGCCTGTCACCTGTTTCCACCATCTTGGTATCAATCTCTTCAATAATTCAATAAATGTGGTGTGATACTGTTTTTATATTTCTTTCTGGATTCCATAGCCCCGTGGAACAGGCAATGCCCGGGTTCCAACTCTATCCTTCCCCCTGACATCTTCCTGATCCAGGGGGCTATGTCCTCCCAGAATTTCCTTTATTACAGGGCAAGTCCACCATATGTGAAGATATGTTCCCTCCTCCCCACATCCTCTCCAACATCCCTTTTCTCCTGTGCCATACATCTGTGCAAGTCGTACCGGTGTTCTATACCATCTAGACAAAAATTTAAAAGACATCTCTTGAATTGAGGAGCTTATTGAGAGGGAGTGCGTAGCTTCTATCAACTTCTTTATTTGTGTTGTAAATGTACACTCGAGTTCCCTTTCCCATTCTTTAATAAAATAGGGTATAGTTTTTCTCTCTTCACTCTTGATCAATTTATACATCTGAGATAATAGGTGGTCTGATTTTGTTAATTCCCTGCATGTTTTTTCAAATGGTGTTAAAGAATCCTGGGTTCTCATTTGCGATTCTATCTTCTTAAAGAAGATCCTCATCTGATTATACCTCCATCCTGCCATTTTCATATTTCCTTGTGTTGTTTCCATCTCACTTTGTGAACGGAGGGTTTCCCTTGGGGCGTATCTGAGACACATCGTGTTTCCCTCTGATTCCCATGGGCCCAGCGTCCCTTTCTCATCCCCTGGGGGAAACCGTGGATAGCCTCCTAATGGGGTTAATGGGGAAATTTTTGGTGCATATGCACAAACTCTTGGACCTACTGCAATCAGGCTTCCGCCCAGGCCATGGCACAGAAACGGCACTTCTAAAAATAAGGGACAACGCCCTTGAAGCAGCTGATGACGGAGAATCTTGTCTTTTGGTACTGCTGGACCTTAGTGCAGCGTTCGACACAGTAGACCACAATACTCTTCTCATCCACCTCAAAGAAGTGGCAGGAGTTACAGATTCAGATCTTCCATGGTTCGCTTCCTTCTTAGGAAATCGTTTGCAGACAGTGAAACTAGGAGCCTTCACTTCTGAAACTCTGGCAATTTCTTATGGAGTCCCTCAAGGATCAACCTTGTCACCAGTACTCTTCAACATTTACATTCGTCCACTCTTCAAATCGTATCTATGCTTCCATTTATACGCTGACGACACTCAACTTTACTTCCGCATCACCGGACAAAAAGACCAATATCAGAAACTAGAAAAATGTCTCACAGTGCTTGTAGCTGCTGACTTTTAAAAACATTTTTTTTTTTCGCTGGCCCACTCCTTTAAGGCAATTCCACAACTTAGAGATGAGTCTTTACACTGTGTGCAGTAAAAGTGCAGAATTCCTCTGACAAAGTACTGTCCCATGTTGCTAAACACTGTAACTTGGTAGATGTTGCATTAGGAGGGACATGCTGAGCCCGCGCCCACTCCATCAGTCCAGCATACCTCTGGTACCTCACTCCCAGTAACAGAATGGGGTCCCGCCATGCACAAAGCGCAGACCTCATGCATGCACTCATAGATCTCCGTAACTAGAGTTTGGATCTGGTTGCTATTGGATACTGAGCAGTAGGGAGGGGGCCAGGCTACCGGAGGACATGTCACCTTACCAGGTACTAAGCCTAAAGACTGGTTGGTTGATGTCTTGAGCTTACATAGTTACATAGTTGGTAAGGTTGAATAAAGGCACTAGTCCATCCAGTTCAACTTGTGTTGGTGTGTGTATTCATGTCAAAAATAGTTTCCCATATCCATGTATACTGTGTTCGCTAAGATGCCCATCCAAGAGTTTTTAAAACTATGAATACTTCCTGCTGTCAACACCGATTGTGGAAGGGAGTTCCACATCCTTACTGCCCTGACAGTGAAAAAAACCCTAAGGCAGCTTAATGTTAAACCGCTTCTCCTCCAACTTATCTAAAAAAAAACTTTAATAATGTAAACATAAAGATCTAGTTCACACTCACTGATTGCTCCAGGTTCACTGATTGGTTGCTAGAGGTCACTGCACATCATTACTTCTTATTGATTGGTTGCTAGAAGCTACTGCACATTATTATAGCTCACTGATGGATTGCTAGAGGTTACTGCACCTTTTCTACCGCTCACTGATGGGTTGCTAGAGGTTACTGCACATCATTACAGCCTATTCATTGGTTGCTAGAGGTTACTGCATGTTATTACCGCTTACTCATTGTTTGCTAGAGGTTACTGCACATTATTACCGCTCACTGGTGGGTTGCTAGAGGTTACTGCACATTATTACTGCTCACTGATTGGTTGCTATGGGTTACTGCTTATTATTATCACTCGCTGTTTGCTCACTGGGTGGCAGGGCAGTATTATGGTGTTTGATGCAACTGTTGGAGTACAGTTGGTTGGATGGCAGGATGTAGTTTGGGGTGATGGTGGCAGTATTAGGGAGTATTAGGGAGAGGCTAAGATCATTTCTCCCCTATAATTATAGGGGGTAGGGTGATAGGATGCCAGAGGTGGGGTACAGGAGGAATGAAGATAATAATGACAGGATGTTGGGGATGTTGATGACAATAGGCGTGGTGGTAGGATGTCAGCAGTGGGGTACAGGGGGGTGAAGATGAGGTGGGGTGGTAGGCAGCTGACAGTGGGGTACAGGGGATGAAGATATTGATGATAATGGGGGTAGGGTGGTGGATGCTAGAGGTGGGGTACAGGGGGGATGATGACGGCAGGGGGGTGGGGTGGTAGGAAGCTGGCAGTGGAGTACCAGGAGGGATTAAGATGAGAATGATGACACGGATGGGGTGGTGGGATGACAGAGGTGGGATACAGAGGGATGATGGAGATGTTGATGAGTGGGATGTCGGCAGTGGGGTACAGGGGGGTGATGAGGATGATGTGGGGTGGTAGGCAGCTGACAGTGGGGTATGGGGGGGATGATGAACACGTGGGGTGGTAGGCAGCTGACAGTGGGGTACAGGGGAAGTTGATGATGTGGGGTGGTAGGCAGCTGACAGTGGGGTACAAGTGGGGATGATGATGATGATGTGGGGTGGTAGGCAGCTGACAGTGGGGTACAGGGGGGAGATGATGATGTGGGGTGGTAGGCAGCTGAAAGTGGGGTACAGGGGGGAGATGATGATGATGATGTGGGGTGGTAGGCAGCTGAAAGTGGGGTACAGGGGGGAGATGATGATGATGATGTGGGGTGGTAGGCAGCTGACAGTGGGGTACAGGGGAGATGATGTTGATGTGGGGTGGTAGGCAGCTGGCAGTGGGGTTCAGGGGGGGGGGGTGATGATGTGGGGTGGTAGGCAGCTGACAGTGGGGTACAGGGCGGATGATGATGATGTGGGGTGGTAGGCAGCTGACAGTGGGGTACAGGGGGGATGATGATGTGGGGTGGTAGGCAGCTGACAGTGGGGTACAAGTGGGGATGATGATGACGTGGGGTGGTAGGCAGCTGACAGTGGGGTACAGGGAGGAAATGATGATAATGTGGGGTGGTAGGCAGCTGACAGTGGGGTATGGGGGGGGATGATGAACACGTTGGGTGGTAGGCAGCTGACAGTGGGGTACAGGGGGGAGATGATGATGATGTGGGGTGGTAGGCAGCTGACAGTGGGGTACAGGGGGAGATGATGATGTGAGGTGGTAAGCAGCTGGCAGTGGGGTTCAGGGGGAGGGGTGATGATGACGTGGGGTGGTAGGCAGCTTACAGTGGGGTACAGGGAGGGGGTGATGATGATGTGGGGTGATAGGCAGCTGACAGTGGAGTACAGGGGGGATAAAGATAAGGATGATGATAACAGGGGTATGGTGGTGGATGCTAGAAGTGGGGTAAATGGCGATGATAATGACAGGAGGCAGGGTGGTAGGATGTCACAGGTGGGGTAGGGGATGATGATGACAGGGGGTGGAGTGGTAGTCAGCTGGCAGTGGGGTACAGCAGAGATGATGGTAGGGTGGTGGGATGCCAGGAACAGGGGGATTAGGATAAGGATGGAGATGATGACAGGGATAAGTTGGTAGGAAGCTGACAGTGGAAAGTATTACAGGAGGTAGGATGCCAGGAACAGGGGGATGAGGAGGATAATGATGATAGCATGGGGTCAGTAGGTGGCATCATATGCCGGATTGCATGCATATCATCACTCAGAGCAGTGTGTGTGAGGTCACAGGGGGGGAAGACAGTGGTAATTCTCAGGGAGGGCCCTCAGTTAGGAGGAGATGTCATGGGTCGGGATGTGTCATTGTCAGGCACGGGCAGGACTGTACCTTTTGAGGCTGTTAGTTACAGACTGGCTCCTGGATGATCACCGGGCGTCAGCTCTGACAGGTCCTCCTCCATTTCAGATCGTCCACCTTGCAGAGGAGACCGGGGAGCCAGGGGGAGCTGCTCAGCCACTGCAAGCATTATCCAGCCAAGCTCTGCACATAGCCGGAGTCATAGATCTGCGGTGCATGGCAGGAGGGAGGAGCCAGGGGAGAGGAGTACATGGCTCCACCCACTGACCCTCCGATCTCGGGCAGTGGTCAGTGACATTCCACCCCTGGTTGGGGAAAACGAGTTGCGGCCCCAGACGCAAGTCGGGGACACCGACCAGGGGACATTCCCTGCAACTCCCACACGCGCGAGGCCCCTGAGAGTGTGAGGCCTTAGGCGGCCGCCTTATTTGACTAATTAGAGAGCCGCCTCTGCAGGAGGCTACAGGCCCAATCTACCCCAGCTGTGCATGTCACCAGAAAGTGATAGCCGGCTATAGAATCCAGAATAGTGACACAGGAACCTAAAGAGCTTTGAAGACTTTGGCTTCTAGGAAGACAGCGCACAGACGTCATGGACTAGTATGTCTTTCTTAAAAGCCAGCAGCTACACTACTTGCAGCTGCTGACTTTTATTTTTGTATAAACAAGGGAAGTTCCTCTTTAAGGCATCTTTATTTAGATATAATCTTTATTTTATTTTTGGATTCCACTGTTATGGCTTTGCTACTAATGTTAGAGTTACGGCTCTGTTAAGATGGTGCTAGTACAGCCATATTAATTTTAGTGTAATCATGTAAGTGAAAAAAATAAATGACTTTATAACAACTGTTGACAGTTGTTATAAAGGTCTTTTATACAAATAATTGCCATCTTTTCCTTTTTGCTTAAGCCTGTCAAAAAATAAAGATGTCTAATGTTTTCATCTTCCTCCCTTGATACATATATCTGGCTTTTTTCCTTTTCTCATCTCTTATGCCTATGTAACCTGTGATTACACTTCCACCTTCTACACTCTACCCAGGTGTGCCAATGAATAATACACAAGCTAGTGGTAGCCTTCCCTTTTAATGACAGCACGTTTGACATTCCTTGCTTATTTTCCTATTACCCATATTCTAAATCCTAGATGCTTTTTCCTATGAAAGCATTAGGAAGATCTATTTTTGATTTATTTGACAATATCGCCATGCTATACTGACTATAAACAGACAATTGTTGACATTCAGTTTTTCACAGAATTTGTTACTATACACAGTTTCCAAATACAACAGTTTTATTGCAGTCTTCATGTATGAGCATGTAAAGCTCCTCTGTAAAATCTCTCCTTGTCCCTCCTCCCCCTTCTTATCCTTCTTTTACCATCTGCCCATCAAAGCTGTCCTCTTTTACTACCTGCACTCCAGCACTAATACCCAACCCCTGTCACTCACCTGCTGGGCTTGGTGCCTGCAGACTGGCTCTCTTTTTGAAAGGAGATTTGCTTCCGGACATGTTGCTTGGATGTCAGTCACCTGTTGTTTTTTTTGTTTTTTTAGGGTGAATTGTACTGATGATCTTTTTGGGATTGAAATGAGCAGTTTGTGTGGACCTCAGTGCCTTTATGTGTAGCAGCTGCAGAAACAGTGAGAGATGTCAACTAAAGTGCCAATGTGCAGATCCGTGTCCTTGTACTGCATAGCAAGCCTTGCAGTGTGACAGCAGAAGCAACAACAGGGAGAAATGGCAGCAGTGTATGTGCATATGAATTTTGTGTGTGCTGGGAAACTAGTGTTTATTGCAGGCTCCTCCTTTTCTGCATGCAACAGTGTGAGGGGCTGCTACAGGAGATGGGGATCTGTGTATGATTCCCACGTTGTATAAATGAAGCCTTTCAATTCTCAGCCTTTGCCCTTCCTGTGTGCATTGCAGCACTGTCCTCTGTAATTGCAGTGCTTCGTTCTTTCACTGTCTTCAGATAAACTAATCAGATGTATGCAGATATGTAGCTCCTGTACTTCACAACTACAAAGGGACTGTTATTAATAACAGGATGGTCTAAAAAAATCTATCTGTATCGTATACCTAATAATTACACGTGACTGTCTTGCAAAATTGATCTTTTTGGGCTTGTTGTTTATCCTGCCCATTTGTGTAGTAGGAACCCAACAGAAGGTCTAGTACAGTAAAACTTCGGATTGCAAGTAACGCGGTTTACGAGCGTTTCGCAATACGAGCTGTTTTTAAAAAAAAATCCTGACTCGATTTGCGAGCGTTGTCTCGCAAGACGAGCAGGATTCAAGCCTCTGGGATGTGTAGTACCGCATGTGGCCAAAGGTGCGCGGGCGCCAGTGACTCAGTTCCCAAGTGTCTCCAAGTGGTCTCCGATCATCTCTGCGTGTTTCCGAGTGTCTACGGCACCCCCCCCCCCCCCCACCTCTGGCCACATGCAGTACTGTATACACTAGCAGTGACACTGGAACAAATTATATGAGTTTCCATTGATTCCTATGGGGAAACTCACTTTGATATACGAGTGCTTTGGATTACAAGCATGCTTCTGGAGCAGATTGTGCTAGTAATCCAAGGTACTACTGTACTGAATATACTAATATACCTTGGGGAGAATTCACTAAAGCAGCTTTGCATAGTAACCAATCGGCTTTCAAAGCTGGCCATAGACTATACAGATCTTGGCTAGTTCAGCAGGGACTTGCCGAGATTAAAACCATGTATGGGCAGGCTGAATGTACCCAAGCTGATTGATCGATCAACTTGGGTACAACCAGCCTGTCGAATTTTACATGTAATTGTTGCTAGCGGCCATTATAGCCACTAGCAGTAATCACTGTGTTCACCTTGCAGGGATGGCTCCCTCCACCGGGAGAATACAATGGCTCCAAGGGATTCCCCCATCAACACTGACTGTGTTGATGGGGTAATCGAGCGATTTTCTTTGCTGCAACCCGTGGTTGCAGCAAAGAAAGTCGCTCTGTCTATGGCCTGTGAAAAGTGATTGTAAAGGTTAGTTTTTAAAAAAAAATAACAAACATATCATACTTACCTGCTCTGTGCAAGGGTTTTGCACATAGCGGCCCCGATCCTCCTTTACTGGGGTCCCCGGCGTCGCTCTTGGCTCCTCCTCCTCATCGAGTGCCCCCACGGGTGCTCCCGAGTCCTGCTGCTGCATCCATTGACACAGATAGCAGGACTCGGCCCCACCCCCCGGCTCCCTTGTCACTGGATTTGATTGACAGCAGCGGGAGCCAATGGCTCCTGCTGTTATCAGTTTATCCATTGAGGACTCAAGACAGCGGCTGGAGCTGCTGGGCTTGTTCCCATCGCTGGAACAATCAGGTTCAGGTAAGGAAAAGGGGGCTCTTGGGGGCAGTTGCACCACAGAAGGTTTTTCACCTTAATGTTTTTCACCTTAATGCATTAAGGTGAAAAACCTTGAGACTTTACAACTCCTTTAACTTCAGCCTACTCAGTTAAAAGGAGTGTAAAGCTAGATTTTTTTAAAATAGAAATAATAAACATTGTATACTTAATGCTCTGTGCAATGGTTTTTCACAGAGCGGCCCGTACATCTACAATGGATATAAAAAGTCTACAAACCCCTGTTAAAATATCAGGTTTTTGTGATATGAGACAAAGATAAATCATTTCAGAACTTTTTCCACCTTTAGGCTGCTTTCACACTGGGGCGGTTTGCAGGCACTATTGCGCTAAAAATAGCGCCTTCAAACCGACCCGAAACAGCTGTTGCTGTGTCTCCAGTGTGAAAGCCCTGAGGGCTTTCACACTGGAGCGGTGCGCTAGCAGGACGGTAAAAAAAGTCCTGCTAGCTGCATCTTTGGAGCGGTGAAGGAGCGGTGTATTCACTGCTCCTATACCGCTCCTACCCATTGAAATCAATGGGAGACCGCGGGGATACCGCCGGCAAAGCGCCGCTGCAGCAGCGCTTTGCGGAGGTTTTTAACCCTTTTTCGGCCGCTAGCGGGGGTTAAAACCACCCCACTAGCGGCCGCATACCGCGGGTAAAATGATGGTAAAGCAGCGCTAAATATACCGCTGCTTTACCGTCGCCGCCCGCACCGCCCCAGTGTGAAGCCGGCCTTAATGTGACCTATAAACTGTACAATTTCATTGAAAAACAAACTGAAATCAAACTGAAAAGTTAAATATGGTTGCATAAGTGTGCACACCAGGGACGTTCAGTGAGGTCAGTTGCTGGTGAGGCACTGGCTAGTATCACAGGCAGATACACACAGGTTACATACACCGCGGTCGTTAAAGCGAGAGCAATAATTCTAGCACTAGACCTCCTCTGCAACTCTAAACATGTCAATTTTAAAGTGTCACCTATAGAGATTTTTAAGTACTGAAGCTTGACGCCATTCAACGGGTGTGCCCAATTTTAAAGCTTGACATGTTAGGTATCTATTTATTTGGCAAAACATCATCTTTCACATTAAACAAAACAATTGTGTTATCTTTAGTGGTGTTTTTTATTTATTTTTATTTTTTTATATTCATGAAACAGATTTTAAAAAAAAAAATACATTGGAAAGATTTCTGCACAAATACAGTGTAACATAAAAAGTTGTAGGAGAGAAGTGTCAGAATTGGCCTGGGTGGCAAGGGGTAATTACCATAAGTAATATACAAATAACTATTATATATTGTTTTTAAGGTAATTTACTATATTTTCAAAAACTGTACTCAATCAGGTGGCTTAAAGTGGTTGTAAACCCTTACAGACCACTTTGACCTACAGGTAAGCCTAGATTAAGGCTTACCTGTAGGTCCAAGAAATATTTGCAAGAAGACAGGCACCGCTGTCTGCTGTGCATGCGCACTTAGCACGCTGCTGCTAACAGTGATATGCCGCTAGTGGTGGCTCCCGTGCGCATGCGCAGGAGTGACATCATCGCGGCTCCGGCCAGTCACATCGCCGGAGCTGCGATACCCGGAAAGAAGATGTACACTCCGTTGAAGAGGGGACAGCGGTGACATTGCTGGCTCCTGTGTCAGGTAAGTGACACATAATGGGCTACTATGTGCTCCCTGCCGGGGGGCGTCCTCTCTACTTCCGCAATGTGCACTCCTGAGAAGTTCGGGGAAGTTCTGTGCTGGCCGTGTCCCTCGGACACAGCCAGTCAAAGATCGCTGTAAACGGCCAATCACAGCGGCCGTTTACAGCGCGATTGGCATGTCCAATGAGAGATGATCTCATATGTAAACATATGAGATCATCTCTCATCACCGCTCTCCCTCCTCACACAGAGACAGCGTGTGAGGAGGGAGAGATGAACCGCTGCATTGGTTAGTAAAAATAAAAATAAATAAATAAAGTGCCAATCTGTCCCCACTGCCACCTGTCCCCACTGCCACCTGTCCCCACTGCCACCTGTCCCCAGTGCCACCTGTCAGTGCCATCTGTCCCCAGTGCCTCGTATAGGTGGCATCTGTCATCAGTGCTACGTGTCATCAGTGCCACATAGTGCCATCTGTCATCAGTGCCATATCAGTGTCACGTGTCATCAGTGCCACATATTAGTGCCATCTGTCATCAGTGTCACGTGTCATCAGTGCCATGTATTAGTGCCATCTGTATTCAGTGCCACGTATTAGTGCCATCTGTCATCAGTGCCACCTATTAGTGCCACGTATAAGTGCCATCTGTCATCAGTGCCACATATATGTGCCATCTGTCATCAGTGTCATGTGTCACCAGTGCCCCGTATTAGTGGCATCTGTCATCAGTGCCACATCAGTGTCACGTGTCGTCAGTGTCACGTGTCATTGTCCTGGTGCTCCAGCGCCTTCAAAAGTGTAATAGGTAGTCAACAAGTTAGATGTATAATTTATGCTCCTTGAACACGTGATGGTTCTCCCTGCATTTTGGGCCTCTCTAAGTGGTCAGGCTGTGTAAAAGTCCCACACATGTGGTATTGTAATACTCAGGAGGAGTAGCAGAATGTATTTTGGGGTGTCATTAGTGGTATACACATGCCATGTGAGAGAAATAACCTATTACAATGACAATTTTGTGAAAAAAAAGAAAAAAAATCTTCATTATGCAAAGAATTGTGGGAAAAAATGAGAAACACCAAAAACCTCACCATGCCTCTTACTAAATACATTGGAATGTCTACTTTCAAAAAAGGGGTCATTTGGGGGGTATTTACTTTCCTGGCTTGTTCAGGTCGCAAGAAATGAGGCCATCAGTACATCAGATGTGATCAATTTTGTATGATTTGCACCACAGCTTGTGGACTCTCTAACTTTCACAAAGACCAAATAATATCCACTAATTTGGGTTATTTTTACCAAAGATATGTAGCAGTATAAATTGTGGCCAAAATGTATGAAGAAAAATTAATAATTTGCTAAATTTTATCACAAAAACAAAGAAAAATTTGTTTTTTTTTAAATTTTCGGTCTTTTTTCATTTATAGCGCAAAAAATAAAAAACCCAGAGGTGATCAAATACCACAAAAAAAAAAACTCTATTTGTGGGAAAAACGGGACAAAAAATGTATTTGGGTACAGTGTTGCATGACTGAGTGAGTAATTGTCATTCAAAGTGTGAGAGCATGGAAAGATGAAAATTGGTCTGGGCAGGAGGGGGGTTTAAGTGCCCAGTAAGCAAGTGGTTAACAGTACCTTTTCAACAGCAGCAGATTCTCATTCTCCCTCTTAACTGTGTGAGAAAAACATGGGATTGTGGGTAAAACGTATGCACATAAACCTATGTTATTTCCTTGTAGTTAAGAGGGCTGGGCTGGAAGGGAGCATTTGTCTTTTAGACACATGTCCCTTCTATGACACTGCAGTGAAAGGTGTGCCTCCACTGCAGCATTTTTATTGGACAGCTGGGGCTAATGGTACTTAACCATTGGTCAAAGACTCCAAGCTGTCCACTGAAGTCAGTGGCTCTGACAAGAAGTGAGAAGAGGCACTGTGAGCTCAGTCTGCTGCAGACAGAGTATGCCAGCTTGTATTTAAACTGGTCGCCCTCTATGTATCTTCTGACAGGCTGCGCCCTGTAACCATAGGTCGTAGGAGCCCCAGTGGTGGGGTAGGACTTAGGCCGCGTACACACGAAGGGACAATCCCGCGGGATTATCTCTGGACTGAAGTCCAGCGGATATCCCCTCGTGTGTGGGCGCCGGCGGACTTTTTGGCGCCAAAGTACGGCGGACTAAAGTTTCAGGTTTTGTTTTCAAATTATCCGCTGGACTTGGAAGTCCAGCGGACAATCCCGCCGTTAGTGGGCAAGTCCGCGGGACTTTTGAAATGAAGGACTTGCCGCTCATCGGCAAGTCCGTTCATTTAGCACGTGACTCAGGTTACGTAGCTAGCGTAGGCAGTAAATGCCGCCGCGCTAGCTCCGCAAGCTGGCATGGATTTAAAGGGAATCCCCACGCCGAAAAAACGGCGTGGGGGTTCCCCCCAAATCCATGTCAGACCCTCATCCGAGCACGCAGCCTGGCAGGCCAGGAAAGGGGTGGGGACGAGCGCCCCCCCCTCCTGAGCCGTACCAGGCCGCGTGCCCTCAACATGGGGGGCCGTGCGGCCCCCCCCACCCCGGAATCTGGGAGCCCCCTTTAATAAGGGGCCCCCCCAGATACCGGCCCCCCACCCTATGTGAATGAGTATGGGGTACGATGTACCCCTACCCATTCACCTAAGGTGTAAAATGTAAAGTAAAAAAAAAAACACCCACACTTTTGAAAAAATAGTTTATTGCACTGCTCCGGGGGTCTTCTTCCATCTTGGGGGTCTTCTCGCCGGACTCCCCCGCCATTTACCAAGCTCTTTTACCGAGCGAGGGGAGTCCGGCTACCTTCTTCGTCGTCGCCGCCGTCTGGGGGTCTCGATCCGCCTTCGGGGGTCTTCTTCCGTCTTGGGGGTCTTCTCGCCGGACTCCTCCCCTCTCTTCTGCTCTTTTACCTAGCTCTTTCACGAGGGGTGGAGTCCGGCTACCTTCTTCGTCGTCGCCGCCGTCGTCTGGGGGTCTCGATCCGCCTTCGGGGGTCTTCCGGGGGTCTCTTCTGTTCTTGCGGCGGTCGTCGTCTTCCGCGCCGCCGGCGCCTTGTCCTTCTTCTTGTCCTTCTTGTTCTTCTTCTTCTTCCGATGTTGACCCGTCGCTGTCTCTGCCCGGAATGCCTGTGCCGATCTGCGCTCGGACTTATATAGGGACATGGGGGACAGGGTCACATGCACATGTCACATGGTGACCCCGCCCCCTTTGTTGTCACAGTCCCGGAGGATGCTGGGACTGTGACATCGCAAGGGGGCGGGGTCACCATGTGACATGAACATGTGACCCTGTCCCCCATGTCCCTATATAAGTCCGAGCGCAGATCGGCACAGGCATTCCGGCAGAGACAGCGACGGGTCAACATCGGAAGAAGAAGAAGAACAAGAAGGACAAGAAGAAGGACAAGGCGCCGGCGGCGCGGAAGACGACGACCGCCGCAAGAACAGAAGAGACCCCCGGAAGACCCCCGAAGGCGGATCGAGACCCCAGACGACGGCGGCGACGACGAAGAAGGTAGCCGGACTCCTCCCCTCGTGAAAGAGCTAGGTAAAAGAGCAGAAGAGAGGGGAGGAGTCCGGCGAGAAGACCCCAAGACGGAAGAAGACCCCCGAAGGCGGATCGAGACCCCCAGACGGCGGCGACGACGAAGAAGGTAGCCGGACTCCCCTCGCTCGGTAAAAGAGCTTGGTAAATGGCGGGGGAGTCCGGCGAGAAGACCCCCAAGACGGAAGAAGACCCCCGGAGCAGTGCAATAAACTATTTTTTCAAAAGTGTGGGTGTTTTTTTTTACTTTACATTTTACACCTTAGGTGAATGGGTAGGGGTACATCGTACCCCATACTCATTCACATAGGGTGGGGGGCCGGTATCTGGGGGGCCCCTTATTAAAGGGGGCTCCCAGATTCCGATAAGCCCCCGCCCGCAGACCCCGACAACCAACGGCCAGGGTTGTCGGGAAGAGGCCCTTGTCCTCATCAACATGGGGACAAGGTGCTTTGGGGTGGGGGGGCCGCACGGCCCCCCTTTCCCC
This sequence comes from Lithobates sylvaticus, assembly GCA_028564925.1. Taxonomy (NCBI): domain Eukaryota; kingdom Metazoa; phylum Chordata; class Amphibia; order Anura; family Ranidae; genus Lithobates; species Lithobates sylvaticus. The sequence goes on along the minus strand of CM053027.1, from coordinate 211,937,662 downwards.
AGGGCACCCCCCATGTTGAGGGCACGCGGCCTGGTACGGCTCAGGAGGGGGGGGCGCTCTCGTCCCCACCCCTTTCCTGGCCTGCCAGGCTGCGTGCTCGGATGAGGGTCTGACATGGATTTGGGGGGAACCCCCACGCCGTTTTTTCGGCGTGGGGATTCCCTTTAAATCCATGCCAGCTTGCGGAGCTAGCGCGGCGGCATTTACTGCCTACGCTAGCTACGTAACCTGAAGTTACGTTCGAAATGAACGGACTGCTCCGTGTGTGGGCAAGTCCGTTCATTTTCAAAAGTCCCGCGGACTTTTGGCCGGCGGATTATCCGCTGGACAAGTCCGTGCGTGTGTGGGCAAGTCCACACCCTCGGAAAGTCCAGCGGACCTAGCCGGAAAGTCCAGCGGATTGTCCGTACGTGTGTACGAGGCATTAGGCTATCCACCACCCAAATTTGGGGTCTCTGTGACCTCAGGTTCCTGAGCTACGACCCCAGAAGCTCAATTTTTTTTTTTTTTTTTGTTCATGGCTCTGCCTCACCTGCCTCCCCTGACTGCAAGTCCCTGGTACACACTCTCTTATAACTGGGGACGTAGCTGTGTTCAGCATTAAGCAAACACATTCAAACTCATGTTAAATAGGAGCCAGTAGACACCTGCCATCATTTAAAGTGCCTCTGATTAACCTCAAATAAAGTTCAGCTGTTCTAGTAGGTCTTTCCTGACATTTTCTTAGTCGCATCCTACAGCAAAAGCCATGGTCTGCAGAGAGCTTCCAAAGCATTAAAGGCATCTCATTGTTAAAAGGTATCAGTCATGAGAAGGGTACAAAAAAATTTCCAAGGCATTCCATGGAATATAGTGAAGACAGTCATCATCAAGTGGAGAAAATATGGCACAGCAGTGACATTACCAAGAACTGGACGTCACCCCAAAATTGATGAAAAGACGAGAAGAAAACTGGTCAGGGAGGCTTCCAAGAGGCCTTCAGTAATATTAAATGAGCTGCAGGAATATCTGGCAAGTACTGTGGTACATGTGACAACAATCTCCTGTATTCTTCATATGTCTGGGCTATGGGGTAGAATGGCCATATGGAAGCCTTTTCTTACGAAGAAAAACATCCAAGCATGGCTAGATTTTGCAAAAAACACATCTGAAGTATCCCAAAAGCATGTGGGAAAATGTGTTATGGTCTGATGAAACCAAGGTTGAACTTTGTGGCCATAATTCCAAAAGATATGTTTGGCACCAAAAGAACACCATACCCACCGTGAAGCATGGTGGTGGCAGTATCAAAACCTTCAGGCTTCTGCTAGAAAGCTGAACGTGAAGAGAAACTTCATCTTTCAGCATGACAACAACCCAAAGCATACATCCAGATCAACAACAGGGGTGTGTAGACTTTTTATATCCACTGTATTTCTGGGGTCCCCCACTGGCGCAGTCCACTCCTCCATATCTCCAAGTACCCCATAGCAAGCTCTATAGACACACACACACAGCCTAGCTCAGTGCCCACCACCCACTCCCTCCTCATAAGTTTTGACTGACAGCAGCAGGAGCCAATGGCCCCTGCTTCTCTCATTAAAGCTCATGCATGCAGCAAGAGAGGAAAGCGAGGTCGCTGATGGGGATAACACTGGATGTCGCGTCAGGTAAGTGTTTTTTTTTTTTACCTTAATGCAGACAATGCACCCATTTGTACTTGTGAGGCAGCTTTTCTTGTTGCTGTCAACACTGCACAGAGCGTCTTTGAGTTAGTGGTCTTATACTGTAAGGCAGGGGTAGACAACCTTAAAGTGGACCCTTAGTACATTTTTCATCTTTCCATCTATTAAATCTTCTCCCCCTGTTGTTTTAACTTTGTATAGTAAAATATTTTTTTTCTACAAGTAAATACCTTATACAGCCCACTTCCTGTTTCTTGTCTGGTCATTAGACTAGGCTTATGACATCATGCACAGCTCTCTCTCTAACTCTCATCAGAGTTTGCCAGGAAGGGAGGGAGGGTGAGTCATAAGAGGGCCAATGAGAGCTGCAGAACTGGAGGTGTGCCTCTGTGTCTGTGTAAATCAAGGAAGTGAACAGAACAGGCAGCAGCTTCAGCTGCCCGCAGTTAAAATGGTTGCAGCCAAACTTAGTGGAGGGAGATTTCTGCAGCATATTTGGCAAGTACAGAATCACAGTATATATAAAATAATATGCAAAGTGGTTGGAGGGAAGCTTCACAATGGAAAAGATGTTTTATTACAAATGATTTGAGCAGACTGCAGTTCCTCTTTAAAGAGATGGAGATCTACCTGAACAACATAGGAGAAGTCAAAGATCACCAGGCATAGTGTCGCCCAGTGTTGCCTCCTCACACCTAATTTAACCAGTTGCCGACCAGCGTCATTATACTGCGGCAGGTTGGCACCGCTATGTGAATCGCCATTGGTGTACGTATGCCGTGCACATGTGACACGGGTAGGAGGCACGTTCATCGGATTAGTTACAGAACTGATCAGTCTACAGGCCCAAGCCAATGATTTCTGGTCTGGACCTGCTGATTGGTTCTGGCGAATGAAATGCCTCCTCTGCCTGTGTAATGTAAACACAGACAGAGGAAGTGATGTCACCTCCCCTTGTGGAGCCCTTTTCGGTTCCAGTGCGGGAGGAGAAGACATCTACTGTGAGTACACCAAACACTACACTAACACCAGGACACTTTTAACCCCCCGTTTGCCCCCAGAACCCCCCCCCCCCAGTTAACCCTTAACTCCCTGTCACAGTGCCACCAAGTGCAGTTTCAGAATTTTCACTGATCATTGTACTGGTGACACTAATCAGCGTTAGGGCAGTTAGTGGTAGACCCAGGTAGGGTTAGGGTACCCCCATATAGTCCCTGATAAAGGTTTAACCCCTTGATCACCCCCACTTAACCCTTTCACTCCCTGTCGCTGTGGCATTAGTATAGTGTACAGATATTTTTTCTGATCACCGTATTAGTGTCACGGGTTAGCTAGTTAGCGTCAGTTAGGTGTCAGCGTCAGTTAGCTTCAATCCCAGACAGCATCAGATTTTAACCCTTTGATTGCCAGTAGCGCTAACACACATGAACACACCATACACCTCCCTCACTAGTATAGTGTTTGAACGGATCAATATCTTTGATCTGATCAGATCTATACTAGCGTCCCCAGTAGTATAGTGTTCCCAAAAAATGCAGCGTTAGCAGGATCAGCCCAGACACCTGCCCGTTTAGCCCCTCCTCCCAGCCCAGCCCACCCAAGTGCAGTATCAATAGATCACTGTCACAAAACACAGCACACAAAACTGCTGCGTTAGCAGAGTCATGCCTGATCCTTGCTAATGCTAACAGTTAATTTTTTTTGTAGTGATTCAAGCAGTCGCAGATGCTCTTTTACCTGTGAGTCGCATGGAGGGGTCAAAATGTCCAAACAGAGGTATGTCCAAACAGATGAGAGCGAAGGGAGCAAAGGGAAAGCCTCACTGTCAGATTCAGGCTCAGTATACAAACCTGTAGAGAGCAGCGGCATTCTGACAGATAGATCTGACAACAATGTAGTGGTCCCTGCTAAGGTCAGGCATTCCCGACCCCGTTTTTCTGTTGTTGAGGTGCAACAACCGCATGGTTCTCGTATGGAGCAGAGAGCCAGTACTAGTGCCACTCAACCTTCTGGTAAACTGGCAAGCACCAGCAGCCTAGTATATCCTAGTTGTAGACAAACCAGCACTGCAGTATCACTTGGTGACGTGGCATGTCCCATAAGTGCAATTCAAGCTGATGCGGTGGCTAGCACAAGTAGTGCCCCGCAGCCACCAAGAATTCAAAGACAGGCCCATAGTGTCATTCCCGCTGCGTTTGCTAATCCTGGTTGGCAGCCCACCACTTCTGCAGTGCCCTTACTTCCCCCATTCACTGGCCAACCTGAAATTCAGGTGGAAACGGCGGATTTTAGTACCCTTGACTTTTACGAGCTGTTTTTCACAGAAGATCTGTACAGATCTATTGTGGACCAAAGCAATTTATCATTTTTAAGAAGCTCGTTGGACTATATTGTTTTCTGATATTTATTTATATTTGTATTGTACCATCATCCCAAATTGGTATAAGGAAAAAATATATTTGGAGATACGGGACTATCAAGGGTACACAATCACAAAAGTATTCATATATGATAAAAAGAGTATTTTATTAACACACAAAAAGTAATAATAAAAAAGAGGGAAATATATTTGAATGACTTCGTATACAACAGTACAAATATCGAAGTTCAGGGGTTATGCATACAATCCCTAATGGAACTAAACATATTTATATGCTAAGAACACGTAAGCCAAAGTACTTGTCCATTTGTTCTCGACATGTTTCGCCAAGATGGCTTCCTCAGGAGACAAGGATAAAGTACAGGTGAAGAGTAAAAAAGGATTTATGAAGATATTTTCTTGTTTCTAGGATATGCATATAAAGAAAAAATAAGTAAATTTGTTATATAAAGAAAAAACAGAAGCAAGATTATGTATCTACAATAATGCTGTGTGGACATATAAATGTAAATGCTACGCGCAAAGGGAGGTTCTCCCGAGTGTATGCCCGACCTCTTACCTCCAAATTAAGAAGGTCTGCATACTCCCTAGGACATCAGACAGAAAGAGTTGTGGCAGATCCGCGGCAAAGCGTCCTACTCAGGATTTCCACAGGGGGCTTATGCCCGGCGGCCAGAGCCAAGATCGGTGGCTAGGGAGCCGTAGGGGGGAGAGTGAGATCCTGTTATTCTAGAGTTAGGTTATCATAGGACCTGTAGAGTACAAAATAGTACTTATTGACTATATACATAAAATGTGAAATAAATGGCCAAAGTGTCAGGGGTAGCTTGATCAGGTCCGATATTGTATCGAACTAAACCTACCTCATTGGCATCTTATTGAAGAAAAATCTTATAGGAGGCTCGGGTCTACCTTCAGAGAAGGGAGAAACACTATCTTGTAAATGTCAAAAAATGACAACAAATTTCTGTAGATAAAAAAAGAAATAATATTCCAATGAAAATACCAAAATTTTTAATATATATATATATATATATATATATATATATATATATATATATATATATATATATATATATATAGTCTCTGCTATATACCCCCGTGATTTTTAGTCCCTCTACCTTATGGTGGCGTGCATGAGTCACCGGGGCATGATGTTGCAGAGGTTTTTCCGCTGATACCGATAGCCCCCAATAAGGGATAAGGTGTACCCGCTGGGTCCTATGGATTTTATATAAGTATAAATTAAAGTGAATTTTATAAGCAATTGTAAGGAGCAAAAAGTTCCTCCATGGACCAAGGTTAAAGTCAATGTAATTACCTATAGTTAGGTTTCTCCGCGTGTCCCGAGCCTCCAGTCCTCACCACAGCCTGACCTGTAGCCAGGCTGGGCTTAAGTAGTCTCCCCCCGTGGCGCCTGTTGCGTGGCGTGTGACGTCACGCCACGCCGGCGTCACGCGGACATTTGGCGGGAATCGGAACGGCGTCGGTCAGTCACTCCGGAACCGGAAGTAGATGTCACTTCCGGCTCACAGCTTGAGCGGGCCTCCTATGGACATCCTCTGCTGACAGTACATGTCAGAGAGGAGTCCATAGGGGCAGAATGGAGACTTTGCAAGCAGTTGGGTCCGGCCGGCGCCGCAGAACGGTCCCCGGTCCGGACGCATGACGGGAACATAGGGCCGCCACCTATAGGGGGGCGCGCATATAGTCCCACCATGCATCCAGGCTGGTCCATACGGTTCCCCTAAGCCCAAAGCCCCGGCCAGATGGGTCCCCCCCCCCCCCCCGGGGGAATATGAGTGTAATTTTAGCCTAAGGGACCGCAATTGCCGCAGATCTGTCGAAACAAAAATAAAGAAAAAAGGAAAAAGCGAAAGAAAAAAAAGTACAGAAAATCATTATTAAAGCGGCATAACAAATACAATTGTCCAATACAGCAAGGTATTAATTTTTAAATATCAGGTACAATAGAGCATCAGTGTGCCCCTGTGGAAATCCTGAGTAGGACGCTTTGCTGCGGATCTGCCACAACTCTCTGTCTGATGTCCTAGGGGGTATGCAGACCTTCTTAATTTGGAGGTAAGAGGTCGGGCATACACTCGGGAGAACCTCCCTTTGCGCGTAGCATTTACATTTATATGTCCACACAGCATTACTGTAGATACATAATCTTGCTTCTGTTTTTTCTTTATATAACAAATTTACTTATTTTTTCTTTATATGCATATCCTAGAAACAAGAAAATATCTTCATAAATCCTTTTTTACTCTTCACCTGTACTTTATCCTTGTCTCCTGAGGAAGCCATCTTGGCGAAACATGTTGAGAACAAATGGACAAGTACTTTGGCTTACGTGTTCTTAGTATATAAATATGTTTAGTTCCATTAGGGATTGTATGCATAACCCCTGAACTTCGATATTTGTACTGTTGTATACGAAGTCATTCAAATATATTTCCCTCTTTTTTATTATTACTTTTTGTGTGTTAATAAAATACTCTTTTTATCATATATGAATACTTTTGTGATTGTGTACCCTTGATAGTCCCGTATCTCCAAATATATTTTTTCCTCAAAGCAATTTATCAATTTATCACCGCAAATCCAAATTTGACCCTTGCCAGAGAATTTGCCTGGAAACCTATAAGGGTTTCTGAATTTAGGACCTTTCTGTGCCTATCCCGCATTACTAAAAAGTGTGAGTTGCGGTTTGGTTCACTGACCCAAATTACCATATGCCCGTGTTCTCTGCTTCCATGACCAGGACTAGATACAAGCATCTTGTGGTTCATTAATTTCAATGACAATGAACTCTGTAAACCTCGGGATGACCCTATATACGATCAGTGCCACAAAATTCGACCCCTCGTAAACCACTTCAACCAACAGTTTGCAGCCTTGTTTATTCCTGATCAAGTTGTCTGCGTTGATGAGTCCCTGGTTACGCTTTCTGGCCATCTTGCTTTCAAACAGTATCTCCCCAGCAAGCGTGCCAGATATGGGGTCAAGATGTATAAGCTCTGTGATATGGCCACAGGCTATACGTGTTAAAGGTGGGCCTGTATTTGTGGGAGGAGTCGGAGAGACTATTTTAAGCCTCCTCCTCTGCTAGGGCCAGTGTCGTCGGTGTTCTGGGTTAGGATGGGGTGGGGTTGTCATACGTCACTTTGGAGCCGTGCCAGCTACAATCTGCTGCATGGTGGCGGTGTCTTGGTGCTCACACCGGGGAGACCGCTTGCCCACCGACCTTGTTACCACTGGGTACTTCAGTGTTCTCACCAGGGTGGTCGGCCTTCAACCAGCTCCTCTCTCACTGGGCAGTTCCGGCTTCCAGAGGGGGCCGTCCGCATAAGGGGACATGTCTGCTTGGTGCGGGGGGGGCAGTGTTCGGCCGACGCCTCCGACTCCTCTCCCCATACACATTCAGCTCCACGAGGGAGCCGCCTGCCTGGTGCGCAAGGAGGAGGGGGTAGGCCGCCGCCACCTCTACACATCCACAGGTGCACGAGGCTCATATCTGCGGGGGAGGGAGGGGGGTGTTTTGGCCGCTGCCAGCTCCTCGCTTCCCATGCATAGCTGCTCCACGTGGGGGGCCGCCCGCTGATTCTCCCGGTGTTCGCGGGGGGGGTGATTGGCCGCCACTGACTCCTCTCCCCATGCGCTGCCATCTCCACAATGCAGCCGCACGCTTGTTTCCGGGGCAATTCGGCCGCCCGCCTGCTCCTCTCATGTTACCTGGCTACAGGAGGGGGAAGGGCCGCCGGTTTTCTCCCGGTGCTGGGTGGGGGGAATGGACAGTCACCCGCCCATCGCTCCTTTCCTCCCCATAACTGGCATATCTGCAGCAGGGTCAGTGGACACCAGACCACCCTCAGCAGTTATGGCAGCGGCCAGACGTGAGGTGACAGGTCTGCCAGGTTGCTACTTTCACTTGTTTCACTTTCTTGGTCAGTGTTTCTATTGCAGCATTCTGCCTGGCTTTTCTGACATAGCGTTTTCTGCCCGGCATTTCTGTCATAGCGTTTCTGCCCGCCATTTCTGTCATTGCGTTTCTGCCCGCCATTTCTGTCATAGCGTTTCTGCCCGCCATTTCTGTCATAGCGTTTTCTGCCCGCCATTTCTGTCATAGCGTTTCTGTCCGCCATTTCTGTCATAGCGTTTTCTGCCCGCCATTTCTGTCATAGCGTTTTCTGACCGCCATTTCTGTCATAGCGTTTCTGACCGCCATTTCTGTCATAGCGTTTCTGCCCGCCATTTCTGTCATAGCGTTTTCTGCCCGCCATTTCTGTCATAGCGTTTTCTGCCTGCCATTTCTGTCATAGCATTTCGGCCCGCCATTCCTGTCATAGCGTTTTCTGCCCGCCATTTCTGTCATAGCATTTCTGCCCGCCATTTCTGTCATAGCGTTTCTGCCCGCCATTTCTGTCAGCGTTTCTGCCCGGTATGTCTGTCATAGCGTTCTGTTTCGGCATGTCTGTCATAGCATTTTTCTGCCCGGCCTTTTTGTCATAGCGTTTTCTGCCCGGTATTTCTGTCATAGCGTTTCTGCCCGGCATTTCTGTCATAGCGTTTTCTGCCCAGCATTTCTGTCATAGTGTTTTCTGCCCGGCATTCCTGTCATAGCGTTTTCTGCCTGGCATTTCTGTCGGAATGTTTTCCTGCCCGGAATATATAGTCATAGTGTTTTCTGCCCGGCATTTCTGTCATAGTGTTTTCTGCCCGGCATTTCTGTCATAGTGTTTTCTGCCGGGCATTCCTGTCATAGCGTTTTTTGCCCGGCTTTTCTGTCGGAATGTTTTCCTGCCCGGCATTTCTGTCATAGCGTTTTCTGCCCGGCATTTCTGTCTCAGCATTCTTTCCCAGTATTTCTGTCTCAGAATTCTGCCCAGCTTTTCTGTTTTAGCGTTCTCCCCCGGCGTTTCTGTCATAGCTTTCTGCCCCTGCATTTCTGTCATAGCGTTCTGCCCAGGATTTCTGTCATTGCGTTTCTGCCCCTGGATCTCTGTCATTGCGTTTCTGCCCCTGCATTTCTGTCGTTGCGTTTCTGCCCCTGGATTTTTGTCATTGCGTTTCTGCCCCTGGATTTTTGTCATTGCATTTCTGCCCCCTGGATTTCTGTCATTGCGTTTCTGCCCCTGGATTTCTGTCATTGCGTTTCTGCCCCTGGATTTCTGTCATTGCGTTTCTGCCCCTGGATTTTGTCATTGCGTTTCTGCCCCCTGGATTTCTGTCATTGCGTTTCTGCCCCCTGGATTTCTGTCATTGCGTTTCTGCCTCTGGATTTCTGGCATTGCGTTTCTTCCCCCTGGATTTCTGGTATTGCGTTTCTGCCCCTGGATTTCTGTCATTGCATTTCTGCCCCCTGGATTTCTGTCATTGCGTTTCTGCCTCTGGATTTCTGGCATTGCGTTTCTTCCCCCTGGATTTCTGTCATTGCGTTTCTGCCCCCTGGATTTCTGGCATTGCGTTTCTGCCCCCTGGATTTCTGTCATTGCGTTTCTGCCTCTGGATTTCTGGCATTGCGTTTCTTCCCCCTGGATTTCTGGTATTGCGTTTCTGCTCCCTGGATTTCTGTCATTACGTTTCCGCCCCTGGATTTTGTCATTGCTTTTCTGCCCCCTGGATTTCTGTCATTGCCTTTCTGCCCCCTGGATTTCTGTCATTGCCTTTCTGCCCCCTGGATTTCTGTCATTGCCTTTCTGCCCCCTGGATTTCTATCATTGCGTTTCTGCCACTGGATTCTGTCATTGCGTTTCTGCCCCCTGGATTTCTGTCATTGCGTTTCTGCCCCTGGATTTCTGTCATTGCGTTTCTGCCCCTGGATTTCTGTCATTGCGTTTCTGCCCCTGGATTTTGTCATTGCGTTACTGCCCCCTGGATTTCTGTCATTGCGTTACTGCCCCCTGGATTTCTGTCGTTGCGTTTCTGCCCCTGGATTTCTGGCATTGCGTTTCTGCCCCTGGATTTCTGGCATTGCGTTTCTGCCCCTGGATTTCTGGCATTGCGTTTTTGCCCCTGGATTTCTGGCATTGCGTTTCTGCCCCTGGATTTCTGGCATTGCGTTTCTGCCCCTGGATTTCTGGCATTGTGTTTCTGCCTCTGGTATTGCGTTTCTGCCTCAGCATTAAGCTTCAGCGTTTTTCTGTCATAGTGTTTTCGGCCTCAGCATTTCTATCATGTCGTTTCGGCCTCAGTATTTCTGTCATGTCGTTTCGGCCTCAGCATTTCTGTAATTTCATTTCGGCCTCAGCATTCTGTCATTTCATTTCGGCCTCAGCATTTCTGTCATAACCGTTTCCGCCTCAGCATTTCTGTCATTACGTTTCCGCCCCTGGATTTTGTCATTGCGTTTCTGCCCCCTGGATTTCTGTCATTGCCTTTCTGCCCCCTGGATTTCTGTCATTGCGTTTCTGCCCCCTGGATTTCTGTCATTGTTTTTCTGCCCCTGGATTTCTGTCATTGCGTTTCTGCCCCTGGATTTTGTCATTGCGTTTCTGCCCCCTGGATTTCTGTCATTGCGTTTCTGCCCCCTGGATTTCTGTCATTGCGTTTCTGCCCCCTGGATTTCTTTCATTGCGTTTCTGCCCCCTGGATTTCTTTCATTGCATTTCTGCCCCCTGGATTTCTGGCATTGCGTTTCTGCCCCTGGATTTCTGGCATTGTGTTTCTGCCCCTGGATTTCTGGCATTGCGTTTCTGCCCCTGGATTTCTGGCATTGCGTTTCTGCCCCTGGATTTCTGGCATTGTTTTTCTGCCTCTGGATTCTGGCATTGCGTTTCTGCCTCAGCATTCAGCTTCAGCGTTTTTCTGTCATAGTGTTTTCGGCCTCAGAATTTCTGTCATGTGGTTTCGGCCTCAGCATTTCTGTCATGTCGTTTCGGCCTCAGCATTTCTGTCATTTCATTTCGGCCTCAGCATTTCTGTCATAAACGTTTCCGCCTCAGTATTTCTGTCATTGCGTTTCTGCCCCCTGGATTTTGTCATTGTGTTTCTGCCCCCTGGATTTCTGTCATTGCGTTTCTGCCCCTGGATTTCTGTCATTGCGTTTCTGCCCCTGGATTTTGTCATTGCGTTTCTGCCCCTGGATTTCTGTCATTGCATTTCTGCCCCTGGATTTCTGGCATTGCGTTTCTTCCCCCTAGATTTCTGGCATTGCGTTTCTTCCCCCTGGATTTCTGGCATTGCGTTTCTGCCCCTGGATTTCTGGCATTGCGTTTCTGCCCCTGGATTTCTGGCATTGCGTTTCTGCCCCTGGATTTCTGGCATTGCGTTTCTGCCCCTGGATTTCTGGCATTGCGTTTCTGCCCCTGGATTTCTGGCATTGCGTTTCTGCCCCTGGATTTCTGGCATTGCGTTTCTGCCCCTGGATTTCTGGCATTGCGTTTCTGCCCTGGATTTCTGGCATTGCGTTTCTGCCCCTGGATTTCTGGCATTGTGTTTCTGCCTCTGGATTCTGGCATTGCGTTTCTGCCTCAGCATTCAGCTTCAGCGTTTTTCTGTCATAGTGTTTTCGGCCTCACCATTTCTGTCATGTCGTTTTGGCCTCAGCATTTCTGTCATTTCATTTCGGCCTCAGCATTCTGTCATTTCATTTCAGCCTCAGCATTTCTGTCATAAACGTTTCCGCCTCAGCATTTCTGTCATTACGTTTCCGCCTCAGCATTTCTGTCATTACATTTCCGCCTCAGCATTTCTGTCATTACGTTTCCGCCTTAGCATTTCTGTCATAGTGTTTTCACTCTCGGTGTTCAGCCACAGCGTTTCTCAGAGGGGCGTTGTTCACTCAGGGCATACACCGATAGCTGTTTTTGTTCGTTGGTTGTCATGTTTTATCGTATCTGTGTTCATGTTTGTACCTGGGTCAGTTAGCTAGGGCTCACACGTCAGGATCTGTCACGTCTACAGATCCATACGGGCTGAGGTTTCGTTTGTTAAATTGATTGTTGTCCTTAATCTTCTCGCCCGTATACCACACGTCATACGATGCATGTTCATTCACCACACTCATACGACTACCCACCACGGTCCGTGGGTACACTAGCCCTGAGTTTTCAGTCAATTACCTGTCTCTGCTCTGCAGGTTACTTGGGCTCACTCACCACTCACATGAGGAGGGGGGGGCATCTTCAGGTTCATCACGTGCAGTGGTCTCAACATTTCTGCTCATGTTTCTCATTCGTAGGTAGGCACAGAGGGGCGTTGTTGTTCTCATGTCTGGTTGGCTGTCATTTCTCCAGTTTGTGTTCTCAGGTTGGGCCGTCTTGGCATCCATACCTCCTTCCCCAGTTTAGGATTCAGACTTGGTTGTTAGGTCTCAGGCTGTATCACGACCCGTTCGTATCAGGTGGGACCAGTGTTCTGTGTCTGGCATGGTTGCTCCATGTTGACGATGCTCATTGCCATAGCGCCTACTCCATCACATCCATCAGGCATCCAGGTTTTTGCACTCCCGTCAGTTGTATTTTTGCCCTCTCCCTCTCACGTCCTCATACCATAGTAGGGGTAGGCCAGGGGTTGGGGCATTTCACTGAGCTACTTCGCTGGTGTCCGTGGAAGTATTTCAATCTTCTCGGCCATCATTTGCAGGGGTTCCTCGGGTCAGCCCTTGCTTCCTTTCCCCTACGTATCCTCTCATGCACAAGCAGTTCATTCGCATGTCTGGGTTGTCTTGTGCATCAGGCTCATTCCATCCTTCACAGGACGTTCAGGTGGGTTCTGCGTAGCTTTGCAGGTTCTTCTGGGGGTTCCTTTTCATCACCAAGTCTGGAGTGGGTTCTCCTGTCACAGCGGATATTTACCGGTTACTCACTGTTGGCATCCGGGCGCGCGTTAGTCTACGTGTTGGATTATTACCTTCCCTTCTTCACCTAAATCTTGTGTCTTTTTGCCCTCTTTTCAGGCATACCGACCAGCTTGGCCATGGCACACCTCATGCCTTGGTTCTTAGGAATATCTAATTTCCCACTTGAAGACTCCGATTACAAGTGTTAAAGGCTGTGGGAGGAGTCGGAGAGACAATTTAAGCCTCCTCCTCTGCTAGGGCCAGTGTCGTCAGTGTTCTGGGTTCCCACACACCCATTCCCCCAGCCTTTCATACTTATAGTACTTCTCATTCTTACATCAAGGGTATGCCCTCTTTTCAGGTATACCGACCAGCTAGGCCATGGCACACCTCAAGCCTTGGTTCTTAGGAATATCGCATTTCCCACTTGAAGACTCTGATTACAAATATAGTTTTCTGGTTTACGAGGGAAAAGATAACAGCGTGGAGTCCCCCAACTGCCCAGACTACATAGGGAGCAGCGGTAAGATTGTTTGGGACTTGGTGTCACCCTTATTCGGAAAGAGGTACCACTTGTATATGGACAATTATTACACAAGTGCGCCACTTTTTAATCACCTTTTTGAATCTGGAAGTGGCACATGTGGCACCGTGCGATCTAATCGCCGGGGCTTCCCCCAATGGCTTGTACAGTCCTGACTTAAGCCCCATACACACGGTCGGACTTTTTCATGGATTCTGTCTGATCGGACAAGGTTGTTGAAAAATCAGACCGTGTGTATGCACCATCGGACAGTGTTCGTCGGTTTGTCCGACGGACAAAGTCTTATCTCCTGCTGGAAAGATTTGCCGTCAACACGGTCCGATCACACCAAATCCGATCGTGTGTACGGTTGTCCGACGGACAAAGTGCTACGCATGCTCAGAAGAAATTCTGTGACGGAAGCGCTCGGTCAGGTAAAACTACCTTTCCTAATCGACACAGCACATTCGTCACGCTGCAATGTTAAAATGTCTTTAATGCAGCGCATTCTCTTTTTCTTTACAATGCAACAAGAATGACATGTTTTAGCTGCTCCTATTCACCCGCACTTCTCACAAACTTAGTTCTTTATTACTTTGCAGCATTTATACACTACATGTTTATTTTGACTCTGAACGTAAAAGAATCTTTGTTATTTTTTTACCATGATTTGTCTTTTTTTTTTTTGGGGGAATACATATTTGAATGTTTTTTTTTTTTTTTTTTTTTTGGAGGGGGGTTGTGTGTCTCAACTTACCAAAAACACATTATTAACCATTGTATTTCTTGCTTAAATTTACTAGGAGTTTGTGGGTTGTTGGTGCCCCTTGTTAATTCTACTTTAGGATTAGTGAAATGTACCTGCCTACTCAAAGAAAAACTGTCATTGTAGAAAAGTAAAACACAATAGTCAATGATTATTTCAAATCAAAAAAAACCTTTATTTAGGTCACACCAACAAACCAAAGAGGAACGCAGCCATGGGGAATTTGCAAAGTCTTGGCCCCCCACGGCAACCATCATTGTTCAAGCGTAGAAAATTGGGGGCCTGAGGAGTACGTATATTAAGGGGAGTGCAATCTGGTCGTGAAGTCCAAAGTATCCGGAACTGCAGCAGATGCCATCTAGGTCCCCAGGCTCTGGTACTACAAGAGGCTCCATCTTCTCTCAGACCAGACTGATTCCAGGTCGTCACTCTCAGGTCTTCCTTCCACGCTTCCTTGCACGCTGTGGCTGTCGTGCTGGTGGGGTGGCAGAAGGAGGAGGAGGAGGAGGAGGAGGCGGAGCATGGTAGCTATGGCAAACATGTGTGACTGGGGTCATCTCCCCAGCCCTACCCTTATTTAGGACATGGAGGATGAGCCCCTCACACATGTTGCGTTGCCTCACCTCCATACCCATCATTTTTGTGACAACCACCGAGCCAAAGGTCTCCTCGTCGGCGGGTGTGGCATGTAGGGAGTCTGAAGCCTCTCTTATCATGCGGAGCGCTGACTGTGCCGCATAACCCCCCCTTCTCGCCCTTCTGTACGGAAGGCGGAGGAGAGGGATTTGGGAGTCAGTCAGGCTCCGAGGCCTAGCCCCCTCTTGGCTGCCACTACCCAGCTGGTGGCTGCCACTAACCCCTGCCTCCTCCTGACTGCCACCTTCCACAGCCACCTCCTGGCTGAGGTCTTCCTGTGTATGAAAAAGGGACATAGTTTCAGTTATTTGTTCATCAAACACACACAATTCTCATCTAGTGACTGTTGCAAAATGTTTACAAATAGAAAACCATACAATTCTCAGCCCAGCAGTTTAGATTCTGGCCCCAAATGTCTCCAACACCACTGTCTGTTGATATGTCAAACACGTTAGGAACTAAGCAATTGGGGTACCTGAATTAAGTGAACATCATTCATTATTCCCATAAATGGTAACAAAAATACTATACCTGGAACAAGCTGGGCTCCTCCACCTCTTCCATACTGGAAGGCCCAGGTTGCTCCTCGGAAGCCTCAACAGGGGTGGGCTGCGCGCAAGGAAGCGTGGAAGGAGGAGTCGAGGTTGGCTCTGTGACATCAGTCTGGTCTTTCAGAAAATGGAGACTCTGATAGTACCAGAGCTTGGGCACATAGACCTCATCTGCTGAAGTTGCAGTTTCCTCAGACTTCACGACCTTCTTCCGCTCCCTGATATACGCACTCCTCAGGCTGCCAATTTTCTTTCTTAGATCATCAACAGTTGCCGTGGGGAACCTTGGCTTGACAAATTCCACAAGTTCCTCCAGGGCTGCGTGCCTCTTTGGTTTGTTGGTGTAATGTGGGTGTTTACCCTGCCATAAAACGGGAAATTCCCTGAATTTGGCAATGAAGAGGGGGAGAAAACTCATGTCGTTGAATCCCTGCATAATCTCTGCAAGACACAACACCACACAAAACCCTCTCAATTATGTCAGGCTAAACTCTCCTAATCTTCTCCATAAAGAAGCCTCAAGTTCAAATCAGTCTAGGCTAGTTATGTACCAACGTCAAATTGTACCTTCGTTTGTAGCGATCGTCTCGTGCGTGAGTTTTCTCTCCCCTCGTCTCCCAGATCGTGGCTACGACACAGGCGTGTGACGTTTTATATACAGTGCGCATGCGTCAAACTCCGCCCGCCCCTGACGATCTTTCTCGTCTATTCCCCACCCCTTCTCTTTACGGCGCAGTGGGGAGAGCACATGGCGTGGACACAGCAGGTGCGCCCCAAATATCCCACCAACGAGGAGGAGGACGAGGAAAGTCCGGAGGCAGAAACGTCCCGATCCCGGAGCCTGAAATTCAAGGCCTCCAATATGTCATTTGGAGAAATGTTGGAGATGGTGGACATATTAAAGAGGAGCGACTATGATGGGAAGTATGGGCCTTACCTCAACCCCAATGTCCGCAAGGCCAAGATCATGTCTAAAGTTGTGAGAAGGCTGTACAATCAGTTTGGGGTACAACGATCCAAGGAGCAACTGAGGAAACGCTGGTCAGACCTGAAACTGAGGGAGGCCGATCAGTACAGAAAGATCAAGCGAATTCTTCAAAAAAGTAAGTAGTTGGGTTTTGTGTTTGATTTCTTGCTTGCATACTGCTCCATTGTGGTTTGATTTTTACAAAGTTGTACATTACAAAATGGCCACTTTCAGGTTCGTCTGTGCATTCGATCGTACTCAGCCTCGATCTTTCTGCCACTGTCATGGTCGTGTGTGTGTCCATTCGATCATACGCAACCTCGATCGTTCGGCCACTTATAATACGATGTTTGGTGTTTTTTTTGGGGAAAGGAAGTTTGTTCTCACTAGAAATGTCATCAAGAATGTAAAGCCAATTTATTCAATGTAAAGGAGAGGTCACCCAGTAGCTGTTTACCCATCTGGACTCTAGAGCACTAGTGCTGGGACACCCAAACCCCCTTTTTATTAGGTTTTCCACACATGTGCTCCAGTGGATACTAGAGGGGTGTCTCCATCACACAAACTTCTACCAAAAAGCTAGTAAGTTTAGCACCTTTACAAAGTGACTACATTCATGTAGTTGGCATTTGTAACTGGCCAAACTAAAATAGTGTCCGTCACTTTCAACCAATGTTTGTCATTTCCTATTTCTGCCCTCAATAGATTGTGTTGCTAAATCTTCCTTTTGTACATTCTCATAGGGGAGCGAAAACTTGGGCCGTCTGAGGAAACCCCCAAACCAACACCTCCCAAAAAAGGGGAAAGAGCAGAAGCAGAGGAGGAGGAAGGAGAGATCATCGAACTTGGAGAAATTGTCACCACAACAGGTGAGTGTGTGAGAACACAGCTACTGGTAAGCTAATCCATGTATGGCTGCCTCATTTCCAACACCCCATTTTTGTTTGTTTGTGGTTTTTAGGTGACGTGGATGTTGTGGAAGAAAAATCACACTTTACCACAGAGAGTGCCCACGAACTCATCGGAGAGATAATGGTCTGCAATAGAGATCTAGATTACATAAAGCAAAACATCAATGATGTTCAACAAAAATTGAAGAACATCATTGATGTTTTAGGAAAAATATGAAAACGCACCAAGTAATTAACACACATTTGTGCCAGCTTCTGAACACATTTGCAACTTAAAAACTGTGTGAAATTTGGAACATGCACACATTGTGTCCACATGTGCTAGCTCCCATCATGGTGGATGAATGCCAACGTTTTTTTGGGGGTGCAACCACTTTACGAACTACGAAAGTGGTTGTGGTGAAGGGGTTGCACCCCCAAAAAACGTCCATTCATCCCCATGATGGAAAATGGCACTTTTGAAGCTTCTAGGCATGTGTTTTACCATCTAATGACCATTTTCAGACCCAAATTGTGTGCATGTTCCAAATTTCCACTTTTCGGGGGTGACCCCCCCATGTGATGAAGGCAAGATCAAACACACTTTGAACATATAGTCATGTCTGATCTTGTCTTCACTTTACAAAGTTGAACTTTCCTAGTTCATAGGTTCTGGTTAGCTCCATGCCTGGTTTTACCAATTGCGGAATGTTTGTAAACAATGTTGTAAATAACCAAGATGTTGTCAGTTTTGGCGTGAAGATTGTAAATGCACTTGTGAATGTTTTCCAAGTAAACTTTTTTATTTTTCGAAATGTGTGGCTTCCTTATTTAAAAAACACAATGCATTATGTATGTAAAATGTAAAGGATATGGGGGGCAATGGGTGTTATTTACTAAAGGCAAATCCACTTTGCACTGCAATTGTCTTGCCCAGGGAACTTTTTCAATGCACTTGTAGAGCATAGCGGATTTGACTTATGTAAATGACACCCACAGTGCTTTGTACGAAAACACGGAGCACAGCATTTTTGAGAATACACACATGTCAGACCTGGTGATGAAAAGGAGTATTTTGGGTGTCAGTTATGCAGTACAAACCTTCTCTAGACCAAAGATTAGGAAGCAAACACACAACATGAGAATAATCTTTTTGGGAAGAAGAGACTGTTACCTCCTTTTGCCCAGAAAGTGCATTCCCACTGTCGAAGGCAAAGGGAAAAAATGTCAAGGTAAAATAAGCTAAAAAGAAGACTGAAATGACAAGAAATCATAGGTTGGTTAAAATATCAGATTTATTAAAAAATGCCTCTCACACATCGTCAGGCAGAGCAATGGCCCCCCTACCCACAAAGTACTCCATATATTGCTCGCGGACCACGCGGGCATTTAGAGGGGGCAAGCCTGGACGTGCCACTTGAAGGGCTGTGAGGTCCGCATTTGGAGGGCCCTCCACATCTGGGCCAACGGGCACCACATAGTTCCTGTTATGTCTTTTGAGGAAGTTGTGCAATATGCAACAGGCAAGAACTATGTGGTTCAGTTTGTATTCCGCCAAGTTAAATGCCGTCAGGAACAGGCGGAAGCGGCTGGCCAGGATGCCAAAAGTGTTCTCCACCACTCTTCTGGCTCTGGACAGCCTGTAGTTGAAGACCCTCTGGTCCGGGGTGAGGGTCCTCATCGGGAACGGCCTCATCACATGGGGAGTCAACGCAAACGCTTCATCTGCGACAAAGACGAAGGGGAGTCCTTCGGCATTCTCCTCTGGAGGTGGCAAGCACAGACTGCCACTTTGGAGATGCCAGTAGAACTCCGTGTGCGTAATGGCACCACCATCCGAGATCCGGCCGTTCATCCCCACGTCCACATACATAAACTCGTATGTTGCCGACACCACCGCCAACATCACTACACTATTAAACCCTTTATAATTATAATAGTAGGACCCCGAGTTGGGCGGTGGGACGATGCGGACGTGTTTCCCATCAATTGCCCCTCCGCAGTTAGGAAAGTCCCAACGGCTGGCAAAGTGGGAGGCCACAGTCTGCCATTCCTGTGGCGTGGAAGGGAACTGTGGAGTGAAACAAGTAAAAAAAATTTGTCACTTTGCACTTAAACATTGCAAGCAGATTAGACAATCAACATCTTGGAACAAGAGCATTGTATAAAATTGGAGGCTGGAAAGTATTTGCACAGAAAAGTAGAGGCTCCCCTTCACAGATTACTCACCCCCCATCAATCCCCCCACTTCTGATGGGCCATTGGCAATAACTAGGGTTTTGGGGGGGGGGGGACAGGTAACCCTCTGCACTTCATTGATTGGCAAATGGCTCAATAATGTGTGCTAGTTTGGCCAGACCCTCTGTACTTAACACTATTGGCAGCCCCCAGGAAAGATAAAATAACATTTCAACCCCCCCCCCCCCCCAAAAAAAAAAAAGGCAGGCACATTGTGACATTCTGAAATTACCAAGCAAGCTAATAGGAGGGAAAGAAGACAAAAAATTAGGAAATTGAATGTATGGAGGCAGCCCCTTGCACTACATGCTTTGCTGAATTCATCCCTAAAGATGCCCACTATAAAGAGGTAGGTATATAGTGTGTATGGACCTTGGGAAAGCCAGCAGATAAAGGATTGGTACCATCTGACAGAGCAGTTGGGGGAGGGGGTTCCTAATGAGTTTGCCACCCCCCCCCCCCCACCAAAAAAAAAAAAATTCTAAAGGGGCTCTACATGAAGTAAAACACACAGCAAACATTTGTGCATATTTTAGGGGGTGTTTGGGGGCAAACAATACTATGCAGCAGACAAAAGACATTGATTAAGTGACTAGGCCATAGGTGTCTATTGGGGCAGAAGAGCATGCTGGGGAGGTAAGTGAAGGGAAAAATGCATGAAGGAGAAAAGGGGCACAGCATATTAGAACATATTGCAATCATGGTAATTAGGGAAGGAGGTCAAAAATAGAAGACATTAGCAAACAGAGCATACATAGAAGGGAATAGTCAAGTAGAAATGTTACCTTAATATAGTCCTCCTGCAGGACCTGAATGATGGCAGAACAGGTCTCTGGAATAATGATTCCCAGGGCCTGGGGAGAGATACCTGAAGAGAACTTCAAATCCTGAAGACTTCTCCCTGTCGCCAAGTACCTCAACGTGGCAACAAGCCTCTGCTCCGGAGTAATGGCTTGTCTCATGCAGGTATCCTGCCGGCTGATAAAGGGGGTCAGCAAAGCCAAAAGACGGTGAAAATCGGGGTCCGTCATCCTGAGAAAGTTCCTGAAATCATCAGGATTATTCTCCCGGATCTCACGAAGCAAAGGCATGTGCGAGAATTGGTCACGCTGAAGCAACCAATTCTTGGTCCACATACTCCTCGTCACTCTGTTCATGGACGGGTCTTGGCTCAAAGCTAAAAGCCCGACACCAATTCCGCGTACAGCACGAACTCGGCGACGAGTACGCACGGGAAACATAGCTCACAAGGTCACAAAAGGTCGGCTGGTCAGAACGGACAAACAGAAAGCACCGATAAACAGCAAGGCCTGAAAGAACGAAATGAATACCAGCAACGAGCAGACAATAAGCAGTGAAAATCAAAGCGTCCTATATCAAGATATAGGCCGCAATGACCAACAAATGCGAACTGACTACATGCACTAATAAACAGATACGCACGACAAGCACAAACTGAAGAGCAGTAACGATCTGAGTCAGAAAACTGAGAAGCGCGAATCTTAAGTCACCAAACTTCGACTAACTCTCGATAAACACGGGATCAGCAGAAGGAGCCCAACGGGTGCCTGACGTGGTGCTGAACTTCCCTTTTGTAATCTCGTGGACGACGACTTACGTCACGACGTTCTTCCGGACCGGATATTCCGACAACGTAGTCCGACCGTGTGTACGCAACACCAACATCGGACAAAGTACGACGGACAAAATCCGACCGACCTGGTCCGCGGATTGTCCGACCGTGTGTATGGGGCTTAAGACAGGGGGAGAGAGCCTGCTTGAAGTGTATTAAATTGCTTGCAGTGAAGTGGAAGGACACACGGAATGTTTTCGTTCTGTCCTCCATTCACGCAGATACGACAGTCCAAATTCCAATGGCGACTGGGGAGCCCCTGTGTCCACCAATACAACCTTAACATGGAAGGGGTGGACTTCAACAACCAGATGATGGTGCCATACTTTGTTGCCTTTAAGGCCAGACGCTGTTATAAAAAAGTGTCTGTATACTTATTTCAGTTGGCTCTGCTGAACACTTATGTGCTATACAAAGCGTCAGGACGAACTGGATCCTTCCTAAAATTACAGAAAGAGATCTGTTTGCAGACGGTGCTGTGGCCCAATTTTATAATGCAAATGCAGTGAGCTGGCTGCATGAGAGGCATTTTTCAGATGTACTCCATGGTACCTCTACCCAAAGAACACCTCAAAGGATGTCGTGTCTGTAGAAAACACAAATATATATCTGCAAACAGATAGGCTGTGATGATCTCTTCCTGGAGTTTTAGGAAGGATCCAGTTCGCTCTAACGCTTTGTATAGCACATAAGCATTCAGCGGAGCCAATTGAAATAAGTATACATACACTTTTTTAGACCAGCGTCTGGCCTTACGGGCAACTAAGTATGCCGTCATCATCTGGTTGTTGAAGTCCACCCCTCCCATGTTAAGGTTGTATTCGTGGATGCAGAGGGGCTTCCCAACCGCCATTGGAATTTGGACTATCGTATCTGCGTGAATGGAAGACAGAACGAAAACATTCCGGTCCTTAAGTCGTTAAACCTCTAATTGCCATACTACCGTGTCGCAATCACGTGCAATCATGGGTTTAAATTAGGTGGTAAAAAACAAAGAAGAGAGCAGCGCCATCTAAGTGCAGCATGATGGAAACATTTTAATATAAGACAGACGATTTTAAACTCACAAGATTGTAGAGATTACAGCGCATGTAAAAGAAGTTCATCCATTCCTGGGGGAAGGCGGTCGGCTCGCAGGTGGAAAGGCAGCCGATGTTCCCCTCTGTGCTGGTGGCTCCCAGCACTTACTGGTTCTCGATTCGGCTCAGGGGCGGCTGGACATGTCAGTTCCAGATGGTGAGAAAGTGGGGAGGAGCGCGCGTTCGGAGCATGCATGCTCCTTCATCAGGCAAAGCTACCAGCGCAGCCGGGAACATCAGCTGCCGCCACCTGCGAGCAGATCTCTACAATCTTGTGAGTTTAAAGTCGCCTGTCCTATATTAAAATGTTTCTATCATGCTGCACTTGGATAGCGCTGCTCTAGCGCTTTGTTTTTTACTGTCTACAGAGCCCCTTCTAGCTTGTTATGAGCCGGCAGCCATCCAGAGTCAGCCCATCTGTGACCATCTATACACCTCTTGCTGCATTTGAACTCTCAAGCATGGACTCTCCACTATAGAGAGTAGATTAATCACCCATTTCTCTCTATTTGAGCTGACAGAGTGCACATGAACATATGTATACAATATTTCTGTGCTTAAATTAGGTGGTGAGGAGGCAACATATCGCCTCCTCGCCACCTGTCAACACACTTGGATTGCTTTTCAGAGGAGCAGCAGTGCCTTCTGTACTTGTGAATGAGCCCTTAGTTGCATTCAACAGCAGCACCCTCAGGGCTCGTTTACACATAAAGTTAGGGGGTGGTAAAACCCTTCAGTTAAGTTGTGCATTTACCGCCCTATCCCTACCCCCTGAGGCAGCAGCTAAAGGTGTACGCATGCCGCACCAGGAATTAAAGTCCCTGTTGCTTTTAGTGGGTGCTACCACCTGACAAACGTGACTCATTCAAGTAAATAGGGCCACTCTTAAAAAGGCCTGCATGCTTCTGTGGAGTCCAAGGGGTTAAAGCAGGTGGTAAAAGAGCAACACAATGCTGCATGCTTTAACCCCCTGTTTTTTGTACTGCACAAGAATGCAGGGCATTTGCAAAGGGGCCTCATTCACTTGAATGGGTCATGCTTGGCAGGTGCTAGTGCTGCAGGATTAATCGCGGAGAATCGTTATCGTGATTCTCCGACCACCGCGATCACAACTCGGGATTTGTGCGATTCTTACCATTCTGACCATCAAGCTGTTGTGAGCTGAAAAGCGCGCGCCGGCCGCCGCTCGTTGTATCATCTGGCATGTTTCCCTGTTTCAGAGCGAAGGGGAAGCCGTGCATGCTGAGCCAGCGTGCTGACGTCACTCACCAGAAGAATGTGATTAGTGTCCCGGTGTCCTGCCGAAAACTGTATAATGTCCCCCTTGTACTGTGCAGGCGCAGCGCTTGTGCAGTAAGAGGAAGAAGGGAGCAGAGGCTCCGAAAATAGCCGAAGCTGAAGAGCTGTGAGTGAGTTGAAGATGGCGCCTGCGCAGTACAAGGAGGACATTATCCGCCGAGGGGTGCTCTTTAAATTCAGAAAGGGCACCAAACCCGCAGGATATAATAGAAGTCTATAGGTAAGCGCAGCAAACCCGCAGGAGAGCTGCAGGTACACTGCACTGCACTTACTGCAGTGTGAGTAAACCTCAGCATATCGGTGTGTGAAAGCAGCCCTATACAATTATGCCCAGTGTATTGCTTCACACTGATCCAAAGATCTCTTCTTTCTTGCTTCTGGCACCACTCTGGAGACCGATAGCCGGGATAAGAGGTGGAGTTAAGTTGGTATCACTCCACATGGGAAAGGAGTCGGGACTACAGAGAAGACATCAGCTTATGCAGCTCCCCACTACAGCTCCAACTTTTTCAAGTAGTGCCTCTGCATTGCACTCTGTGTGATGCTCTGGAATGGCAGGTCAGCAAGCCCAGACCGCGATCTACCAGTCACTTTCCTGCAAACTACTTGTTGCTGAACCTGCTGTAAGGAGATCTGTGAGAGTTTACCTCTCAGCCACTGCCTCTTTTAGGTTCTGCATGTCTGGTTCTGCATGTCCATTTACACACAGAGCCATTGCTCGGCCTTGTCCCCTCTCTCCTCATTGGCTCACTGGCTGTGATAGAAAGCAGCAGAAGCCAATGGTTCCTGCTGCTGTCTTAGCCAATGAGGAAGGAGAGTCCCCGGAGAGCCAAGGCTCTCATGCACATTGCTGGAGGGAGATCGGACTCAGGTAAGTATTAGGGGGGCTGCTACACAGAGAAGGATTTATGACCACTTTAGGCTTTGAAAAGAAGCTGGTCGGTAGCCATGCACAGCTGCGTCAGATTTTGTCGGTTACAGTCTTATTCCCCACTATGTATATATCTACACTGTACATTCATGGTATACATATTCTCTGATTTTGTTTCTTAAAGCATATCTATGATAAAAGTTTAAAATCATATACTGTATATACTCGAGTATAAGCCAACCCGAATATAAGCCGAGGCACCTAATTTTACCACAAACAACTGGGAAAACGTATTGACTCGAGTATAAGCCTAGGGTGAGAAATGCGCAGCTACTGTAAGTGGAAAAGAGGGTCAACAATGCCCATTTGCAGCCTCACTGTGCCCATTTGCATTCCTCACTGTGCCTATTTGCAGCCATAGGTCCCCCAAACTTCAAACTTGGTAGTTAAGGGTTCCTAAATGCCCCCTAGCTGCAGCCAGGGTCCGAAATGATATTGCTGCAGATGGACACAGTTGACCGACTTTGGGGCCTGTATCTCGGGGTCACTTGGTGCTAGGAACCCCATCTTTGGATATGTTGTAGTGCTATGTCCACTGGGTTGGCATACCAAATTGGGGTTCCTAGCACCAAGTGGCTCCCAGATACAGGGGCCCAAAATCGGGTCGGAAAATTTCATTTTCTGCTGCAGAAAAGTGATTGACTCAAGTATAAGCCGAGGGGGGGCACTTTGAGCACAAAAAAATTTGCTGAAAAACTCAACTTATACTCGAGTATATACGGTATTCATTTACACATTGGATTTCAATTATTTCTTTAAGTTTGAAAACTTTATGAAGATTGAAAAAGATTTACTTCCTTGAATTCTGTGACACGGAATCACTATGTCCTGTAAGTAGGCACTGCTGTGCCACAGAATTCACAGAGCCTGCCATCTGAAGCCACCTTTAAAGGCGCTTTATAAAATAAAGCTTATTATTATGTAGCAAGGTCTCTGGCCTCCTGTCTAAAAAGGACCTCCAGGGCCAAAGATAGCTGACATCCTTCAGTATGTGGTGGGTTGTGAGGCATAAAGGGTGCACCCTTTATGCCTCACAACCCACCACATACTGAAGGATATGAGGTGGAAGTTATTGGATGTCAGACACTTCTTGAATGCAAAAGAGATGTTTATTTCTCTTACAAACTTTTATGGGGGGAAGGTTTAGGGCCAGGACACCCTTTAGTAGTTGCAAGTTCAATTAGCAGACTCTGAGACTTCAATAAGAGGACAGCTGTGTGGGGAAAAGCCTCCAGCAAGAAGCCACATCTGCACGTAAAGGGATGCTGTCTCTTCTCTCTCCACCTGAATATATAGGTTCTCTCCGCAGGCCAAGGAATCCAAGACAACCCCTGCCCATTGTTGAGATACCCCATATATCCATAATCTGACCTTGAGTTGCCCTTCTTATATCTAGTACCACCAAGTACCCGGCCACCTAGTGGTAGAAGCGAAAAGTGCAATTAGGGAGAAATCAATGGAACTTTAACAATCGACCAGGTGGACTACTCCTGGCGAGTAAATTTGTGAGGAGCACCCCTGCCTAAACTCCAGGGTGCTACAATTATTATTATCTGTACTTGTGAGGCAGCTTTTTTTGTTGCTTTCACCACTGCACAGAGCGTCTTAGTTAGTGGCCTTATTCTGTATGGAGATCTTTGAGAGTTTACCTCTCAGCCACTCCCTCAAAATATATTTGCTGTGCATATATATATATATATATATATATAGTAGTGGAAATAATTATTTGATCCCTGCAGATTTTGTAAGTTTGCCCACTTACAAAGAAATAAAGGGTCTATAATTGTTATTATAGGTGTATTTTAAATGATAGATGAGACAGGATATCAACCAAAAATCTAGAAAAAAAACACAGGATACAAATGTTATACAAATGTTAGAAATTGAGTTGCAGTTCAGTGAGTAAAATAAGTATTTGATTCCCTACCTACCAACAATATTTCTGGCTCCCACAGACTGGCTACAGTATGTGCTCATGTGGTACACAGATTAGTCCTGTCAATTTAAGAAGGTGCTCCTAACGACAACTCCTTATGTGTATAAAAGACACCTGTCCACAGAATCTCTTTCTTCCATTCAAACCTCACCATCATGGGCAAGACCAAAGAGCTGTCAAAAGATGTCAGGGACAAGATTGCAAAACTTCACAAAGCTGGAAAGGGCTACAAGAAAATCAGCAAGAAGCACGGTGAGAAAGAGACTGTTGGAGCGATTGTCTGCAAATAGAAGAAATGCAAAATAATAACCATCAATTGCCCTCAGTTTGGAGCTCCATGCAAGATTTAGCCTCATGGGGTTAGGATTATCATGAGAAAAGTGAGGGATCAGCACAGAACTACACGGCAGGAGCTTGTGAATGATCTCAAGGCAGTTGGGACCACAGTCACCAAATAAATAAACCATTGGTAACAATACGTCGCCATGGCTTGAAATCCTGCAGTCCCTGCATGGTTCCCCTCCTCACGAAGGCACATGTACAGGCCCGCCTGAAGTTTGCCAATGAACATCTAAATCATGGGTAGGCAACCTCAGCACTCCAGCTGTAGTGAAACTACAAATCCCCTCATGCCTCTGCCTCTAGGATTCATGCCTGTGATTGTCAGGAGTCTTGCAATGTCTCATGAGACTTGTAGTTTCACCACAGCTGGAGGGCCGAGGCTGCCTACCCCTGATCTAAATGATTCAGAGAGCAATTTGGAGAAAGTGCTGTGGTCAGATGAGACCAAAATCGAGCTCTTTGGCATTAACTCGACTCGCCGTGTTTGGAGGAAAAAAAAAAATTCTGAATATTACCCTAAGGACACCACCCCTACAGTCAAGCACAGAGGTGGAAACATTATGCTTTGGGACTTTTTCTCTGCTACAGGTACAGGCCAGCTTTGCACCATTGAGGAGCCAATGGACAGGGCCATGTATTGTAAAATCTTGGATGAGAACCTTCTTTCCTCAGCCAGAACACTGAAGATTGGTCGTGGATGTGTCTTCTAGCATGACATTGACCCAAAACATACTGCCAAGGCAACAAAAGAGTGGATCAAAAAGAAGCACATTAAGGTCATGGAGTGGCCTAGCCAGTCTTCAGACCTTAATCCTATAGAAAATTTATGGAGGGGGCTGAAGCTTCGAGTTGCCAAGAGACAGTCAAGAAACCTTTAAAGTGTTACTATTGCAGTATGAAAACTACTCCTAAAAGCTTTAATCAGTAAACTGATAGAAGTCACAAGACTGCTATATACTGCTGATTAGAAAAGGTATTTAGCAGTTTATATTTACTAAAACAATTGCATTTCCATGTTCTGTGTACTATAGGAGAACAGTAAATGCAGGGTCCTGGTTTTAGTAACACGTTAAAGAGGAGCTACAGGCACCTTCAAAAGCTACAAATACTGTAGCTGCTGACTTTTAATATTAGGACACTTACCTGTCCTGGAATCTAGCTGTGTCTTCACCCCAGTACATTTTTTAATCAGTTCTCGGGTGCTGCTGCTGCCATTTCTTGTAAGGAAAACTGGCAGTGAAGCCTTGCAGCTTGACAGCCAGCTCCCTGCTGCGCATACGAAAAGCAAGCTGTGCTTTGTGAATGGCCTGGCAGCAGGGGAAGGAGGGGGCCAATCTTCCAGGTGACTCTGCCAAAGCAAAGTCACCACAAAGTGGGAGCGGGTATCTGTCAAAACCAGGTGCCCGCTCCCCCCCAAAAGGTGCCAAATGTGGAGGTGGGAGGAAGCAAACAAGCAGAGCTTCTCCTTTTGGGTGGAGCTCTGCTTTAAGAATTTAGAGAAGACCTGTAAAGGAGAGTGGACCAAAATCCTTCCTGAGATGGGTACAAACCCGGTAACCAACTACAAGAAATCATGTCTTGCTTGGGGATCAAATACTGGTACTTATTTTACTCACTGAACTGCAGCTCAATTTATAACATTTGTATCATGTGTTTTTTTCAGGATTTTTTTGTCTCTACCAATTAAATACACCTATGATAAAAAAAAACTATAGACCATTTATTTCTTTGTAAGTGGGCAAACTTACAAAATCTGCAGGGTAATCAAAGAATTATTTCCCCCACTGTGTATACTGATAAATAGACTGTGCACTTTGCAAGTACAGTTGCTGCAGAACTTAGTACATGAGGTGACGCTTCACTTTGCAAAGAACACCCAATCACATGCACTGAAAATAAAAAAAGAGCAAAAATGATGCACATGATTTGATTATGGAAGTCAGCTGAGCTTCCCCTCATTTACTAAGCTCTGAAGCAATGTCACTTGCAAAGTGCAGAGTCTATTGCCCTTTAGTAGATCAACCCCAGTGTGTATGTCTTCCCTGACAGTGTGTGTATGTGTGTGTTTTAGTAAATCAACCTTTCTATGTATGTGTGTGTATGTGTGCCTACCCTAACATTGTGTGTGTTCAAGGCATGTGTCTGCCTTAACAATGAATGTGTGTATGTCTCTGCGTGTAAGGAAATTGGGGTCCATTCCAGATAGCCTGTGACTGCCATGACAATGTGTGTGTCTACCCTAACATTGTGGGGGGTTTACAAAAAAAATGGGGCACTCAGAATCTGTGCATCGCAATCAGCTTCTAACTTCAGCTTGTTCAATTAAGCCTTGACAACAAAATCTGGAAGCTGATTGGTTTCTATGCAGAGCTGCAGCATATTTTGCATGCTCCAGCTTTAGTAAATCTCCTCGTGTGTGTTTAACCACTTCAGCCCCGGAAGCATTTACCCCCTTTCTGACCAGAGAACTTTTTGCAATTCGGCACTGCGCCGCTTTAACTGACAATTGCGCGGTCTTGCGACGTGGCTCCCAAACAAAATTAACGTCCTTTGTTTTCCACAAATAGAGCTTTATTTTGGTGGTATTTGATCACCTCTGCGGTTTTAATTTTTTGAGCTATAAACAAAAAATTTTTAAAAAAACGCTATACTTTTTTGCTATAATAAATATCCCCCAAAAATATATAAAAAAATATATTTTTTCCTCAGTTTAGGCTGATACGTATTCTTCTACATATTTATGGTTAAAAAAGAAATCGCAATAATCAATAAGATTGGTTTGCGCAAAAGTTATAGCGTCTACAAAATAGGGGATAGTTTTATGGCATTTTTATTAATATTTTTTTTGTTTTACTAGTAATGGCAGCGATCAGCGATTTTTATCATGACTGCGACATTATGGCGGACACATCGGACAATTTTGACACATTTTTGGGACCATTGGCAATAATACAGCGACCAATGCTATAAAATTGCATTGATTACTGTAAACATGTCACTGGCAATGAAGGGGTTAACCACTAGGGGGCGGGAAGGGG
This sequence comes from Lithobates sylvaticus, assembly GCA_028564925.1. Taxonomy (NCBI): domain Eukaryota; kingdom Metazoa; phylum Chordata; class Amphibia; order Anura; family Ranidae; genus Lithobates; species Lithobates sylvaticus. The sequence goes on along the minus strand of CM053027.1, from coordinate 211,908,004 downwards.
TTAAGTGTGTCCTGGGGGAGTGATTCTAACTGTCTGGGGGATGGGCTGTGTGTGACAGGACACTGATCGCTGCTCCTGATGACAAGGAGCAGACGATCAGTGTCCTGTCACTAGGCAGAACGGGGAGATGCTGTTCACATCGGCATCTTCCCGTTCTTCAGCTCCGTGACACTAACGCGGGTATCCCCACATCGGTCGAGTCCGCGGGTCCCTGGTGTGCGCACGTGCATGGCGGAAAATTCAAAGTAACGTACGGGTACGTTACTTTGCCCAGCCGTGCCATTCTGCCGACATATATTTGCTGACAGCGGTCGGCAAGTGGTTAAGGTCATATAAAGAAGGGAGTGTATGATATAGGGCCTAAGTACATACACTACTCAGCGCTGGATGTGTAACTACAATAAAACAGAGTGACTGATTGATTCAACACAATCAATATAAATAAATAAAAATATCTATATCAATAAATAAATAAATAGATAAGCAGCTGTTTAAAATGGAGAAAATGTAAAAGTGGATAGTAAAAAATCTGACAGAGATTCCTGTAAAATAAAATACTACAACAGCGCTAAAAGCAATATGACATTTAAAAGATAAGATCTTTCTGTGATCAGTCCACAAGTCATATAATAAGGTAAAGAAATCGTGCAGCAGAGGTAGTTCTTTTTTGGTGTATCTGATAGATATAGTGCACAGTTCAGCCAGATATATGGGTGACTTTTCATGTGGTTAAAATATTCCAGATGTGTATCCAAGCACCACTTTAATCCCTCTAGGTCAATCCACCACGTGAGGCACGCTCCCCTCAGGGGGTTAAACTCACCAGAAGTATGAATCAAACAGGCCTTGATACCATCATCATGGTAAAGCAGCACATGGTACGTCAAATATCCAGAACACAGTGCCAATAGATTACTTCCTCAGCAGAAGTATCACCAGGGTATTGATAAAGTATCACCAGGATTTCAAGTGTAAAACAGCTCACAATGGTATGTCATAAAAAACGAAGAGAATGGCATACATAGTGTAATTCCATTTAATTGAATTATTAAAAACAAATCCCCTTACAATCCCCAATGGTAATCAGCGTACATTTAGATTTCTTTAAAAACAGCATATAGAGAAGTGTCACTTGCGTGTGTTAGTAGAGGCAATACTCCAAAACGTCCACAGAGGTAGCAGCCAATTCCTCCAGAAGCGGCCTGTGTATCTCCTGCTGACACAGGCTTCACTTCCGGTCGGTGGTTAGCGGCGGTGGAGCGCAAACGTGACTTCCGGTCGAGCGTCGTGTAGGCCACGCCCTGACGCGTTTCGTCACTTCCTGACTTCAACAGAGGGCGTGGCTACACGGCGCTCTGTCATGTATAAGTACTCCCACTGACCAGCCATATAGCCAATCAGGGGTCTCAAAAAACGAACAGTGTTATAATGGCAATCACATGCCTTGATTCTATGCATCCCAGTGACAGGAAATAGATACATGCACCGCCATACAGATTGTTTAGTATTGATGCAAAATGTCAGTATATTCATCTGAAGACTGGCAGCGTTATTTAAATAAAGATCAATGGAAACAATTACTAAAATAGGCAGAAATAAATGGTGGACATCTGTACATAAGAAAACCAGGGCTAGCAACTCAGGTGTAGCTATATTCAAATTAGTAAAATATTGTATTAAATCATTGTTGAAGATTATTGTGTATAATTAGGTAAGCGTAATTAGCGCATTATTCATTAAACGGACCATGTATATTACTATAAATGGTCGGTGGGTAGTAAATCTTTTAAGCAGTATTGCTGAATAAATAAATAAATAAATAAGAAGTGTACGGCACAAGTAAAGGAGGATGCTAAATTCAGGGAGGATAATACATTAATAATAAAATCACTAAAATATTATTGATAGGTGGAGGAAACTAGGCGGTCAGAATAATCATAAAAAAGATATTGTATGCTAAAAATGTATATATATAAATACATATTAAAATGCATAAAAACATATACATTAAATTCATGTGCATAAAAACATATACATTAAATTCATGTGCATAATATGCTTTGGCTCCTATACGTATGCACATTAATTTAATGTATATGTTTTTATGCATTTTAATATGTATTTATATATATACATTTTTAGCATTCAATATCTTTTTTATGATTATTCTGACCGCCTAGTTTCCTCCACCTATCAATAATATTTTAGTGATTTTATTATTAATGTATTATCCTCCCTGAATTTAGCATCCTCCTTTACTTGTGCCGTACACTTCTTATTTATTTATTTATTCAGCAATACTGCTTAAAAGATTTACTACCCACCGACCATTTATAGTAATATACATGGTCCGTTTAATGAATAATGCGCTAATTACGCTTACCAATTATACACAATAATCTTCAACAATGATTTAATACAATATTTTACTAATTTGAATATAGCTACACCTGAGTTGCTAGCCCTGATTTTCTTATGTACAGATGTCCACCATTTATTTCTGCCTATTTTAGTAATTGTTTCCATTGATCTTTATTTAAATAACGCTGCCAGTCTTCAGATGAATATACTGACATTTTGCATCAATACTAAACAATCTGTATGGCGGTGCATGTATCTATTTCCTGTCACTGGGATGCATAGAATCAAGGCATGTGATTGCCATTATAACACTGTTCGTTTTTTGAGACCCCTGATTGGCTATATGGCTGGTCAGTGGGAGTACTTATACATGACAGAGCGCCGTGTAGCCACGCCCTCTGTTGAAGTCAGGAAGTGACGAAACGCGTCAGGGCGTGGCCTACACGACGCTCGACCGGAAGTCACGTTTGCGCTCCACCGCCGCTAACCACCGTCCGGAAGTGAAGCCTGTGTCAGCAGGAGATACGCAGGCCGCTTCTGGAGGAATTGGCTGCTGCCTCTGTGGAAGTTTTGGAGTATTGCCTCTACTAACACACGCAAGTGACACTTCTATATATGCTGTTTTTAAAGAAATCTAAATGTACGCTGATTACCATTGGGGATTGTAAGGGGATTTGTTTTTAATAATTCAATTAAATGGAATTACACTATGTATGCCATTCTCTTCGTTTTTTATGACATACCATTGTGAGCTGTTTTACCCTTGAAATCCTGGTGATACTTTATCAATACCCTGGTGATACTTATGCTGAGGAAGTAATCTATTGGCACTGTGTTCTGGATATTTGACGTACCATGTGCTGCTTTACCATGATGATGGTATCAAGGCCTGTTTTATTCATACTTCTGGTGAGTTTAACCCCCTGAGGGGAGCGTGCCTCACGTGGTGGATTGACCTAGAGGGATTAAAGTGGTGCTTGGATACACATCTGGAATATTTTAACCACATGAAAAGTCACCCATATATCTGGCTGAACTGTGCACTATATCTATCAGATACACCAAAAAAGAACTACCTCTGCTGCACGATTTCTTTACCTTATTATATGACTTGTGGACTGATCACAGAAAGATCTTATCATCTTTTAAATGTCATATTGCTTTTAGCGCTGTTGTAGTATTTTATTTTACAGGTTAAGGTCATATGTCTGCCTTAACATTGAATGTTTGTGTGCCTCAGCCCTGACACTGTGTGTCTGTGTTGTGTATGTGTCCTGACACTGGGGTAATGATTACTAAAGACAAATAGACTGTGCACTTTGCCAAGTAAAGGTAAAAATTCACTTTGTAAAGAATACTCAATCATGTACAAGGAAAAATACAATAAAAAGAAAACATGCATTTTTGCTTGCTGATGATTGGAAAATGGAAGTCAGCAGAACTTCTGCTCATTTACTAAGCTCTGGAGCAACTGGTCTTGCAGAGTGCAACTGCACTTAGCAAAGTGCACAGTATATATGGTGTGTGTGTGTGTGTGTGTGTGTGTGTACGCTTTGACAAAAAACCTGGAAGATTATTGGTTTCTACGTAGAGCTGCACCAGATTTTGCACGCTCTGGTTTTAGTAGGATAAAATCAACATTAAGATTGGAGATTTCACCATGTACACCACCTCCTTAGAATTCAGAAATATTGACAGAGACAAATTTGGAGTTTGAAGGTACAAACAATCAATAGAAATTGATATTAGAAAAATATATATAATTTTATTAGACAAATATAAAAAACAATTAGTATAAAAAAGAGAACAATGGAGCTCAGTGGTCACTATACAAAAGAATAGGTGCCTCTACATGTTTCACCACAATCGTGGCTTCTTCTGGAGCATTTGTAGGACCATATTACATTACCACTAAAACACAAGACATAAAACAAAAAAAAATTATAATGCGATAAAAATATGTAGGGGGTATCTCCTAAGCTGCTAAAAGAAAAGAAATTAAGAAAAAGGCTTATTTTTTTGTCTTTATATTTAATGTTGGTAATATGTTCAGGTATTATGTGCAATGGCATTACAGCCAATAGAGTTTACAGTTTTTTTTTTTTTTTTTTTTATATTTTAAAGTTGTACTTTTGCTTGTCAAAAAGCAATATATTTGCTTTTTATATTAGACGTTATATAAGACGTTATAGTTCGCAACAGCTAAATCTGTGTCTGTAGTGCATGTTTAAACCTTACCATAAATAATATGTTATTCGATTTTTACTCCAGGAGTACATAATGAGTTTGGCAATTCTAAAAAAAAGCTTAAATAATGCATTCAAATGTAACTAAACCCTTTCGATTTGAGACAACTAAAAAGTACTAAAGATTTTAGTCGACTAAAATACGACTAAAACTAAAACAATTCAGATGAATAAATATGACTAAAATGGCATTTTAGTCAAAAGACTAAAATACTACTAAAACTAAAATGGCATTTTAATATCCCAACTATTTATCAGATTCTTTTACGGAAAACTTGTCTATCAATTTGACTGTATCATCTTTATGCATGTACTTTACAAACTTTTAATACATTTCTTTGGAATAAAAAATTGCGTAAAGGAGAACTACAGACAATGATGTTGTCTCCCCCCAGGGCACAGTTTGTCCCCATATCATATCATAATGATCGACAGAACTTGGTAGTAACTCCACTGTTTATCGTTCATTTACGCTTAATTTTTCTACCCTGTCATATGGATTCACTGAATGATTCTTTTCAACATATGATGTATGACAGTCAATGTATGTTGTTTGTTTTTCTTGCTAAAACGCAATAAAACAATTGAAACAAACTGGCATTTTAGTCAAAAACTAAATCAAAATTTGATGTCAAAATGAACACTGGAACAGATGAAACAAGACCTTGCAATTGACTACACAAACTTTAGTGAAATAACTTTAAATGTGGCAAGTAAAAGAATAACAAACAAGAGTGGAATAAACACCTAAACAATCTGTTGAGGGTGTAACAACTGATTAACTGAAACTCATGACTGTGTATCTTGTTGATGCTTGAGGAGCACATCAAGATAACTGATTCCAAGAAGTAGCCAATTAGATAAAGCGGATCTTTAGTGCGTGCTGACCACAGCAGTATTTGTTATATTGTGCAAGTATGCATAACACACTCACACATTATGACACACTAACCTCTGGTTTTGACCTAATCCAGAGATTAAAGGTGCTGCTGCTGCTACCATATTCTTCTGTTCTTTCTCCAAGTACCCTGTTTTCCTGCCACTGGGGCAACCAATGAAGATGTTGCTCCTACACATGCACGCTGGAGTTGCATTATTTTGCTACCTGACTCTGCTCCTGTCATCTTAGGGATGCCAGGAGTGTGTCATGCACCACAGTTAGTATACAAACAATTAAACTGCTAGCAGTTTTAAAGCTAGCGAACATTTTAAGAAGAGATACAAGAGTTTTAGAAGAAATGCGTACAAATTGAAAAGTAAAACATTTAATGGCATGGTGTAACTTTTTTATTCAGCTTGAAAAACTGATATAGATATAACAGTGACTGCTTTAATCATGTGACCATTAAAATGTGTGTAAAAAAATTATTTTTAGTTGTACATAAAATTGATAAGAGCTAAAGCCTGTACTGGATTTTGTTTTGCACCCTGCATTCCGCTGGGAAGATTTCCCTTAATTTTCTGCACTGAACACACAAAAGGAATAGGTATCCCCCTCTGGGGAAGTTTCCTCAACATCTTGCTCTAGTGACAACTCAAAATTTTGTTCCCCCTAGCTTTCTGTCTCTGTGACAGTGGTCACCAAGACAATTTGAGGGATAAATATCTCCAGCAGAGGCACAGAAAGCATTAAAATGTTGGCAAGGGGTCTAATGCCCCGTACACACAGTCGGATTTTCCGACGGAAAATGTCCTATCGGACAATGTTGTCAAAAATTCCGACCTTGTTTAGGCTCCATCGGACTTTTTCCGTCGGATTTTCCGATGGACAAAGTTTTATCTCCTGCTCTCAAATTTTCCGACAACAAAGTCCTATCAGACTTTTTCCGATCGTGTGTAGCGAATTCCGACGGACAAAGTGCCACGCATGCTCAGATCACATTACAAGACCAAAGCTATTGGCTACTAGCCTCTACGTAGTCCCATCGTAGGCAACAAACGTCACCACATTCAGAATGATCGGATTTTCCGACAACTTTGTCCCACCGTGTGTATGCAACACCAGTGTCGGACAAAATCCGTCGGAAAAAATCCGATGGATTTTGTGGTCGGATTTTCCGACCGTGTGTACGGGGCATAAGGCTGGTTATACATTTTGAAATTTTCTTTCCTTTGACTATGGGTTGAAGGAAAGAAAATTGCTACATTCTCCCATCAACACAGTTAAGCCCCATACACACGGTCGGATTTTCGCATGGATTCTGTCCGATCGGACAATGTTGTTGAAAAATCAGACCGTGTGTATGCACCATCGGACAGTGTACGTCGTATTGTCCGACGGACAAAGTCCTATCTCCTGCTGGATAGATTTTCCGACAACACGGTCCGATCACACCAAATCCGATCGTGTGTATGGTAGTCCGACCGGACAAAGTGCTACGCATGCTCAGATCACATTACAAGACCAAAGCTATTGGCTACTAGCCTCTACGTAGTCCCGTCGTAGGCAACAAACGTCACAACGTTCAGAATGATCGGATTTTCCGACAACTTTGTCCGACCGTGTGTACGCAAAACCAACATCAGACAAAGTATGACGGACATGGTCTGACGGACCTGGTCCTCGGATAATCCGCGCGTGTGTATGGGGCTTTAGTGTTGATGGTTGAATCCCTCCAACTGCACAATTGTATTCTGACAGCTGCAGGTTTCCCCGCTGTCTGAATAGAATGATCGCTGCAGCTGGCTATAGCTAAAGGCAGTGATCATACAAGAAAAATCTAACAAGCTGATTGTACTGAACGTGATTGATAGACCAACTTCAGTACAACCAGCGTGCCCATAGATGGATCGAGATTCAGTCTGCTAAACGCACCGAATTTCGATCAATCTATGGCTATCTTAACTCTAAAAAATGCTCTTATATACAGTTTAAGTTGGGGCACAATATCCATGATATGTGGCCTCAGCAGTACAAATTTGTACTACAGGGTGCATGTTCTAATAATAATAATAATTTATCACTAGTATAAAAATTAAACATTTTTCTTTACTTATATACTTATTACAGTGTTCTAAAAATAAAAACTGTGTTGAAAACCATACATAGTCATTGGATTTGAGTGCTATTTTTTACTTAAAGTATGTAATTCATACCATACTTAATATAAAATGTATTTAAAATACGTACAATTTAATACAACTGTGCCCCCTACCTTTCTGTGGAGGTGATCCCCCCATGATAGGATCATAGAGGACTCCACATGAAGAAATCATAGTGCTTTTGGTAGACATATCCGTCCACTGCAGTGTGTCTGACAGATGTGATTGCTTTTCGTGTACATTACAACTTCATAATCTGCAGACACACCTGGGCAAAGAACAGATCTTTTCTGTTAATTATCACCCAACAGGAAGTGTTTCTGTAACAGAAGTACATAATATAGTCATACAATAACTTGCTTTAAAACATCTTTCCAAATGGTGGAAAACAGCTGGAAAAAGATGAATGTGAATGAGGATAATGGTGAAAGAAAATGGTGATGTGTAGAAAGTGATGGTCTCCTCTTTGTTGCCCTAGGTTAGGGATGCCTATACTTTACTGCTAAGCAAAGTTGAGGTCAGTATCAAATAAAAACACTTTATTAACCGCTTCCTGACCGCCTAACGCAGATATACTGCAGCAAAATGGCACGGGCAGGCAAAATCACGTGCCTGTACGTGATCCTATAAATACCTGACCGTGGGTCGCGCGCGCGCCGCCAGCGGCACGCTCGCAACCCGGTCGGGAGCTCCGTGACCCCGGCCGCGGGACCAGCGGACCCGATCACCGCTGGTGTCCCGCGATCGGGTTACGGAGCTGAAGAACGGGGAGAGGTTTGTGTAAACAAACCTCTCCCCGCGCTTCCTACTCTGCCTGTCATTGATTGGCTGTTCCCGGTCATCGGGAAAGCCAATCAATGACGTCAGACGTCAGCCCCGCCCCCTAATGTAAAAAAAAACACACACGTCACAGCCCATAACCCCTCCCCTCCCCCTAGTGGTTAACCCCTTCACTACAACTGTCATTTATACATGAATCAATGCATTTAAATAGCATTGATTGCTGTATAAATGACAATGGTCCCAAAAATGTGTCAAAAATGTCCGATGTGTCCGCCATAATGTCGCAGTCACAATAAAAATCGCTGATCGCCGCCATTACTAGTAAAAAAAAAAATATTAATAAAAATGCTATAAAACTATCCCCTATTTTGTAAACGCTATAACTTTTGCGCAAACCGATCAATAATCGCTAATTGCATTTTTTTTTACCAAAAATATGTAGAAGAATACGTATCGGCCGAAACTGAGGAAAAAAAATGTTTTTTTATATATTTTTGGGGGATATTTATTAGAGCAAAAAGCAAAAAATATTGCATTTTTTTCAAAATTGTCGCTCTATTTTTGTTTATAGCGCAAAAAATAAAAACCGCAGGGGCGATCAAATACCACCAAAAGAAAGCTCTATTTGTGGGAAAAAAAGGACGCCAATTTTGTTTTGGAGCCACGTCGCACGACCGCGCAATTGTCAGTTAAAGCAACGCAGTGCCGAATCACAAAAAGGGGCCTGGTCCTTTGGCTGCCAATTGGTCCGGGGCTGAAGTGATTAAAATAAGCAGCACATTTACATTGAAGTTAGCATAAAACAGCATGGATAGGGAACACCTGAGACCAAGCAGCTGTGATCAGTGTGAGGCTGTAGACATCACTGAGCAAACAGAGACCGAGGATGACAGGGAGCCAGCCAGCTCAAAGTGTGCATATAAATAAATATAGTGATGTATAAAAATAAATATGTGTAGAAAATAAATATATGCACTTATGTAAAAAAAGGAAAGAGAAAAAAATGCACAACTGCTACGCATTTCTAGTCCAATGAGACTGAATGGTATGTAGCAAAAAGTACATGATAACTGAAGCTGGGATTATTTACCAAAATTTAAATATGTAAAAGAACAGAGAGGGAATGGGGTACTCACTTCAAAATAGTACGCACCTTAAGTTCCTCATCGAGGCCTCCTGGTGACAGAGTATTCAGATGATAAATCCAAAAGGTTTCTCTGCAGCAGAGGGTATGAAATCTCTCCGCCACAGAGTCACAGGGGGTAATTAGTTCCAAAACCTAAACTCAAAGGCCATTGGTGGAGCAATCATGAGTGTATTTAAAATGGTGGGGAACACTATGATCAGTGCTACCTTCCTCAATGAGTCTCCTGTGTTCACCAAATTGTACCCGGACTGTACAAATAGTCCTGCCTACATAGAGGAGACCACAGGGACATGAGAAAAAGTATACAATAAAATTTGTGGAACAGGAGAAGGAGGAACTGATCAAATACGTTTTTCCTTTGTTATCTTAACTCTTTTTGTGGGGGTTGACAAATTTACACATTTTGCATTTTATTTTTTTACATTGAAACATCCCTACTATAGGAGGCTTATTGCTGGATGGTAATTTACTAGGGGCAATTTTGTTTTTCACATTGGGAGCCCTTCTATAGACAAATTGTCGGTGTCTTGCAATGCCCTTCTCCATATGTTTGAAACGGGAGTGAAACTGGGTTATAAATTTGATATAGGACCCCAAGGTGGTCTCTGTTTTAAAGGCCCTAATCTGGCTGGTGGCACATGTTTTAACCCTTTTGCCACCAGGCCCTGTGCTCCACTTTTAAACTTAGCTGGCCAGGCCATTTTCTGCAATTTTCCATTGTTTTTTTTGCTTTTGCCCTTACAGCAGTCAGAGTTTGTTACAGACCCCCAAACCATATATTGTCTGAAAGCACATGACCAGTTGAATACAAATAAGGTCTATTGATTTTTAGGGCACAATGATATTTGCGTAAATGTTTATCAAGACAATATTTTCGCTAAAAATACACTAAAATCATTATTAGCACATTTTACAAAATTCCTACTAAATATAAAAGCTAACCTCTTTTGAGTTAATAAATAACCAATATTTGTAAATTTTAGATTGCACCTTTTTACGAAATGGTGAAAACTGAACATATGCAAAAATGTAAATATCCAAATTTCTCAAAAAATCTGAAGGTTTTAATTTTTCACTTTCAGCTATATTTTCTGAAAGCACATGACCAGTGGAATAAAAAGAATTTGCTACTGATTTTTAAGGCCCCACGATATTTGTGCAAATGTTTACCAAAGCAATATTTTCGCCAAAAATAAACTAAAATCATTATTAGAAAATACAAAAACACACTTTTTGCGAAATGGTGAAAACTGAATGTACACAACACTACAAATATAACCGAATTTCTCAAAAAATCTGAAGGTTTTCATTTTTCACATTCAGCTTTCAGAGTTTTTAAAAGACCCACGATATTTGCGCAAGTGTTTACCAAAACAATATTTTCGCTGAAAATGCACTAAAATCATTATTAGCAGATACAAAAACAGCAACTTTTACAAAATTCCTGCTAAGTTCCGTCCAATAATAAAAGCTAAACCTGTATTGAGTTAATAAATAACAAATATTTGTAAATTTTAAAATTGTGCCTTTTTGAGAAATAGTGCAAATCGGACGTACGCATTTCTCTAAAAATCTAGAGGTTTTCCTTTTTCACTTACAACTTTCAGAGTTTGTAAAAGACCCCCCAAACCATATATTTTCTGAAAGCACATGGCCAGTAGAATAAAAGGAAAGTGATGATTTTTAAGGCACCAAGATATTTGCGCAAATGTTTATCAAACCAATATTTTCTTTAAAAATACACTAAAATCATAATAGTGGATTTATACATGACAACATTTACAAAATTCCTGCTAAATTCCTACTAAATATAAAAGTTAAAACTTTATTGAGGTAATAAATAACAAATGTTTTGTACATTTTAAATTGCACCTTTTTAACGAATTACAAAGTAATGTTGCGCTGGTACCTTGTCCCCTCCCAGATTACCAAATATCTACTGTCATATTCCCCTGCTTGTTTCCGAGGATGTCCAGACATAGGCACACACCTACATATCTGGTGGGGTTGTCCACTAGTTTAATCATACTGGACAGACATCTTTCATATCCTTTCTACCCTTACAGGTAACACCAAAGCCCCTGACCCAACAATAGCCCTACTTAATAAGAAACCTCCCCATCTTCAGATCAAGTTACTCTTATGCCGCGTACACACGATCGGACATTCCGACAACAAAATCCCATGTTTTTTTTCCAACGGATATTGGCTCAAACTTGTCTTGCATACACATGGTCGCACAAAGTTGTTGGAATTTCCGAACATCAAGAACGCAGTGACGTACAACACGTATGACGGCACTAGAAAGAGGAAGTTCTGTACCAAGTGTGCCACCCTTTAAGGCTCCTTCCACTAATCTCGTGTTAGTAGAAGTTTGGTGACAGACGATTTGTGCTTTTCAGCCTCCTGCGTTTACGATCATTACTGCTCTTCAGTTTGTGCTTGTAGGTTCGTATTTCTATTACGTATTTGATTTTCAGTGCGTTCTTGTCCGCTCGTATGTGATTTTCAGCTCTGGCCTTTCTGTTTTTCAGTGCTTTCTGTTAGTTTGTTCTGACCAGCCGACCGTTTTGAGGCCATGAGGACCCTCACTCCGGACCAGAGGGTTTATAACTACCGTCTGGCCAAAGCCAGAAGAGTGGTGGAGAACGCTTTTGGGATAATGGCCAGCCGGTTCCGCCTATTCCTTATGCCAATCAACATGGTGGAATATAAACCTAACCAGATAATCCTTGCATGCTACATTCTACACAACTCTTTAAGGAGAAATTGAGCAAATTAGAAAGCACTGTGGGTGTTATTTCCTAAAGGAAATTCCACGTTGCACTCCAAGTGCACTAAAAAGTGCACCTGAAACTGCACTTGTAGTGCAAAGTGGAGTTGCCTTTAGTAAATAACCCCCATTGTCACTGTAAACATCAACTTTCACTCCAAAAACTGCTTTTGATCATTGAAAGAAGAAGCCACAAATTGTTGATTAGAAAACTTTTTACTTAAAGCAAATTCACGTGCGTTTAGTAAAGGGTTTTTGAACAAACCAACATCTTTGGTGTATAACATTATTTTGTTTTTTTGGGGTTATAGCACCCCTCCCCCTCTTCATTACCTCTTATTTAGTGGCCACCAGTGCATAGGAGGAATCCCTTCAGTTCTCCCACATAGAGGAGTTTGGCTCCCATGGTTGAGACACATGATCTTTCATTCTATTACTAGGGTAGGACCCACTAATTCGGGGTACTTTGTTGCAGTAAGTGGGCTTAACACTATATAAGCATATAGTGTGACCAAACACCTGTATTTTTTGAATATGTTCAGGTGTTTTTAACTAGCCCTGCAGGAAATGTTATTCTTGAATGTGTGAGCTGTAATATGTTCACTAACATTATTTTTTGTCACATTAATTAGAAATAGCCTTTTTTGGTTAAACAGGCATGTTTCAAAACATAACACAACTCAGGAACTTACAAAGTTCAACCTACGGGTCTCACTCCCTATTGAACAGGCTAATGGGAACAGCTAACTCTCTCTTAAAATGGGAGACACTAGACTGGATGCACACGGAACTGTCCTTATTACTTGATGACTGGCCTTCTCCCAGGCACGGCTTAATTGATCAGACCCTGGTTCCTGAAACCAGCCTTGGGGGAATAGACTGAGCTGTGTGGGTTAGTTAGTGAAAACAAAGTTCAACTTTGAGAAAGTGAAGGCAATATCAGACAAGAGTATGTCCAAAATGTGTTGATATTGCCTTCATCAGATGGGGTGATGTCACCCCTGTACAAGCCAAATTTTGAAGATGCACACAAATTGGGATTCAAACTGAGGATTTCCCTCCTGACCCCATGCCTAATGTCAACATGTGCTAGCTCCCATCATGGGGGATCAATGGACGTGTTTTGGGGGTGCAACCCCTTCCTCTCAGCTACTTTAGTAGCGAGGAAGGGGTCGCACCCACAAAACACGTACATTGATATCCCCTGATGGCAGATAGCACAGGTTGACACACTGTGTGCAGCTTCAAAATTTGGCTTTTAAAATACTTTAAAACTTTTTTCAAACCAAAAATACACGGAAAAAAAAGGGATACATTTTTGTGTGTTTTAGTATCTCCCTAAAACATCAATGATGTTCTTCATTTTTTGTTGAACATCATTGATGTTTTTGCTTTAGATTTTCTAAATCGCAATTGCACCCCATTCTCTCCCCGATGAGGATCTGGGCACTTTCACTGGTGAAATGAGATTCTTCTTCCACAACATCCATATCACCTAAAAGAAAAAAACACACCATGTATTATAAATATGCAGGAACAGATATCTTACCTGAAACTGTGGTCTCAGACACTCACCTGTTGTGGTGACAATTTTGCACACTTCCAAAACCTCTCCCTCCTCATCCTCTGCTTGTGTTTTAGACTTAGAGGACGAAGTAACGGAAGCAACGATCGTTATAACGAAGGTACAATTTTAAGTTGGTGCATCAGTGGCTTATACTGCTTATAGATTAAGGCCTATATTGGGTCAAGATTTTATTTATTTATTATTATTTTTTATTTTATTATGTGTTTAGTTTGTTTGCGAGTAGGCAGGTACATTATAAAAATACAAAGTCAAATTAACAAGGGATGTTTTGGATCAGAACAAAAGTCCGATATTATATCTACCCCTGATCAGATTGAATATAAAAGCATGCACGCTCTAAAGTAATACGCTGACACAAATACTTTCTGTTTAATATTTCCGCTTCTGAAAACTTTTTACAACTCCATTAAAGATTAAGACACGTCAACAAGACTGGCGCATACAAACCACAAATATAAAAATACATATAGTGATAAAACATTGGTTTTAGTTGGGTGCTCATTTGAGGAAGTAGCTTTGTTCTTGCAGCATTTCTGCAGCATTTCTTGCTTCTTTTAATCCATTGATGTTATGTTGTTATATTCTGAATATATTCTCAGAAGCAGGAGCGAAATTATGTTAACTGTTGACTGTCAGTCCAGTTCCTAAGCTTTGCAAAATATCTGAATATGTCTTAAGTAAGGCTTATTAAGCGTAGAAGCTGATATATATATATATATATATATATATATATATATATATATATATATATATGTATATGTTAGGTATATAAAGCATGTATTGGAATAGACGTTTCATGATTCCCTTAATCACATACATTACAGTTCCCCCCTTAAAAACTGTCAATTTCAAACTGTCCCTCATACAAAAAGTCCTATTCACCTGGCCCATTATCTCTGAAACTCTTTTGGGCTGTATATAGAGAAGAGCAGTGACTAATTCACTACCCCCCTCGATACAGCTTGGAGTGGGGCAATCAGGTGCTGTCTGTCCCTGTAACACTATGGTGTTGCATCTTGGGGGAAAGTGACTGTAACGGAGTGTAACACATAATCATCATCAAGTCTTACATAATCTTCATCACCACCATCTGGTATTTCTTGGTTCACAAACATGGGAGTAGATTGGTCAACAGCTTTTTCTACACATTTCTTAAAGCAGGGAAGAACACAGCAGACCATGACAGCTAGGGTTCTCTAAAATTATCAGAATAACTATTCCAATCTGTGTTAAAATTCCCTGCCACCCCCCTTGATCCAGGTGAAGTACTGATCTCAGGGGTTGGAGAGCCCTGAATTCTTCTTTAATTATTTGGACAGATCCTCAAGTTTTTGGATGGCTAAAGTCACTTTACCATTTGGGCCTGTGTTATCTGGGATATAAGTACAGCATGTACTCGTTTCAGGTAACATCTTACACACACCCCCCCCCCCCCCTTTTCAGCTAGGACCATATCTAAGGCCATACGGTTTTGGAAGGTCATGTGTGAAGCGGCTTCTTGTTGTTCGGCTAAACCTCGGAGTGCATCTTTGGTGTAATTAACAAACCTTTGTTGGTTGTAGTAGATGTAATTTATCCAGTCTACATTCTTATTTACAGTGATGATGGGGATCGGAGATTCAAACCCTGCTGCTACTTGGTCTCTTGCTTTGAACTCATCCGGGACCCCTCTAGGGACTCCTCTGACCTCTATGTATACATGAGGGTTGAAGCTTCCTGCTGGGGCACTCCTACGCCTCCTGTTAGGCCTGAGTGCGTTGTTAGTATCTGGCTTTGGGTTTTCCGAGAGAATATGTAGAGGCATTATGGCCTTGGCCAGTGCACATTCTCCTGTCCACTGTCCTGCCAATCTGCTTCTAATTTTCATGACTCCGCAGATCCAGTACACGTCTCCCAAAGACTGGACTTGATTTTGCACCAGATCTGCAGAGGCCTCACTATAAGATCCACAGTAACCCTTGGTGAAATTCCCAAGAGATTTCCCCACTCCCTGATACCGTCCATAGAATGTGTAATTGCCAGGATATATGGTGATACCTTCTCCTGGCTTGGGGGTCTTGGTGACTATGGGATATTCCTTCTTCCAATGTTCACACAGGGAGTGGTCAGTGGTTGTGTTGGTAAACAGGCTGAGGAAACATGTCTCATGTCTCATGTTCGGGGTATATGTTAAGGGGTACCGTTCCTAAATGTGGCCTAGCCCCCCCCACACACATAACAATTGGTCTAATTGTGTTTCCCTGCATGGTACCTCATCCACTCGAGCCACAAGTTGATATCTGAGAACCTGGTTTCTGCAGCCATAGTATCCTCAAAGGTAGGGTCTGCTATGGTCACCATGTCCTTTAATGTCTGTATATGGGGCCTCAGGGGGTTGGAGCTAGATGTAGATTGGGGAACTCCCCACTCTGGATTGTTGAACATATCTCTCAGTTGGAAAGGTTTTCTAAAACTGGAATACCCACTCCCCCACCATAGGCCCAGAACATAGGTCCCGCTGTCTCCTGGGCTAGGATTCTAAATGGTCAGCCTGAACTCTTTGGTGTAATACTGATCTGTGTGCTTGTTGATTGTCATTCTATCTAAGAGTGACTTTCCGTTTTTGTCTTTTCTATTATGGGCGTTTTCAGGTTTGTACCCCCTATTTGTACCCCCAGTGTTCCAACCCACTGCTCCCCAGGAATCACAGTTGTTACCCCAATAGGAATCAGTAACGCATACATACACAGTCATGGGCCTTACTGCTTCATCCCAGGACCGGATCTTGTACATAGTACCTGGAATACCCCAAATGTTTTGGAATTATCTGTTCATAAGAGGATATAAAAGTGGCAACATGTGTATTGGATGAGTTATACCAGAATTGTGTTATACCATCTTTTTGTTTAATGGCTACCTCTTGTGTCTGAGCAATGATTACAATGAAAAGGATATACAGAATCATTTGGTCCCCTCGGCCTCTTTCTCAGGTACAGGGACTTTCTTGCAGTGGGAAGCGTGTATCCACGTGTTTTTCCCAGCCACCTTGACTGATGTGACAATTGTTAGGAGAACCTGAAAATGACCATCATATCTGGGTTCAAGAGTATGTTTTCTCACAAACTTCTTTATCAGGACCCAATTACCGGGAACCAGCTTGGGCGTTCCTGTATCTAGCTCAGGATCTGGAATGGAAGAAAACACTTGCGAACGGATACGGGTTTATTCTCAAGATAAAGCAGTCACATTGTTCTGTTCTCACTACACGTTTGCCCCTGGCGTGTATGTAGCTCAACAGTTTAAACCTTGAATCCTACAATAACCAGACAGGTGGTGGTCATATAAGAATAGGATGTACACACGTGGTGAAACTATAAATAAACAGACAAATTAACATAACGGAAAATTGTTATCAAATACTTACCGTAATTTTCCTTTCCTGGCCCATCCTCACGTCAGCACACCATGGGTTAACATCTCCTCTGGAACTCCACATTACCACCCGTATAGCTGAATAAAAGGCAGATCCTCCCCAGCTAAGACAGTTCGATAACTTAACCTGCGACAGGCCACTAGGGAGGGAGTCCTGTGCTGACATGAGGATGGGCCAGGAAAGGAAAATTACGTTAAGTATTTGATAACTATTTGATAATTTTCAGGTTTCCTGGCCCATCCTCCCGTCAGCACACCATGGGATATACCAAAGCTTAATATAGGGTGGGAGAGAACAATTAAGAGAGACACTAACATCTAAAGAAAAGATGCTAAAACTAGAAGGAATTGATCTCTCTGGTCCCAAACATGCTGGTCCCATATTTAGTTTGTAAGGTTGAATAAAGGCTGCAACCGACCTTCAAGCTAGCCCTTACCTATATCCTCCAAGCAATCCTGGCATAATTGCCTCAAAGACTGCTACCCCTATAGTCAAATAGGCTTGAATATTTCAGAGCAGAAAAGCGTACTTCCTGCATGCCAATTTAATCATCCTGGCAACCCAAGAGTGGATGACTTTTAAGGGCCTGATGAAAGGATTTTTTTTTTTAACACTCTCCTCCTTTGACCAAGTTTTCCTACTTCACAGTTTTTCTGAAAACTGGATACTACTTTAAAATTGAACTTTCGGGATAGACGGGTATCCCTATCTCTGGTAAAAAAAGAAAAAAAGATACCAAAGCGCTCTTGCTGGAAAGTGTTGCAATCTTCAACATCCTTCTGTCTGACATAGTTATTGTCAGGAGAACTAGTTTTACCATGCAGTACTCCAATGGAAATGCAACCCTTTGGAGCAAAGGGTGCTCCCAGATCCAAGCCTAAGTTCCACAGAGGGAACAAGGATTTCCCTGAAGGTCATATATAGATTGTTATCTGGAAGAAGCATCTGGTCACTGGCTTTGCACCCATCTGCAGCCTGTGAAAAAATTAAGTAGAGATCCCTTAAATGGCATTGTATGCCAGACCAACCTCTAGCGCTGACTGAAGAAATGTCAAGGATATTGGCTAGAGGCAAGGAACACAGGAGAGACAGCTTTGCTGAGCAAACAAAACAAACTTCTTTCATATCCCCTCCTATGTAGCATTCATGGATGATCTTCTGGTCACCAGGATCTGAACAGCATCAGATGAGAATCCCTGCACCTCTAGTGTAGCCTATTCCATAGCCAGGCTATTAAAAGTAGTCCAATTGGATTGGAGTGCCGTTACTGACCTTGCCATAGAAGAATTCACTTGATCAGAGACAAAAATTAAACAAACATTGCAGTCTCTCCTCATGAAAAGGATGAAAGAGTTGTAATAGGAAGTGGGCTAGTTCCTAGTGATATGGCAGGAAATGTCTATTAACCATAGAACACTACCCATCAATAGTCTTTTGTTAAGAGTGGCATCTAGTGGGAAATGTTGATATTGCAAGTCCAGAAGATATTATTTTTTCTTTATAGGCTAAAGGCATGACACTCCCCATCTGGTATCATCAGATGCCCCTATTTATTCCTCAGATGACAACAACAAAATTAGTTCAGAAACTGGTCCAAGGAACAACTTTGTCTCCTTGTTTCTATGAATCTTGACTTCCACTTTTCTGACCTTTCCATCTTCACTTGGAAAGGTGTTGGTGATAAAACCCAAAGGCCACTCATTCCTTTGGGACTGACAGTCCTTAACAAGAACAAGGTCTTCTCCTTTTAGGTTGGGCTTGTTGTCTTGCCATTTAGTACGTGGCTGTAAAGTGGACAGGTATTGCTTCCTCCACCTGTCCCAGAAGGTATTTGCCAGACTTTGCCTGACTTTGCCAGACTTTGTACTTGTCTCCACTCGCGTAAGTATAAGTCTTTAGTGGTTAAATTCCCGTTAGGAGCACTGATTACTCCAGTTTTCTGTGTAAGGAGTGCTGCTGGACTGATCCTTTGACAATGATGCCATCCTTTGCGGTCACAGCTGTTTAAGTCACCTTTGAAAGTGTGAGATAGGACAAGAAATCTTCCATTTTTAGAATCTGGTAAATCTGAAGCTGGCAGTCTGGAGTTGTGGTCTGAAATGTCGTTATCTCAGGATGGATGTCAGTATCTTAGTCTGGATCTACTAGTTCAATATTGTCACTCTTAGGAACAGTCTGTTCTGCATTGTACAAGAATGCAGGTGAATGTTGTGTCTTTAAGGTTACATGCGACAACAGCTCTTGTAGCATGGTCTGCACAATTATGGTCAGTAAGTATGTAGCGCCATTGTGTTAGACGAGTGGATCTCCTAAATCTCAACACTCTGTTGTTGACGTAAACATAGAAACGTCTGTTCTCATTGTAGATGTAGCCTAGCACTACCTTGCTGTCAGTGTAGTGCTGGATATCCTTGAGGTCAATGTCCATCTCTGAGGTTATTAGTTCTGCTAGTTTAACAGCTAGTACTGCAGCACAAAGTTCTAGCCTAGATACAGTGTGCTCAGGGTGTGGAGCTAGCTTTGCCTTGCCCATGATGAATCCTACATGGCATCGTGCTGTAGTGTCGTCAGTTCTTAAGTAGGCCACAGCAGCTATTTCCTTGATGGAAGCATCACAGAATATGCAAAGGTTTTGGCTGTGTCTTTGTAAAGGTTATGGGAGTCCCAGCATCCTCCGGGACTGTGACATCATATGGAGGCGGGGTCTCCATGTGACATGAGCATGTGACCCGCCCCTTGTCCCTATATAAGTCACATCACAGCGTGTCTGAGCCATTACGGCCAGAGAGAGCGTCGTGTCAACATCGGATGAAGAAAGAAGAACAACAAGCAGAAGGCGGCGGCGGCAAGAACAGAAGATACCCCGGAAGACCCCCGAATTTGGAACAAGACCCCCAGACGACGGCAGCGACGAAGAAGAAAGCCAGGCTCCTCCGCTAGTGAAAGAGCTAGGTAAAAGAGCAGAAGATAGCGGAGGAGTCCGGCGAGAAGACCCCCCAAGATGGAAGAAGACGGAGCTGTGCAATAAAATATTTTAAAAAATTGTGTTGTTTTTTTTTATTTACACTTTTTTCCTTAGGTGAATGGGTAGGGGTACATCGTACCCCATACTCATTCACATAGGGTGGGGGGCCGGGATCTGGGGGCCCCCTTATTAAAGGGGGCTCCCGGATTCCGATAAGCCCCCCGTCCGCAGACCCCGACAACCAACGGCCAGGGTTGTCAGGAAGAGGCCCTTGTCCTCATCAACATGGGGACCAGGTGCTTTGGGGTGGGGGGCCCGCAGGGCCCCCCTTTCCCCAGGGCACCCCCCGTGTTGAGGGCACGCGGCCTGGTACGGCTCAGGAGGGGAGGGGCGCTCGCTCGTCCCCGCCCCCTTTCCTGACCGGCCGGGCTGCATGCTCGTATAAGGGTCTGAGATGGATTTGGGGGGGACCCCCACGCCGTTTTTTCGGTGTAGGGATTCCCCTTTAAATCCATACCAGGTGACAGGGCTAGCGCGGCGGCATTCACTGCCTTCGCTAGCCCCGTCTACCTGGAGTCACGTTCTAAATGAACAGACTTTCCTCCGTGTGCGAGGCAAGTCCGTTCATATCAAAAGTCCCGCGGACTAGCACACAGACGGCGGGATTGTCCGCCGGACTGCCGAGTCGGCGGACAATTTTAAGTCTGAACTTAAAACTTAGTCCGCCGGACTTTTGGGAGGACAATCCTGCGGGGAAAGTCCGCTCGTGTGTACGCGGCCTTAGTCTCTTAGATCGTTAGAAAGGTCTTGAGCAGGGAAAGCTTCCATTGCCTCTATGCTGTTGGAAGCAATCTTGTGAAGTCTGAGATTAGAACAAGCAAGCATTTCCTGTGCTTTCTTAAGAAGACAGATTGCAGACTCACTGGAAGGTAAGGATTTCAAACAGTCATCTACGTAAAAGTCTTTCTCTATGAATTGTTTCGTATCTGAGCCATACTCGAGTTCACCTTCTTGGGTGGAATGTCCCTAGATAGTAACTGCAGTTGAAGGGCTATTGCCAAAGATGTGTACCCTAATGCAATACTCTGAGATGTCTTTGGAAGGGTCGTTGTCTCTGAACCAAAGGAACCTTAGGAATTTTCTGTCTTCCTCTCTGACCAGGAAGCAATGGAACATCTGTTGGATGTCAGCTATGAAGGCAATAGAATCTTTGCGGAAGCGTAAAAGCACTCCCAGCAGTTTGTTGTTGAGGTCTGGGCCTGTCAAGAAGACATCGTTCAAGGAGACACCCTTGAATTTGGCACTAGTCAAACACTACTCTGATTTGACCTGGCTTTTTAGTAAGGTACACTCCGAATATAGGGAGGTACCAACACTCTTCAGAGTCTATAAGGGTGGGCGCAATCTCGACGTGACCGTTCTCGAAGATCTTTCCCATGAAAGAAAATAAATGTTCTCTCATCTCTGACTTTCTTTGTAAATTACGTCTAAGGGAAGTGAAACGTTGTAGCACTTGTTCTCTGTTTTTGGGTAAGCGTTGTTTCTGTGGTCTGAAGGGAAGAGGTGCGACCAAGCTGTTTGTGCTATCTTTGATTAGTCCTTGCTCTATTACTTCCAAGAAGAGTTTGTCCCCAATAGACATTGCCACATGATTGTCATCTTTAGTTCTTTGAAAGACTGTGCACCCTAAATGGTCTCGGTCACTGTCACAGGCAAAGTCGTCACTAGTGGGTCTTGTGAAGGGACAAGATAAGTGGGCGTGGTTGTGGCATGGTTGGAAAAGAGGGACGCCTATTCTCTAGGGTGTTTGTGAGCATGCTGCTAACGGAGTTAGATTTGTGCATGCTTCCTAGACAGACATCTCCTATGATGACCCATCCAAGGTCTAACCTCTGGTCATAAAGAGCATTGTTGGGACCATTCATTTGAGCTCTTTATTTGTGGACTCGTAATATATCTCTCCCTAGGAGTAGGATAATCTGAGCCTGAGGATCAAGTTCTGGTATCAGATGCGCTATGGGTTTCAAGTGTGGGTGATGAGCAGCCACATCTGGTGTAGGAATTTCAGATCTATGGTCGGGGATCTGGTTGCATTCGATAAGAGTTGGCAAAGACAAGCATGATTGTCCGTCAATGGACTCGACTTGGTAGCCGGATGCTCTCCTCCCCGCTGCCTCCACTATTCCTGCACACGTTTTTAAGGAGTAGGGGATGCTGAGGCCTTTAATGCCAAAAAAGTCAAAGAAGGTTGAGCTGGCTAATGGCTTACTTACTTTGGTCATCCAGAATTGCATAAAGCTTAATAGCTTTGTCTTTTTGGCCTGCTAGGTAGACTCTGACTAGGCAGATTTTGGAGCATGACCTGCCACCATAGGTCATAGACTCCTTTGCAGACCTCTGTACATTGTGAAGTGATCTCTGGTGTAGTTGTAATGGTGTGCTCTTCCTCCCCGCCATGCTCACTAGTGCTGAAAGTGTATTGTAAAGTCCATGGAGCTGGCCGAGGATATAAGCTGAGCTGTCACATTCTGTGCATTTTAAACTGACCTTACAGTCCTTGGCGAGGTGAGATGTTGAAGAGCAGCACCTGTAGCAGATGTGGTTCTCCTTGAGGAAGGCCTTGCGGTCCTGCAGGGTTTTCTCTCTGAAGGCTCTGAATTTTAGGAGAGGATGAGGCTTCCGATGCAAGGGACACTGCTTACCAGGATCTTTGACTTTTGTCTCTGAGTAAGAGAAGCTGGCAGACCTGTGAAAAGAATCTGGAGGAGTCACGTTAGTTTTGTGTACTGCTACTGGAGATTTGCGAGGGTTAAGTCCTGAAGGAGCAGCACATGACAATGTAAAATCAAAACATGGATCATTTCTCGTTTTAGCTTGCTGACACACAAAGTCCACAAAAACAGAAAAAGGAGGGAATGGAACATCATGCAGTCTTTTAAATCAGGATCCATGTGTAATCCACTGCTCTTGCAAGTTATAGGGTAAGTTTTGTACAATGGGGTTCACACCTCTGGCTGTGTCAAGGAATGCAAGTCCTTGTAAGTCCCCCTCGGATTTAGCTACTTGAATTTCCATTAGCAAGTCACTTAGCTTCCTAAGTTTCTGGTAGGCTTTGTTAGGTATTTTGGGGAAGTTATCAAGTCTTTTGAATAGTGCGCTTTCTACTGCTTCTGCTGAACCATAACACTCATCAAGTCTATCCCAAATAATTTTAAGACCAGTGTCTGGGTGGTTTATATTTATTGTCCTGATTCGCCTGGCGTGCTCGGCAGACTCATTTCCAAGCCATTTGATCAGGAGGTCTATCTCTTCACTGCAAGACAAATCTAATTCTCTCGTGGCATTTTGAAAGTAAGACCGCCAGGCTCTGTAGCTTTCAGGGCAGTCATTAAACTTTTCAAGTCCTTTGGTGACTAACTCACGTCGTGCAAAGAACCTGGCAAAGTCTATGGTGGCTTGGTTAGCCTGCTGTGTGTTGCCATGGTGAGATGGCTGTGTGTAGTCATACCTTTTGAGGGTGTCCAGCCTTCTCGCGTGACCAAAACATCAGCCGATTGGGCACGCATAATGCTTGACCAGACATATGTTGACCTGCTATGCAGTTCATTGGCAAGCGTACCTTAAAGTGGTTGTAAACCCTTGTTTACAACTTTGTTACAGGTAAGCCTATATTAAGGCTTACCTGTAGCTAACAAGGATATCTCTTAAACCTGCACGGTTTAGGAGATATACCTGTATTTGTATGTGCCGACGTCATGCGGCACATGCGCACTTGAGACAACTGAAGCAATGGCGATATATGCTGATGCTTCAGTTGTACTGTGCCGCTCTTGTGCGCATGCGCGGAGTGACGGCATCGCGGCTCTGGCAAATCACAGCGCCGGAGCCGCGATACCTGGAAGTCACTCCAGGAGGACATGTCGGCGGTCGGAGGGGGAGAAGTGGACCGATGCGGGGGCTTCGATCTGAGGTAAGTGATACATAATTAGCTAGTATGCTATGCATACTAGCTAATTATGCCTTTGTCTTGCGGGTTTTTTTTTTTTAAGTTTTTTTGCTGAGGGTTTACTTCCTCTTTAAAGACCCACACCAAAGAACAAAGCGGACCTCTCCTTGCTCCTCATCAGCTGGGATCTCCAACCCCACTATATCTTCATTCCTCTCTGAAACCTGCACTAAGAGGAATGAAGGTGTTGAATTAGGTGTGTCACAGCCAAGTACTTGCGGGCAATCTGCTAGCGGTACACCGACGTCCGATTGTAGCAGGCAAATTTCCCTGCCCCAGCTGCTGGACCGTCGAAAGAAGATCACTCCCAGCCATCCACATGCCCAGCGGTTGAATGCTAGCTTGGCTAAATTTCTAGCACTTCAACTGCTGCCTTTTCAGTTGGTAGACTCGGCCCCCTTCCGTGAGTTTGTTCAATGTGCGGTTCCTCAGTGGCTGGTTCCCAAACGCCACTTTTTCTCACGGAAGGCCATTCCGGCTCTCTACCGGCATGTGGAAGGCAAACGTCCATGCCTCGCTGGACAGGGCGGTCAGCGGTAAGGTGCATATTACCGCTGACTCATGGTCCAGCAGGCATGGACAGGGACGTTACCTATCTTTCGCGGCGCATTGGGTGACTCTTCTGGCAGCTGGGAAGGATGCAGGACAAGGTGCAGTAGTGCTGGAGGTTGTTCCGACGCCACCACGCCTCCAAAATGTTACTACTGGTGATTGTGACACACCTCTCTCCACCCCCTCCTCTTCTTCTTCCTCCATGGCTTCTTCCTGTGCTTTGTCCTCGGAACCAGCGGTGCTCCGTAGGCGTTCAAGGGGCTACGCAAGTACAAAGGCAAAAAAGATGCCGTGCCGTGCTTTTGCTGGTGTGCTTGGGGGACAGGAGCCACACTGGGGCAGAGGTTCGGTCAGCTCTGAAGGGGCAGGCTGAGAGGTGGTTGACGCCACACCAGCTTAAGCCAGGAATGGTGGTTTGCGACAATGGCACCAACCTCCTCTCCGCCCTCCGACAATGACAACTGACCCATGTGCCCTGTGTGGCTCACGTCCTTAACTTGGTGGTGCAGTGGTTCTTGGGCAGGTACCCGGGCTTACAGGATGTCCTGAGGCAGGCCAGGAAAGTCTATGTGCATTTCCGCCAGTCATATAATGACAGTGCTCAGCTGGCTGAGCTCCAAAAGGAATTGAACCTGCCCAAGAACTGCCTAATCTGTGACATAAAGAAAAACAAGGAAAGGGGCGCCTCTGAGTATGTATCAAAATAACATTTATTAAACAGAAAATATCCACTCACATGGAAAACAGCATAGTTGCGTTCAGGCACGTCTCTGGACAGAAGGACAGGAGGAACTACAGGTCACAGCGGAATCCGTGTGCAGCTGGCATGGTGGGAATAGCGGCGCTCCTTTTTTGTAAGCATCTTGATGCTTGAAAAAGGAGCGCCGCTATTCCCACCATCCATAGCGCTGCATGCTCA
Source organism: Lithobates sylvaticus (assembly GCA_028564925.1). Lineage (NCBI taxonomy): Eukaryota > Metazoa > Chordata > Amphibia > Anura > Ranidae > Lithobates > Lithobates sylvaticus. Next base: position 211,882,210 of record CM053027.1, on the reverse strand, counting down.
GAAACACGTCGTACTCTAATGACATCGCGGCTCGGCGCCTGACTCTGCTGCGCGTTCCAAGCCTCGTTTCGGCTTCCTATACACGGCCGTGTCTTCACCATACACACGGAAGCGTTCCTGGCTATGCTTACAGCGCAGCACAGTGGGTGACTGTGTTGGCGTCCCCCCACCTCCACTCTGCTTTCTCTCCCCTAAACTGCTTTTTGGAACCCACACCACCAGAGCTCAGAACGGATCTGAACCCCACCGGATGTGGCAATATTGAAGGACCTGAACTGGATATTTTCTGTTTGATACATACTCAGAGGCGCCCCTTTCCTTGTTTTTCTTCTAGCTTTTATTGGACCTGGCTTCAGGCCTTTTCGGTGGCAGCCCTATATTGTTATATACACCCTGCCCCTGTCCCCTCGGACTATTAGGAACTGTATATAAATGAGTTATTGTGACATTGCGCCTTTTTACTTGTTTCTAATCTGTGACATGCCCACCTGGTGGAACTCAACGTTGTCCATGCTGCAGCGGCTGCACACACAGCAGAGGGCCATCAATGAGTACCTTTGTGATTATGGCACCAGGACAGGGTCAGGGGAGCTTGGTTTTTTCCCCACGCCAGTGGGCCATGATCAGGGATGCATGCACTGTCCTGTCACCATTTTGAGGAGGCCACGAGGATGGTGAGCAGTGACAGTGCATGCATCAGTGACACTGTCCCTCTTGTCCACCTGTTGGAGCACACGCTGCGTGGAATAATGGACAGGGCACTTAAGGCAGAACAGAGGCAGAAAGAGGAGGACCTCCTTGCCTCTCAAGGCTTTATCCAGACAGTGTTCCTGCTGGCCTGACGATCACACAGGAAGAGGAGGAGGAGGAGTATTGTGTCAGCATGGAGGTGGAGCCTTGCACTCAGCATCAGCAGCAGTCTTTTAGGGATCATTTACAGTCCCAAGAAACCCGTGGACTTGTACGTGGCTGGAAGGAGGTGGCTGCGGATCATGTCGTCCTTAGTGACCCAGAGGATTCCGGACCGAATGCCTCAGTTAACCTACGTTGCATGGCATCCCTGATCCTGCAAAGCCTGCGGAAGGATCCTCGTATTCAGCGGATCAAGGAGAGGGATCATTACTGGCTGGCAACTCTCCTTGATCCATGGTACAAGGTTAAGTTTGCTGACCTTATCTTGCTGTGGCAGAGGGAGCAGACGATGAGACATCTCCAGGAGGCCTTGCAGAAAGGTCTGTGCAACGCGTTCCCAGAGACTGGGAGGTTACAAATTCCTGGTCCTGGACAACGTGTTGCTGAGGCTTCGGTCAGTCAAAGAAGGAGCTGATGGTGGAGAAGGTGGACATCTGACCGATGCGTTCAGACAATTTTTTAGTCCGCAGCCCCAAGGTATGATCGGTTCCAGCAACCATCGCCAGCGTCTGATTTACATGGTCCAGGAATACCTAGGGGCAAGGACAGACTTGGACACCTTTCCCACCGAAAATCCTCTGGGTTACTGGGTCTTGAGGATGGATCACTGGCCAGAGCTTGCACAATACGAAATTGAGCTACTGGCCTGTCCTGCATCCAGCGTTCTTTCGGAACGTACATTCAGTGCTGCTGGAGGCTTTGTAACCGATCACATGGTGCGCCTGTCCACCGACTTGGCTGATCGACTGACCTTCATAGAGATGAATCAGTCTTGGATCACCACCAGCTACCAAGCAGCTGAAGCTGATGTAACCGAATAATATTTTTTGAAATGTCAGATCCCTTTAAGACTGTCCCTATGCTGATGCTGAGTGACTATCCTGTTATGCTGACTGACTATCCTCTTCCTCCTCCTCTATGATCCTGCTGACAGCTTGGAAGAACATTTTTGGTTCTGGGCGCCGCCACCAGTGGCTAAGGCCCAATTTTTCAGCCCATGTTTAACAGGGACGTGTAATTACAATTTTTGATGCAATACTTTGCAGCAGGGCTCATTCCTGCTCTCCAACTAGAGTATCTGTGAGGGGTTGCAGTATTGTGGCACCAGTGCCTAAGGCCCAATTTTTCTGCCCCTGTTCAACAGGTGCATGTAATTACAATTATTGATATAATATTTCACAGCAGGGCCGTTCCAGCGCCCACCAAGAGTAACTGTGAGGACTTACAGTGTTATGGCACCAGCACCACCAAAGGCCCAATTTTTCTACCACTGTTCAACAATGTCATGTAATTACAATTCTTGATATAATAGTTCACAGCAGGGCGTTCCAGCACCCACCAAGAGTCACTTTGAGGGCTTACAGTGTTGTGGCAACACCAACACCTTGGGCCCAAATTTCTGAAGAGCATATAGGGCAGGCCCCTACTTTCAAACATCCAACTTACAAACGTCTCCTACTTGCAAACGGAAGGAGACAACAGGAAGTGAGATGAAATCTACCCCTAGGAAGGGATATTCTCTCCTGTAAGAGTTGATATGGGAAAAACGTGTCTCCTCTCTCCACTGATGCTTTATCCCAATCCTTGTTTTGCTAAAAAAAACAAATTTTCAAAAAACATTTGTCATTGGAACAGAAAGTGAGGTGAAATCTTCTGAAGAGGTGCACAGACGGAAAAAAAAAATGTTACAGGGGTGATAACCCTTCCCTATGTTTTCCAAAAAGCTTAAAAGATTTTTTGACTGGAGCTACACTTTAAAAATGTTTTAAAAAAGATTCTACTTAACAATAAACCTACACAGTCCCTGTCTTGTTTGCACCGCCTGTATACTGCTGTCCTGAGTATATAGGGCCTGGGGACCACACGCCTTTCCTTTTTTTAATTTGGGTACGGGTTCCCCTTAATATCCGTACAAGACTTAAAGGGGCTGGTAATGGGCAGGGGGGGGGGGGGGGGCTACCCATGTCATTTTTCTCAATGATTTTCATCCATATTGCTGGAACCAGACATTACATTAAAACCGCAAGCAGTTTTAAATTACTTTTTTTCCATTAGAAATTAAACACGTGCCACTTCACAGGCATACTATAGACACCCCCCATGTATGATATTTTTTTTTTTACTTTAAGCGTCATTAAAATCAGTGCTCCTAAAAAAACTTCAGTTTTTAAAACTTTTTTTTGCATTGATACATGTCCCCTGGGGCAGGAGCCGGGTCCCCAAACCCTTTTTAAGACAATAACTTTCAAATTACCCTTTAAAATTAGCACTTTTGATTTTGAATGTTCGCATCCCATAGACTTTAATGGGGTTCTAAAGTTTGCGTGAATTTTCGGTCCTTTCACAGGTTCTGGTGCGAACCGAACCAGGGGGTGTTCGGCTCATCCCTAATGTTAGGTATATAAAGCCTGCAATTGAAATGAACGTTTCATGATTCACTTAATCACATCCATTACAGGGACACCAACACCAAACAACCTCCTTGAGGTTAAAAAATACAAGATAATAATGGTGTTGTGGTAACTTGACACACAAAACCCACAAAAAAAATTAGGGAGATCACAAAAAAAACAAAAAAACAGGAGATCTTGATTAAAAAAAAACAACCCAAAAAAATTCACTATAAAACCAAAAAAAATTAAATTCTTCTGGAGATCTGACGAAAATAAAAAAATTATATTCATGAAATCACGAGAAATAATATAGAAATCAGTTTGTGAGTACTCTGTGTGAATATGAGCAGCAAAACAACTTTATTCTTCTAGCATTATAAAGAAGAAGAGATGCGCTGCATTAAAAGATTTTTAAATTTGCAGCATGACAAATGTGCTACCTCCATTACGAATGGTAGTTTTACCACACCGAGCGCTTCTGTCTCGTAATTTATTCTGAGCTTGCGTGGCACTTTTTCCGTCGGAATTGTGTACACACGATCGGAATTTGCGCAAACGGATTTTTTTGTTGGAAAATTTGAGAACCAGATCTCAAATTTTGTGCAACGGAAATTCCGATGGAAACTGTCCGATGGAGCCTACACACGGTCAGAATTTCCGAAAACAAGCTCCAATCGCACATTTTACGTTGGAAAGTCCGACCGTGTGTACGGGGCATTACAGATAACAACCGCTGCAAAGTAAACCATCGTGAAGGCCTGGAAAACTCCACGCCTTACAGTCCTGGAAAACTCTGCGCCTTACAGTCCTGGAAACAAAGAATAGCGTTACCAGAGCCATGATTCACGCCAAAATAGAAGCAGTTCTCCTAGACAGGGTCCAAAAATTTGAGCCTTGGGTCGACCATTATCTACCCCCTGACTTTGACAACGCCCTACTACTACTCTGAATAACCATACTGACAACTTTGTTTACCCATAGAAACTAGATCCCCATCCCCACTCCCCTCCTCCCGGCAACATTTGTCCGCGGAAAATCCGACAACAATTGTCCGATGGAGTGTACAAACGGTCGGATCTTCTGCCAAAAGCCAGTCATCACACATATGCCATCTGAAAATCCGATTGTGCGACTTTAGTACGCTTCATCAGATAATTGTTGTCCAACTTTTCTCCAACAAATGTTGGATGGCAGGCTAGTAAATTTTCAGCGGACAACGGTCTGTTGTCAGATTTTCGTATCGTGTGTACACAAGTCCGTCAAACTAAATTCTAAAGTACAAACACGCATGCTTGTAATCAATGCTTACCAAACATGCCATTAGCAGACGGTGCCCAAAGGGTGGCGCTCAAGAGATAAAATTCCACGTAGTACATCACTACGTTCGCGTTTGTTGGCCGACAATTGTGTGCCATTAGTATGCAAGACAAGTTCCTGGCACACGGCCTGCGGACAAAAGTTGGCCAACAATCCAATCGTGTGTACGAGGCTTACGGGTGTAAATTGTTGATTTCACTTCTCACTACCTATCACAGTTTGGGAGACCATGAAATGCCAAGATAGCACAACCCCCCCCCCCCCCCCAAATTACATATTTTCAGGAAATTGACACCCCACGCTATTTGCTGAGAGACATGTTGAGTATTTTGCAGATCTCGCTTTATGTCACAAAAAAAAACATTTATCTTTTGTTAATTTTCCAAAACAAATGAGAGCTGCAAAATACTCACCCTGCCTCTTCGCAAATTCCTTGGGGTGTCCGAAACTGTGATAGGTAGTGAGTAGGGATGGGTGAATGGTTGGCATTGGCTGTTCGCACATTCACAGAACAACCAAATTACCAGGACGTTCGACCGACAGTGCATTGAAAGCCCTGATTTACTGAAGCAATGAAAGCTTTGCCCAATCAGGGCACAGAGCACTGTCAGAGCCATGATTGGACGCTGTCTTGATGACTATCAAATCATGGCTTATTGCTGTTAGTCCTGCCTAGGGCCACCATCAGGGGGTACAGCCGTTACAACTGTAAGGGGCCCCGGGGCCGGAGGGGGCTGCCCAGGCCAGAATAAGGCAGGACAGGTGAAGGGGTTCCGTGCTGTGCAGTATTGAAATGAGCTCACAGTTTCTGCAGTTCTTGTGTCTTGTGTTCTTGATTTTAGACATCAAGCTCTTTACTGCCACCTCTGGGTACTATGTGCATGTGCACCCCTCGTGTGACAGTGATCTGCCTGTACTATGCTTCTCAGCAACATGTCAGCTTTGTAAAAATGAGCTGGGTAGTAGGGGCTGTGAAGGAAAGGGAGGAGGGCTGTTTGTGTACAGGAAGGTGCCAGAGGCTTGTGTGTGTACAGATTTGTGTATGTGGGGCTGCCATATATACAGGTGTGTGTGGGGAGGCATTGACATATATACAGGAGTGTGTGGGGGGCGCTGACATATATCCAGGTGTGTGTGGGGGGCGCTGACATATACACTGGTGTGTGGGGGGGGGGGCGCTGACATATAAACAGGTGTGTGTGGGGGACGCTGACATATATACAGGTGTGTGAGGGGGCACTGAAATATATACAGGTGTGTGGGGGGGGGGTAGCTGACATATATACAGGTGTGTGGAGGGTTTGCGGACATATATACAGGTGTGTGTGGGGGGGGGGGGCAGACATATATACAGGTGTGTGTGTGGGGGGCGCTGACATATATACAGGTGTGTGGGGGGACGCTGTTGTGGAAAATTGTATTAATGCATGTTGTCAGATGCCCCCAGTGTCGGTTTTGCTGTAATGCGCTCATGTGAGCGTATTCGCACATACAGACATTGGCGGAAGACCATTGGCCGCGAAAACCCTCCTGTGGACACTGCAGATCTGTTTTTAGGGATGTTCATTTATGCCTCACCGGGAGACTGGCCACTTCTTGGCGACTGCATTAATGACTTCAAGCGAACATGTCTGTGTACATGGGAACTTTAGCATAACGATATAAATATTATGACCTACTGAGCCATGGGTTTATATCGTTCGTTGTCATTAAAAGCAGTTAGATGGTTTGGATGCGGTTTTGTGCAGAGCTAACTTTCTAGTGTAACTTTTGTCTCACAGGAAGCATGGTTCTCACCTGACCGTTTGCAGACATCACTGCTAGTCTGTTTTGAATGTATACATGTCTGTGATTGGTTCTTTTGAAGGAAAACAAATGTCCCTGTATTGTAGGAGGGTTTAGCTGTTGGAGGCAAACCCTCCAGGGCGTGGCTTCCAGTTGATCATTGTATTGTATTGTCATGTCCTTATATGGGCATTCACATCCTGTGTTGCTCATGAGGTCACAAGCTTTGTAGGAGGGGTTTAGCTGTTGGAGGCAAACCCTTGAGGGCGTGGCTTTGAAGTGATTGGAAATAAAGGCGTTTACTCGGCTCAGGACAGGCAGACATGCTGCCCTTTGCTGAGAGGAACACGTAAGAATACTTGTGATGGCTCTTTTAATGGGACCTGGCTGGAAAGCGGTGATAAGAAATATGCAAAGAATTACAAGTGATATCAACATTTGTCTTGTTCCTTATTTGTACTTTTTCTAACTAAGATGGCGCTGACTTATTGTTTGTGCAACTTTCTTAAGTTCTGAACAAGCCTAAAAAACAATACTTACAGATGTTACCATATTAGGAAAATTTTGTAAAGACACTCTGGATTTGGCAATAAAGCTGGCAATGCATCATGAGTCACCAGTGTGTCTTAGCCAATGGCAGGTTGCTAAATATTACATTAAAGGTAACTGCTCATAGCATTTCCGCGTGTGATTCTCTGGTGGCACTCTGTGCTGTAGGAGCTGTTTTTACTTGTCACCCGTTTGTATCGATACATCCGTAATAAATCTGTCTTCCAATCAACATGACCGGAGTTGACTGATTAGTCAGAGAATGGAATTTTATTGACATCTTGGTCCTTTCGAGTCGGAAGCTAGGATTAGGTGTTGGATCGAATGGTTCCGTCCAAAATATCGGTGAGTATCAGACTCCGTCTCGCCGAGACCTAGGTCCTCCCACTCAAGTTAAGTGGTAAAAAGAGGCTGGTCGGCTCCGTGATCCACACCTGACCTCTGCTGACGGACTACTAATCGAGTCCTCCGTGTCTTTTGAAGGTGAGACAGATCTTTTCTTTTCTCTTCTACTCAAGGTGATTTGGGTTTTTCAATTTATTGAGTATGCCGGCACTGTGGTTGATCGTATAAGATCTAGGTGACACAGGGGCCGAAGACAGAGGCACTTGGGGACGTTGCCTATGGTAAAAAGACACAGCCCGCTGTCCAGGACAGATGAAAAAAAAAAAGATTTGTTGAAGGGTATACCGAACGTCAGAGGTTGATTGCCTGACGATCTAAGATCGCTAAAAAGTAGCTAAGTGATCTAAAGAGATCGCAAAGTCTAATTTCTTTTCCATGTTTAATCTTACTGCAGAGATTTCCTTGTATTCTTATTGTTCTAGTCCGGTGGTTTAAGTTGAGTATGATCTGTCTGGCTGCAAACCTGTGGTTAAAACTCACTCACTCACCCCCCCCCCCCCTTTCATGAACATCTAAGTGCACTTCCTCTTTTGTGTATCTGTGTGTGTTAAAAAAAAAAAAAAAAAAAAAAAATTGTTTGTTTTGACCAATTGTACTTTGTAGTAAATAAGGTAAAAGGTATAAGTTGTTTTTATGTATGTTGTGTATGTATGTATATATGTGTATATATATGTATATGTATGTGTATGTGTGTGCGTGTGTGTGTACAGTGGTGTGAAAAAGTGTTTGTCCCCTTCCTCATTTCCTGTTCCTTTGCATGTTTGTCACACTTAAGTGTTTCGGAACATCAAACCAATTTAAACAATAGTCAAGGACAACACAAGTAAACACAAAATGCAATTTGTAAATGAAGGTGTTTATTATTAAAGGTGAAAAAAAATCCAAACCATCATGGCCCTGTGTGAAAAAGTGATTGCCCCCCTTGTTAAAACATACTATAACTGTGGTTGTCCACACCTGAGTTCAATTTCTCTAGCCACACCCAGGCCTGATTATTGCCACACCTGTTCACAATCAAGGCATCACTTAAATAGGAGCTGCTTGACACAGTAAGGTCCACCAGAAGATCCTTAAAAGCTACACATCATGCCGAGACCCAAAGAAATTCAGGAACAATTGAGAAAGAAAGTAATTGAGATCTATCAGTCTGGAAAGGGTTATAAAGCCATTTCCAAAGCTTTGGGAATCCAGCGAACCACAGTGAGAGCCATTATCCACAAATGGCGAAGACATGGAACAGTGGTGAACCTTCCCAGGAGTGGCCGGCCGCCCAAAATTGCCCCAAGAGCGCAGCGACGACTCATCCAAGAGGTCACAAAAGACCCCACAACAACGTCCAAGGAACTGCAGGCCTCACTTGCCTCAGTTAAGGTCAGCGTTCATGCCTCCACCATCAGGAAAAGACTGGGCAAAAATGGCCTGCATGGCAGAGTTCCAAGGAGAAAACCACTGCTGAGCAAAAAGAACATCAAAGCTCGTCTCAATTTCTCCACAACACATCTTGATGATCCCCAAGACTTTTGGGACAACATTCTGTGGACCGATGAGACAAAAGTGGAACTCTTTGGAAGGTGTGTGTCCAAGTATATCTGGCGTAGAAGGAACACTGCATTTCAGAAAAAGAACATTATACCAACAGTAAAATATGGTGGTGGTAGTGTGATGGTCTGGGGCTGTTTTGCTGCTTCAGGACCTGGAAGACTTGCCGTGATAAAAGGAACTATGAATTCTGCTGTCTACCAAGAGATCCTGAAGGAGAATGTCCGACCATCTGTTTGTGTACTCAAGCTGAAACGAACTTGGGTTCTGCAGCAGGACAATGATCCTAAACACACCAGCAAGTCCACCACCGAATGGCTGAAGAAAAACAAAATGAAGACTTTGGAGTGGCCTAGCCAAAGTTCTGACCTGAATCCTATTGAGATGTTGTGGTATGACCTTAAAAAGGCCGTTCATGCTCGAAAACCCTCTAATGTAACTGAATTAGGACAATTCTGCAAAGATGAGTGGGCCAAAATTCCTCCAGGACGCTGTAAAAGCCTCATTGCACGTTATCGCAAACGCTTGGTTGCAGTTGTTGCTGCTAAGGGTGGCCCAACCAGTTATTAGGTTTAGGGGGCAATCACTTTTTCACACAGGGCCATGATGGTTTGGATTTTTTTACACCTTTAATAATAAACACCTTCATTTACAAATTGCATTTTGTGTTTACTTGTGTTGTCCTTGACTATTGTTTAAATTGGTTTGATGTTCCGAAAAACACTTAAGTGTGACAAACATGCAAAGGAACAGGAAATGAGGAAGGGGGCAAACACTTTTTCACACCACTGTATGTATGCATACATGTGTTTATTTCCTGTTTGGAGAGTTTGGACTTTGCTGTTTTGTATAGATTTCAGCAAAATTCTAGAGTAGAATTACCAGTCTTGTATTCTAAACTCAAGAAAAAAAAAAAAAGATGGATTAGAAATGGCGGAATACTGGTTTGAGCACGCTAGAATTAGAGTAGAAGTAGGGAGAAAAAAAGAGAAATGCCAAGCCCAATTGCCCCTAGTGGACAAAGAAGATGATTTCATTTGATACCCCCAAAGACCACCTCTTTATAATGGTCCTTCCCCTTGGGTGCAGGCCACTGCCCAGAGTACCACCCTCCCTCTGACATCCACCCCTGTCAGAGGAACCGCCTCTAAACAATACCCCAACCCCATTTCCCCAATCTCCGCAGATGACAGTCAGCTCCATGTGGTGAGCAGATCTATATTAGAGACGTTGACTGACGCATGGTCCAGGGGATGGGGAGTTCCCGAGGGAACTAAGAGACCCAGAAAAACAGTAGATTATAGCGAGGAGGACGCGGAGGATGCTGAAGGGTATCCCCTAATAGAAGTTTCAAACCCTAGAGGTGAACAAAGCAGTTAGTCCCTACGACTATTTTTAGACCATGGACTGAGAGTGACGTGCAGAAGGCTACCGACCATATTAAACATCCTAAGTTTGGGACCCCAGAATTAAAATATGGAAGGTCTCAGGAACAGTTATAGGCAAAACAGGGTCGAAGTAGAAAGTGCTTTAAGGAGGGTTCTAGGATCAGATTGGACATCAGTTAAGGGAAATTGGGACTCCTGTGTAGCCCCAGTGCCCCCTCAACATAAGAGGGGAACCACTGGCCCATAATAGCCAAGATTTGACAGACAGATTGACGGCCTTCTATCAGAGATGCAATCTCCGATGGATACAACAAACTGACTGGCAAAAGATTAATATGACTGTACAGGAAGACAAGGAACGTGTCAGTGATTATCTAAATAAACATGGTAGAAGTTTTTAAAGTGTTCTCCGGGCTCCCCGAAGCTGAAGCTATGAATAGTGCATATCAGCAACAGCTAAAGATGGCTTTTGTTAATGGATTAAAACAGAATCATAAGGATTACATTGTTAAAAACATGGTTACTTACCGAACCGCATCGGTTTTAGATGTTTGCAATATGCTAAGCATTCTGAGAAGTATTTGAAAGCGATGGGATAAATAAATAAATAAAAATAAAGAATGTGAAAGTAAAGGTTTTTGTGCAAGGTGATGAAGGAAATACCCCCTTAAGAAGGAAGCAGAGGAGGATATAGCCCCTGTAATAGACAAACTTTTACAAACAGGGGTGATTATTTTGTGTCCTGACAGCCCCTGCAATACCCCTCTTTTCCTGTTAAGAATGTTCTAGACATCCTAGTAGTGTCTCCCTCAGAGGAGGTTTGTAGGACTGACACAATGGCTCTGTTGTATTTCCTCCATGACCAAGGGCATAAGGTGAATAAAAATAAAACTCCAGTTGTGGCAAAAGAAGGTCAAATACTTAGGGTATAATGTCTCAAAAGAAGGTCGACATCTGGATGAGGAGAGAATTCGAGCTCTCCTCCAGGTGCTGAAGCCAGAAACAAAGAAACAAATTATGTATTTTTTGGGCATGACGAATTGTATGGCTTGGATCCCCGGGTATTCAATACTGACCGCCCCGTTGGTCCATACCATGCATGGGAACCCCGTGGACCCACAGGACGCTATAAAATGGAGTGAGGAAAAAGACAGCTTTTACTGAATTAAAAAGAACATTAAAAAGCACCTCTGGACTACCCAACTATGAGAAACCGTTTGAGTAAACTGTAGATTCAAGAGATGGACACATGACATCAGTACTGACACAGACATATGGGGGTAAACAGAGACCAATCGCATAATGCTCCACCAAACTTGATAATGAGACAAGAGCACTTCCCCCATGTGTGCAGGCAGTGGTCGCAGCAGCAGAAGCGATTAAGGCTTCAGCCTCCATTGTACTGTATCACTCGCTCATATTAAAAGGTCCCACATGCTGTATCAGTAATATTACTACAACAGAAAATTTCACACCTTAGCCCAGCAAGACACTTATCCTGTATGACTGTACTTTTGACACAACCGCAAATAACCATCCAAAGGTGCACTACTTTAAACCCATCCACACTCCTGCCAATACCAACAGACGGTGAAAAACATGATTGTATGGCCGCTATTGCTGAGAAGGTATTACCTAGGAGTGACCTTAAAGACACCCCATTACCATATTCTGCAATGACACTTTTTGTTGACGGATCCAGTAGAAAGAATCCTGATGGCACGAACGCTACTTGATATGCAGTCGTCACACAAACAGAGGTACTGGAAGCTGAAATGTTACCTAGACATTACTCAGCACAAGTAGCAGAATTAATCGCACTTACAAGAGCATATACCCTAGCTGAAGGAAAAAAGGCCACCATCTACACAGACAGCTAGTACGCATTTTCTAGAGTGCATGTATTTGCCCAGCAATGGAAAAACAGGGGAATGGTCACTTCTGGGGGCAAACCCATTTCACATACTGATTTCATTCTAGGATTACTCAGTGCTATCCAGCTTCCAATGGAGCTGGCAATATGTAAATGTCAGGCCCATACAAAAGGCAAAGACCCGATATGCGAGGAGAATAAAAAAGCAGACAAAGCTGCTAAACAAGAAGCTAATCAATCTACACAAATCTTAGTACAATAGGAAGATATACAATTAGATCACACAATCTTGAAGGATATGCAAAGTTGTGCACCCCCATCTGAGAAACAACTTTGGGTCACAAAAGGATACACCCTCCAGGAGGACATATATATGTCTCCAGAGAACAAACCAGTCCTGCCAAAGTCTTTATTTAAGTATGCAGCATTCTTGACCCATGGAGTAACACATGTGTCAAACAGGGGAATGAGTGAGATACTAAATAAAGTGGTAGCAGCTTATGGCTTTACAATCTACTAAAAAACTTTTTGTTCTCAATGCATTATATGTGCAAGACACATTGCTCAGGGAGGCATAAGACCACGGAAAGGGAAGTTCCCCACACTGCAATATCCATTTCAACACATTTGCATGGATTTTATTGAATTAGACAAATGTGAAAGGAAGAAATATTGTTTGGTAATCACTGATGCATTGACCAAATGGGTAGAGATATTCCCCATGGGAAGTGCTGATGCCTTAACAGTATCCAAAGCCTTACTAAAAGATATCATTCCATGATTTGGGATACCAGAGAAGATTTATAGTGGTCCACATTTTGTAAATCGGATCATAAAACACCTAACAGAAGTGATGGGTATAGAAGTAAAGAATCGCTGTGCATATCACCCTCAGTCAGCAGGGCTTGTAGAAAGACATAATGGGATATTAAAGAGCAAGCTAAAAAAAGGCTATGGAAGAAATAGGAAAAAAAATGGATGTACTGTCCCCCACTAGCTATTTTAAGCATGCACATCACCCCCACTAAGGAGGGGCTAAGTCCATTTGAAATGATGTATGGTAGACCTTATAAAATACCTTTATTACCAAATGACACCCACACAGAGGAAGTGGAGAGAACCTTAGCAGAATACATGTCAAGGTTATTAAAACAGAAACATGTGTTCCATTCCAGAAGGAGAGCCCATAGGAGAAGACAAAGTGCAAATCTGAGACTGGGTCCTCATCAGGGTGTTTAAAAATAAGCATTGGCACTCCCCTAAGTGGGATGGGCCATATCAAGTAATCCTTACTACTCCCACTGCAGTAAGAATTGCTGAAAGGACTACTTGGATTCACCAATCCCACTGTAAAAAGGTAAACATAGGCAGAGTAGGGACAGAAAAACTGAAGGAGGGGGAAAATCCAACTACAAAGGGAGGCAGATAAAAGGTCTGCTTGTCTCAACCTTGGTGAAGAAAAGGCCCTATTTTGGCCCCTCTCACTTCAGATAGGATGGTAGGGATTTTGTTCCTTGTGGGAGCATTGGTGACTCTAGGAGAGGCCTCTATACGGGGAGGTAGGAGACACGGGAGGATAGTGGAACCAATCCATTGGGAAGAGACAGGAAGAGCATTGAACCTCACCTTTGTTGAGGGAACCACCAGTACTATACAGGTGGATTTCTGCCAGATGACAGATTGTGGAAATAAGGTAGAAGCAGGTAAGCTGACCTGGGCAGACAAATACGTGTGCTACTTGGCTGGAACTACCGAGTGTACTACTTGGGATTCAGTCATGTGGACAACTGCAGCCCAGGATTGGGGATATGAGATCCCAGCAGCAGGAGATTTAAAGAATAGATTAACCATAACTAAAGCGGCCCACTCTCCCTGTACAGAACCAAAGAATTGCAATATATTATTGATTTCCCTGAAGGACCCCAAACTAGAAGATCAGAGGTTATACCATGTAGGAGCTTGGGTATTGGGAACTGACCCTTTGGGAAAATTCTTCCTTGAGGTCAAACCAAAGGATGAGACAAACAAGAAGAAACGATTAGCTAATGAGGACCAACTTACAGTAGAGGTATTAGGATCCACAGTGAGATTCACCAATCTCACAGTGGAAGAAACTATAACATTAGAAACAGGATACCAGGAAAAGAATGAATGGCTTGAATGGTTAATATATACTGCTAATACCCTTAAAAAAGAAAACTGCTTGGTCTGTGCAGGGGCCAGACCCCAGCTAGCTACAGTGCCTTTTCCCTTAAATAATAATACAGATCCAGATGGTTTAGGGTGAATGCTAAAGCTGTATCAAAAAACATACAAACCTGACACCAACACTTCCTGTCACACGTTAAGTTTGTTGTTTCCCCAGGTTCAGAGACCTCAGATACCCCCAGCTGTCACGGCATATCCTGGCAACTTTACTTGTTTTGCACTTCCGGGGAATGAGAGTGGCACAGATTTGGGGTCTTTACCAGATGACTACTGCATGGAGAGGATTAACAAAATTGTAAAGGGAAAAGGTGACGACTGGGTTGAGCACGACACCCAAAGGGCAGACGTCTGGTGGTTATGCGGAGATAAGAGGCTCAGAGCAAGAATTCCAGCCAATTCCCGAGGGGATTGTGCCTGGTACAACTGGCAATGCCTTTGCGCTTACTGTCAGAGCCCCCTTGGAAGAAGGGTCACCAGAGGAGCAGAAGGTACACCTCTCCTGCAGGGTCTTTTGATCCCCAGATCTACATGGATGAGATTGGGGTTCCACGTGGAGTGCCGAGTGAGTTTAAGGCTAGCAATCAAGTGGCAGCTGGATTTGAGTCTCTCCTTTGGTGGGTGACAGTAAACAAAAATGTTGACTGGATTAACTATATATATTATAACCAACAAAGGTTTGTAAACTACACCAGGGATGCAGTTAATGGATTGGCAGAGCAATTAGCCCCTACCTCGCTGATGGCATGGCAGAATAGGATGGCATTAGATATGATCCTAGCAGAAAGAGGAGGGGTCTGTAAACTGTTTGGCGGTATGTGTTGCACCTTTATTCCTAACAATACAGCTCCTGGAGGAACCGTGACTAGGGCCCTCAAGGGATTGACAGCTTTATCGAATGAATTCGCAGAAAACTCGGGTATTAATGATGCATTCACAAATTGGCTTGAAGGTTGGTTTGGAAAATGGACTGGACTTGTCACCTCATGTTTGATCTCTATTGCTGTGGCTTTAGCTATTTTAGTCACTTGTGGATGTTGTTGTATTCCCTGTATTTGAGGACTCTCTCAAAAATTAATTGAGACAGCCATGACCAGGATAATGTACCACACAGTTCCCCAAGGAGAAGATATCTATGATGATGCGAGTACTCCTTTCAATGAAGTAAGGTCTGAAAACCCAGTTGTGGAACGGACCTGCACTGAAATAATAAATTGAGGAAGCAAATATAGATATCAGAGGAGGGAATGATAAGAAATATGCAAAGAATTACAAGTGATATCAACATTTGTCTTGTTCCTTATTTGTACTTTTTCTAACTAAGATGGCGCTGACTTATTGTTTGTGCAACTTTCTTAAGTTCTGAACAAGCCTAAAAAACAATACTTACAGATGTTACCATATTAGGAAAATTTTGTAAAGACACTCTGGATTTGGCAATAAAGCTGGCAATGCATCATGAGTCACCAGTGTGTCTTAGCCAATGGCAGGTTGCCAAATATTACCTTAAAAGTAACTGCTCATAGCATTTCCGCGTGTGATTCTCTGGTGGCACTCTGTGCTGTAGGAGCTGTTTTTACTTGTCACCCGTTTGTATCGATACATCCGTAATAAATCTGTCTTCCAATCAACATGACCGGAGTTGACTGATTAGTCAGAGAATGGAATTTTATTGACAAGCGGTTAGGCTGGGAAGGTGATGTATGGATGCCAAACTGAGATAAGGATGTATGCATGGATGAGGGGGTTGGGAGTTAATGGCTAAAGGTAAGGCATTATATCATTAAGACGGAAAGTATCATTGGTTATATTAGAAACAGGAAATTTGGCTGTTTGCTCTACAAACAGTCAGATTTTCCATAACAGATGGCGACTCTTTTGTGGGACCAAACAGAACCTCCTTTTGCAGTTGGCTATGTGATGTGTTAGGGTGGCTCTGCTTTGCAAAAATAACATATTTTTTATCTTTTTGAGATAATGCTGGAAGTTTGATCGTGTGTGTATGTATGTGTGTGTGTGAGTAAGTGTATGAGCTATGTATAAGATGTTTAACTGAATAGATCGAAGTTGTGTAAGTAACTGAATGAGAAATGGAAACTGTATATTATGTAGTTTGTCAGTAGAAATGTGGTTTTAGTTGCATCCTGCAGTAAGTAACTGTATTCTGTGTAACAAGTGTGTAATGCATGTGAGAAATGGATGAATTTAGATTTTTACCTATGTATGGGACAAAGTACATTGCATGAGTCTTGTAGAGCAGTTTGTAACTGATGATTGTGTGTCATGTGCCACATGGCCTACAAAAGAAGTTGAAAGGGCTACGCCCTGTGGGCAGTTTCATGCTTGGCTATGCATGGGGGAGGCATAACTGCTGGCTACTCCCTTGGGAACAATAGGATGGTTTTGTTTTATGGCTGTTTGTCTGTGAAAGCTGATGCCACAGTGAGTATGAACTTTAGGTGGGGACAAGAAGTGTATGTTTTAAGTTGTGCTTTTTCATGTAACTAACACTTTTAAATGTGAGTTAGCCTAATCAGTATCACTTTCTCCCGTAGAGTGGTATTATGTACATGTTCAATCAGTGGAGGTCTCAGCTAACCATTTGGCCCACACTCTATCGTATTTTTTGGGGCATGCCCTATTTTGGTAGGTTTCCTTATAGAGTGGTAGTACTTTATTAATATATGTTTTCCAGAACAATATGGATGGTGGGGCGCGTTTTTTCCAGCAGAGAGTGATCATTTTCCTGGCATAAAAGAGAAGGAGTCCTATGAGGGTTCTCTCTGCTATCCTGGGGGCTAATTCTTCCACTAAACCTAGAAGGCAGATCTGTGGAGTTTGGGCTATATCTACTCCCACCACTTCTTGTATTACAGATAGTACTTGTGACCAGTAGTTTTTTATTGCTGGACAGGACCAGAAGATGTGTATAAAATCACCTGGGTCCCCAATACATCTCTAACATTCTGAGGACAGGGAGGTTCTCATTTTATGCAATCTGTACAGGGTTATATATGCCCGGTGTAGTATTTTGTATTGTATGAGACGGTCGCGAAGTGAGACCAGGATTTTGAAGGGGAAGTCCCACATGTCTTCCCAATCCTCGGAGTCCAGTGCCGGGATATCCTGCGTCCATCGCTGACGGAGCCTTGACAGATCTGGAGAGGAAACTCTGAGTAGATGCGCATAAAGGACCGAGGTTGGCTTCCTGATGCATTCATATCTTGTGACCCTCTCTAAATCGGATTGCACTATTTGCGTGTCATTGGGTATTATTTGGGCTTTAAATGCATGAGACAGTTGCATATAGCGAAATAGATGTGAGGGAGGCACATTGTTGTGGGATACTAGATGATTGAAGGGGTGTATGGTGGTGCCGGTGGTGAGGTCAAATATTTTAGGGTCTGGTAGTGAGTAGAGATGGGGTAAGGTAGGGTTGTTCCATAGGGGGGTGTGCGTGGAGACTGCATTCCATGGGAACTTCTCAAGTCCCAGTCCCGCCCTCCAGGCCCTTAGAGTTGTGTGCATGGGGGTGGTCAAATCATATGGAGCCTTGGGGCGCTCAAAGGGGTAAATTTGTTAGGGCTTCCACGGAGCGGACCACCGCAGCCTCCAGAACTGCAGCGGGGTTGGACGCATCCAGGACTAGCCACCAAACTGCCGTGACCAGCTGGGCTGCCAGAAAATATTTCTGGCAGTCAGGGAATGCCAACCCCCCCTGGATGGTCTAGTTCTTGAGAGGAAGAGGCTAGAGTCTATCGGGTGTGCTTCGAGTGTAATTTCCCCCCCTTAATGAGCTCAAGGAGATCGAGCACGAACAAGGTTTATGGCAGAATCTGGACCAAGTTTGTAGACTTTTGTTCATCCACGGATAGATCTTTTGAACATCCAGGAGTCCATGACATTCTCGGGTTTTTGCAAACTGGCCTTGATCTTCCTTTATCTATAGGCTCCCTCAGGGTGCAAGTTTCGGCTTTGTCAGCCTTCTCCGGTACTTCCTGGGCAGTTCATCCATTGATCCATCAGTTCTTCTGGCTTAAGACTTAAGCCCCAAAGAAAGCCTAGATTCCCCAAATGGGATCTTCCCCTTGTCCTTGACTCAATTTCTGGACAAAGTATGTCGGGGCCATCCCCGCTTTCCATCAAGGACTTTTCGGCAAAGGTTGCTTTTTTACTAGCGGTTACTTCAGCCAAAAGAGTCTTGGAAATTGGGTCCTTGGGCTTCGAAGAACCCTTTTTGACATTTTTTCCGGACCGAGTGGTCCTCATTCCTATGCTGGGATCCAACCCAAAGGTGACTTTGGTGTTCCATCAGAACCAAGAGATTATTCTACCTACCTTCAGGTCAACGAGATCCAATGATATTCATCCTCTAGATGTTTTGTCGAAGCCCTGAAAGAATACCTTCTAATCACTTCCTCCTTCAGGCGTTCCGATCATCTCTTTATTCTGCACTCAGGCAGCAACAAAGGGAACAAAGCTTCAACCAGGACACTGGGAACCTGGATTGTAAGAACCATACAACAAGCTTATAGGGTTAAGGTCTTGGCTCCTCCAGAGGCGGTGACGGCACACTCTACCAGAGGAATGGCTACTTGTTGGGCGGTGGCCCGACATGTGGCTCCTGATACCATCTGCAAGGCGGCTTCTTGGGCTTCTATTAATACGTTCATGTCGCATTATTGCATTGAACCTGCCTATTTGTCTTCTGTAAACTTTGGTTTAAAAATCGGCCGATAGGTCAAATGAAATATTTTCTGTTTAAAGCATACCCACCCGTGTGGTCGGCTAGTTATTTACCACACGTAGGCTGCCATGGAGTCTGTCAGAAAAAAAGGAAAATTTATTATTAAATACTTACCGTAATTTTCCTTTCCTGATGGACTCCATGGCAGATGGAGTTCCCACCCATGAGTCATATGAGTAGGCTAGTTACGGACCACAGTATGGAGTGGTGAGTGTTCATTTATGGGAATGGGGTCCTATAGCATTGGAGAGGAGGCGGGGTTAACCCACACATAGGCTGCCATGGAGTCCATCAGGAAAGGAAAATTACGGTAAGTATTTGATAATAAATTTTCCTTTTAATTTACAAAGGAGGGCAATAGATCTACTGAGTTCGGAATAACAGCCCAGACTCGGTAGATGAATTCCCCCAAAACAGCTTAAGAACAGTTTAACAGTATGAAGATACCATATACATATATGTACTATGAAGCATGACCTGTAGGACAATAAAGGGTTAAGTGTTTAATGCAGGTAGTTACACTCTAAAGGGGAACCCCAGGCTGGCCTATTCAACCTTTAAATCCTAATGAAAGGATGAAAAGAATAAGGATAGTGTAGGGCCCTTAAAATAGTAACAACAGCAATGTGCAAGGTGCAGGCCTGATAGACTTCACCGGCAGTTGGAGCTCATTAGATTATATACAATAAGGTACAGTGTTGTATTAACAGACTGACTGGCTTAAACAGGCTAATGGTACTCCTTGAAATGGTTGTAGAGGTAGAGGTGTCTAGGTTCAAATGGAAAAGCAGTAAAGTGTTCCCAAGGTAAAGGTGTCTGTACACAGTGTTCCAATAAAGTAACCAGGGAAAGATTGCAGAAGATGGGCAATTGCCCTCTAACCAACGACTGGAACAAACTAGATGCAGACAGCGATCAGAAGTGACCAGTGTTGGTCATCTTACTTTAAAAAAGTAATTAGTTAAGTTACAAATTACTTCTTCCAAAAAGTAATTGCGTTAGTAACTCAGTTACTACATTGGAAAAGTAATTAGTTATGCAGCAAAGTAACTGATTTTTTTTTTTTAAATATTCTATATGTGTAACTAAGGGGCGGGTCTAGTATAACTGTAACCAAGGGGCGCATTTATTATTATTGTTATATATCGTGTAACCAAGGGGCTGCTCTATTATTACTCTAACCAAGGGGCAGATTTGTTATAGCGTGTAAGCAAGTGGCGGGTCTATTATTATTATATCATGTAAGGGGCGGATGGCTACAGAAGAGGGCGAATGTTAAATTAATGGGCAGAGCTCGATATATAACAATAATAATAAATACGCCCCTTGGTTACAGTAATACTAGACCCGCCCCTTACTTACACGATAGACGCCCCTTGCAGAGTAGCACAAGCATTAGGAGTGTGCAGCATCTCCTCGTACAATTACATGTTAATTGCACCTGCGCTGTGTAGAGTTCACTCAGAGCTGTTTAGGTTCGGCAATTTTCGGAAGCTCCGTAGTCCTTCGTATTGCGCAAGCCCTGCGCTTGCGCAGTACAGGGGGTCCTTATCCGGCGGGGGGAACTTTTTCGGCAGGACACCGGAATTACACTACTGCCATCTAGTGGTGGTAGATGTAATTGGGGTAACTAAGCCAAAGTAATGGGAACTGAGTTACCATGAGGGGAAAAGTAATCAGTTAGATTACTCGTTACCCTCTAAAGTAACTGCGTTAGGTAACTCAGTTTATTTTAACTCAGTTACTTACATCACTGGAAGTGACATCTGTCAATGAAGCCGCCAGCGATAAACCACAGGTGCAGAGTGTGGGCAGACGTGGTGTCGAGCTGCTGAGTTGGTACTGTGTAGATGTCTGACGAACAGCAAGCAGAGTTAGGCCCTACAAGGCCGAGCTGGAATCACTTGAACACCGCATGGTAGGCCGCAACCTCTCTCTCCCCATCACGGTGAGGTTTGCATTACGCAAGGCCCGGGAAGAAGAGAGCATGGGGCGGATCTCCTGGTTCCTTTATAGTCTCTCCCAGAAGGCCCCTGAATGGTAACAAGGATCCCTGGGATGTGTAGTCCCAGTATATGGTTATGTAATGGAATCGCTGACCAGAAAGACTATTAGTCCCACAATCAATTGGGTTGGGCTCACAAATATGATGACAGTTACTGGCACCCAGCATTAAAGGGATATAACTATAAGTGATGAATGATGGGGAAAACACACAATATTACCATTATAGTCCACTATCGCTACACAAAGTTGTCACTTTATTGAGATATTTCTCACACATGCCATCCATAGTGCAATACATACAGTGCACTCATAGTTGTTGTTAAACTTCTGTTGGTGTACACAGTACCATGCACCCCTAGTGCACTTGCTACTACTTTTCTGGTGGTGTACACAGTACACAATACATACAGTACACTCATAGTTGTTGTTAAACTTCTGTTGGTGTACACAGTACCATGCACCCCTAATGCACTTGCTACTACTTTTCTGGTGGTGTACACAGTACACAATACAGTGTAGTGTGGTTTTCTTAAACAAGATTTACAGAATGTCCGGAAGGCCACCAAGGAGAGGCAGACGCTTACAGGCCACTAAAAGAGGGCAAGCAGGCTCTGTGTCTACAGGCGACAGTGCTGGTCACAGACATGGTGCATCCTCAGCATGTGGCCGTGGGGCACCTGTGTCCTTTTTTTCTGCAGCTGGCCGTGTTATTGAGCCACAACATGCAGAAGAGTTGGTGGAATGGATAACAAAGCCCTCCTCATCCTCCTCATCCTCTGTCACCCAGGCTCAGAGTAGTTTGCCTGCCAATGCAGCTGCCAAAGCGGCCTATTCCATCGGCTCCATGTCAACAGTCACTCCTTCCCTAGCCCCACCATCATGCACAGAGGAGTCCCCCGAACTATTCGACCACAGTGTCGGGTACATGCTGCAGGAGTAGCGATTTGAAGGCTCCGATGATGGTACCCAGGTTGAGGAATGGAGTACCATGAGCTTAGAGGGAGGAGGTGCCCAAGGAAGTCAAGAAACTAGCAGTCATGCAGCATACTGCCAAGTTTGCTCCAGTCAGTGACAAGGAGGGAGGGGATGATGAGGTCACTGACTCTACTTGGGTGCCTGATAGAAGCGAGGAGGAGGAAAAGGCACATCTCCAATGAGGCAGGATGCCCTCCAGGGGGCAGCTTAAGGGCAGCCACCCTATTGCATCACACCACAGAGCTAAGCAGGTGCAGGGCGCTGCTGACTCCCCACATATTTTGAAAAGTTTTTTGGTGTGGGCCTTTTTTGACACATGTGTAGCAGATCGCACCCTTGCTGTTTGCAAAATATGTCTGAAGCCTATCAAGCATGGCCAAAACAGCAGCCGCTTGGGCACCACATGCTTGACCAGACATATGATGACCTCCCATGCAGTCCGTTGGCAACAGGACTTAAAAGACCCACATCAAAGAACAAGGCGGACCTCTCCTTGCTCCTTAACAGCTGGGATCTCCAACCCCACTATACCTCCAGTCCTCTCAGAAACCTGTACTGAGTGGAATGAAGGTATAGATATAGGTGTCCCAAGTACTTGCGGACAATCTGCTAGCGCTACACCAACATCAGATTTTAGCAGGCAAATTTCCCTACCCCAGTTGGTAAACCGTCAAAAGAAATTTGGTCCCAGCCATCCACTTGCTCAGCGTCTGAATGCTAGCTTGGCCAAATTTCCAGCACTGCAACTGCTGACTTTTCAGCTGGTATATTCTGAACCCTTTCTTGAATTTGTGGAATGTGGCAGCTTCCCAAACATCATTTCTTTTCACGGAAGGTAATTCCGGCTCTCTACCAGCATGTGGAAAGCAATGTCTTGGCCTTATTGGACAGGGCGGTCAGCAGTAAGGTGCATATTACTGCTGACTCATGGTCCAGCAGGCATGGACAGGGACATTATCTTTCTTTCACAGTGCACTGGGTAACTCTGCTGGCAGCTGGGAAGGATGCAGGACAGGGTTTAGAATTGTTGGAGCTTGTTCCGCCACCACGCCTGCCAAATTGCTAGTGGTGATTCTGCCACAGCTCTCTCCTCCACCCCCTTCTCTTCTTCTTCCTCTATGGCCTCTTCCTCTGCAGATTTCTCTTCTGAACCAGCGGTGCTCCGTAGGCGTTCAAGGGGCTATGAAAGCACTCAAGCAAAAAGATGCCATGCGGTGCTTGAGTTGGTCTGCTTAGGGGACAGGAGCCACACTGGGGCAGAGATATTGGCAGCTCTACAGGGGAAGGCTCAGAGGTGGTTGCCATGCCATGCCAGCTTCAGCCAGGAATGGTTGTATGCGACAATGGCACCAACCTCCTCTCCGCCCTCTGACAGGGACACTTGACCCATGTTTCCTGTTTGGCTCATGTCCTGAATTTGATGGTGCAGCAGTTCTTGAGCAGGTACCCTGGCTTACAGGATCTTCTGAGGCAGGCCAGGAAAGTCTGTGGTCATTTCCGCCGGTCATATAATGCCAGTGCTCGGCTGGCTGACATTCAAAGAGAATGCAACCGCCCAAGAACCGCCTCATTTGTGACATGCCCACCAGGTGGAAATCAACGTTGGCTAAGGCTGCAGCGGTTGCACACACAGCAGAGGGCCATCAATGAGTACCTGTGTGAGTATGGCACCAGGACAGGGTCAGGGGAGCTTGGCTTTTTTTCCCCACGCCAGTGGCTACAGATCAAGGATGCATGCACTGTCCTGTCACCATTTGAGGATGCCACGAGGATGGTGAGCAGTGACAGTGCATGCATCAGTGATACTGTCACTCTTGTCTTCCTGTTGGAGCACACGCTTTGTGGAATAATGGACAGGGCACTTGAGGCAGAACAGCAGGAGAAAGAGGAGGACTTCCTTACCTCTCAAGGCACCCTTTATCCAGATACTAGTATTCCTGCAGGCCCGCTGATCACACAGGAAGAAGAAGAGGAGGAGGAGGATTGTGTCAGCATGGAGGTGGAGGATAACACTCAGCATCAGCAGCAGTCTTCAAGGGATTGTTTGCAGTCCCCAGAAACCCATGGAGTTGTATGTGGCTGGGAGGAGGTGGTTGAGGATCATGTGATCCTTAGTGACCTAGAGGACTCAGGATCGAATGCCTCTGCAAACTTATACTGCATGGCCTCAGTGCTCCTGCAAAGCCTGTGAAAGGACCCTAGGATTTGTGGTATCAAGGAGAGGGATCATTACTGGCTGGCAACCCTTCTAGATCTATGTTACAAGGGTAAGGTTGCAGACCTTATTCAGCCTTCGCAGAGGGAGCAGAGGACGAAACATCTTCGGGAGGCCTTGCAGAAAGGTTTGTGCAATGCATTTCCAGAGACTGGGAGGTTACGATTTCCTGGTGCTGGACAGCGTGTTGCTGAGGCTTCGTTCAGTCACAGAAAGAGCGGTTGAGAAGGTGGCCGGCTGACCAATGCCTTCAGACAATTCTTCAGTCCTCAGCGCCCATGTCTGATCGGTTCCAGCAACCATTGCCAGCGTCTGAATTACATGGTGCAGGAATATCTAGGGGCAAGATCAGACTTGGAGACCTTTCCACCAGAACATCCACTGGGTTACTGGGTCCTGAGGATGGACCACTGGCCAGAGCTTGCTCAATATGCAATTGAGCTACTGGCCTGTCCTGCATCCAGCGTTCTTTCTGAATGCACATTCAGTGCTGCTGGAAGCTTTGTAACCGACCACAGAGTGCGCCTGTCCACAGACTCTGTTGATCGTCTCACATTCATAAAAATGAATCAGTCAGAGTGTGCTCAACAAAAGTATCTGTGAGGCTCTACAGTGTTGTGCCACCACCACCACCACCTAAGGCCCAATTTTTATGCCCCTGTTTAACAGGGGCATGTAATTACAATTTTTGATCTAATATTTCACAGCAGGGCCTGTTCCTGCGCTCAACAAAAGTATCTGTGAGGCTTTACAGTGTTGTGCCACCACCACCACCGCCTAAGGCCCAATTTTTATGCCCCTGTTTAACAGGGGCGCATAATTACAATTCTTGATATAATATTTCACAGCGGGGCCTGTTCCAGCGCCACCAAGAGTAACTGTGAGGGCTTACAGTGTTCTGGTACCACCAACACCTAAGATCCAATTTTCCACAGAGTGTATAGGGCAGCCCTTATAGCATATGCAGGCGGTCCCCTATTTTCAAACATCCAACTTATAAGCGACTCCTACTTAGAAACGGAGGGATACAACAGGAAGTGAGAGGAAATCTACCCCTAGGAAGGGAAAGTCTCTTCTGTAAGAGTTAATATGGGAAAAAGGTGTCTCCACTGATGTTTTATCACCAATCCTTGTTTACCTAATAACCCCAAATTTTCTAAATACAATTGTCATTGGGACATAAAGTGAGATGAAATCTTCTGAACAGGGGCACAGACAGAAAAACAAATGTTACAGGGGTGATGATAACCTTTCCTTATATTATCCAAAAAGCTTAAAAATAGATTTTCGGGCTGGAGATACACTTACAAAATGTACCTGTTCCAAATTACAAACAGATTCAACTTAAGAACAAACCTACAGTCCCTATCTTGTTTGTAACCCGGGGACCGCCTGTATACTTATTTTAATTTGGGTGCAGGGTTCCCCATAATATCCATACCAGACCCCAAGGGCCTGGTAATTGGCTTGGGGGGGGGGCGGGGGTGGGCATCAGTACATTACAGTCGCAAGCAGTTTTAAATTACTTTTATTCCTTTAGAAATGTCATTTTGTGCAGGGACTGTAAACACGGGAAAAATTTGCAACTTTACAGGCATACTAAAGTCACCCCCCGGGCACAATATTTAAAGGAATATTTCACTTTTATTGTTTCACTTTAAGCATTATTAAAATCACTGCTCCTGAAAAAACTGCTGTTTTTAAAACTTTTTTTTTGCATTGATACCCGGGTCCCCAAACACTTTTTATGACAATAACTTGCTCACAGTGCCATGGGGACGTCTGCCTTTCCTTATTGTCCTCCCAGACATCATGGGGGGGGTGCTTATTAACAAAATGAAATATAGATCTGGAAATGTGTATGTGGATGCACTTTAATCAATGGAAAGTGGTGTTTGGTGCAGTTTAACTTGAGTACTAACTACACAGACACACTCCGCTGATACACTATAATATACTGCAGTAAAACTGCACTGACGCACTGCAATATACTTCATCAAACGGAAGATAACTATACTGTGTTAAGCGTGTAGTAACGCACAGAATTGTAATGTGTTAAACGACACATAATGCACTGAAATATACTGCGTTAAGCGTGCACTGATGCACAGAAATGTACTGGGTTAAACGGCATTTAACGCACTGCAATGTACGGCGTAAAACTTGCAGTAACGCACTGAACTGTACTGTGTTAAATGGAAGGTAACGCACTGCAATATACAGTGGTATGCAGTAATGCCCTGAACTATACTGCGTTAAACGGAAGACAGCGCACTGAAATATAGGGCATTAAACTTGCAGTAACGCACTGAAATATACAGCGTTAAACTTGCAGTAACGCATTGACATATACTGCGGTAAGCATGCACTAACACACAGAAATGTACTGCATTAAACAGAAGGTAATGCACTGAAATATACAGTGTTAAACTTGCAGTAAAGCAATAAATTACACTGTGTTAAATGGTCACTACACTCACACTGAACTATCCCTACATTCAGACTAATGTAAAGATAAATGGTGGTCACACTACACTCACACTGACTGAACTATCCCAACATCTACACTAATGAAAAAAATTAATGGTGGTCACCCTACACTCACACTGACTGAACTATCCCTACATTCACACTAAACTGATATTCTACACTGACAATAGAATCAGAATAGCACACTATAGCACACTAACTGTCTAATAGCACTGAACAGAGCTCTGTTCTATCTCTCTCCATGTCAATATCACATTAAAAATTACCACTATATATACCCACTATATATACCCCCCCCCCTTTTTTTTTATTATTATTATTTTTTTATTTTTTAAGACTCAGCTAAAGCTATAAAACCCAAAACAAATAAAGACTAAAAATAACACACCACTAAAAGTACAAAAAATCAGTTAAAGCTAGTCTTGTTATCCATTGAAATTCAGTGCAAAGTAGAGATTTCTTTCAAAATCTAAATTCAATACCTAAACGCAATAGCTTTACTTAAAAATATGTAAAAAGTACAAATTCATTTAAAAAAAAAGAAATGGTGCCTAGAGAGAAGGTGACGGCCCAGACCACATGGCTACACACACAAAGGAATCGGAGCAGTTTCCACTCTGGGATGATTTACAAGCTAAAAATGCCAGCCGTCTACAACCTCATGGTGATTTTCCCACCAAAACTAAAATCTTATACTGAAAAGTACAAACAGCTAACCTACAATAGCTTACATTAAATGATGCCTAGAAACAAGCACATGGTAGGCAACAAAGACTAGACTACAATAAAATGGTGCATTTTCCCGCCAGAAAATTACACATTTGAAAATGCACACTTAATAACACATGCTATCCAATGAAACAACAACAAAAGGAAATGCCAAACGAAAGCCAGGGTACAAAATGGCGCCATTAACGCATGCAAAGCAGTTGTTCCCGCCAAAACCAGCACAAGCTTCCCCACTAGCCAAACCTCCTCCCCACACAAACTGACAAAAATGGAACATCACATTTAACGCATAGACAAACACTTTAGGGTTGAGCGAACCGCAACTGTAAAGTTCGGGTCTGTACTGGACTTTTGGGTGTCCGGGTCCCGGACCCAAACCCGAACTATTGGCTGTATGTTTGGGTTCGGGTCCGGTGTTCGGCGATGTATTGGCGCCTTTTTAAGAGCTGCAGGGCAGCCAATCCACGCTAGTTTCACTAGTGTGCCCTTAGAAGCCATCACAGCCATGCCTACTAATGGCATGGCTGTGATTGGGCAGTGCAGCATGTGACCCAGCTTCTATATATAGTCCAGACACAGCGTCATTCTGCTATAGACAGGTTCCTGTGCTGCTGAGAGGATTTTAGGAGTTAGTGTGATAAAGTCAGTCAGTCAGTCCACATTCCTTAACTTTTCTTCTAATTAGTTAGATCAGTGAGCGATCTACATAGCTAGATTACAGAGTTTCTTTAGTAAGGAAGAGAAAGAGGCAGAGAGAATTATTCAAGAGATTCCTAAATCAATTGTACCCTGGCTGGGGTGCAGTGCACAGTCTTTTAACAGTGCCATGAGGCCAGTGCCAGACAAAATATAAGTTTGACCTGCAAGCTCAGTGCACCATCACTGCACTGCATATTTTACTAAGAGATACACCATACTCTGTGTGTATTCTGATATTGGAAAAACATTGCAAAAAAATTTAATTTTGCTGTGTTTTTTTTTCCCAATAGCATTTACTGCGTTTTCATAAACGCTTTAGACACTATCCGTGTATTCTGATAATGGAAAAACATTGAAAAATAATAAAATTTTGCGTTTTTTTTCCCAATAGCATTTTCTGCGTGTTCATAAACGCTTTAGACACTATCTGTGTATTCTGATATTGGAAAAACATTGCAAAAAAATTTAATTTTGCCGTGTTTTTTCTTTCCCAATAGCATTTTCTGCGTGTTCATAAATGCTTTAGACACTATCCGTGTATTCTGATATTGGAAAATCATTGCAAAAAAATGTAATTTCCTGACAGACTCCATGGCAGTCTACGTGTGGGTTAACCCCGCCTCCCTTCCAATGCTATAGGACCCCATTCAAATAAAAGAGCACTCACCCCATGATACTACGTTCCTTTTTTGTCCTCCTCCAATGGACCATATACTTGCTACTGGCGTCTGGTCGGATGAATAGAGAAAATGTCGGCATACCTTGCGGTGCAGCTCAGATCCCAGCCATGGGCGGGAGAGTAGCTTGTGAGGCCCGTTGATACCCTAGTGGTGTGGGGTGGTTGCCTCTGGATGCCTGACGGACGGATGGCGGTTTGACCGTGGACGCACTCTGGCTGGCACAGGTCTGGACTCTTCATATTATGCTTTTCCATGGCAGTCGCCTCTTAGTTTTGTATGTGTTTGTTGTCCTTTCATGCAGTCAGTCCACATTCCTTAACTTTTCTTCTAATTAGTTAGATCAGTGAGCGATCTACATAGCTAGATTACAGAGTTTCTTTAGTAAGGAAGAGAAAGAGGCAGAGAGAATTATTCAAGAGATTCCTAAATCAATTGTACCCTGGCTGGGGTGCAGTGCACAGTCTTTTAACAGTGCCATGAGGCCAGTGCCAGACAAAATATAAGTTTGACCTGCAAGCTCAGTGCACCATCACTGCACTGCATATTTTACTAAGAGATACACCATACTCTGTGTGTATTCTGATATTGGAAAAACATTGCAAAAAAATTTAATTTTGCTGTGTTTTTTTTTCCCAATAGCATTTACTGCGTTTTCATAAACGCTTTAGACACTATCCGTGTATTCTGATAATGGAAAAACATTGAAAAAAAATTTAATTTTGCGTTTTTTTTTTCCCAATAGCATTTTCTGCGTGTTCATAAACGCTTTAGACACTATCTGTGTATTCTGATATTGGAAAAACATTGCAAAAAAATTTAATTTTGCCGTGTTTTTTCTTTCCCAATAGCATTTTCTGCGTGTTCATAAATGCTTTAGACACTATCCGTGTATTCTGATATTGGAAAATCATTGCAAAAAAATGTAATTTCCTGACAGACTCCATGGCAGTCTACGTGTGGGTTAACCCCGCCTCCCTTCCAATGCTATAGGACCCCATTCAAATAAAAGAGCACTCACCCCATGATACTACGTTCCTTTTTTGTCCTCCTCCAATGGACCATATACTTGCTACTGGCGTCTGGTCGGATGAATAGAGAAAATGTCGGCATACCTTGCGGTGCAGCTCAGATCCCAGCCATGGGCGGGAGAGTAGCTTGTGAGGCCCGTTGATACCCTAGTGGTGTGGGGTGGTTGCCTCTGGATGCCTGACGGACGGATGGCGGTTTGACCGTGGACGCACTCTGGCTGGCACAGGTCTGGACTCTTCATATTATGCTTTTCCATGGCAGTCGCCTCTTAGTTTTGTATGTGTTTGTTGTCCTTTCATGCAGAATGTTTTGTTTTCCCCTTATGGCAGCTGGAACGCTTCTGCTCTCCAGCTCGTCGTGGCTTCCGGGTAGCGGCGGTTTCCGCTGTTCGCGCATGCGCAGTAGCCTCTTCGGGAACGAGGCTTGGCTCGCGCATGCGCAGTCCGGTCGTTTTCCGGCGGCCGCGCATGCGCCGTTCGGATTCCCCCTTCTGCGCAGGCGCGCGGGGGGGAGGGCGGATGACATCACAGGCGGGGAATTTAAAAAGGCTGCTTTGAGCTTCTTTCACTGGGCAGCATTCAGAAGCATAGCAGCACAGCTGATGGAAGTCTGATCCCGAATTTCTTTGCCTGTATTCACATTGCTGGGTAAGTGATTCATTGATGCCTGAGACTTTATTCATTTAAAGAGGAAATGTATATATATTTGATATATTGGCAAATATTTTAAATATTTTTAATTTTTTCTATGTGAAAGGAAAACTGTGTGTGCATATAGATGAAATGTTTTTATTAAATGGATATAGAGTTTATTGGGCTGCTGATCTTTTTCGCAGACCGCCTGCCTGTCGTCCCTTACGTACAGCCAGTATGGACAAGTCACCGCCTTTAAGTGGCCAGCCCTCACGCACAAGGTATGTGCCGTTGAGGGGAGGGGTTTAAAGTTTCGTCATAACTTTGTACGTTCTTTGATGCATGATGCATTCCCCTACCCCCCCCGTTTTCTTTTCAGCCCTTCCAGTAGAGACCTTGCCAGACCACAGCATCACTCATCGTCAAGATCAAGATGTGAATCTCCATCGGATATACACCACCAGAGGAGATGCTCTAATTCCTCCTCAAGACAACGCTCCCACCGCCAGGACAGCCGCTCTAATCACAGAGCCTGCTGGGGATGTGGGACACGAGTCCCGGAGGGCAAGTCTTTATGCGAACAGTGCTTCCTCAGGATAGACGTCTGTTGGGGAAGAAGAAGTTCCAGTATAGAAGACACAGCCAGGAGCGCTCAAGGGAAGCACGCTCGTACAAGCCAGGTCGCGACTTTAGGAGAAACTGGGGCAGAGGCCAAACTTCCTTCCGAAAAACCAACAAGAGCCAGACATCTGAGGGTCGGGACCCGGCGAAGTCCTTTTGAGATTGCGCCTGCCCAGGCGGGTCGGGTAGGAGCACGTCTGCTCCTTTTTCGGCACGTCTGGGTGGCCTCGATCTCAGATCACTGGGTCATCAAGACAGTGTCTTCAGGCCACAGATGGGCCTTTTCCAGTACCCCTCCCCCCAGGTTCATACCCACTCTACTCCCTTCCTCAGAAGAAAAGTAGGTACTAATGTCTTATGTCTTATGTAGAACTGCTAAAGGTTCAAGGGGCAATAGCGCATGTTCCAAGAGACGAATGGTTTCAAGGGGTATACTCCCCACTATTCTTAGTTCAGAAGAAGAATGGCGCCTGGCGCCCAGTCATCGACCTAACCTACCTCAACAGGTTCATAAAGCACGGAAAATTCAAAATGGAGACGTTGTCAACTATCCAACAAGCCATCCAATAGAAAAAGAATTTTACAAATTTCTCAGGTTCCAAGTCGGGGAAGAACATCTGCAATTCATCTGCCTTCCCTTTGGGCTGACAACATCCCCCCGAGTTTTCTCAAAGGTGCTGTTGGCGGTAGTGGCCCTGGTCAGACTAAAAAGCGTACGTCTCTACCACTACTTAGACGACCTCTTAGTGTTGTCCCAGGACAGAAAGCAGTTACTGCTTCACAGGGAACAGGTGATTTCCATCTTGTCCAGCTTCGGATGGCTCCTGAATTTAGAAAAAAGCCATTTCGTCCCATCTCAGCATCTGATATATCTGGGAGCCCAGTTCAATACAGTAAGAAATACCATCTCTCTCCCATTGGGGAAAATTCCAGTGATTCAAGGGAGGATCTTGCGGGCTCTACACACTTCACATCTGAAGGCCTCTCAGTGCCTGGAAATCATAGGGACAATGGTCTCTACCACTCAGATGGTCAAATGGGCACTATGGAGGTTACGGCCCTTCCAGTCAGGGTTCCTCCGTCAATGGAAGTCAGGCGACAAGAATCAGTGGATCAGGATATCCAAGGCGATGAGGAACAGCCTCTTCTGGTGGCTTCTTCGCAAGAACCTGTTAAATTGCCACTCCATCGCTCCCATCTCCTGGGTCACAGTCACGACCGATGCCAGCGGTACTGGTTGGGGAGCGGGTCAGCCCTTGCCCAGGGCAAATGGGCCACTCAGCTAGTCGTCCCTGGGTCGAACGTGCTGGAGCTTCGAGCAGCCTGGTGTGCTCTCCAGTCTTTTTCTCACCTCCTGAAAGGGAAGTCGGTGTTATTGAGAATGGACAATACCACGGCAGTGTCCTATGTCAAGAGACAAGGAGGTACACGGAGCACCACACTCCTTCAGGAAGTCGAACCCATCCTTTCATGGGCTCAGAAGAACCTAGCAGGTATTTCGGCAGTATTTGTTCCCGGGGTCCAGAACTCCCAGGCAGACTATCTTTCTCGCAACCAATTAGACAACAACGAGTGGTCACTGCATGTGAAAACATTCGAGTGGATTCTGTTAATGGGGTTTATTCCAGAAGTGGATCTCTTTGCGTCTCCCTGCAACTTCAAGGTAATGAAATTCTACACTCGGGGTCGGTGCAGCCAGGCGTTCGGATAGACGCCCTGACGGACTATTGGGGTTTCAAGAAGGCATATGCTTTCCCTCCACTCCCGGTGCTACTCAGGTTTCTGCGGAGGCTTCAGTCAGAGGAGGTGGAAGTGGCGACAATAGCTCCATTTTGGCCAAACAGGCCTTGGTTCCCACTTCTGATCCAACTCAGCTTTCGAGAGCCGGTGCCTCTTCCTCTCAGACCGGACCTTCTTTCCCAAGGGGCAGTACTTCATCCCTGTCCGGCACAGTTGAAACTGATGGTCTGGTTCTTGAAAGGGAAAGACTGGAATTGTTCGGGTGCTCCTCCAAGGTGATCTCTACTTTGATGAGTTCAAGAAGGACAAGCACGAATAAAGTTTATGGTAGGATATAGAATTCTCTTCTTCCTCGGGCAAATCCTTCAGAAAACCGGAAGTTCAAGATATCCTTGCTTTCCTCCAAACTGGCCTAGACTTACAGCTATCCATTAGCTCTCTCAGAGTCCAAATCTCGGCCTTGTCAGCCTTTTCAGGAATCTCTTGGGCAGTTCACCCTTTAATTCGGCAATTCTTTCGTGGAGCGTCAAGACTCAAACCTCAGAGGAGACCACGGTTCCCCAAATGGGACTTGCCACTTGTGCTGGATTACTTATCTGGATCTAATACCACGGGGTCCCCACTTCCTCTGAAGGACTTTTCGTCAAAAGTAGCTTTCATGATAGCCATTACCTCGGCTAAAAGGGTTTCAGAGATTGGGTCTTTGGGTCATAAAGAACCCTTCTTGATGTTCTTCCCGGACCGAGTTGTGCTAATCCCGATGCTGGGTTCGAACCCGAAGGTGACATCAGTGTTTCACGATAATCAAGAGATCGTGTTACCCACATTCCGGTCTCTGGATTCTTCTGAAATGCACCCACTGGATGTAGGTGAAGTCCTGAAAGGCTATCTTAGTATCACTTCCTCTTTTAGAAGATCCGACCACCTTTTTGTTCTTCATTCCGGTGTCAATAAAGTGAAGAAAGCCTCGACTAGGACAATTGCGTCTTGGATTGTACAGGTCATACAGCAGGCTTACAGGGCTAAGGGCTTGGCCCCCCCAGAGGCGATGACAGCTCACTCTACTCGCAGAATGGCGGCATCTTGGGCAGCGGCGCAGCACGTGGCTCCAGATGTCATCTGCAAGGCGGCCTCTTGGTCCTCTATCAATACTTTCATGTCTCATTATTGTATAGAACCGGCCTCACTGTCTTCTGTTGATTTTGGTCGTAAGATCCTATCGGTGGATAGGACAAAATAACCTACATACGTGTGGTTTGGCTAGTTATTTCCCACACGTAGGCTGCCATGGAGTCTGTCAGGAAAAAGGAAAATTTATTATCAATACTTACCGTAATTTTCCTTTCCTGATGGACTCCATGGCAGACGGAGTTCCCACCCATTTTTGGTTATTGAGAAGGCTAGTTACGGAACGTAGTATCATGGGGTGAGTGCTCTTTTATTTGAATGGGGTCCTATAGCATTGGAGAGGAGGCGGGGTTAACCCACACGTAGGCTGCCATGGAGTCCATCAGGAAAGGAAAATTACGGTAAGTATTGATAATAAATTTTCCTTTTTTGCTGTGTTTTTTTTTTTTTCCCAATAGCATTTTCTGCGTTTTCATAAACGCTTTAGACACTATCCGTGTATTCTGATATTGGAAAAACACTGCAAAAAAATTTAATTTTGCAGTGTTTTTTTTCTTCCCAATAGCATTTTCTGCGTTTTCATAAAGGCTTTAGACACTATTCGTGTATTCTGATATTGGAAAAACATTGCAAAAAAATTTAATTTTGCTTTTTTTTTTCCAATAGCATTTTCTGCGTGTTCATAAACGCTTTAGACACTATCCGTGTATTCTGATATTGGAAAAACATTGCAAAAAAATTGAATTTTGCAGTGTTTTTTTTTTTTTTTTCCCAATAGCATTTTCTGCGTTTTCATAAACGCTTTAGACACTATCCGTGTATTCTGATATTGGAAAAACATTACAAAAAAATCGATTTTGCAGTGTTTTTTTTTTTTCCCAATAGCATTTTCTGCGTGTTCATAAACGCTTTAGACACTGTACGTGTATTCTGCTATTGACAAAAACACCCATTTAGGGCGAGATCATAAATTTTGAAAATATGAGGAGATCATCAAAAAGGGGACGTGGCCCGGGTCGTGGTGCTGCTGGTGGCGCTCCTGTTGCAGGGAGAGGACGTGGTCGATCTGTGCCAGCTACACGCACTAGTGAAACACCTTCCTCAGTTGCGAGTAGGCGACAGAGCCTGCAGCAGTATTTTGGCGCGCCTAATGAGGCTTTACGAATGTTGAGGCCAGGACAAGTACAGGCGATAGTAGATTGGGTTGCTGACAGTGCCTCCGGTTCCTTCACATTGTCTCCCACCCAGTCTCCTGATGAAAGTTCAGAGTTGGCACCTGCAGCCGATGTCCATCAGTCTTTCACCTCACCCCCTTGCAAATCAGCCAATCAGTCTGAGCCCCAAATCATGCAGCAGTCTCTTCTGCTTTATGATGACTCTGTTAGCAGAGTTTCCCAGGGCCATCCACCTAGCCCTGCCCCAGAAGTGGAAGAGATTGTGTGCACCGAGGCCCAACCACTTATGTTTCATGATGAGTACATGGGAGGACCATCGCAGCACGTCTCGGATGATGACGAAACACAGGTGCCAACTGCTGCTGCTTTCGCCATTGTGCAGACCGACAAGGAGGGCAGGGGTGAAGACTGGGTGGAAGATGATGTGGAGGACGATGAGGTCCTTGACCCCACATGGAATCAACGTCATGCAGGTGACCAGTGTAGTTCGGAGGAAGAGGCGGTGGTCGCACAGAGCCACCAGCACAGCAGAAGAGGGAGCAGGGTGCAAAAGCGGAGCGTCCGTCCCCTAGACAGTACGTCTGCTACTGCCCAACGCAGCAAGGGACCGAGCACACCAAAGCCAGGTCCAAGGAGTTACCTAGCGTGGCAGTTCTTCAGAAAATGACAAGACACGAGTGGTTTGCACGCTGTGCAATCAGAGCTTGAAGCGAGGCATAAACATTCTCAACCTGAGCACAACCTGCATGACCAGGCATCTAAGTGCAAAGCACGAGATGCAGTGGAGTAGACACCTCAAAAACCAAGAAAGGTCTCTGGCTCCTCCTGCTTCCTCTTCTGCTGCAGTCTCGGCCTCTTCATCCACCTCTGTAGTAACAGTGACACCTGCCAACCCGCAAACAGGATCTGCCAGCAACACTACCACCTGGGTCACCAACCATCTCCACAATGTCCCATGGAAGCGTTCAGCTCTCTATTTCCCAAACACTGGAGCGGAAGAGGAAGTACCCCCCTAGCCACCCGCGATCCCTGGCCCTGAATGCCAGCATTTCAAAATTCCTTCGCCTTTGAAATGCTGTCATTCCGTCTGGTGGAGACGCAGAGTTTTAAAAGGCTGATGTCATTGGCTGTCCCACAGTACGTCGTGCCCAGCCGCCACTACTTTTCCAGACGAGCTATCCCTTCCCTGCACAACCAAGTGGGGGACAAAATCAGGTGTGCACTGCGCAACACCATCTGTGGCAAGGTACACCTAACTACGGATGCGTGGACCAGTAAGCACGGTCAGGGACGTTATATCTCCCTAACAGCACAATGGGTAAATGTAGTGGCGGCTGGGCCTGAGGCGGATAGCACTTTGGCGCATGTCCTTCCACCACCGAGGATTGCAGGGCACTTCAGTTTGCCTCCTGTTGCTAACTCCTCCTACTCCGCCTCCTCATCCTCTACCGCCTCCTCATCTGGTCAGCGTAACACCTTCACCACCAACTTCAGCACAGCCAGGGCTAAACGACAGCAGGCAGTTTTAAAACTTTCCTGTTTGGGGGAAAAACCCCACACCGCGCAGGAGTGGAGGGACATGGAACAACAGACCGATGAGTGGTTGGTGGCAGTGAGCCTCAAGCCTGGCCTGGTGGTGTGCGATAATGGGCGAAATCTCGTAGCAGCTCTGGGCCTAGGCGGTTTGACGCACATCCCTTGCCTGGCGCATGTGCTGAACTTGGTGGTCCAGAGGTTCCTTAAGAATTACCCCGATATGCCAGAGCTGAT
This sequence comes from Lithobates sylvaticus, assembly GCA_028564925.1. Classification (NCBI taxonomy): domain Eukaryota; kingdom Metazoa; phylum Chordata; class Amphibia; order Anura; family Ranidae; genus Lithobates; species Lithobates sylvaticus. Next base: position 211,845,207 of record CM053027.1, on the reverse strand, counting down.
GCAGAAAGTGCGGGCCGTCTGTGCGCACTTTCGGCGTTCTCACCCTGCTGCTGCTCGCCTGTCAGCGCTGCAGCGTAACTTCGGCCTTCCTGCTCACCGTCTCATATGTGATGTGCCCACCTTGCACATGCTTGCCAGACTGTGCTAGCAGCAGCAGGCGATAGTGGAGCTTCAGCTGCAGCACGCATGCGTGAGTCGCTCTGCGGAACAGCACCACTTCACCGCCAATAACTGGGCCTCCATGCAAGACCTGTGTGCCTTGAGCGCTGTTTCGAGTACTCCACCATCATGGCCAGTGCCGATGACGCAGTTCTCATCGTTACTATCCTAGTTCTATGCCTCCTTGAAAAAACGCTTCAGGCGATGATGGAAGAGGATGTGGCACAGGAGGAGGAGGAGGAGGAAGAAGAGGGTTCATTTCCAAGGCTTTCAGGGCAGTCATTTACAAGTGGCTACGAGGGTGGGTTCCTGCACTAACAAGCGCCAGGTACACAATTGTCCGGCAGCAAGGGCACAGTTCTGGAGGATGACGAGGTGGAGGATGAGGAGGAGATGGAGGAGGAGGAACCATGTTCACAGCAGGGTGGCACCCAGACCAGCTCATGTCCATCACTGGTGCGTGGCTGGGGGGATACAGAGGACGATACACCTCCCACAGAGGACAGCTTTTCCTTGCCTCTGGGCAGCCTGGCACACAGCCTGGCACACATGAGCGATTACATGCTGCAGTGTCTCCGCAACGACCGCCGAGTTTCCCACATTTTAACTGGTGCTGATTATTGGATGGCCACCCTGCTGGATCCCCGGTACAAGGACAACGTGCCATCCTTAATTACCTCACTGGAGCGTGATCGTAAGATGCGCGAGTACAAGCGCACGCTGGTAGACACGCTGCTGGTGGCATTCCCACTTGGCAGCGGGGGTACGGTGGAAGCACAAGGCGAAGGCAGAGGAGGAGGAAGAGGTCGCCAACGCAGCCGGGGCACCGCCAGCACCTCGGAAGGCAGGGTTAGCATGGCCGAAATGTGGAAAAGCTTTATCAGCACGCCACAACAACCAGCACCACCAGCTGAGATGGAACGTCTTAGCAGGAGGCAGCATTTCACCAACATGGTGGAGCAGTATGTGTGCACACGCCTACACGTACTGAATGACGGGTCTGCCCCCTTCAAGTTCTGGGTCTCCAAATTGGGCACATGGCCTGAGCTTGCCCTTTATGCCTTGGAGGTGCTGGCCTGCCCTGCCGCCAGTGTATTATCTGAACGTGTATTTAGGGGCGTTATCACAGACAAGCGCAGCCGCCTGTCCAGAGCCAATGTGGACAAGCTCACGTTCATTAGAATGAACCAGGCATGGATCCCACAGGACTTGGCCATACCTTGTGCAGAATAGACACATATACCGGTGTTCTGACGAAAACTGTCTTGCTATCGGATAGTGTCCGGCCACTTACTGCACAGGTGCAGTGCTTGCGCAGTACGGAGGACAAGGAGATTCACAAAATCTCCAAAGCTAAACGTCGCCTGCGCAGTGAGTGCAGGTTCAAGCCTGACCATCCAAGTGGACATACGGTAGCACATAGTAACAGGGCTCCTCACAGGCTCGCTTGGCTAGGCTTCAACCTCGGATGATGTGGCTTGAACCTGGAGTCACCGCGCATCGTCTTCGGAGAGTTTCAAAATCCCCTTGTCCTACGTACTGAGCAAGCGCAGTACAGGGCGGACACTATGCGACGGGGGACAGAATTCGACACATCATTCACCACTAGCCTTACCCAGCCATTGTTGTATTTTTGAACCAGTGTTGGCTGCCTCGTCTTCCTCCACCGCCGCTTCCACCTACACCGCCACATCCACCGCCACCTCAACCTCCTACTCCATTTGAACCTCGTCCTCCTAGGTCAAGATTATAATTTTTTCATTTTTTTAATTTCCAAGTATTTTATTTTCTTACTATATTATCCATTAAATTGAATAATTTTTTCCAGAAAGTGCGTATTCTGGGGTATTCCCACCATATGTGCGGCATCGTGCCGTTGAGTTTCTGAGGTTCTTAATGACTTCCTGTACCTCTTCTGTTGAGAAGGGGTCCTCCAGCATTTTATTTTTTATGTTTTTTTAAGTTATTTCCCTATCCACATTTGTTTGCAGATCACTTGCCATGCTCTTAACAACATTTTGTTGCCATTTGCAGCCCTCTAGCCCTTTCCATGACTTTTTTACAGCCATTTTAGTGTTCAAAAGTTCGGGTCCCCATTGACTTCAATGGGGTTCGGAGTTCGGGGTCAAGTTCGGGTCAAGTTCGGTTCCGAACCCGGACTTTTTTCCAAAGTTCGGCCGAACCCGCCGAACATCCAGTTGTCCGCTCAACTCTAATACTGATACATTTTTTTTGGCATTGTAATCTCCGTTATGGAATTATTTGATTTCTATTATTTGATCCTGACCTACCTTAATTGAGCAGGAGCCAATACCACACTAGGTTGTTAGTTTGTTTGCTTTTGTGGGGGTTTTTTTCTCGACTTGCTACAGCTGTATGACACTAATTCTGGAAGCAGCCCAATGGCCAGTTGGCACTGACTCCTGCGTGAGTCTAGTCCCAATGCTGTGGCAGGTTTACTGTTGTTGTTTGCTTGTATGTCTTATACTTAATAAAAAGATTTATAAAAAAAAAAAAGAACCAGACGATCAGTCTCAGTACTGCCGCCTAAGAAAGAAGGTCCGGCCTGAGAGGGAGAGGTATCGGCTTTCGAACACTGAGTTGAAATAAGAGGGGAAACCAAGGCCTGTTGGGCCAATAAGGAGCTATTGTCACCACCTCTACTGCTTCCATTTGGAGCCTCTGAAGGAATCTGAGGATTACTGGAAGTGGAGGGAAGGCATATGCCCTCTTGAACTTCCACTGGTCCGTCAGGGCATCTATATTCCGAAGGCCTGGCTGCAGCAACTTCACGTGTAGAACTTCTCCATCTTGAAATTGCAGGGAGAGGCGAATAGATCTACCTCGGGATTGACCCCCAGTGACAGGATCCACTTGAAGGATTGAACGTGGAGGGACCACTCGTTGTTGTCCAACTGAGTGCGTGACAGGAGGTCATGATAGGATGGGTTCTACTTCCCGGAGTAGTCTAGAGCCCCGAGTGCCCCCTTGCCTTTTTATGTAGGAGACTGCTGTGGTGTTGTCCATCCTTAATAATACTGATTTTCCCCTTCAGAAGATGAGAGAAGTGCTGGAGAGCGCACCAGGCTGCTCGGAGTTCTAGGACATTCGACCCCGGAACAGGGAGACCTGTGTCCCATTTGCCCTGCGCAAGGTTCGATCCACAGAGAGCCCCCCAACCGGTCCCACTGGCGTCCGTCCCGACCGCCACCCAAGAGATGAGAGTGATTGAGTGACACGTCAGCAAATTCCTGCGCTGGAGCCACCAGAAGAGGCTGTTCCTCATTGTTGTATTTATACGTATGTTTTGTTTTTTGTTTCCTGTTTTCCATTGACTGAGAAAACCCGACTGGAACGGGCGTAATCTCCACAAGGCCCATTTGACCATAGGAGTCGTTGAGACCATCGTTCCTATGATCTCGAGGCACTGAGAGGCTTTTAGATGCTGGGGGTGTAGAGCTTGAGAGACCCTTTCCCGTATAGTTGGAATTTTTTCTACTGGAAGAGAGATAGTACTCTGTAGAGTGTCGAACTGGGCTCCCAAATAAGTTAGACGTTGGGTTGGCTCTAGATGAATCTTTGCCATGTTCAGAAGCCACCCGAAACTGGACAGTGTAGAAATCACCTGTTCCCGATGTTCCAGCAACTGCTCTTTGTCTCGTGACAGAACCAGAAGGTCGTCCAGGTAATGGTACAGTCGTACACCTTTTAACCTGATCAGAGCCACAACTGCCAGGAGCACCTTTGAAAAAAACCAGAGGGGAGGTCGTCAACCCGAAGGGGAGGCAAATAAATTGTAGATGGTCTTGACCGACATGGAATCTTAGAAATTTTTAAAAGTCTTTTTCTATCGGGACGTGGAAGTAATCATCCAGTCCCCTGGTTGGATGGCTTGCTGGATAGTTGAGAGAGATTCCATTATGAACTATCGTACTCTATGAATTGATTTAGATAGGTCAGATCTATCACCGGGCGCCAAGAGCCACTTTTCTTTTGTACCAAGAAGAGGGGGGAGTAGATTCCCTGAAACCGTTCTTCCTTTGGCACCTGAACTACTGCACCCTGAGCCTTTAACAGTTCTGAACAAGGGAGTAGAGTGGACACGAAACTGGGAGGAGGAATACTGGAGAAGGTCCATCTGTGACCTGACGAGACCGTCCTGACGACCCAGTAGTCCGAGATCGAGGCCACCCAGACGTGCCGGAAGAGGGATAGACGGGCCCCCACCTGACCCACCTGAGCGGGCGCAATCTCAGAAGGACTTGGCCGGCTCACGTCCACTGGATGACTGGTTCTTGACGGACTTACGAAAGGAAGCCTGCCCCCTGCTCCAATTACTCCTGAAGTCCCGTCCGGGCTTGTAGTAGCGTGCCTCTCTGGAACGCTCTAAACTGCGTCTCTTAAACTGGGGTTTCTTCCGACCAAACAGCCTTTTGTCCTGGGGAAGGAAGCCTGACTTACCACCCGTAGCACGCGTTATAGCGTCGTCCAGTTTATTGCCAAATAGTGTAGATGCCTCAAAGGTGATTTTACACCAAGCTTGCTTGGAAACCGGGTCAGCGAGCCAGGGACGTAACCACAATGCTCGTTAAGCCGTAACTGAGGACAACATAATGCGTGCCACCAGACGGATCGGGACAATAGACGCTTCCCCCAGGATGACTGCCGCAAGCTTCAGTTCTGCTGTCGCTGAACTCCTAGCCAGCTCATCAGAAACACCCTTAAGAAAGGAGTCTACGTTTTCAGTCCAAGCCTCCACGGCCTTGGACATGGCCGCTAGGGCTAAAGCCGGTTTACACGCCATTCCGGCAAGTCCATAGATTCTCTTAAGGTCCTGGTCAATCTTTCTCTCCAGATCATCCTTAAAGGACACCGAATCTTCCAACGGGAGAGTCACATGTTTAGCCAGACGTATCAAAGCCGCATCTACAAGATTCGCGTTTTCTAGATGTTTCACCTCTTTTATTCTAAAGGGATACAACCTGGATGTTTTATTGGTCATGGAAGATTTTCTATCCACCATGCTCCACTCTTCCTCTATAATATCCTTCAGCTCGCTAAGTAGAGGGAAGTTTGGTCGTTCTTTTCCCAGCTGTTTGAAGAATTTCTTTTGTTTGGCTGGGGGGGGGGGGGGGGGTGGATGAGTCTTCCCACTTGAGGGCCTCCTTGATCACCTTGATTAGTGGCAAGACCATAGCAAAGTCAAGGCCCCCGATATCCTCCTCACCTAGGAATTCATCTTCGGAGGATTCATTAGAAGCCCCGTAGGGCTGGGAAGTACACGGATCGTCACAGGCATCGTCAGCCTGAGGACCAGACAAAGTAGTGGATTGACTCAGCGTGTGAGAAGCATCCGTGTCTCTCAGCGACTGCTGCACAACACGTTTCACCAGGGATTCCATACGCTAGCTTTCCGTATCTTTCTCCCCGACCGCCTGGGCATAATACTGGTCACACTGTCCCTCCGGGACTCGAGTCCCACATCCCTAGCAGGCTCTGCGATTACAGCGACTATCATGGCGGTGGGAGCGGTGTCTGGAGGAGGAATGTGAACGTCTCCTCTGATGGTGAGATCCATGCGGAGAGTCTCGTCTGGATCTGGATGATGAATAGTGTTGTGGCCTGGCAAGGTCTCTGTCCTGCGAATCCAATCTAGAAGGGCTAAAGCAGAACAAACAGGAGGAGGGGAAAGACATTGGCATCAAAATGCAAATAAAATGCAGCTGTATCTCAACCCCTCCCTTTACCAGCAAATACCTAGTGCGTAAGGCCTGGCCACATAAAGGCGGCAATTTGTCCATAATTTCTGGACGAAGAGTGTCACAATATGAATTTTAGCAGTCTGCAAGAGAAGATGCGGACCTAAGCATAATGCTGGAGGCAACATTAAACAAAAAAAGGCATGCCAAAAAAAACCATAAAAAAACAATCTCCAAAATTTTCTATAATATATATATATATATATAATATATATATATATATATATATATATATATATATATATATATATATTTTTATTTTTTTTTTTTTTTTTTTTTTAAACATACCAAGAAAAATTTTATATTATATATATTTTTTTTTTTTTTTTTTTTTAATAATACACAGCAGGCTTAGCAGAGTACATAATAGTAAAGGCATAGTGCTCACCTCTTGCAGACTGGGGCTGGGGAACAGGCTTGCTGCTTCCAATACACTGGCAGAACCCAGTGAGACTGAAGCAGCAGCCTGATTTTTAAATTCCCTGCCCGTGACGTCACCGCTCCTCCACCTCGCACCTGCGCCGTGGAAGGTGGCCGTACCTCGCATGGGCCGCGGCCATTCGACCTGCCGAACCGCGCATGCGCAAACCAAGCCTCGGTCTTCCTGGAGGCTAGTGCGCACGCGCAGACCACTGAGACGGCCGGGATGCGAAAGACGCTGTGGTAAGCTGGAACGCAGAAGCGCTCCAGCCGCCATACAGGGAGATACAAAGGACGCCAGGGACAAAAAATGAGTAACACATACATGACTACCATGGAGGAAATATAGAAGAAACGCAGACCTTGCCAGCCGATGATGAAACTTGTCCGTCCGTCCGATGGGCATACAGAGGCAATCACCCCATCGTGGAGAACCATCCAGCCTCAAAAGCTACTCGCCCGCCCATGGCTGAGCACAGAGCTTGCACCACACAGGTATGCTAAGGGAAGAAATCCAACATCCGACTGGACGCGAACAGCATGTGAAGGTCCATTTGGAGGAGGACAAAAAAGGAACATAGTATGGAGTGGTGAGTGATCATTTATGAGAATGGGGTCCTATAGCATTGGAGAGGAGGCGGGGTTAACCCACACGTAGGCTGCCATGTCAGGAAATACTTATTTGCTTACTCCAGTAAAAGTTGAGTTAATATAAACATATTGATTTGTGTGATGTGTCATTTAAAAAAGCTTGTGGAAAGATGTCTGAACCCAAAGTGTCAGGTAGGTTGGAAGGTTCACAGGGTCATGGTGATGCAGATTAACAGGTAAATCCAAGCAGTTCTCAAGGGGACTGTGCTACATTTATGTAAAAAAAAAAAAAATATTTACTAAAAACTTGTGGCAAAAAAAAATCTTCCGCAGACACAACATGCCTCTCAGCAAATAGCTTGGGGTGTATACTTTATGAAAAGGAGTCATTTGGGGGAGTTTGAACTGTCCTGGCATTTTATGCCTAACATTAGAAGTCGTCACACATCCACCTACTCTTCTAATGTTGGGCATACATGTAATGCTATTTTTTTCGTGCAGCCTGAAGGCTGAATGAAAAAAAGAACCTAAGATTCCTCCATTTATATCGGTCAACGTGGATATAGAAATCTTGGTCAGAGAAAAGTATTCACCGAAGCATAGGAGCTACCGCCCGCTGACTACCCCACGCTCCTAATGCTGGGCATGCATGAACAAAAAAAACAAATAACCTAACGTATTCCTCCATTCCCATCAATTGATGTGGATAGAGAAGTCTCGGTCAGAAAAAAGTGAAAAACGTACAGTATATGTTAAGCATAGGAGCTACCATCCAGTAACCACCCGACACTCCTATTGCTTGGGCATACGAAAAAAAAAAGAACATAACAGATTCCTCCATTCACATTGATTGATGTGGATAAAGAAATCTCTACCAGAAAAAAAATTGCAAAAAATATACATCGAAGCATAGGAGCAATCCACCCATTGACCACCCCACACAGTAACAAAATAACATTAACATTAACATTAAAACTTTTATTTTTTACTTTTTATTTTTTACTTTTTTTTAACCACATAGCCAAATGACAGCTACAGCATGGTCGGATAATTCTGGGAGGGCATACAATGACGTCCTCCCAGAATCACGCTCCCCCACACCCGGGAATGTCTGTGACCGTCGGGTCTTCCAGACCTGGGCCGCCACGGATCAGGGTAAAGGGCCAATGACAGCGGCCCTTTACCACGTGATCACTCCGTCCAATGACGGAGCGATCAGTTGTCAACAAACCAGAGCATGTCTGGTTCAGCTCCTCGCACACTGTACCAATTGGAGGGAGGCGGTGCAGCAGCACTGTGGGCTGGATATGAAATTTCCACAGCACTGATCTGTGCCCATCCATGGCTCATCCATCAATCCTCATTGATGCTCATCCATCCTCATTGATGCTCATCCATTCCCATCCATGGCTCATCCGCCCTCATCCATGGCTCATCCATGCTCATCCATCCCATCCATGGCTCATCCATCCCCATCCATGGCTCATTCATCCCCATTCATGGCTCATCCATCCCCATCTATGGCTCATCCATCCCCATCCATGGCTCATCCATCCGCATCCATGGCTCATCCATCCGCATCCATGGCTCATTCATGCTCATCCATTCTCATCCATCTCATCCCGTGCCAGATCAGTGATTATCCGTGCCACATCAGTGATTATCCGTGTCACATCCATGCCACATCAGTGCTCATCTGTGCCACATCAGTGCTCATCTGTGCCACATCTATGCCACATCTATGCCACATCAGTACTCATCCGTGCCACATCCATGCCACATCAATGCTCATCCTTGCCACATCCATGCCACATCAGTGCTCATCCATACCACGTCAGTACTCATCCGTGCCACATCCCTGCCACGTCAGTGCTCATCCATGCCAAATTCATGCCACATCAGTGCTCATCCAAGCCACATCGGTGCCACATCCATGCGACATCAGTGCTCATCCATGCCACATCAGTGCCACATCCATGCCTCATCCGTGCCATATCCATGCCACATCAGTGTTGATCCATGCCGCTACAGTTCCTCACAAAAGTGTAATAGGTAGTCAAATTAGATTTGAAATGTATGTCCCTAGAACAACTGATGGTGCTCCCTGCATGTTGGGCCTCTATATGTGGCCAGGCTGTGTAAAAGTCTTACACATGTGGTCAGGACAGCCATCAGAAATTGTGGGGCCCCTTATACAGCCTTAAGCCTGCCCCCCCGAGCCTGACCACCAACATTCCACAGGGTCCCACCCACTTGCCGTCCTACCAAGTCCTTCAGTGCCTCAGCCCCCTCACACCTGTACTCTCTGAGCCCCCTCACACCCGTACTCTCTGAGCCACACTCACACCTGTACTCTCTGAGCCCCCCCCTCACACCTGTACTCTCTGAGCCCCCCTCACACCTGTACTCTGAGCCCCCTCACACCTGTATGCTCTCAGCCCCCCTCACACCTGTATCCTCTCAGCCCCCCTCACACCTGTATGCTCTCAGCCCCCTCACACCTGTATGCTCTCAGCCCCCCCCTCACACCTGTATGCTCTCAGCCCCCTCACACCTGTATGCTCTCAGCCCCCCTCAAACCTGTATACTCTAAGCCCCCCTCACACCTGTACTCTCTGAGCCCCCCTCACACCTGTACTCTCTGAGCCCCCTCACACCTTTATGCTCTGAGCCCCCCTCACACCTGTACGCTCTCAGCCCCCTCACACCTGTACGCTCTCAGCCCCCTCACACCTGTACGCTCTCAGCCCCCCTCACACCTGTACGCTCTCAGTCCCCCTCACACCTGTACGTTCTGAGTCCCCGTCACACCTGTACGCTTTGAGCCCCCCTCACACCTGTACGCTCTAAGTCCCCCTCCCACCTGTACGCTCTAAGCCCCCCCACATCTGTACGTTCTGAGCCCCCCTCACACATGTATGCTCTGAGCCCCCCTCACACATGTATGCTCTGAGCCCCCCTTACACCTGTATGCTCTCTGCCCCCTCACACCTGTACGCTCCCAGCCCCCCTCACACCTGTGGGCTCTCAGCCCCCCTCACACCTGTACGCTCTCAGCCCCTCTCACACCTGTACGCTCTCATCCCCCCTCACACATGTATGCTCTGAGCCCCCCTTACACCTGTATGCTCTCTGCCCCCTCACACCTGTACGCTCCCAGCCCCCCTTACACCTGTACGCTCTCAGCCCCCCTTTACGCTCTCAGCCCCTCTCACACCTGTACGCTCTCAGCCCCCCTCACACATGTATGCTCTGAGCCCCCCTTACACCTGTATGCTCTCTGCCCCCTCACACCTGTACGCTCCCAGCCCCCCTCACACCTGTACGCTCTCAGCCCCCTCACACCTGTAGGCTCTCAGCCCCCCTCACACCTGTACGCTCTCAGTCCCCCTCACACCTGTACGTTCTGAGTCCCCGTCACACCTGTACGCTTTGAGCCCCCCTTACACCTGTACGCTCTAAGTCCCCCTCCCACCTGTACGCTCTAAGCCCCCTCACATCTGTACGCTCTGAACCCCCCTCACACATGTATGCTCTGAGCCCCCCTTACACCTGTATGCTCTCTGCCCCCTCACACCTGTACACTCCCAGCCCCCCTCACACCTGTTCGCCCTCAGCCCCCCTCACACCTGTACGCTCTCAGCCCCTCTCACACCTGTACGCTCTCAGCCCCCCCCTCACACATGTATGCTCTCAGCCCCCCTTACACCTGTATGCTCTCTGCCCCCTCACACCTGTACGCTCCCAGCCCCCCTCACACCTGTACGCTCTCAGCCCCCCTCACACCTGTACGCTCTCAGCCCCCTCGCATGTGTATATATGACATGCATGTACATACACACATAAACATGTACAGTACACAAAGAGACATGTACACACAGAGACATGTACAGTACACACAGAGACATGTACACACATACATGTACAGTACACACACAGACATGTACACACAGACATGTACAGTACACACACAGACATGTACACACAGAGACATGTACAGTACACACAGAGACATGTACACACACAGACATGTACAGTATACACACAGACATGTACACACACAGACATGTACAGTACACACAGAGACATGTACACACAAAGACATGTACAGTACACACAGAGACATGTACAGTACACACAGAGACATGTACACACAGAGACATGTGCAGTACACACAGAGACATGTACACACAGAGACATGTACAGTACACACACAGACATGTACACACAGAGACATGTACACACAGAGACATGTACAGTACACACAGACATGTACAGTACACACAGAGACATGTACACACAGAGACATGTACAGTACACACAGAGACATGTACAGTACACACACACAGCCCCCCTCCCCTGCACAACAGCCCTTACTTGTAAGGTGATACTAGTCCCAGCTCTTGCTTCCACGTGCAGAGGGGTGCACATGCAGGAAATGGCCAGAGGTGGCAGCAAAGAGCCGATGTCAGCTCATGACAGAGCAGCAGCCTACTGACTCAAACACATACAGGAGCATCCACGGAGCTCCTCTATACCCGACCCACCTTCTCACATCCCTGCCAGTTGGCCGGGCCCGTCCATACAACGGGGCCCCTTACAAGTGTATGGGCTGTACCCCCCTGATGGCGGCCCTGCATGTGGTAAGCAGAATATATTTTGAGGTGTAATTTTTGCTATGTACATGTTATGTGTTAAAAATATTGTATAAATTGACAACTTTGTGTAAAAAAAAAATGCGTTTTCTTTTCACATTTTCCAAAAACTTAAAAGACTCATTATGCCTCACAGAATATATGTTGGTGGCTTGACAAAATGGGGTAATTTTTGGGGCTTTTCCATTGTCCTGGTGCTTCAGGGCCTTCAAAAGTGTAATAGGTAGTCAAGAAATGATATGTGTAATTCCTAAAACACCTGATGGTGCTCCCTGCATGTTGAGCCTCTGTATGTGGCCAGGCTGTGAAAAAGTCTCACACATATGGTATCGCCATACTCAGGAGAAGTAGCAGAATGTATTTAGGGGTGTAGTTGCAAGTATGTTGTGTGTGAGAAATAACTAGACATGTGCATTCGTTTTCGTCCGAATGCATTTTCGTCTGAATTTCAGGTATTTTCGTTATCGTTTTAACAAACGATCATGAAAGTGCAGAATCCGAAAAACGAAAGATCCGACATAAACAAAAGCTTTATTTTTGTTTTAGTTGTGACAACAGTTCGATATAGATAGGAGATTCAACGCTGAAAATAACAATCTGTGTCCATCGAACCTGTGGTCGAATGTGCCTAACCTTAACTCTATTAGTCCAAGATTATTCTACATAGAGAGAAAAGATTTGACGTAGAGAGAAAAGATTTGACGTAGAGAGAAAAGATTTGACGTAGAGAGAAAAGATTTGAGGTAGAGAGAAGTTTCGACGTAGAGAGAAAAGATTTGATGTAGAGAGAAAAGATCGCTGCTGGAATTGGGTGGGGAAAGTAAAATAAAAATAATGATGATATTGAATGTTATTGGCTGATTGTAACCAAAGAGGAGGAGCAGTAAAATAGCTAGAACTAAGTACACACGTACAGCCAACTTACTTTCACTTACAATTGCTAGCAGAGAGAGACACACACTGAATCATTTCAGAAGACAGTCAATCTTAGCTGGTCTGCTTGTCAGAGAACCTGAATTATTTAGCAATTAAGCATAAGCACAGCAGCAGAACAATAGTGAAGCAAGCTACAGTTTAACCTAACTTTTTCATAATAATCTGCTGCTATTGTGTTAGTGTTGTGAACTTTATAGTGATACTAGTGTTGTGATAGCCTCAGAGGCTGCCCGTGTTGTGGGGGGGGGGGGGGGGGGATTTATTATTATAGATTCTATATTTTAGATTGAGATTCTATATAGATTCTATATACCCTACCTTGTTACCTGTCTGATCAGTGATTACTATCACCAGTCCATTTTCTGTTTGAACTATATACATTCAAGATGAACGACAAAGATTTGACAAAGCAGAGAAAAACATACAAACGTTGAATCTTTGGCTTATGGTGTCTTTCGAAAGTTCTAAGAAGTTTCGAAAGAGCAGCTAAACTATACAGAGTCATACAGTTTAGCTGCTCCGTCGAATCTTCTTTGAACATTCGACAGACACCATAAGCCTTCAATGACAGATTCGACCTTAATTAATTTGGATTTTCGGACGAATGCAATTTTTAATGAAAAACTAAATTAATAAAAACTAATTTCGGGAGTAACTAAATAAATTTATTTTTTGGACGAAAACTAAATTCCGAAACAAAATATTTCAGTGTGCACATGTCTAGAATTAACTTGTTATTATGACAATTTTGTTAAAAAAATAAAAAAAAAGAATTGTGGGAAGAAATTACAACTTCAAAAAACTTACCATGCCTCTTACTAAATACCTTGACATTTCTACTTTCCAAAAAGGGGTCATTTGGGGGGTATTTGCACTTTTCTGACATTTCAGGGCCTCAAGAAATGAGATAGGCCGTCAGTACATCAAGCGCGATTACTTTTCAGTGATTGGCACCATAGCTTGTGGTCTCTATATCTTTCACAAAGCCAAATAATATACACCGATTTGGCTTAAATTTTATAGCAGAAATAAATAAAAATGCATTTTATTTTAGAAAATTTATGGTCTTTTTTCATTTATAGCGCAAAAAATAAAAAAAACTCAGTGGTGATTAAATATCACCAAAAGAAAGCTCTATTTGTGTGAAAAAAAGGAAAAAAAAAAACGTATGGGTACAGTGTTGTATGGCTGAGTAATTGTCATTCAAAATGTGAGAGCAATGAAAGCTTAAAATTGGTCTGGTTAGGAAGAAGGTTTAAGTGCCCTGTGGGCAAGTGGTTATACATTTTTTGTAACTTATCAGAACTGTACCCATAAACTTTCAAGCCTTTCATTTTAAAGTCTCTAAAAATGCAATAGACAGTTTTCTGATCTTTTGATAGTGTGTGAATTGTGTGCCCTAGACTGTGACATGCTGTACCCCAGCCCTCAAATTTTCCACCCGCCTACTCGCAGTGCAAAATGAGGGCTGGCGAGCCTGGGCGCAGGCGAGCTCTGCTGGCATGCAGGGTTGATTTGGAGCCGTTCTCCAAGTGATCGTGGAGGGGAAGAGAGAGGAGAGCAGGCGTCCGGATTATCACATCGCTGTAACAGCTTACATTTCAATTGCTGTGTGTTCCCCGCACTCGCTGTCACTAACAGCCCCGCCTCCTGTCCCCCGATAGGCTGCATGATGGACACAGGCAGGGTGCATTGATGGACACAGGTAGGCTGCATTGATGGACACAGGTAGGCTGCATTGATGGACACAAGTGAGGCAGTATTGTTGGGCACAGGTAGGCTGCTTTGTTGGGCACAGGTAGGCAGCATTGTTGGGCTCAGGTAGGCTGCATTGTTGGGCTCAGGTAGGCTGCATTGTTGGGCACAGGTGAGGCTGCACTGATAGGCACTGATAAAGTTGTTATTTAATTTTATAACTTAATTCTGCATAAAACATTTAAGTTTAATTTCATGAGATAATTTATGAGGGCGTGTTTAGGGGCGGGGCAGTGTAGGGGTTGGGTGGGGCAACTGGTGGCAAGTAACCCTTGAGGCCTGCCTAGTAGCTCAGGACTTGAAATAATGAGCCCTGCTGTACCCTATACTAATACTTTACTTTTTGCTTGCTGGCCGGCTGTTTTACATGATTACTTTTATCTTCTGAATTGTAAGTGCATTACTGTACTTTTATTCCATTAAATTCCTTTGTGATACAGTACACACTTTGGAGTTCTCTTTTATATTTTCTGGGCAATATCCTTATTGATTCCCGGTGGCTGATGCTCGATTAACCTTGAGCAAATTGGAGTGAGTACGAGCTCTTCCCTTTACCAGTGGTAGGATATCATCTTCCGTGTGGAAAAGGCCCTGGCTGGCTCTCTATTAGCTTCCCTCTGGTAAGCGAATTATTTATGTGGTGGTGGTGCACTGTTGTCAAGGGGTGTTTTGGTCAAGCGCTCATTTATGTGCCATTCTTGGACTGTGATGTTTCACTATTCATGTTAGCCACATTTAATTTAATTATTGTTTTGGACTTTACACTTTTTCATGTGTATTAGCGCTGCTACATTGTTTTATTGTGTCTTTTCTATGTGTATTTCATAGTTTTAGCAGCTGCTTCTTTATAAAAGATTCACCTATGTGCTTTAGCGCAGTATTTTTCCTTTTTTCCGACTAATACTTTACTGCTGTGTAGTGACGGAAGCAGTCCTTGATGCAGAGACCAGGTTGGTCAGGACAGGACGTACAGAAAAAATAGGTGTCTCGTCGTATTCCACATCTACTACAGACCCAACATCTTCTTTGGGGTGACTTTTGGGTCGGGGGGAGAAAATCAGGAAAATGCTGTCATGCAGCTGGTTCACCGCATCTGGATTTGGTGTTTGAGGCCACCACACCTTCGGGATACAAAAGAGACGTGATAATTGCTTCCTGAAATTTTAGGAAGGATCTACTACTTGTTGCTCTGTAAATCACAAAAGCATTATATATATATATATATATATATATATATATATATACACACACACACACACACACACAGAGCCGATCCGCCCTATACGCTGACTACGCAAGCTGCATAGGGCCCTGTGCGGGGGCCCCCAAGGGCGGATTGGCTCCCTGGGGCTGCCGCTGTGAGGGCAGCGGTGCCTGAAAAAAAGATGGCTGTGGGGCCAGGCAGACATGCAACTGCGCATGCGCCAGTACTGTTCCGAAGTCCGTACACGCTCTGCAATTTTCGGAAAGGCGGGAGCATACACAGTGACACAATGGCGCTGAGCGGCGCCATTTTTAAAAGTAAAGCCTTTGTCTTACGTCCCCTCCGCAGCCTCTGACCTCCTGTCACCGCCCTGCAGCCTCTGACCTCCTGTCCCCCCCTGCAGCCTCTGACCTCCTGTCCCCCCCCCTGCAGCCTCTGACCTCCTGTCCCCCCCTCGTAGCCTCTGACCTCATGTCCCCCCCCCTGCAGCCTTTGACCTCTCCTGTTGCCCCGCGCAGCCTCTGACCTCTCCTGTTGTCCCCTCCACAGCCTCTGACCTCCCCTGTACCATCCGCAGCCTCTGACCTCCCCTGTACCATCCGCAGCTTTTGACCTCTCCTGTTGTCCCCTCCGCAGCCTCTGACCTCCCCTATACCATCCGCAGCCTCTGACCTCCCCTGTACCATCCGCAGCCTCTGACCTCCCCTGTACCATCCGCAGCCTCTGACCTCCCCTGTACCATCCGCAGCCTCTGACCTCCCCTGTACCATCCGCAGCCTCTGACCTCCCCTGTACCATCTGCAGCCTCTGACCTCCCCTGTACCATCCGCAGCCTCTGACCTCCCCGGTACCATTCACAGCCTCTGACCTCCCCTGTACCATCCGCAGCCTCTGACCTCTCCTGTTGTCCCCCCCTGCAGCCTCTGACCTCCCCTGTACCATCCGCAGCCTCTGACCTCTCCTGTACCTTCGGCAGCCTCTGACCTCTCCTGTACCATCCGTAGCCTCTGACCTCCCCTGTACCATCCGTAGCCTCTGACCTCCCCTGTACCATCCGCAGCCTCTGATCTCCCCTGTACCATCCGCAGCCTCTGATCTCCCCTGTACCATCCGCAGCCTCAAACCTCTCCTGTACCATCCGCAGCATCTGACCTCTCCTGTACCATCCGCAGCCTCTGACCTCTCCTGTACCATCCGCGGCCTCTGACCTCCCCTGTACCATCCGCAGCCTCTGACCTCCCCTGTACCATCCGCAGCCTCTGACCTCCCCTGTACCATCCGCAGCCTCAAACCTCTCCTGTACCATCCGCAGCATCTGACCTCTCCTGTACCATCCGCAGCCTCTGACCTCTCCTGTACCATCCGCGGCCTCTGACCTCCCCTGTACCATCCGCAGCCTCTGACCTTCCCTGTACAATCCGCAGCCTCTGACCTCCCCTGTACCATCCGCAGCCTCTGACCTCCCCTGAACCATCCGCAGCCTCTGACCTCCCCTGTACCATCTGCAGCCTCTGACCATCTCTTGTCTTATATCACGTCTGGAGAGGAGTCAAGAGTGGGAGTGCCGCCAGGATGAGGGTCATTGGAGAAGCCAGACATGTATGGACTGCGGAGAGGAAACTATGGGATAAAACCAGAGCCACCAAGCTGGAGCTGACTAACTGAGCCATGCATGATGCACCTGAGAGGAGGTCAGTGACAGCACCGCCAGGCCAGTCAAGGGGGAGTCAATACAATATTGTAAGGGGCACTGATAAAAAGGTTTCCCCCTTATATCAGTAAACCCCCTTATCTTAGTGTTTTCTTTCTCTGGTCACCAGAGTCCTCCCCACAATCCCAGAGTTCCCCTTTACATCATAGTCTGCAAGATTCTACCTTACAGTGCAAGGGGGAACTCTGATGTAAAGGGCAATGCTGCAGACCCTGATGTAAGTAGGGATGCTCTTTGAGGACACTGATGTATTGGGGGCTCTCTGAGGACACTGATATAAGGGGGGCTCTCTGGGGACCCTGATGTAAGGAGGGGCTTTATGGGGATGCTCTCTGGGGACCCTGATGTAAGGGGGATGCTCTCTGGGGACCCTGATGTAAGGGGATGCTCTATGGGGACCCTGATGTAAGGGGGATGCTCTCTGGGGACCCTGATGTAAGGAGGGGCTTTATGGGAATGCTCTCTGGGGACCCTGATGTAAGAGGGATGCTCTCTGGGGACCCTGATGTAAGGGGGATGCTCTATGGGGAGCCTGATGTAAGGGGGTGCTCTCTGGGGACCCTGATGTAAGGGGGGTGCTCTCTGGGGACCCTGATGTAAGGAGGGGCTCTCTGGGGATCCTGATGTAAGGAGGGGCTCTCTGGGGATCCTGATGTAAGGAGGGGCTCTCTGGGGACCCTGATGTTAGTGGGGGATCTCTAGAGACCCTGATGTAAGTGGGGGATATGTAACGGTATATATATTATATACATGTCTGTTTTATATTGTTGTACTTATTCTTTGACTGTTTTGTTTAAAGGAGGGAGGATTGTATTGGGAGCACTGAAGTGTCAGGTGTGACTGTGTGGCAATGGCAAATGGTTTACATAGCTCACGGCATCACGGGTCAGGTAGAGGGCCCCTTAGCAGAATTTTTCTTAGGGCCCCAGGGAGGTCAGGATCGGCACTGTATGCACACACACAAGTGAAATAAATATACACTTTTTGAACTAGTGTCTTACTCTGTGGGAACTGAAGTACGGTTTCATCATTTGGTTGTTGAGGTTCACTCCTCCTATATTAAGATTATAATCCTAGATACAGGCTTTTCAACGACACCAGACGCTGTGCAAATTTGCACTGTAGTATCTGTGTGAAGGGAAGACAGGACAAAAACATCCAGTTTTTCCCTCCACTTCACTGAGAGAAGTTCTTCATTGCGCAAGCAAGCTTTCTCCCCCCTTCTAAATCGGGTGTTTACGAACCGTTGGAGGAAGCCCCAGCGATTAGGTTGCATGGTGTCACAGCAGCCAATTTCAAAAGTAAATAAGTGTCTAAACAGTGGCATGCTTGTATAGAAATTGTCCATGTACAAATGGTACCCCTTGCAGAACAAATATTCCATACTATCTTGCCACTGCTCCCCATGTAGTCTGGGAAGCCAGGGTCTCTACTTCACTGTCTTTTCCCTCATAAACTCTAAATTTGTATGTATAGCCTGTCTCCCTCTCACAGAGTTTAAACATTTTGACCCTATATCTGACACGTTTGCTGGGGAGATACTGTTTTTTTTTTTGCAAGATGGACAGTAAAAGTTACGAGGGACTCGTCTACGCAGATGTTATGTTGGGGCGTATACATATCTGCAAATTTCTCAGAGAAGTACAGTAGTTTATGAGGGCTGAATTTTGTAGAGCCGATTATATTCAGGTTCACCCCAAGGGTGACAGAGTGTATTATCACTAAAATTAATGAAACACATTATCGTCTCATATTATTTCTTGGCCATTGCAGCAGAGAACATAGGCATATGATTAATTGGGTCTGTGGACCAATATGACCACAATTCTTTTTTTTTTGTAATACCCATGTTGAGGATTAAGCCCAAAAAAAATGTAATTGTTAAATTTGGAAACCACAATACGTTTCCATTCGTATGGTCTGGCAAGAGTTGAATGTGGGCTGGCAGTGATGTATTGTTGTGTGTATAGATTGCTTTGGTCCACAATCAATTGATCAATTTGCTGTTTCCACCTGAATTCCGGGCAGGGAATATGGGGGAATAATGGGTGCTGCTGAATCTGGGGAGCTGCTAATCAGGATTAGCAAGTACCTCTGGAAGGACACTATGGGCTACAGTGCTGATGCGTAAAATGCCAGGATATACTAGGCCGCTGATGCCTGCCAGTCCATCAAAAGTTAGTGCAGCACTAGTACTTGGATCCTGCTGCATATGAGACAAGTCATATGTTCCTAGCACTTCAGCTACCAAAAGAAGCTTCCGATGTACAAGTACATGATTATGCCTGTATGATCCATCTGTATGCGGTCCGCAAGAGGTTAAGGTAAAAAACCTTCAGCTATTACAACTATTTTAAATGTTATTTTCAGATATCACAAATGGACCTTGTGACTATCAGTTGACCAGTTTAGCATACCAAAATCACAGAGATGCACTGTCTATTAACTGGCCTCCTACTTATTCACCAGCCCCCCAAAGACTACCCGAACAGTGACTGCATCTGATTGGATGGAGTCACTGTTCAACTGACAATTTTCTACCCGGTGTTCTGCCAAAAACTGTCCAGCCATCTTATAGTGTCTTATAGTGTCCACGCACAGGCGCAGCGCTTGCGCAGTAAGGAGGACAAGGAGACTCCGAAAGTCTCCGAAGAAGAACGGCACCTGCGCACTGAGTCCAGGTGCAAGCCCCACCATCCAAGTAGACATACAGTTGCACATAGTAACAGGGCCCCTCGCGGGCTCGCTTCACTCGCCACACTTCGGGCACGGCCTTGCTCGGCTATTTTTTATTCTAACTCTATGTCCACTTGGACAAGCACAGTACAGGCGGACACTATCCAACGGGGGACAGTATTCGACACATCACCGGCTCCTTTGATTTTTCAATCCATTTTTGTTGATTTGGGTGTTGCAGACAGGGCCAATCACAGCTTGAATTTCAGCTGATTTGGCAAGAATTGGCCAAATTGGAAGCCA
This sequence comes from Lithobates sylvaticus, assembly GCA_028564925.1. Classification (NCBI taxonomy): domain Eukaryota; kingdom Metazoa; phylum Chordata; class Amphibia; order Anura; family Ranidae; genus Lithobates; species Lithobates sylvaticus. Next base: position 211,825,038 of record CM053027.1, on the reverse strand, counting down.
TGTATGGCTTGCTTAAGAAAGTATAGTTTTAAAAGTAAGTGTATTCTTTCCTAAAATACTGTAAAGTCCTGCTTCTGATTATGCAGTCAAAATATTTGTGAAAAGCATTTAAGATAAAAAATAATAATCTAACAGTAAAGCTTGTTTGAGGCCTGAAGGTTATCTGCCTTTAGCAAAATAACTAGTCAGAGCCAGTGTGTAGTGGTGGGAAGATAAAGTATTTGCTAATCATTGTGCAGAAGCCAAAAAAGGAGAAGGACAGCAATGCAGGATTAACTCTAAAATCCTCCACTTTAAAGAGCTTAGTACAGATGTCTGATTCCTGTGTCAGGAGATCCTGGCAGCAAAGCTGTAGGATTAAAAGCAGTTGGTACCTGTCACATCAAATTAATATGTCCTAGGAGATGGAACAGCAACTATCATATTATCACAGGGTGCAATGCATGTTTTAGGGGGTCATAAGTTTGTTACTGGAAGAAGTTTCCAGTCCATATGGGAGAAAAATGCTTGGAAACAGGTTATAGTTTTCAAAGACAGATCGTGGATTACTGCTCATAAGCTCATGATACTTAATATAGCATATGACATAACACTTATCCTGAGAACACCAGGATTGACTTAAAATAGCATAGGATGGTGAATCAGTACATCTATTAAAATAGATAATTGCCGGTGAAGCCCAATTACTGTGGTGTTTGATTAATTCATACAGCATCCAGATATTATTTTTTGCCCCAAATGTAAAATTTGTATACAAGAATATAAATTTGAAAGAGCAGAGTTGAATGGATTCTGCTTCAAACTTTCAATCCAGACACATCAGCACCCCCTCCCTTTAGCACTAAGCCTCAAGATCTCTAATGGGATTTCTCAAGTCAGGTGATAATTGGAAACCTTTCATCACAAGAACCTTATCTAAAAGGGAGCAGAGAAAGGAGCAAGAGGGATACTGAAAAACCTACCACAAGTGAAAAGAAATCTTCCAGGAATGGTACAGGGCTACATCCATAAAAAGAAAGCTTGAACAGGAACAGAAGGTGAACGCGGAAATATTTTGTACATAGAGAAAAGTGGGTCCATCCAACAAGTCTAACAAGGAAAAAAGTTAAAGCAGTATTGGAGATCTGAATTTTAATACATGGAAACTTAATATAGCACAATTACTTTCAGAAGAATAAAAAAAGAAAAAAAAAACAGCACAAGGGAGTCGGATCATCAAATACCCTAAAAAGAAAAAAAAAAAAATCAACTTTAGTACATTCCTCACGAAGTGAAAGACAAGGAGGCAAAGACACCCACAGCAAAGAGCTGGAGGAAACTGGGGCGCTTGATACAGAAGGTGGAGACACAGAGATGGGAAGTGGTGCAAGTGCAGAAGACAAAGAGCTAGCAAAGAGATCAAAGGAGCTTGAGAAAAAATTGCAGGAAGATGCTGCCAAGGATGCCAAGACGGTGAAACTATTACTACTCGGTGAGATACAGATGTTTATAAGAGCGTGCTTGTGTGAGAGTATTGGAAAGACAGAAGATGATGATGGAGACACCAAAAAGGTCAATATTTTACAGAAAACAGGTCTATTTATACTAGCATCTATATATTTTGCAAAGAGATCTGTCAACGTAGATAAAGTCTGTATTTCAGGGCTGTGGAATATAAATGTATATGCACAAACCTCATTCAAGAGCTATTTAATATAGTACAGTATTGCTTTAGTGATTGGCCTAGAGACCTGCCCTTAGTATACAAACTAATATAAAATAAGTCAGTAGTACAAATAGGTTAAACTAATGCAATATGTATGTTAAACCTCAGATTTGGAGCAGTTTTACATATTCTGGAATGATATGGGCTACCTGGTAGGGAATAAGGAAACATATTGGGCACAGGTGTATTTTTTTTTTTCTTATTGAGGAACACTGAGTAATACCACAAAATGTTCTGTTTTAATAATTATGTTCTTTATTAACATAATAATATTTTGATATTGAAAGTCTATATGAAATACTTTATTTATTTGTATAGACTTCTAAAGTCAGAATAAAGCATTAGCATTTTTAAAGATTATATATATATATATATATATATATATATATATATATATATATATATGTATATATATATAAGTGCACCTATGTATTTGTGTAATGTATGGTAATGCGTTATAATGTTGTACACTTTGTGCAGTGTGTTACTTACAGCACACTACAAATGCATAGTTCAGCATTACAGGAATGATGCAGAGAACGTTTTTCATAGTTTTTTCTCTGTTGGCAGCCCATTCAAAGTGAATGAGCTTCCTTAACACAATACATGTTAGTTTGGACAATACTGTACACTAACATGCATGCAGTAAGGCACTGCAACAGGTTGCAACAGTGCAAAGGGGTCCTAAGGATATGCATGTACAGTAAGTATACTTGCATTTAATTATTTAATTTGTATTCTGGAAAATTAGCAAATCAAAATTATAATATAGTTTACCCAATGCTGATCACGATTTATGATGTATGCTTTCACTGTGGATTAAACTATGAATGCTTCTAATCCTATGCTATAGCACAAACCAAATCTGACAGTCATTAGCGTGATGCTTGCTGAGGGCAATTAGCAAATGAGTAATGCCAGTAAGTAGCAGCACAAGAGCATATTAGAGGACATTAACTCTTTCATATAAATCTCGCAGTAGCTCAAACAACAAAATTCAATTTAAAAGGAGGTATTATAGTAGGATAATGTGTCCACTAACAGTATATACAGCTATGTATTATAAATCATAAAACTACTATTAGTCATATGTAAGCCTTGGGTGATATCATCACTGTAAATAAATATTAGTATAACACATCTTTTATGGTAGAATGTAGAAGTCAGTGTATTTTTTTTGGGAGCATTACACAACATGTTTAAACCTGTACTCTCTTAAGAACTTTAGTGAGTGCATAAAACAATACTGCGTATCACACTTATTGAAATTAGTAGATATGTGCATCCTACCTTGAAAGCTTGCAGTGCTGCTAATTAGGTTGCCATTGGTTTAGTATTGGTTCGAGCAAACTAGAATGTTTGTTTGCGGCTTTTTATAGGTTATTAGTAGATTTGTGCAAGTACACAGGTAAATTTCAAGACTGCTTAAAATTCAAATGATTCCGTTTTGGTGGAATTACCCTGTACAGTGTATTTTAAATGACAATTATTCTCTTTTTATGTTCTGAATTCTTGCTGTGTCCTAAATATAGAGAAGCAGACTGATTTAAGGATAGTTTATGTAATTTATGTAATTTAGGACATTTAGGAGTAGATGTACTAATGGCAATAGACGGTGCACTCTACAAGTGCAGTTGCACTTGTTTTTCCCAGAGCTTAGTGAAGCTTAGTGTGGTGAAGCTCTGCTGATTTCCATATAGTGAACTTGGTGTTGAGTTATTCACTTTATGGTCAACACAGAGGACAAGGGGGCACTCTTTATGCCTAGAGGAAAAAAAATTTCCTCTCCAAATACGCAAAGGTTTCTACACAGTAAGAGCTGTGAAAATGTGGAATAGACTCCCCGAGGTGCTTCTGGCAAGCTCAGTAGATTGCTTTAAGAAAGGCCTGGATTATTTCCTAAATGTACATAACATAACTGGGTACTAACATTTATAGGTAAAGTTGATCCAGGGAAAATCAGATTGCCTCTCGGGGTATCAGGAAGGAATTTTTTCCCCTGCTGTAGAAAATTGGATCATGCTCTGCTGGGGTTTTTCGCCTTCCCCTGGATCAACTGTGGGTATAGGATTGGGTATATGGGATTGTATGATTTTATTTTTTATTTTCATGGTTGAACTAGATGGACTTGTGTCTTTTTTCAACCTGACTAACTATTTAACTATGTAACCATGTGCAAGCAGAAATGCTGTCCTTTTTTATTTTTTTGCACTAGATTGGGTATTCTTTACAAAGTCAAGCTTTACTGCACTCATTAGCTCAGGGGAAAACAAGTGCAACTGCACTTGCAAAGTCAATTTGTCTTTAGTATATCAACCCTATTGTGTTCTTTGCATCTGTGTTTTTTCCTTATTTTGTGTATTTAATCATTATTTGTGCACTTTCACTTTAATTGTTTGTTTTTTCCTTTATTTCACAATTTTTATGGAAAAAAAAACAACATATAAAATAATGCTATTAAGTAGCTGCTATTTTTGCAGAACAGGTACAGAATAGTTTAAAGGAGCTACTGTAATCCTCAGGAGCTATTTAAAGCCCATTGACCATTAAATATCAACCATCTTAATTTCACCTTCCCTTTTTGACTTTAATATATTTAGTCTGAATTTTGAAAACTCATGATTTTCATCAAAATGTCAAGAAAATTTAAATTTGTAATAATAGCCAGCATAACACATTAAAGCAATGCAATATTTTTATAATTGGATAATTATAGAAGAAACAGAATGCATTTTGTAAATGAAAATGAAATGTTATGTTATTGGAAACATCTAGAAATGTTAATTGTGCCTTAACAGTACCCTGAAATATGTACATTTGACTGGAATATCTCCTGAAAATGACAGTGCACTTCCTATGTGAGGGTGCCTAGGCTCTGCTGTATTTCTGCAGTGTGAGATCTCAAGCACTGCTGTCTCTGATTGCTAGCAGGTTTGGAGTGATATTTGGTGCTGTACTGTTCATTGTTTTTTTTCCCCCATTTTTATTTAGGTAGTGGTGTAGTTGCCACCAGTAACAAACATTCACCATATCACCCCGCTGCCAGACTCCCATATATCACTTGCAGAGACAATGAACAGTCCTTTGCTGGTTTTGTTTTTGTTTATTGTGGTACAACTTGGTTGGGGAAAGGGGGTATATGGGATGCCCATAGAATAATTCACGTTGCCATCATATTTAGAGATTTGTTTACAGATTAGCACATAGTTTGAGTCTGAAGGGTTGTAGTACACGTTTTAACAATTACAGACTATTACTTCCAGAACTTCCTCACCCATGACCGTGTAAGGGTAATGTACCCAGAAATCCTTTCATCCTCCTGCACAAACTTATACTGTAGTTATAAGTGTAATGCCACTTCTTATTCTTTAGGCAAAAAGGACACACTCTGAATGGTTCCTCATGCAGACTCTGGTTGCTCGCTGCTACTAGGCTAGAGGCCTGCAGTACCTCTCCCCGGAGGCCTAGTCATTTAAAAGCACATGCTGAGCGGTGGACTACTGTTCCCAGCTAGCCCTGCTTGCAAATCCTGTGCCCTCAGGCCACATCAATTTGACACAACTCCCCACAGTCTCTCCTCTGATCCAGGACTCCTCATCATTGACCGTGTAATGATGAGGACTTCACTAATGACCATGTAGAAGTGAAGTTCCCTCACAGACTTCCTGGCACATCCAGCCCTCCACTGTGGTACACTCACCGACCTTTCTCTGCCCGAGTCCTTGATTGAGAACTTAACCGGACCATACGTTCGGACAGCTTCACCTGCCCCTCTGCACCAGGAATTCCTCATCAATGACCGTGTAAAGATGAGGACATTGCCAATGACTGTGTAGCGGCAAAGTTCCTTCACAGTTTCCCCGGGCCTCCTCTTGCAATCGGCGCACTCCCCACCCAAATGGGGGTGCCCTCCTGCTGCTGTCTAGTATTCCATTCTCCACTTCCCCTATATAAGAGGGGCCCGCCCCTCTGCCAGTACCAGTTGGGGATTGGTCAGGGCTCCCACATAAGCTGCCTGCCACTCCAGTTCTAGGCCCTGCCCCTCTTCCAGAACATTCTCCCTGGGAGCAGGGGAGGCACCTCAGAACTAGAGCACAGGTGGTCACACCCACTGCTACACTAACCACTTCCTGCCCCCAGATCAAAACAGACAGGCCTAGCTCACAGCATAGGCCTGCCTAAATTTACCTGTGCTGACAGACTAACTAGTAAAAATCCTATACTAGCACCTACCTATTGATAGAGGGTGCTACATTTACATTTCAGAGGCAGCTGCTGGAAGCTCAGTTCCTACTAAACACATTCAGTAAGAAGTAATTCATTTCAGAATTACAGCCCCCAATAGCCATTTCTCTAAGTTGCCAGGCTCTTATAAGTCAATTCATCAATATTATTATCCTGGAAAAAAAAAAAAGAAAGTTTACATGGGGAGAAGACAGATAGTGGTGGGGATAAACTAAATCCTATAGTCTAGCAGGTTAGGATTAGTGATGGACGAACTTCCAAACGGGACTTTTCGCGAACGCGATCCGCGTGCCCAAATGTTCGCAAACCGCAGGTTCGCGGTGGGCCCCATTAACTTTAATGGCAGGCGAACCTTAAAAACCTCCAGGTCATTTTTTCAGCCACAAAATACTTACTAGCTGTGCACACATAGTCCCACAACATGGACACTGACATACCAGAAGTATTAAGTGAATCTGGGATCGACAACGACAAGCATTCTTTTTTTTTATCTGTGAAATTTTGTCAATTGGAGGAGAGGCAAGGTCAGGCCAGGCTATGAAGGGGGTGCAGGAGATGATCAGTGCCACAGTCAGGGCAGCACAGTCCTGTGCCAGTGTCCCAGTGTGCCAACCTGTGCTTGAGCCCCTGACCCCTCCCTTTGCCCGGCCCTTACCCCTACTTATGCAGGGCTCCACTGCGGTGGTCCGGAGGTGCCAGTCCAGTGCTGATCCTCAGCCATGGTGCTGGCACTGCCTGCTGATTGGCTTCTTCGCTGCTTTCTCCCTCACTGACACCAGCACTGAGATAGAGCACTGACACCAGCACCGCGATAGAGAGCACTGACACCAGCACTGAGATAGAGAGCACTGACACCAGCACTGACACCAGCAAGTCGCTGCGGGACCCAAAAATATGACACAGCTCAACCTCTTCAAACAGGAGGGTACTGGCATATAGTATGGTGTGCTTTTTTTTCTACAAGTGAGCCAAAGGTAGAAAAAAGGTCCGTGTGCAGCTAGATCATATAAATCGTTTATAGAGTTATGCATATACATGGTCTACTGGTCACATGTGTTGAAATCCTCCGAGATCCATGCCTCATTCATTTTTATAAATGTGAGGTAGTCAACACTGTCGTGAGCTAGGCGGGTGCGCTTATCGGTCACGATCCCCCCTGCTGCGCTGAACGTCTTTTCGGACAGGACACTGGACAAGGGGCAAGCCAACAGTTCCATTGCAAATTGTGCAAGCTCTGGCCAGAGGTCAAGTCTGCCCACCCAGTAGTCCAGGGGTTCATCACTTCTCAGAGCGTCCACATCGGCCGTTAACCCAATGTAGTCGGACACCTGTCGGTCTAGGCGTTCCCTGATGCTGGATCCGGATGACACCTGTCCAAGGATCGGCTGAAAAAATGATCTCATATGAGAAGTGACCAACACATCTTCAAACCGCCCTCTACTTGCAGGCGCTCTTGGATTGGTACCCGCAACTCTTTCTCTGGGAGTGGAAATTCCTCTGCCAGCGCACGCAAAAGCAGAATGATGCATTTCTCTAAGCATGGCCTGTAAGTGCTCCATTCTGACAGCCCTCTGTGATGGTGGTAATATTTCTGCCATTTTGTGTTTGTATCGGGGGTCTAAGTACGTTGCCACCCAGTACTGGTCCTTGACCTTAATGCTTTTTATACGGGGGTCCCTGTTAAAACACTGGAGCATGAAGGCCCCCATTTGCACTAAACTGGAAGCGGTGTGGTGGCCTGGCTCCTGCAGGATAATGTCGTCCTCCTCGTTCTCCTCCCCCCCATCCACAGACAACAACAGAGATCCCAGAAAGGTTTAAAGCATGCTGTTCTTGCTCCTCCTCATCCGCCCTGGCACCATCCTCCTCTGACTCCTCTTCAGACTCCTGTTGTTGACATGTCTCAGATAGACTAGCCCCCCCCCCCTGGGAATTCATCCATTGCGACTTCTTCATCTTCCTGCTCCTCGACGGCTTGATCAATGAGGCAATGCACGCTCCATAAAGAAGGCGTAAGGTATGATGTCACTGATGGCGCCATGGCTGCGACTGACCAGTTTGGTGATCCCTTTAAATGGCCGCATAAATCTGCATGCATCGCGCATGAGCAGCCACTGGCGGGGTGAAAAAAAAACAAGCTCCCAGAACCTGTTCTGCCGCAGAGTTCGTACAGGTAGTCGTTAACTCCACGTTTCTGCTGGAGCAACCTATCAAGCATATAGAAGGTTGAGTTCCATCGCGTCGGGCAATCACAAATAAGATGTCTGACCAGCAGATTGTGTTGCCGCTGAATGTCAGCAAGGCGAGCCATGGCCGTGTAAGATCTTCTGAAATGGGCCGAGATTTTCCTTGCCTGCCGCAAGATTGCCTGGACCCCAGGGTATTTGACAATGAATCGCTGCACGACCAAGTTTAAGACGTGTGCCATGCATGGCACATGTGTAATTTTGCCCTGTTTCAACGCGCTAATTAGATTGGCAACGTTGTCGCACACCACTTTACCAACTGTCAAATTGAGCGGTGTTAGCCACTGATCTGCCTGTGAACGCAAAGCTAAAAGGAGTGCAGTTCCAGTGTGGCTCTTGGCTTCCAGGCAAAACAGACGCAGCACAGCATGGCACGGTCTCATCTGGCATGTCGAATAGGTTCTGGGGATCTTGGGCGGCGCAGCGGAAGAGACGCTAGCAGCGGAAAAGGAGGAGTCAGCCGAGGAGGAGAGGGAGGATGGAGGAGGAGAAAAAGAGGCAGGCCTGCATGCAATCCGTGGCGGTAAAACCAAATCTACACAGGTGCCACGGGTTACATGCTTAACGGCCATCAGAAGGTTCACCCAGTGGGCAGTAAAAGTTATATACCTTCCCTGCCCGTGTTTGCTAGACCACGTGTCTGTGGTCAGATGTATCTTGGCACCGACACTGTGTGCCAGAGATACATTGACTTGCCGCTGAACATGGCCATATAGCTCTGGGATGCCCTTCTGTGAGAAATACTTCCTTCCTAGGACCTTCCATTGTGGTGTTCCAATGGCCACGAGTCCACCAGTTTATATGGCAGTAGTTGGCAGGCTATCAGTTCTGACAAGCCAGCAGTCAACTGTTGGGCAATAGGGTTATCATAATAATTTTTTTTTTTACGCTCGAACATTTGCCCCACGGAAGCCTGCCTTTTTCCAGAAAAACGTGAGGACGGCATGATGGAAGGTGGAGTGGAGGACAATTCTGAGGAGAGAGGAGAAGTATAAGAGGCTGGACAGTGAGAGCTTGGAGTGTGGCTTTGTGGGTTCTGACAGCGTTGCTCCCACTGGGCTCGGTGATGGCAGCTCATGTGCCTTAAGGCGGTCATCCCTAGGTGAGTGTTGGGCTTACCGCGACTTATGCGTTGCATGCAAAGGCTGCAGATGGCAACACTATTGGCAGCAGCGGACACGTTAAAAAAAGCCCACACTGCGGAGCCATGTGACGGCGTCCTGGGAGCGCCAGATATGACCGTACATGGTTGATGCCTTGATCCTGATACATTAGCAGTCTGGTTTGTCCCTCCTGTGCGATGTAAGTTCCGCCTGCTTCTCCTCCCTATCTGCTGGTCCATCTCTTCCAATGAACTGCCCTCCTCTTCCTCTCGGAGTAGGCAGCAACAGCGGGGACCAACCTCCTTGGGCTGATCTGGGTACTGTCGTCAGACTTCTGAGTGGCGGTTGTTGCTGCCTCCTCTTCCTGATCCAATGCCAAGAATGGCTGCGCATCGGAAATGTCTTGTGATGATGGATCGGAAAATAATTCCTGTGACTCAAGCGGAGGGTATATGGTGGTGGTGGTGGTGTTGGTGGTAGTGTCTTTGGGGGTGCACACAGCAGAGAGTAAAGAGGGTGCAGATCTAGAGGATGGGGAGGGTGCAGAAGAGTAAGGCTGAGTGAGCCACTCAACCAAGTCTGGTGCGTCCTTTGACTTAATCGAAAGCACCTTCTGCAACTTCTTACTTTGGCTCAAGCCTGGTGCTCCTGCCCTACCCCTACCACCCCTGCATAAGGGCCTGCCTCTTCCTCTGCCTGTCATTTTTTAAATAAACCCTGTGACAAATGTCTATAGAGAAGTGCAGTATATGTGGAAGAAGGTATATAACACCCCGCTTCAATCTGTCGTTTTGGGGGGCCACTGGTCTATCACACCAGTTATAATACTTTTTTATAATTGCGTTTGTCACTCTTTGTAGTATCGCTTCAGAACCGCTCAGCAGTCACAATGCTGCACAGTAGAAATGCACTATATTATGCTTTCTATATTTGAAAGAAAGTATATTATAAGTGTATTACAACCCTACACCTACACCTATACCAGTCCTTAAAAGGACTTTTGTGGACCTAATAGTAGCTAGCTAGTGAATTACAGACTGTCCCTGCTCCAAACACCAAACTGTCCCTACACTGAGAAAAGAGCTGCAGAATCGGTCAGCACTGCGGTGCACTATAATATGCTTTCTATATTTGAAAGAAAGTATATTATAAGTGTATTACAAGCCTATATACTGTACACCTATACCAGTCCTTAAAAGGACGTTTGTGGACCTAATAGTAATAGTTGGTGATTACAGACTGACTGTCCGTGCTCCACACAGCGTCCTTTCCCTACACTGACAAAAGACAGAATGTCTTTTGTCAGGTCTATTTATTGTTTACAAACGGTTTTTATTATGAGTAAGGTCATAGTACAAGATTTTGACAGTGGTGGAAAACATACAAGTGAAGGATTCAGTTGGATAGTACATTATAGCTGAGAGAAGACATATCATATGGCAGGATACATACATTCAATTATCCGTTTAAATAACATTTGCGTGGATGGGTCCATGGATGTGCTAAAGTAAAATAACATTAGTCGACATTACCCAGTAGTGAGGAATCCCATAGAGCCCATTTTTTTTGGTATATATGCATGGTGTCATATAACGTGTGGTGTATTCGTTCTGATAGTTTTATGTTTGCCATACGGTTGAGAACCTGAGGCCATGGTATATTGGGTGAACGCCAGTTGAAAGCTATGGTCCAGTGGATAGAACTAAATAGAGTGTGGATTAATCTAGAACTGGCTATTGGTATATCTTGTATGGGGGAGAATAAGAGGCACATTTGTGGTGTTAGTGGGGTCTTTCTACCTGAGATTCGATCAATCATGAGATTGGCATTGTGCCAGATGTTTTTAAGTTGGGGGCAATCCCAAAATATATGTAATAGTGTCCCATGTGTGGGGCAACCCCTGAAAGAGTGGAGATGTTGAAGGGTAGAATGAATTTAGTTTGGCAGGGGTAAGATACCACCTAAAAAGTAGTTTGGTAGCAGATTCCCTGATGGTGGTAGTTTTGGTGCATTTATGTAAGTTCTCAAAGATGGTATCCCATTGTTCGGGGGAGAATGAAACGTTCAGATCTGATTCCCATTGTAACATGGGGTGTGATTTTTCCGGCATATTTTGATGCGTGTTTGTGGGTTGTGGTAGAGGGCTTTGAAACCATGTAAGAATTCTCTGTTTATGCGGTATCTGGGGAGTAGTATGTCTAAGTATGACCAGCTGACGCTGTCAAAGGCTTTGTGGATATCAAGGCTGAGTAGGAGTGTAGATTTAGAGTGTAGGTTAGAGTCTTGAATGATGTTTGTAGTCAGTCTTATATTGTCTGTTATATGTCTGTTCGGGATGAAACCTGTTTGGTCTGGATTTATTAGTGGGGAAATAACTGCAGCTAGTCTATCAGCTAGCATTCGGCCAAATATTTTTAAGATCATTATCGATGACTGAAATTGGGCGATAGTTTTGTGGGATGGAGTGATCTTTATTTGGTTTGGGAAGAAGAGACATGTTTGCCAGGAGCATTTCTGGTGGGAATTGGTTTCCTTGTAGGATATGATTGTATAGTTTTGTGAGGTGTGGGGTTAATGTAGAGGCAAATTTTTTATAATATGATGAGGAGTATCCATCAGGGCCTGGGGCTGTAGAGGTTTTTAACGAGTTTCAAATTCTATTAATTTCTATGTCAGTACAGGGAGCGTTAAGTAACTCTATTTTTTGGTTGGATAGATTGGGTAGTGTAATATCATTGAGCCAATTCAAGGAAGATTGTTTGGGTAAGGACGGGGGAGTAGAGAGAAGCTTTTTATAGAAGTCTAAAAATACGTTCATAACTTCTTTGGGGTGGGATACTAAGTTGCCTGATGAGTTTCTTAATTTATAGGTGTGAGGAGGTTTTGTTGTTTGGTTTAGTTTCCTGGCGAACATGGTAGAGTAAGAATTGCTGTGAAGCAAAAATCTGGCTTTAGACCATCTAAGGGATTTTTCTGTATCTGATGTGAGTATGGAGTCTAAGGCTATGCGTTTTTCTTGAATTTGCTTGAAGAGATCGCTAGAGGGGTTTTGATTGTTCCTATGATATAATAGATCTAGGTCTCTTGTAAGAGATCTTATATTTGCGAGCTTAGATTTGTTTTTGGTTGAGGCAATATTTATCAGATGGCCTCTCATGACCGCCTTATAGTTGTGGGCGGCATATCTGGTGCCACGTTGAGTGCAAAATATTGTTCAAGATGAGATAAGATTGTTGGGTCAGTTAGTAGGGAATCATTTATTCGCCAGTTGTGTGCTGTAGTAGCTAGGCCTATATGTGGGGTGTTAAAGGAAACTATATGGTGGTCTGACCAGGGACATGGGTGGATCTCTGCCTTTGAGGAATTGGCTAGTAACACTGGGGTACAAAAAATATAATCCAGCCGTGCATAACTATCATGTGGGTGAGAGTAGAATGTGTAGGCTTTGATACCTACATTGTGGGCTCTCCATGTATCTACCAGTTGGTGGTTGTATAATGATCGATTTAGTGGTTTAGGGAATGATTTAGAAGATGGGAGTACTCTACTTCTGTCTAGTGCTGAATGTGCCGCTAGGTTGAAATCACCCCCTACTATTAAGTGTGTGGAATGAAATCTATCTATGGTTTCAAAGAATTTTGAAAAAAAGCTTGTTTGTGCGTCATTAGGAGCATATATTGAGGCAATGGTGACCGAGTGTCCTTTTATTGAGCCTTTCAAGATCAAATATCGACTGTCTGGGTCTTTGAAGACACTATGGGTCTCAAATACCACTGAGTTCCTTATAAAGATTGCTGTGCCCCTAGATTTAGTGTTATAAGTCGTGCAATAGAATTGACTGTAACTCTTGTCAAAAAATTTAGGATGTTTATCTGTTGCAAAATGAGTTTCCTGCAACAGAATAATGTCAGCCCCCAATCTCTTGTAGTGACGGAAAGCTTTTTTCCTCTTTTGAGGAGAGTTAATGCCCTGGGCATTGTGAGATATCACCCTAAGCCCCATTGATCAGGTGGTGGGTAACTGCAAAAGTTATAGGGTGATAGAAGAAGCTCACGAGGCCCAGGGCATAGTTCACATGCATAAAGATACTGGCATACTATTGTCATTATCCCTGTCAGCATTAGGGTTTTTATAGAGCTTGTAAAATAGATCAGACTATTCTTTTCTTTGATAAAGTGTAATTTGTCACTTGTGTAGAACAATATTAAATATAACAATCTTAACTGTATATTTACTATGGATGACCTTCTTATATAAGATAACTTGTAAGAACATTTTCTATAAAGTAGGGAGTCAGGGTGAGGGACACCACCTGACAAAAAAACATTACGGTGTGGACATAATTGTCCAAAACTCACAATGTGAGCCCTATCTGTAAAAATAACAAATAACATGATCAGTTGCGTAAAAAGCGCTACGAACTGAACCATATTTTGGGAACCCATTGTGAGTAGGGGGACAAACTAACCGAGACGAAGCAGATCAGCTTCAGCGAAGATTCTGTAAAACAGAAAAGGTATATGCATGCAGTGTATCATATATTGATAAAGTGAAAAAGGAAAAATAAAAAATTATATAACTTTGTATAAAAAGGCAATAGAAAGTACCAACAGGTGACCCTCCAGGGGGTTATATCAACTGATTACTTTAAGCTGCTATATTAACTTGCAACCTTCCAGAATTTCCATAACTTTTCTTTTAACTTGATGGAATAAGTGGAAAACTTAGATTTTTATCTTGTTTTAGTTCCTGTCTTTTCTTCGATGTTGTGTATTAAAGATAGGAAGGCAGGTTGAACGAGTGAACGAGACAGCTTCTTCAGGCATCCATATTCCTGAAGGATTGTCACCATCTTCTTTGATCCCGACGTGTTGCAGGGGTAGCCCAGATGGGAGAAGCATGGGGAGTAGTAGGTCTTGCCTCCGCAGCCGCGTCCAAGAGTCCTAACTTCACCAGGAGGTCTTTACCTTCTGAGACATTAAAGACGGTGTAGGTAGTGCCATTGTGGGGTACTGTTAATTTAAAGGGAAATCCCCATCTGTATCTTATGTGAGCTGATTGTAACACAGAGGTTATTTCCTTCATTTTGCGTCTTCTTTCTAGGGTGGCCTGTGAAATGTCAGGAAATATTTGGATTCTTGTACCATCTAATTCGATGTTGTGCATGTTTCTGGACGCTCTTAATATGTTCTCCTTTGTGATGAAGTCTTTCATGCACAGAATGGTATCTCGTGGGGGCTTGTCTGGTGTTGGTTTGGGACGCAGGGCCCTATGGATTCTGTCACAAGCAAATGATGACGGTGGTGACTCTGGGAGGAGATTGTGAAATAGTTTGGATACCGCAGGCATTAGGTCGGAAACCGATTCTGGGATACCGCAAATCCTGAGGTTATTCCTACGGTTTTGATTATCCAGATCTTCTACTTGTGATTGCAGTTATGAGTAGTTTTCCGCTAAAAGTTCAAAATCTTTTCTAAGATCATTGTGTGCGAGTGATAGCTCGTCATGTTTGGTTTCAAGCACGTCTGTGTGACCCCCGAGGGTGGCTATTTCTTGTGTAAGTGTGCTTGTTGTTTTTTGGAGCTCAGATTGTATCTTATCCACAAGTTTTTCATAGATCTTAGTTAGGCTGGCATCTAAATCAGCTTTTGTAATCTGAGCGGGGTTATCACTGTTGTTATGGGTGGAAGCAATCTCCTGTGGAGGGACGCCCGTCGTTACAGGAGACTGTATATTCTTTGGGGTACCGGCACCTTTTTGAGCCATTTTCTTCTGCTCCTTGTTGCGCAGAAGATTTGTGGTTAAAGAGTGTTCTTGGCGATGGGGCGCCTTCTTGCCTGATGGCATGCACTGAATTAACCTGCAGGGGAGGTAATTGAAATAGTGGTGATTCGTTGAGGAGTTCCTCTTTTTCCTTCTTTTCTCTTGATCTCCCCGCAGTGTGTTTAAAATCTTCGCTATTCCGATTTAGCTCCTACATATTGCTGCTGATCTGCATCTCGTCCAGTATGCGCCCCCTTTTAGTTAGGAATGAGAATTTAGATCATCCTGTTGTATCCTCCGCAGAGTAAGCGGAGTCCATGCCGCCGCTTTGATGAGTGGAGATAAAAATGACTGGTATGAGAATTGTGGATCTCAGACGGGGCTGGGGGCAGGTATGGAGGAGTCAGGTAGTATAAATAGAGATTACTATTATGTAACAGTATGGCAGCCCCACTCCGGTTAGGCTGCCAGGGTATGTACTTGATTGTGGCCGCGGGCTTTTCTGGTGGTGACTTCTGGAGATTGTTTTACAGGCTGGATCACTTCAGTGCTGGGGTAGGTTGTATCAAGGTGGTTAGCCTGTGAGGTTTTGGGGTTTGGACTGCCATTGCTATTGGCTCCACATCTGGGGAGGGGACCCCCCTCAAAATTGGAGTGCCGTACTGTCCCAACTGGGGGCTCCGGTGAAGGGTCTGGGTCAGGATAGGGTTCCAAGGGGGCCGGCAGACCCGAATGTTAGATGAGGTGTGTCAAAATGGACTCTGGGCCTGTGTACTGCTACCTATGGTAAGCTGTGGTGATTTAAGGGCTGTTGAACCTGATAAGGCCCAGAAAGGCTGTGGGTAGCAGGTCACTGACTTCCAGAAAGCAGATAGACAGCCAATGTGAGCCAGTAGTCACCCCCTGTATTGTGGGCACACAGGCTGGGGCACAGTGGGAATGGTATGGGGTAGGCTGTGTCGATACAGGGGAGGTCCAGGGCAGTGAGTTAGAGCTGGTAGATCGAGGACTCCAGATCCTGAGTGGCGCAGATTAGTAGGGCAGAACCCACCGCTGTGATAGAGCCTTGAGTGGGAGACCCAGGTTGGAAAGGAAAGTCTGTTGCCCAGGAGGGGGGTCGGAGCGGCCGTGGAGCAGTGGCTTCAGGAATGACCAGGGATCTTAAGGCCTCGCCAGGACGCACTAGGCCGCGACCTCCTCTGGTGTCACGGAGGCCAAGAGCAACCCCCAAGATGACCCAGGTAGGTGGGAGAGTAGTGGGTGGAGGTAGATGAAGGTCCTTTAGGTGATCTGCGGTCCCTGTGGGGGACCGGAACGGCCGTGGAGCGCACCCGCGGGCACGGGGCTTTAGGAAAGGCCGGGGATCCTGGGGTTTTGCTAGGCCGCACCAGGCCAGGCCCGGCTGCAGCCTCCACGGGTGTCTCAGAGGTTCAGCACCACCTCCGGAATGATCCTGACAGGTGAGTGGGTGTCGGGGGGGGGGGCGGATGGAGGTCTCTTACCTCGTAAAGTAGTGATTTTTAAAGGATCTCCAGGAGGCCTTGGGGAGGCAAGATGGCGGCGGCCGCGATCGTCTAGAGGTAGTGAATCCCGGGCGTCCTCGGGCCGATTTTTCTCAGAAAAACAGCCCAGGACACAGCAGTGTGCTGGGCTGAATCAATTTTAGTACTTGAAATTTTTTTTTTTTAGGCGTGGGTGTGTGGGTGGCTATGGATTGCTCCAAGGGTGACCGGAGCTCTCAGCAAAAGCGTCTGCCGCGGTTCACGTCAGGACAAGCCCCCCTGTCAGGTCTATTTATAAGGTAGGGGGTATGTCCATGTGCTGAAATGTCTCAATTGGCTGTCCTGTACCCCATGATGGATGTGTCATGGGTCAAGGTTCTTCACAAGGTAAAAGAATATGGTTGCCGCGAACAGCTACATAAGTCCGCCGTTTTTGCGAATCACGAACGAGCAAAGTTCGCAGCGAACCGACCGCCGGGCGAAGCGCAAGGAAATCTCTAGTTAGGATGATAATACTGCTTTGGTTTGGGAGAAAAAGCACTGTGTTGTCAGCAAGTTTTAAAGGATAGGTTCACCTTTGTAAAAAAAAAAAAAAATGCACATTAATTTGCAGTTAAAAAAAACGTGCATTTATTATATAAAGATATAGATATAGAGAGAGATAGAGATATATAGATATATGTGTGTGTATATATATATTTTTTGTAACATGAAGAGCATTGCACCCACGATCAGGTCACAGGTGAAATCTCAGGCTCCTGCAGGCTGTCAGTTTAGCTGTCTGTCCGTAACTTGTATGAGCAGGCATTTACAGAATAACAGGACGCATCAATTAACTACCTAGAGAGCTCATTAGTGGCCTGGTAGCTCATTGAGACCTACAAGCCATCAGCCACAAAAGCTGGTGGTAGTTGTAGTTCCCCCATTCATAGATCTATGTGAATAAATTATGTGGCCAGGTGGGTGGAGCACTGCCCAGACGCGTTTTCTAAAAATAAAGAGACAGCGGGTGCAGGGAGAAGATCCCTGGCCTGGTGTCTCAACACGAACACGAACATTGCTTAGTTGGTACAGTGACCTCAGTTTTTTTTTTTTTGTTCTGACCGCTGGGTTAAACAAAACAAAAAAAATTCCCTGGGTGTACCCCGCATAAGGCAATCCAATATTTCCTGAATCAATGATCTCTGGTGTTGTTACTAGGTAATGTTATTAGCCTAGCTCCTAAAGGGGATCTACAGTTGTGTGAAAAAGTATTTGCCCCCTTTTTTTTTATTTGCAGATTTCTCACACTTAAATTATTCAAATCCAACAAACAAATTTTAATATTACACAAAGATAACCAGAGTAAATCCAAGATGCAGTTTTTTTATTATTATTTAATTTTATTAAGGGAAAAAAGCTGTTGAAACCTGCTTGACCCCATGTGAAAAGGTGATCTGAGGTGTAAGGGGAATGATTTGGGTCTGATCTGAGGCGTGAGAGTGCAGAATGTTTAATTTCTCACTACTAAAGCATTTACTTGATAAGAAATCCTTTTCGTGATTGAGAGTGTGATGTTGACATTTTTGTTGTCATAAAATCGGCACGCTCAATTTCTTTGAAAACATTTTTCGGCACACTGTGCTCAAAAGGTTGCCCACCCCTGTTCTATACCATGAAGGAGACACTGGCCAATGCTCCTGTACTACCAAACCCTGTTGGTTTTTGATGCAAACCAATGTTTCCACCTATAGCTTAGGTGTGGTAATGCGTCAGGTTGATCAGCAGGGAGATAGCATATGCCACCATCAAGAATGCCTTGCGGTTGTGTGGGCACCACAAAAGCTGCAACCCTAACTGGATGACTGCAGCTTTACAGGATTTAAACTATGTTGCTGGGGATAACGTCAATTTACTCAGTTGAAGCTTGATTCTACAGCAATATGATTTCCCTATTAAAAAGGGAATTAACCAGAACAATGCAGACAGATTCTTTTGGCAGGCTTGGTTGTGTTGAAAAGGAAGTTGTAATCTCTTCCCATGCAACCTCCTAAAAAGGGAAGGTGTGATGATAATGAGGTCTGATGAACCCCAAACTGTGTGTTGAAAATGGGGTACTGAACACCGTGGCACCCTTGTCTTTGCCAGAATTCACAAATCGTTAACAAAAACAGTCTGACTGGTTACTTATATTTGAGTTATTCTATAGTCAACATTTTTATGGTGATTGCATACATTGTGTATATATGTATGTATCTTACAAAAGTGAGTACACCCCTCACATTTTTGTCAATATTTTATTATATCTTTTCATGTGACAACACTGAGAAAATTATACTTTACTACAATGTAAAGTAGTGAGTGTACAGCTTGTATAACAGTGTAAATTTGCTGTCCCCTCAAAATAACTCAACACACAGCCATTAATGTCTAAACCGCTGGTTTAACCATAACGACCCCAAACACACCTCCACGACAACCACTGCCTTGCTAAAGAAGCTGAGGGTAAAGGTGATGGACTGGCTAAGCATGTCTCCAGACCTAAACCCTATTGAGCATCTGTGGGACATCCTCAGACGGAAGGTGGAGGAGCGCAAGGTCTCTAACATCCACCAGCTCCATGATGTTGTCATGGAGGAGTGGAAGAGGACTCCAGTGGCAACCTGTGAAGCTCTGTGTAGCGATACCCTCACTTAAGAGGGCCGCAAGTTTGATTTGGGTCCCTGAGTACAGCTCCACCAACCCCCCGGCAATCTGCTCTACCCGCTCTGGCACAGTTAATACACATATAAATATGCACACATGAAATCACTTATGCTCTAAGTGTAATGGACTCAAACTCACAGACAAACTGCTAACTGGAATAACTGTCTTTACTTCTTGTAATGTGGAAAAGGTAGTAACATGCATCAAACAGTTTACTTACAATACACAAGCAGGTCCCTACAGTATGTAATACAAATATATATATGTATATATGACTGAACCGCAATGAGGGGGGAACGGAGCGCCACGTGTAGCGACCATTTGCTAGGCACCTCTGAGGTGCAACAATCTAATTGTGACTACCTAACAGACCAGGCCTGATCCTTAACAATGGAGCTCAGTCCTTGAATGAACACAATATTCTTCACCGGCACAAGATCTGTAGAGGTGGTGCACATATAAGATTAAGCAATGTATTTGTATTCCACAAGAAAGAAACAATCTTCTGCTCTCTGAGGTAAATAGCCTTGGCAGTCTGATAGGCATAAAGTGTAAGGCAACAGCATAGGATGAGCTTTCGCTCGCTCACCACTCCGGGTACCGTCCTAGGTTCTGGGACCTCCACTGGCTGTGTCTGGCCTCGCTCGTCACAACCCCTGCGTTCCGGTCTCCGTTCCGACCGACGGCGGCCAGGCGAAAGTCTCCGCGCCACTCGGGCTGGCAGTAAGGTACGAGGTTCTCCCTCAGTCTGCTGCAAGGCCCAGGCTTCAGGCCTTCAGCAGTCACGATCCGCACAGGTGTCTCCTCTCTCTCTCGTCCCCGCATCAGAAGAGGAAGAGGCGGGCCTTCCCCCCTCCTTACATCACCTCTCCCATCAGCCTCTGCGGTGAAAACATCCGACCTCCCGGGAGCCAGGGGGATTGTGGGAATGGTAGTCTTATCCTCTGCTTCTGCTGACTGAAGCCGCCTCCTCTCTGAAAGTGGTACACCCCCGCTACACACTCCCCCCACTTTGAATCTTTGGTCCCCAAAGACATTGTTAAATCTACAAGCCCTTTTTGACTCAATGCGTTCACATAAGACAGACAGAGGAGCCTCCCACCAATTATCATAGGGTGGGGAGCTGTCCTGTCCACAGGTCGATTCAGTGAGGGCAACCTGTCTAACTGTGCCAGAGAGTGAGCTAGGGTTGTCCCCCACTAAATGAACAGTGGGTGGGTCGGAGCATTCAGCACTTCTCCTAGCTGTCATAACAGAGTCCTCTGAACTTTTTCCCATTTGGGGGTAGGTTAGCTTCTTGGGAGGCCTCACAACTCTGCAAGCTCTCTGTTCTCTTGGGACTTCAGGCTCTGGCGCCACAGGCTCTTCTTCAGGAACACACTCTGGCAGTATCACTGGTTCTGGCACATCTACTTCCTCTTCTTCTGAGTAGAGGCCAGGGATATCTTCCCAGCACTCGAGCACATCACTGGATGGGACGAACTCTGTAGCTTCTGGGTTCAATGTTCCATCTTCCACATCCTCAATAAGTGGAAGATCTATGGCGGAATTTCCTGAAATGGAGGAAGGCCATAGCCATTCAAATTCTCCCTTCTCTTCTTCAGCCGGTTGGGAGTCTTGTCCATCCCTAGTTTGGGAGGTCTGGGGCCGAGTGTTGGGTCTAGGGGTGTCCAGAATGGGAACAGATTCAGGTAAGTCCCTCACTGGGGGGATTCTGACTGCTTCAGTGAGTGGGAGCAAGTGATTCCTATGCCAGGTCTTCAAGGGCCCCACTCTCCCATCTGGCTTTAACTTATACACAGGCAATACGGGTAGCTTTCTGCAGATGATATATGGCTCTGATCTCCATCTATCAGCGAGCTTGTGCTTTCCAGGGATCCCTAGATTGCGTAACAGTACACGGTCCCCAGGCTGCAGGTCTTGTACTCGAACCTTCAAATCAAAGTTCCGCTTGTTTCGGGCCCCCCTCTGGTCAGAGGCCGCCTGAGCTTTTTCGAAAGCTATTTTCAAACTGTGCCTCAGTCGGTCCACATATCCTTTGTGGGAGGCAGCAGAGGCATGGTCTAGGGAAATGCCGAAGGCCAGATCCACTGGCAATCTTGCTTCTCTCCCGAACATAAGCCGGTAGGGGGAGAAACCCGTCACATCACTTGTGGTGCAGTTGTAGGCATGCACCAGAGCTGATATGTGTTGGCTCCAATGTTGCTTCTTCTCTGTCTCTAGAGTTCCCAACATGTTCAATAGGGTCCGGTTAAACCTCTCAGGCTGGGCATCTCCTTGAGGGTGATATGGTGTAGTTCTAGTCTTCTCTACTCCCAAAGAGTCCAGTAACTTCCGGATCAGGCGACTCTCAAAGTCCCTTCCTTGGTCTGAGTGGATTCTTTGTGGTAGTCCATAATGAACAAAGTATTTTTCTAGGAGCACCTTGCCCACCGTAGAGGCCTTCTGGTCCTTGGTTGGGAAAGCCTGGGCATAGCGGGTGAAATGATCGGTTACCACCAGAACATTTCCCAATCCACTCAAATCGGGTTCGAGGCAGAGAAAATCAATGCATACCAGATCCATTGGGCCTTGGCTCTGTAGATGGCCCATTGGGGCAGCTTGATGAGGTAAAGTCTTCCTCTGAATGCATCGCGCACAGGAATGGCAAGATTCCTCCACTTCGGCCCTCATACAGGGCCAATAGAACCGGTCCCTGACAAGTTGGAAGGTTCTCTCTGCTCCCAGGTGACCATGCTGGTCATGTAAGGCAATCAGCACAGTTTCTCGATGCTTTTCTGGGAGAAACAGCTGCCACTTATCTTCTGAGCTATCAGAGGGGCCCCTTCGGTAGACCACTCCCTGATGCACCTGTAGTTTATCTAACTCTTTCCTCAGCAGGCGAGCCTCTTTGGAAGGGTGATGTCGAAGTCCCTCTGGACTCTTGTTTTACAATGCTTCCAGGACCAATTTCCCCATGGGGTCTTCCAATTGGTCACACCTTAACTCCTTCTTGGACAGCTTCGGTAGGCACTCTTCTTCTAGTTGAGTTACCCCACAGTAATGTTTGGGGACTCCCACTGTGGGGACTGACTCCTATCTCTTCAGCTCTGGATCCTCCTCTGGCTTGGAGTTCAGCCCCCTGGCAAAGGGCTCGCACTCCTTCTGGTGCCACTTGGGTCCAGTCTTCCCAATCATCGGCCATGACATGAGATCTTCGGGACAGGGCATCTGCATCCCTATGTCCAGCCCCTGGCCTGTACTTGAGGCTAAAGTTGAATCCAGATAACGCCGCCAACCATCTGTGTCCAGTTGCATCCAGCTTGGCGGTGGTGAATAGGTAGGTCAAGGGGTTGTTATCTGTTTTTACAGTAAATTCGGCCCCATAAAGGTAGTCTTTTAGTTTGTTGACTACTGCCCATTTGAGGGCCAAGAATTCCAACTTATGGGTGGGGTAGTTCTTCTCCGAGGGGGTCAGGCTCCGGCTCACATAGGCCACTGGTCGCAACTGATCTTCATACTCTTGGTAGAGCACTCCACCTAGGCCCTCATGGCTGGCATCAACATGTAGCTCATATGGTCTGGTGGGGTCAGCATAAGCCAAGACTGGGGCCGTGGTGAGACTCCTCTTCAAGGTTCTGAAAGCCTCTTCACACCCTGAGTTCCACTGGTCTTGAACCGACTCACCGGGCCTCCTGGGCCCCAAGCCATCTTCCTCCCCTTCTGTCTTGAGCAGCTCGTTTAGGGGTTTTGCAATACGGGCAAACCCATCCACAAACCTTCGGTAGTAGGAGCAGAACCCCAAGAAAGATCGAAGTTCAGTGACTGTTGTGGGTCTTGGCCATGAAGTAACTGCCTCCAACTTCTCAGGGTCTGTAGCCACTCCTTTTTCAGACACTATGTGTCCCAGATAGTTCACCGAAGACTGGTAGAACCGGCACTTCTCGGGGGAAAGTTTGAGTCCCTCCTCACTGAGCCTCCTCAACACTTTCTCCAATCTGGCTTCATGTTCCTCCAAAGTTTTTCCGAAGACAATGACATCGTCCAGGTACACAAGGACTTCTATGAGATTCATGTCTCCAACAGTCCTTTCCATGAGGCGTTGAAAGGTAGCAGGAGCTCCAGACAGGCCCTGAGGCATCCTGTTGAACTCAAAGAACCCTACTGGGGTTATGAAGGCGGTCTTTTCTCTATCTTCTGGATGCATGGGGATTTGATAGTACCCACTCTTGAGGTCCATCACGCTGAACCACTTGGCTCCAGACAGACTCTGTAAGGCGTCCTCTATCCTTGGCGTGGTGTACTGATCAGGAATGGTCCTCCTGTTGAGAGTTCTGTAGTCAATGCAGAGCCTCAACGACCCATTCTTCTTCCGGACCACCACTATTGGGGAGGCATAGGGGCTTCTGGACTCCCGAATCACTCCAGTCTTCTTTAATTCCACAAGTTGCTCTCTCAGATCCTCCAGATCTGCCAGTGGAACCCGCCTGACTCTCTCTCTGAATGGCTTGTCCTCCTGCATACGGATTCGATGGGTGGCACTCCTCGCACACCCCACATCAAACTCATCTTTAGAGAAAATCTTCTACCATCTGGTCAGCTGGGCCTTGGCTCTCTCCTTCCAAGCTCCAGGTAAGTTCGGGTTTTCCATGGAGAGTTTCTTCCAAACATCTTCTCCTTCACCCATCCCTTTCACTTCTGACCAGCCAACTGGGACAGCAGGACTCACCTGTCCCAACAGCATCCTGGCAGGGATCTCCACGGGCCGCTCTGTAGAGTTCCTCACACTCACTGGGACCCTCCCTCGGGCCTTCAGCAGTGCCTTGATGGGGATTACCTCCGGTATCACCTCCAGGCCTGAGTGACCCTCCATTGGGTCGGATTCCAGCATGACAAAGGGGCCAGGCTGCTCCCAGGTAAGCTTCACAGTGGCCCTGAGGCAGGTTACCTCTCCGGGCTGTAGCACCGCTCCTTCTCTTCCAAGTCTCCACACCCTCCCTATCCCCTCACTTGGGGTCTTCTGCTCTAACACCAGTCGCTGGTAGGCCGCCTTCAGCATGGGATGGATCTTGGGAGCTGAATGATTCTGCCTCCTTTACCAGGGGGGTCAGAAGCCTTCGGACTAGATCCGTGTTCGTTCCTATAATCAGGGAAGTCTTGCTGGTTCAAGGCGGGCGAGGGCACACAACTGCCAGGGTGTCAAACACTTCAGCCTTCCCAGACACGGATGGGTCAAAGGTCAACTGTATGGGCAGGTAGCCATCATAAGGGAAACTCTGAGTTCCCAGCCCCCATATTTCCAGCTCCTCTATCTTCTGGATAGGCAAATGACTCAGGTATCTATCATAGAAGTCCCTGTACAATAAGGTCACTTGTGCTCCAGTGTCTAGGAGGGCCTGTGTGTATACTCCTTCCACCTGGATGGGTACAGTAGGAGATGGACCAACCAGCTCTTCTGGGTAGGGCCGAGTTGATGCTACCTTCTTCTGTGGACTCTTCTCTTTCCAACTGTGTTTGGACTTTATTCTTTCCTGAGCCTGGCATGCATTGATTTTCTCTCTCTTAACTGTGGGAGTACGAACCCGCTGAGGGATATTGTTATTTTTCTTTCCTAAAGGTTCTCGCTTTGGAGTACTGTATCTCTTCGGAGGGGTCTTGCCCCCTCTTTCTGGGGTGTATTTTGATTGGGGAACCCTGGGTTCCCGCCGAGGAGTTTGGTCTCCCCTCTTTCTTTTCATCCTGTTCTTCTTGGAGCTCACTGAAGGTGATGGGCACCCGGTTGACTCCTTCACCGGGGCCCTCTGGAGTTTCCCGCCGGCTGGCGGCTATCTGTTTTCTTCCTCTTGGGACTGGAACATACAGCTGCAATATGGCCAACTCCCCCGCAGTTAAAACAGATCATCTCTCCCCAATCTGGTGGGGATGCTGGTGTTGAAACAACTGGAAATAGCTCCCTCCTGCTTACTTCTTTCTTTGGACTGGGCACCTCTTTCGCCACCAGAGATGTCAGTATCTCCCTCATCTGGGACATCTGTAACTTCAAAGCATCTACTTCTGTCTCTCTTTCAGGGGTTAAGGCCGACCTGACCGTTGCCACTGGAAGTTTTGTAGACCCCATCACTTGTTTTTCCTGTTTCTCTTCCAACATGGCCTCTTCCTCTCTGACCATCCGAATGAGATCGGGGTAGTCCAGGCTCTTCCCATCCTGTCGGGTGCGTAGTACTAGTGCAATAGGGTCTAGGGGTTGGGCTCCCCTCATCACCTGCTGAGCACGGGCTTCGTCCACTTTCCCCGGGTCTATCCCCTTCTTCAGGATAATCCTATGCAGGATCTTGTCTATTTGTCCTATATACTCCGATAACTTCTCCCCTGTCTTCTGGTAACAGTGTTCCAGTTGATAGGTAAGCTCCGTGATTTTCTCTGTCCCACCAAACACACTCTCCAGGATGTCTAAGTAATCCTGTGCAGTGCAATCTTTCTTGCTTGTCTTCAAGTTGCGTATGGCCTCTAAGGCAGGCCCCTTCAAGCTCTCAACAATCCTTTGCTTCTTTCTACCTTCTGGGACTTCACATTCTTCTAAAGCCTGCGTGGCGCCATCTAGCCACTCTTCAAATCCCTCTTCCCCCAAGGGTACAGGTTTCCTCCCTGAAAACATCCGGAGTTTTCTGTATCCCGACATCGGGTAATCCCTGGGATCTCTTCTGCACTGAGTCACAATCTCCCCTAGGACAGCACACAGTTCTGCGCTAAGAGTGGTCTGTACAGGTGCGGGACTTCTGTGCCCTTCTGCTCTTCCGCTTTCGGGGACAGCATGGTTTCCTCCCTGAAAACATCCGGAGTGCCTTCTTCTGTATGCCCGTACATCGGGTATCCCCCAGTGACCCGGCCTGAAATCAGCAGGAGGAGATAGCCTCTGGACCCCGCGGCCGCCGCCATCTGCACTGAGTCACAATCTCCCCTACGGTCCGGACCGCACACAGTTCTGCGCTAAGAGTGGTCTTCCCCGCCGGGAGTCACCGCGGACGGTCCGGCGTACATCGGTGGTGCAGGCTGCCGCTCCACATCGCCACACCTGCCTTACAAGCCCCAGGTCCTGACTAAGGCCTGGGACACTGCCAAAGCCTGCCACAGAGGACGATCCACAAGTTTTCAGAGGGACACTGAGCAGGGGCCCACTGTGAATTACAGGTGAAATACGGCGGCCATCTTGGTACACCTTATCAGCCACCCGAGGCCTTCCCATCCCTCAAAGCCTGACCCAGGCCCCATTCCAACGTCCCAGACCCCACAAAAAGACCCCCCTGAGGGACATAGACTAGACATGGCCGAGTGAGACTGGTCTCCACATGACCCCCCGGCCTGAACCCTCATCTCATGTGGGCACGGCATGAGCACCCCAAATCAGTATAGGACACGCTCGACCTCAAGAGGGACCAGGTCCCAAAACTCGCAAACCAGCATCCACAACTAAGGATAGAGGAGGCGCACAGCAGGGATATCCAGGAGGTAAAAGCTGAGCTGCATACAGTGTCGGACCGAGTGACCTCTGGAGAGACGCGAGTGTCTACACTGGAGACACGCATACAGGCCCTGGAGCAAGCCCAAGCATCACACACGGCAGAGTCCCAGGAAATGCAGCTCCATCTGGAGGAGATGGAGGACCGCAGCCGCCGTAACAATCTGCGGCTGCGGGGGATACCTGAAGCTACGGGCCAGGAAGACCTAGCGGAGATGTCCTATGCCGCCTCCACCGCTTCACAGTTAAAGAGACCATACTGCGGAAGGCCTGGGAAGCAGGCGATATTGAATTTGATGGGGCCAATATCCAGATCTTACCTGACCTCTCCAGGGCAACCCTACAGCGCCGGGCTATGCTGAAGCCAGCACTGGAATCGGCGAGGAGACGCGGCTACACTTACCGTTGGGGATACCCCCTGGCAGTCATCTTCCGAACGGCGCAGACCTCCTTCACCCTGAGAACACCAGCAGACTTACCAGGATTCTTCACCTTCATAGGCACCGACCCAGTCCAAGTTCCCAACTGGCTAATGAGGCTACCGAGGGCCCCGGGCCGCTCGGGACCGGCAACAGGAAGATACAACCAGCCACCACGCTCGCAGAGGAACCGAGGCAGACCCCGCTCCAACGCTGCCATCGTCAATGGTACACGCGAGTCCTGATCACTGCAGAACTGCCTATCCCTGTACCCACTGTTTGCTACGCATAGGCCATTGAACTCGCCTTGAAGTCCCCCCTTGTGTCTTGGCCCCCCCCCCGCTGGCCGGGGGTCCGGCTTTTTGACCGGGCCGCCCCCACGCCTTAGGAACGGAGCAGCACTCCACGCTCACCCCCTCCTTCCCCAACACTCTGCATAATGTAAACCAAGACTCCCACCAGGAGAGATGCCCTTTACGTGATACATAACAGAAAGGGGAGACCTAATTGGGGGGGATAATAGAGCTGTACCAAATTGCTCCGGACCCTACAATTTTTTTTTTTTTTTTTTTTTGTAAGGAATTCTCTGGCGTGGCTATTCGGGTGGGGGGGCTGGCTCATATGGAGGGGACGACTGTTTGACAAATGTAACCTATGCATTTAAGCTGATGTTGTTTTCTTGATATTTTTCTGGTTTAAGTTTTTCCTTGTTTTTGATGACTAGAAAATTAGTAAATATTGATATATATATAGAATATCCTTATATTTTCGAGGAGGATACTTCATTCTACTCACGCCCTCACAACACATACTCGCGCATTGACTACCTGCTGATGCCACACAATCAACTTCACGCCGTTAGGAAAACCTCACTAGGATCAATTACCTGGTCAGACCACGCCCCAGCTACCCTGAGTTATGCCCTGACGGACTCCCAAAAAAATCAAAGGAAACCGTGGAGGCTTAATGAAAGCCTTCTGACAGACCCAGACACACTAGCGGAGGTGACAAGGGAAATAACCAATTACTTTCAGACCAATAGCGACTCAGAAAGTGACGAAGGCCTAGTCTGGGAAGCACACAAAGCGGTAATTCGCGGAATACTTATAAAACACGGCGCAAGACTCAAAAAACAAAGAACAGCCCAACTGACTTCCCTCCTTAGCAGACTTCAAACACTAGAAACCAGACACAAGCAAACCCCGACTGGCCAGCTAGGGAACGAACTGGACGCATTACGCACGCAAGTCACTGACCTGTTAAATTATAAAGCAAAGACAGCACTACAAATAACACGTAAAAGGATCTATGAATCAGGCAACAAATGCGGCAGACTACTAGCACAATCATTGCGAGACCAAAGAACTGCATCATACATACCTTCCATACGCTCACCATCGGGACAGAAGATAACCTTACCACAACATATAACACAGGAATTTAAATCCTACTATGAATCGCTCTACAACCTGTCCAACACGCCACCGCCCTTAGAACACATAACGGACTATATTACCACCTCCCATATGCCCACCCTCTCCACTGACGCCCGGGATCTGTTAGAAGCCCCTATCACACTATCGGAGGTACAACTAGCGCTGAAAAGTACTAAGGTCGGAAAAGCCCCAGGACCGGACGGACTCACTCCGCACTATTACAAGACACTACTCCCGGTATTAGGCGGACGCCTAGTCAATGTACTTAACGGTATCACTAAAGGAGGGAAATTACATGCCACCACGTTACAAGCACAAATATCCGTTATCCCGAAAGAAGGCAAAGACCTGACCAACTGTGGGAGCTACAGGCCTATCTCCCTACTTAATTCGGACCTTAAACTATTTACCAAAATAATAGCGACCAGAATACAGACCCACCTGCCCCCCCTTCTATTTGCCCTCACTCTGGAACCATTCCTATCCCGATTACCAACGGGACAAGGCAGGGGTGTCCGTTGTCCCCCCTTCTATTTGCCCTCACTCTGGAACCATTCCTATGCCACATAAGACAGAAACCTGATATCACAGGAGTGAAAGTACACCAAACGCAACATAAGGTGTCGGCGTACGCCGATGACCTCATGTTCACACTTACTACCCCATCAACCTCCCTGCCCAACCTCCTACAAGAATTTAAGGCATATGGAGCCCTCTCTAACTTAAAAATTAATTTCACTAAGTCAGAGGCGATGGGAGTAGGCCTACAACCCACACAACTTACACACTTACAATCCAGTTTCCAGCTGAAATGGACACAGACAGCCTTGAAATACCTAGGTACATACATCCCCCGCACACTCCCACGAATATATGAGCTTAACTTCCCACCTCTCCTGAAATCAATCAAAATGATACTAAAAAAATGGCAAACCGGCCTACATTCGTGGATTGGTCGCTGCAACATCCTCAAAATGATGATACTCCCAAAATTCCTCTACCTCATGCAAGCGATACCTATTCGCATCCCTACACCCTACTTCAAACAAGTGCAAACCATGTTCACTGACTTTGTATGGGCTAAGAAAAGACCACGACTTTCTTATAAACTTTTAGTACTGCCTAAACAATATGGGGGACTTGCATTACCGAATATCCGTACATACTACCAAGCAGTACACCTGGGCAGGCTTATAGACTGGTGCCGTCACCAGGAGACTAAGCTCTGGACACAACTGGAGCAACATCAAAGCGAAACCCCACTTAGTAGAGCTCCCTGGTGCTACCCGTCCCTGCCAGCGGAAATCAAACGGCACCCGCTAATAGGAACCACAACACAGGTCTGCGCACGTCTCCTCTCGACGACCCCCATATCGTCCCCTAACTCACCCCTTTTCCCCATCTTGGGAAACCCCGAATTTGCACCGGGATTATACGACACGGAATTTAAAAGACTGAGAGACACGGGCATGCACCAGGCCTCCCACTTCAGTACTAATGGTCGCTGGCCCACATTAACAGAACTCTCCAACACCACAGGACCATATCGGCTAGACTTCTTGAGAGCCAGCCAACTGAGCCACTTCCTACACTCACTGAAACCCCCACCGACAGCACCCCTTCCCCTCACAACACTGGAAGAACTCTGCAACACATCAGGTACCATAACACACACGCTTTCACAAACCTACAGCCTGCTAAACATACCACAAACAGATTTCACCCCGCCAGGATTGACTAAATGGGAATCAGAATTGAATTGCCACTTCAGCGCGGTTAAGAAACAACGAATAATTAAATATACACACAAATCCTCAATATGCGCCAAAATCCAGGAGACCAACTATAAGCTCCTGTCAAGATGGTACAGGGCCCCAGAACTGCTCCACAGATTCTTCCCGACGACGCCGGAACTTTGCTGGCGATGTCGAGCAGAAAAGGGAACACTGCTACACATATTCTGGTCCTGTCCCTTACTAAACCACTTTTGGAAAGTGGTTCGAGAAGTCATACAAAAATTCACAGACCGCCCCATACCGGAAGATCCCGCTTTCTTCCTACTCCACGCATCTGACACTCCGGAAAAAATATACAAAAAGTCGGTAATTAGACACCTGCTAGATGCGGCCAAGGCCTGCATACCGATAATGTGGAAATCCACGAGCCCACCTACTATAGCATCATGGATAGCTAGAGTGGAGGAAATAAGATGTATGGAGGACCTCGTCCTCACAGCTCAGCATAGACAAGAAACATTCTCTAACACCTGGCAGTTGTGGATCATCTTCATCTACTCGGCAGAGGGCCAGGCGCTGAAGGGAACCACAACAGATCTACGGAGAAACACTCCGCCACCGCAAACCCCACCTGACACACAGGTCTGATTTACTAATGACCCATGTTCATGGATCCCAACACCCCTATCTCTATCCTCCTCCCCCCAACACCCAACCCATCTACCTACTACAGCTCCCTTTCCCCTCTTCTTTTTCTCTTTCCACACCCTACTCAAATGTTCTAATTCTAACTAATCCCACCCTAACCTGGGGGGGATTTTCTCTATCTTTATCTCCCACTCCCCCTTTTTTTTTTTCTCTTTCTTCTCTCCTCTTCTCTTTTCTTCTCTTTCAACATAAACAGGAAAAACCGAGGAGCTGGGCACATGCCCCCGGTACAGCACGACATGACAACCCCAAGCACAAATACCCTAACGGAGTAAAGAGAACCAACAGCCAGAACTAGACACCTGGGAAAGAACAAGTCACTGAAATAGAATTAAAGGCATCGGAGGGCACGAAGAAAACTAACATTAGCTCAAACACAATAAGTGACAACACGCCTAGAGAGGGACCTCTCCCAGTCCGTCCACACTCAGATATGGTCAAACCCTGTCTTTCTCTCTCTTTCTACATTAAGACCATGTTTTTAAAAAAAGAAAAAAAAAAAAAAAAATGTTTTGACTGTTCTGAATAAGTTGTTTGTCTTGACACCTGTATTACTTTGTGCTGTGTCGGCCCGCATGGGTCCCGTTCCCTGTTATAAATAAAAAAAATTAAAAAAAAGAAAACAGTCTCCCTTGCGCGGCAGCGCATGTAGCAATTGATAGGTCTGGCCATCCAATGCTTGTATGCTTTGACTCCTAAATTGCTCTGGGGTCTCACTTCTCCATTCTATCAGAGCGTATGTACACCCTGCATCATTTCTCATGTCCATTATCCGTGTTTTGTGGCATGGGGATAGGGACATTATGAGCTGCTTCACTGCCTCTTCCTGCCATATCCCTGGTAGTTCAATAACTGCTGCTGCGGCTGGATCGGTGCCCCATATTGTGTACCACCGTCCCACTTCTATCGGGTCCATGCCGGTACCTTCTGGCGGGTTTTCCCGCTGTCTCAGAATCCCGGACGAGCCCCCACGTGTAGCGATACCCTCACTTAAGAGGGCCGCAAGTTTGATTTGGTTCCCTGAGTACAGCTCCACCAACCCCCCGGCAATCTGCTCTACCCGCTCTGGCACAGTTAATACACATATAAATATGCACACATGAAATCACGTATTCTCTAAGTGTAATGGACTCAAACTCACAGACAAACTGCTAACTGGAATAACTGTCTTTACTTCTTGTAATGTGGAAAAGGTAGTAACATGCATCAAACAGTTTACTTACAACACACAAGCAGGTCCCTACAGTATGTAATACAAATATATATATATGTATATATGACTGAACCGCAATGAGGGGGGAACGGAGCGCCACGTGTAGCGACCGTTTGCTAGGCACCTCTGAGGTGCAACAATCTAATTGTGACTACCTAACGGACCAGGCCTGATCCTTAACAATGGAGCTCAGTTCTTGAATGAACACAATATTCTTCACCGGCACAAGATCTGTAGAGGTGGTGCACATATAAGATTAAGCAATGTATTTGTATTCCACAAGAAAGAAACAATCTTCTGCTCTCTGAGGTAAATAGCCTTGGCAGTCTGATAGGCATAAAGTGTAAGGCAACAGCATAGGATGAGCTTTCGCTCGCTCACCACTCCGGGTACCGTCCTAGGTTCTGGGACCTCCACTGGCTGTGTCTGGCCTCGCTCGTCACAACCCCTGCGTTCCGTTCTCCGTTCCGACCGACGGCGGCCAGGCGAAAGTCTCCGCGCCACTCGGGCTGGCAGTAAGGTACGAGGTTCTCCCTCAGTCTGCTGCAAGGCCCAGGCTTCAGGCCTTCAGCAGTCACGGTCCGCACAGGTGTCTCCTCTCTCTCTCGTCCCCGCGTCAGAAGAGGAAGAGGCGGGCCTTCCCCCCTCCTTACATCACCTCTCCCATGAGCCTCTGGGGTGAAAACATCCGACCTCCCGGGAGCCAGGGGGATTGTGGGAATGGTAGTCTTATCCTCTGCTTCTGCTGACTGAAGCCGCCTCCTCTCTGAAAGTGGTACACACATATATATATATATATATATATATATATATATATATATATATATATATATATATATAAACTTTGCATAAAATATTGAAGTTTACATTTGAGTTATTATTTCTTCAGCATTTATATGGTGATTTCATACTATAGGGTTGATTTTCTAGTGCAATTGCTCCTGAGCTTAATAAATGAGGGAAAGCTCATTTGACTTCCACCATTCAATTATGTGCAAACAAAAATGCTGTTTTTTTTTTTTTTTTTTTTTTTGCCTTGCACGTGAATTGGTATTCTTTAACCTCATCAATACTGGCCACTTTCTTCCTTCCAAGACCATTTTTCAGCTTTCCCAATTGTGGGAGAATCAATGCAGAGAAGAGCCAGATATAGGGAGGAGAGGGGCGTCAGAAGAGTCCTGGGCAAAGACACTCTAAATTGGGTCGGTTTCAAGCACAGGAGGTTGTGGTAACTGAGATGGAGCAGCATGTGACAATTGGACGTAGCACAAGTACTCCATTAACACAGTACACACAGGTCTGGAAAGCACCACAATACAGAGCCCAGCTCCCAAAATAACACATTCCAAGCAAGCCCTGTGTTGGTCCAATCCAGCAGAAAGCTATTGCTGAGGATACAGCAATCTGGATAGTCGCATGGTTCATAGAGGAATCTGAATTGAATCAAAATGATCTTGATCGAAGAAAAAAGGCAAACATTTTAGACATGTCTCAGTAGAGAAAATGTAACTATCCACCTAGGACACTAGCAAAAAATTAAGGCATGCTGGGAGTAGGAAAGGTTGCTACGGTATGTTTTTTTCTTTGACAACGTTCAACTCCTCTTACAGGGATATGGAAAAATTGATTGCTTAATTGCGTATACTTATACCTTAATTTTGTATAGTTGCAGTATGTTGCTTGTATGATTAGGCTCTCTAGGGTCGTGAAGCGCAACAATAGTCTCCCCTGAGGTTTCCCGTGATGTGGTCTTTTATATATTGCTTTTAAAAGTTTGAATAAAGAAGATGCCTTTCATATGATATTGGTGTGCAGTCATCCAAAATTTCCTCTATACAAAGAGAGAGTGAACTTCTGCTCAGATCGCCAGCCCCCATAAACTAGCGTTTCTGGGGGACTGTATCAATGCTTTTGCAAAATCCAGATACACCACATCCACTGGCCTACCCCTGTCCAGATGGCAGCTAACTTACTTGTAGAATGTTAATAGGTTGGTTTGGCAAGAGCAGGGCCAGATTAACATAGGGGCTATTGGAGCTGCAGCTCCAGGCCCCTCACCTTAAGATAGGCCCATTTGCCCAAAAAAATAAAATCACAAAAAACAAAACAAAAAAAAACGATCAATTTCGAGGGTCGTGGCTCGGCGACCAGGGGTCACATGGGTAGCTGAAGACCTACCCCAGCGCTGGTCAAAATTTGGGGCTCCTATTATCTATGGTTCCAGAGATACAGGGCTCCTTGCGCAGCCTGTCAGAACCTACATACAGAACGGCCAGTTTAAATACAAGCTAGCACACTCTGTTTGCAGCTGACAGAGAGGATGAGCTCACAGTGCCTCTCCTCACTTCTTGTCAGAGGCACTGAGCTCAATGGACAGCTTGGAGCCTGCAAAGTTTGACAGGAAGCACTGCCTGTCAAACTTGCCTATTGATTTCAATGAGGTCACTCTGCAACTGCAGGCCAAACTCGCTTGCAGTAGCAGCATAGTCCAACAATGTAAAACTACCATTCATGTAAAAAAAAAAAAAACAAGGAGTGGCAGTAGCGCCTCATGAATGCCTGTCAGCTGCTGCTATACCACTCGTTGAAAAGCAATCCATCACAGATTACTTTTCAGAGAGCAGTAAGCATTACCGCAAATGTGAAAGAAACTTGAAACACATCATCCATTTTACACTCACCACCAACCAGGTCACTCCCCAGCCACTTCCCATGTTAGCCACCTCCCAGTTACTCCCCCCACCCGCTAATTGATATCCCTCCATGACCACCTCACACCCCCCTGCTGACAGACCTCTCTCCCCAGCCTATCCCCACACACCCTCTCACCTGCTGACCTGTGGATGGGGGATTTACTCCCACAGTGTTATTGTGTTCAGCCAGTGGGGAGCCTTCCCTAACCACAGAATACAATGATCAGTGTTGCTTACTATAGCTGGCAGCACTGATTGTTTTGGGAAAAACCTCACAGGCTGGTTGTACTCAAGTTGATTAATAGATTGACTTGTGTACAACCAGCTAGCCTATACATGACTGGTCTTTGCTTAATTGGCTTAATTTCAATCCATGTATTGCCCGCTTAACCACTACACAGTCCCTAAACATCCTTCCACAAACCTTTACATTTTCCCTTACCAGATTCCTTCATCCTCCTCACACCTGTACATAGTGCCCGCTGTCATATCCTCCACACTCCTCTCCTGTACATACTGTTCACTAACATACCCTCCACACTCCTCTCCTATACATAGTGCCCCTTGTTATACCCCCCACAATCCTCTCCTGTACATAGTGCCCACTGTCATACAATTCTCTCCTGTACATAGTGCCTGCTGTCATACCCTCCACACTCCTCTCCTGTACATACTGCTCACTGTCATACCCTCCACACTCCTCTCCTATACATAGTGCCCCCTGTTATACCCCCCACAATCTTCTCCTGTACATAGTGCCCGCTGTCATACCTGCCACATTCCTCTTCTGTACATACTTCTCACTGTCATACCGTTCACACTCCTCTCTTGTACATACTGTCCACTGTCATACCCTCGACACTCCTCTCCTGTACATACTGCTCACTGTCATACCCTCCGCACTCCTCTCCTATACATAGTGCCCCCTGTCATACCCCCCACAATCCTCTCCTGTACATACTGCCCACTGTCATACACTTCTCTCCTGTACATACTGTCCCATAATACCTTCCACACTCCTCTCCTGTACATACTGCCAACTGTCATACCCTCCACACTCCTCTGCTGTACATACTGCCAACTGTCTTTCTTTCCACATTTCTCTCCTGTTCATACTGCCCCCATAATGCCCTCCACACTCCTCTCCTGTACATACTGCCCCTATCATACCCTCCACAATCCTACTGTACATACTGCCAACTGGCATACCCTCCACACTCCTCCTGTACATATTTCCCACTGTAATACCCCCCACACTCCTCTCCTGTACATAGTGCCCACTGCCATACCCTCCACACTCCTCTTCTGTACATACTGCCCACTGGAATACCCTCCACACCCCTCTGCTGTGCATACTGCCCACTGTCATACCCTGCACACTCATCTCCTGTACATAGTGCCCACTGTTATACCATCCATACTCCTTCCCTATGCCTCTTACCCACAAAAACTGTTCTTAAAATTATATTAAATATATCCTCAATGTTACCAGATCTAGAATGGGCACACTTTTGTTAGTTCAACTAAAAGAAATCTCAGTCCTTATATTTGTTTTGCCCATTATTAGTACTCATTTAATTTTGTGATTACTACTGTGATGAATGAAGGAACATAGGGGATGTCAGCTACTCTAAATATATCACTGGTAAAAAAAAGTGTCCCTAAAAATATTTTTGAAATGTTGGCAACTATGCACCTGGTCACTGCCCAAGGGCCACCGGGTCAGTAGGGGGCTCCATAAGAGGCTCCTGGGATATTAAAGCGGTAGTAACATTACTACTTTTTAGAGGCCCTGAGGTTGGTTATGCCATAATGTACTAGTATGCACAGCATATTAGCACATTACGGTACACATACATGTCAGAATGAGCCCTCCAGCACTGCGCTGTGATCAATCCGGCGGGTCCCGGGTGCTTCCATCTTCACTCAGTCTTCCTTCCAGGTTCTGTGCCTTTGGTCACTTGTCTTGGACGGTCTGCGTTGCTGTCACTCCCACGCATGCTCATGCGCATCCTCTCTCTCATCCCCTCTCCTTTACCCCTCTATCATCCCCTCTTTCTCTCATCCTCTCTCTCTCTATTTAATTTAATTTATTATAACAAAAAATTGTTTGCATATTTATTTATTTATTTTTTATAAAAAGTCCTACCAAAATCCTCAGCACCAGGCCCATCCTGTTCTTAATCTGGCCTTGGGCAAGAGCGACCTTTTTTAAACCCATGCTGATTACTGCTAATGATATGGTTTTAATGAGCAATTTCTTGGATATGGTCCCTTATCTCCTCAAATAGTTTACATACTACCGATGTTAGACTGCTAGCCCTGCAGTTTCCAGCAATATATCTCTGCCCTTTATTGAATATTGGTACCACGTGGGCTTTTTGCCAATCAGCTGGTACCAATGGTAGATGACTGTGTGCAGGATAGAGATGACACGAAAGATAACTGTGTGCAGGATAGAGATGACATGATAGATGACTGTTTGCAGAATGGAGATGACTGTGTGCAGGATGAAGATGACATGGTATATGACTGTGTGCAGGATGGAGATGACTGTGCAGGTTGGAGATGACCGTGTGCAGGATGAAGATGACATGGTATATGACTGTGTGCAGGATGGAGTTGACATGGAGTTGACATGGAGATGACTGTGTGCAGGTTGGAGATGACTGTGTGCAGGTTGGAGATGACATGGAGACGTCATGGTAGATGACTGTGTGTAGAATGGAGATGACCTGGTAGATGACTGTGCAGGATGGAGATGACGTGGAAATGACTGTGTGCTGGGTGGAGATGAAGTGAGATGACTGTGTGCAGGATGGAGATGACATGGACATGACTGTGTGCAGGAAGTAGATGAAATGGAAATTACTTTGTGCAGCATGGAGATGACATGGAGATGACTTTTTGCAGTATGTAGATGTCATGGAAATGACCATGTGCAGGATGGAGAGGACTGTGTGCAGGATGGAGAGGACATGGTAGCTGACTTGTGTGCAGGATGGAGATTACATGGAGAGGACTGTGTGCAGGATGGAGATGATATGGTAGATGACTGTGTGCATGGATAAAGATGACATGGTAGATGACTGCTAGGCCTGTAGTTTCCAGCAATATATCTCCTTTTTGAATATTGGCAGCACTTGGGCTTATTGCCAATCAGCTGGTACCAATGGTAGATGACTGTGTGCAGGATGAAGATGACACGAAAGATGACTGTGTGCAGGTTAGAGATGACATGGAGATGACTGTATGCAGGATGGAGACGTCATGGTAAATTACTGTGTGCAGGATGGAGATGACAAGGAAATGACTATGTGCAGGATGGAGAGGACATGGTAGCTGTCTGTGTGCAGGATGGAGATTACATGGTAGATGACTGTGTGCATGGATAGAGATGACATGGTAGATAACTGTGTGCAGGATGGAGATGACATGGAGAGGACTGTGTGCAGGAGTCCTCTGGCAGGGTTGGTTTGCCTGCTCAGGCTGGCCTCCACTGACTGCTCCGAGTGATCGCTGGTTGGCTCTGGCCTTCACAGTCAGCTCAGGGTGACTGCTCAGACACAGGCTGGCTCTGGCCTCCAGCACACTCACTCCGGATCACTCTTCTCCGGCTGGGCTCTCTCTGCTCGGCTCTATGTCTCGGTGACAGTCTGTCCATGCTCCGCCTTGCTCTGGTCGGGTCCACAGCAGCCGCTCTTCGCACTCCAGCCTTTGTGGTCCTTGTGGCCCGCTGTTTGCACAGCAAAGCTGCACCCTCCTCTAGCACTCCATGTGCTCCTGCAACTTATCGGCTCAGTGCGGGGCTGATGGATGGAGGGATTCCCCGCCAAGCTGAATATCCAGCTACAGCGGGATGTGATAGATTTAGCAGAGGTTTACCACTGCTTCCTGCTAAGGCTGGTTGTTAGGGAGCCATTAACTGCCAGCTTCCTGACAAGATTCACGGTTATCAGCTAAATGTAGGGGGCATCACTGACCAAATATGGCCAATATTTTTTTTCTTTGGCTGGTCAGTGGCTATTTTTTATCAGGATTGACAAGGATTTGCATCACTAGACAATGTGATTGACAATAGATTTACATTGTTGGACATTTTTATTAAATTATGTTTTTTTTTTAAATAAAGTTCTAAGTGTGTGGTGTGTTTATTTACAGTTTACATATTTTTTTGTGAAAGTATGGGAACTATACACCCTGTACTCATTCACATAAGGGTCCTCTAGATACTAGCATCCCCTATTTTTAAAGGGGACTTCCAAATTCCAACCCCCCCCCCCCCGAGACACAAAGTTCTTTGCCAGGGGGTCTCCATATTGCGGGCATGTGGCCTGACATGCTCTTCCCCCTGCTTTTAATTTTTTTTGCATGAGGTTCCCATCTAAATTTCATAACCGAAAATCATCAAGAATAAGAGTTCTGGCGTGAATTTTGAGGGGGGGGGGACTGGTCAGGGGGGGCACATTTTTTTTGTCATTCTTGTTGTAGGATGTACTACAGCAAAAGTGACATTTTAGAAAGAAAAAAAAACATTTGCTGGTAATTTACATTTCAGTACCAGCTTTTCTAAAAAATGGCATGCCATTGGCTCCTCCAACTGTCCACCAACCTATATACCATACCCCTACGTATTTTTTTTTTTAAATACAAAGAAAACCAATCTGGCAGGAAATGTCATTTACCAGCAATTTAAAAGGCATTTTTAATTCTTTCATAATATGTCATTTTTGTTGTGTACATCCTACAAGGATACTATTTCACAGGCAAGTTTCAGAGCATCCCCCAAATCCCCCCCCCCCCCCCCCCCCCCATGGCATTTGTTTGACAATTCTTTGCCTATTAACCCTGAAAATTGGCAGAACTGAATTTAAAGTATCACTATGCTACCCTTTTTGGGTGATATCTTCACTGCAGTCACCTGGTTAGGTTTCACTTCTCTTGCTCTGTCTCTAATGCTGCTTGGCCAGGGACTATAGCACTAAGTACCCTGGTGGCAACCAAGTACCAGTACCCATAACTGCCTTAAGGAAATGGTTGCTACTATAGGCAAAGCTGCACTCAGCAGCTACAGTCCCCGGCCATCAGTGCTGGAGTGAGCATTAAACTATTGTTATTACTACAAAAATTTCAAGCAGGTTGTCCTACCAGCCAAAGTGCAAATGTTTTTATATGCTTCTACACAAACTATATTTAATGTGGTAGTGACATTAGATTGTAAGTTCCTTCTTAAATCAATAAGAATTATCTTGGCACTATATAAATTAATATATGGAAAAAAAAACCATGTTGTGCATACAATATTAATAACTTTATCCCATAGATAATGGGGTAAGGAAGAGAAAAAGTGCATGCAGGGGCTTCTATTGCCTTTGCATCTGCCTGTGCTCTGTGCACGACTGAGCTATTAAACTGAGAGTTCAGTCCTGTAGATTACATTTGGACATCTTGGCTCTCCTTATGTAATCAGCAGAGCTTTGTTGTGAGTGAGCGGCCCTGAGCACTCCTGATATTGAGAGCAGAGATCAGCTGTTAAAGTGACACTTCATTACAGTGGGTGGGAGTATCATTCTCCCATTGTAGGGCGCAATTAATTTAGAGCAGGACAGACCAGTCCGACTCTACATTAATTTATACATTAAATCTATTGTTGTAGCCATAATTAAATTGCAGTTATCTGTAAGGCCGGGTTCACACTGGTACAACAAACCCCCCCGACATTGGGAGCTCATGACGCCATGACGTGTGAAAATCAATGTTTCCCTATAGGAGCCGTCTTAACTGGTCCGACACAAGTTGGTCCGACTTTGATCCTACTTCAGCCCATTGATTATCACTGAAGTCGAATCAAAGTCGGATCGCCGTCTTTACTGAGCCGATTTTGGTATGCGACTTGTACTCTGAGGATCTTGAATGGGGATCTCCATGCCAAATTAAAAAAAATAAAAAAATAAAATAGCATGGGTTCACCCTCCAAGAGAATACCAGGCCCTTCGGTCTGGTATGGATTTTCAGGGGAACCCCCGCACCGAAAAACCAGACCCTTATCCGAGCACACAGCCTGGCAGGTCGCGAAAGGGGGTAGGGAAGAGCAAGCGAGCGCCCGCCCCCCTCCTGAACCGCGCCAGGCCGCATGCCCTCAACATGGGAGTGGGTGCTTTGGGGCAGGGGTGCCTGCTCCCCCCACTCCAAAGCACCTTGTCCCAATGTTGATGAGGACAAGAGCCTCTTCCCGACTACCCTGGCCATTGGTTGTCGGGGTCTGCGGGCGGGGGGCTTATCGGAATCTGGAAGCCCCCTTTTGACAAGTGACAAGGGGGCCCCCAGATCCCGGCACCACACCCTATGTGAATGAGTATGGGGTACAATGTACCCCTACCCATTCACCTAAAAAAGTTACATCTTCTGCCTCTGCCGGCTCTAATGCTGGGTGCGCAGTGTGCCACTACTTCTATTGGCATGGGGCAGGGTCACCAGAGGTCCGCCCCTTATGACGCCACCGCCACATCATGGCCCGGCGGTGACGTCATAAGGGGTGGGGCCTCCGGATGACATCACTCGGTGACCCAGCCCCATGCCAACATAAGTAGTGGCACAAAGACATCAGCGGAGAAGACACGGAGAGAGGAGAAGAAACGGCAGAGGCAGAAGACATCAGCAGAGGAGGCAGAAGAGCCGGAGAGGGAAGAAGAGATCGGGAAGAGATGACGGAGCTGCCTTAAAAAAATATTTTCAAAAATATGTGTATATATAGTAATGTGTTTTATTTTTGATTTATTTTTTTTTTTTAGGTGAATAGGTATGGGTACAATGTACACCATACTCATTCACATAGGGTGGAGGGGCCGGGATCTGGGGGTAAATATATAGTAAATTAAACGCCTGCCAAGGAGTAAACAACAAATTTCCTGCCCTTCTACCTTTGTGCGCTGCTCTTAGGGGCTGTCAGCAAATTATTAACTGACAGCCTAAGGCTGGCCATACACTATACAATTTTCTTATTAAATTTCCTTCAGATTTACATTCAACTATGTAGTACAAGGGCCCTCCTAATTGCATTCAAATTGAAAGGGTTTAGGTTTGACCTCCATATTATATGGTTTTGGTAAATCTAAAGCAAAGTTGAACAAGAAAATTGTATAGTACATGGCCAGCCTCAGTCCTAGCTCTGATAAAGAAGTGTGAGCTGAAGTGTGGAAAGGAAATACAGACAGATGTGGGTTAATCTAAGTCAGTTTTACATAAATAAAACTTTTCCATTTTTTTTTAACAGGTACTTTTTTATTCAATTTAAGGAATATAAGAGCAAAAAAAGTAACAAAAATATGAACATAAAAGAAGGAAACACATCAATAATCCATTTGCATCATACTCCATTGCACATTTTCAAGTGTGTTGAGGTGCGTTTGGCAGCCCTTTAAACTGAATAGGATGCAATGCACCTCAATGCATGAACATGTAGTGTTTGCTGCAAGCTATTTTTGCAGTATGGTATGTAACACAGTGTGTTGCAGTGCAGGTGTGTTATTGAGGTGCATTGGGGTGCTATTAAAAATGAATGGCACTGCAATGCACCAAAGAACGCACAGTACTTTACCATTGTTGCTGTGGTGTGTGCCTTTTTACATGTGTTACCGCAACTTGTTTGTGTAAGTGGGCCACAATTTTTTTTTTTAAATGGCTTTCTACATTATTTTGAATAATCCAAAAAAAAAATCCATAATTTTCTTAACTAGTTAAGTTCCAAATACTGTTTTTGAAGCAGAACTCCAGGCAGGAGTTAATTTATTAATCTGGAGTGTGAAGAAAACGTAAGTGTCATGGGGTGTAAACCACTTTAAGTATCAATGTACTTACTTTATTTTTTAAATCATATCATTTTTATTTATTTGATCATAAATAAACTGAACAAATTTACAAAAACAACAAACTAAAAAAGGCAATTTAGAACAGCTTGTTGTGTTCATATTTGTTGACACACTTAAGAACTAGTTCTGGTCAGCTAAGTATATTGTTTTAAAAAAGAGCTGGATACCTTTCTAAATGCACAAAATATAAACTAGATACTAACATTTACAGTATAGGTAATAACACCAGGGCTAGTTGATCCAGGGAATATCCAATTGCCTCCTGGGGGATCAGGAAGGAATATTTTCTCTCCACTGGAGCAAATTAGATCATGCTTAATTGGGTTTTCATATGTTCCTCTGGATCGACTGTAGGTATAGGATTGTATATATGGGGGTTTTCTAATTGTTTGTTTTTAACTAGATGGACTTGTATCTTTTTTTTCAACCAGACTAAGGCCCCTTTCACACTGGGGCGGGAGCGGCGTCGGCGGTAAAGCAGCGCTATATTTAGCGCTGCTTTACCGTAATTTTAGCTGCGGTATTCGGCTGCTAGTGGTGCGGTTTTAACCCCTGCTAGCAGCCGAAAAAGGGTTAAAAAGGGTATTGCCGCGGTGTCCCATTAATTTTAATGGGTAGGAGCGGTATAGAAGCGGTGAATACACCGCTCCTTCACTGCTCCAGAGATGCTGCTAGCAGGACTTTTTTAAAAGTCCTGCTAGTGCACCGCTCCAGTGTGAAAGCCCCCTGGCTTTCACACTGGAGTGAATGGGGCCAGATTTTTTCAGGCGCTGTACAGGTGCTATTTTTAGCGCTGTAGCGCCTGAAAAACGCCCCAGTGTGAAAGGGGCCTAGAATAGTTTCTACATCAGTTCGGTTAGTTTTAAAAGGGATCTAAAAAGGGAAAAACAGCAGAGAATAAAAAAACATGTTTAACTGTTAATCAAGTTAACTAACATGCAGAATGTA
The DNA here is from genome assembly GCA_028564925.1 of Lithobates sylvaticus. Classification (NCBI taxonomy): domain Eukaryota; kingdom Metazoa; phylum Chordata; class Amphibia; order Anura; family Ranidae; genus Lithobates; species Lithobates sylvaticus. Next base: position 211,781,273 of record CM053027.1, on the reverse strand, counting down.
CCAAAGTTTTCTGGGATGAGTAAACCTAGCATTCATTTCCATGAAAAAATGCCTTATAAATATAGGTAAAATGACCCTGACAAGTTATAGTTTACTTTGCATAGAGGGAACAGTCTTTTCAGGGCAAATATTGTTGGGGCCCACTCTACTGTAAAAGTAATTTATAGATCAATGACAAAGGTGCCAAACCTGGCACTGACAGCCATGAGCCCCAGAGCCAATCAAATGTTTAAGGGTATCCCCTGTGTTGAAATACCATTTTTTTCCTAAAGCCGGGTGTGATTTCATTCCTCATGTAGATGTGTTAGGAGCTATGTTTTTCAGCTATCACTTTTCTAGACAGAAACCATAATCTAGTAATAGGGATGCATTTTGTGGGAGGGATCACTAGGAAGCCTAATAAACAAGTGGGTGAATGGAATATAAAACTGGTACATTCTAGTAACTGTATGGACAACCGCATCCCAATAGCAAAATAATTTAGGGCTGCTTCAAATCACGTGCAATATATCAGCTGGGCCTGTATGACATTTCGGATAGTGTGGAGTATCTCCACGCTTCCACTCAGATTCTAAGGGATCCGATATACCTTGTGAATAAAGAAAAGTTTCCTCAGTTTCTGGGAGAAGAGGTTCTGGCCTTCTGAAGGGGTGATAGGTTATATGGACAATTTGGTTCTTATGGCTGGGTTGGGGTTATGATTCCTGACAAGCATTAATCATTCACAACAAGCCCACCCACCGCATAGCTGCCATGAGCAGGTCCTATAAACCATTTTCTTGGTCAATAGGTGATTCTGTACAATTGGACAATTTTTTTATCTGACCAAATTTTTTTTACTTCAATTTTATCTTTTTGCCTAATATTATGGATTTCATTAGAGATGAAACATAATACTTCTGGTCTTACAAAACATTTTTCAGACAGTGAGGAGCCTTCAATATGGGATGAATTCAGCCCCTACTAATTCTGCAGTGAACAGGGTACAGGGTATACCCATCCCACCACCCATAAGCAGTGGCAGCTGGTGTTTATTTTTTAGCCGCTGTCTGCCGGTCTGTCCTGCACTAACCCCATTTAGGCAGGTAGCGGGCAGCAGCTCCGTGTCCTCTCGTCCATGTCTGTGATATCATATCACCTCTATGTCACAGCACTATATTAATTATGAAGGTAATGGAAACATTGGGCTAGGGAAGAACAATCTTTTGTTCTTCATGGCAGCATACACTCTGGGTTGTGACTCCGCCTCCACAACCTGATAGGACCACATAACTATAAGATGACGATACGGCCCTGCCCCCATATTCTCTGTATATATGAATCACCTTTTAAAAATGGGTGGGATATTGTATGCTGCCATGAAGATGCGACAGGAAAGGAAAATTACGGAAAGGTAAGTATACAATTTTCCGTTTTCCTGTCGCATCATGGCAGCATACACGCTGGGGAGTAACTCGCAGACAGGGTGGGTAATGCATCAATAGCAGTTTTTTATTCACAAGGAATGGCAGAGTTGGCCTGGATAACAGACTTTCCAAAATTTACAGTAGACAAGCGGGCAGAATCGACTTTATAATGGGAAATAAAGGTATTCCTGGAGGACCAGGTGGCCGCCCTGCAGATGGTTTCCACTGAAACCCTACAATAGGCTGCCCATGAGGTCGCCACTGCCCTGGTGGAATGTGCCTTCAGCCCACCCGGGATCTGCGTGGTGCTTAACGAGTAGGCCTTCTTAATGGTCTTCACCAGCCATGAGGCGATGGTGCGGGCCGATGCTGACTGACCTCTCCTGAAACCGTGAGGGATGATTAGGAGGTTTTCTGACTTTCTAAAGGGCTCTGAGGCCAAGAGGTATTTGAGGATGTTACCCCTGACATCCAGGGGGTGCGGATCGCCCTGGTCTGTAGTGAGCGCTGGCAGATTGATCTCTTGGTTAAAGTGAAAAGAGGATGACACTTTGGGGATGAAGCGGTCTGAGGGTTTTAGGACTACCCTGTCCGGATAGACGACCAGATATGGATCCCTGGCCAGTAGGGCTTGCATTTCTGAGACCCTTTTTGCAGAGGTTATGGCAATCAGGAACGTCACCTTTAGCGTCAGGTCCCAGAGGGAGATGCCTTCTAGCGGAAAGAAGGGCTCCTTAGATAGGGCCTCCAGAACAACCGACAGGTCCCAGGTCGGGAATGAAGGCTTTCTGGGAGGCCTCAGCTTGAGACAGGCCCTCTGGAATTGGACGACAAATGGGTCGTGAGCCCATCTAGTCCCGGTCAGGGCGGACAGGGCTGACACCTGCACCTTGAGGGTGCTGGAGCCGAGACCTTTGTCCAGGCCTGCCTGCAGGAACTCTAGGATCTGAGGGGTTGAAATGGAGGATAGGTCCCACCCTTGCTGATGGGCGAAGGAAGTGAACCTATCCCAGACCCGCCGGTAGGTGGTGTTTGTGGTGGGCTTCCTGGCCTGGAGTAGTGTGTCCACCAGCCTCTGGGAGCAGCCCTGCTCTAGATATCTAGACCTTTCAGTCTACAAGCCATTAGGTGCATCCTCTCCAGACTCGGGTGATTGTGGAAGGGGAAGCGGGTCTGCTGCGCTTAGCTGTAGGAGGGTGGCAAACCACGGCCTCCTGGGCCAGAAGGGAATCACGGCCACTACCAGAGCTGATGACCTCTTGAGTCTCAGCAGAAACCTCGCTATCAAGGGGGTCGGGGGGAAGATGTACCCGAGGTGAAAGTCCCAGGGGTGGTGGAGACAGTCTGTCCCTTACGCTGAGGGGAAGGGGACTCGAGACAGGAATCTCTGGCATTCCGCGTTGTCCGGAGTTGCCACCAGGTCTATGTCCGGGGAACCCCAGGTTCTGGAGATCAGGGCGAAGGCCTGCGGACTCAGGGACCATTCATTGTTTGAGAGAAATCTCCTGCTGAGGGAATCGGCCAGGAGATTCTCGGTACCCGGGATGTAGGCCGCTCTGAGGTCCAGGAGGTTCCGCTGTGCCCATTCCATAATGGGGAGAACCTCCCGCATCATGGAAGAGCTCTTGGTGCCCCCCTGGCGGTTGATATAGGCGACAGCGACTCTGTTGTCCAACCTCAAGAGGATCTGTTTGCCCCTCAGGAGAGGGCCGAAGGCCAGGAGGGCCTGGAAGGCCGCCCTCATTTCCAGTACGTTGGAAACGGTGTCCCGAACCTCGAATGGCCAGCGGCCCTGGACTGCATGGTGTAGGTAATGGGCTCCCCATCCCTCCAAACTGGCATCCGTGGTAACCACCTCCTGAGGGGGGGGGAACAATGTGCCTGCACCTGTCCAAGTTGCTCGGCCGGGTCCACCATCCCAGGGACTGCTTGACCTCCTGTGAGATGTGGATGGACTGAGACATGGACGAGCCGTTCCATTGGCGCAGGAACGAGATTTGTACAGGCCTCGAGTTCCATTGCGCCCATTGTATCATCGCAATGGTAGCCAATAGGGAGCCTAGGAGGCTGAGGTACCCTCTGGCCGGTAGGGATGTGGCTAGGATGGCTCTCCTGATTTTCTGGGTCAGAGGGGGAATCTTCTCTGGAGGCAACTCTATCGTGTTTGACCGAGTGTCTAATACAGCCCCCAGGAAGACCATCCTCTGAGAGGGCTGGGGGTTGCTCTTCCCCCAATTTATGAGCCACCCTAGATCCCGAAGAGTGGAAATTAGGATTTCTCGGTGCTGGATAAGGGATTCCCGGCTGCCTGAGAGGAGGAGAATATCGTCCAGGTAATGGTGGACCCTCAGACCCCTCTCCCTCAGGGCCGCCACTACCGGGAGGAGGATTTTTGTGAAGGTTCTGGGAGCCGTAGAGATCCCGAACGGGAGGCACCGGAATTGAAAGTGCCGCTGGTTTATTGAGAACCGGAGGAATCTTCGGAACAAGGTATGGATTGGGACGTGTAGGTATGCGTCCTGGAGGTCCACGGACAGCATCCATTCCTCTCGGTTTATGGCCGAAGGATTGATTGCAGGCTTTCCATCTTGAAAGACTCCACCCGGATGGAGCGGTTGAGCCTTTTCAGGTCTAGAACAGGGCGCAGATCCCCTGACTTTTTCCTGACCAGGAAAAGGGGGGAGTAAAACCCCCGACCTCTTTTAGATACGGGCATCTCCACTATCGCCTCCTTTAGGAGCAACTCCTGGACGTAGTCCAATAGCAACGCCCTTTTTTCCCCGTGAGGATGGGAGCTTGGTTGGGCAGAAGTGGTCCCCCAGGGGGACGTCCCAGGAATGACCACCTGTGCCCGAAACGGACGGTAGCCACCGTCCACGGGTCTCTGATGATATCCGCCCAAGCCAGCTGAAATTTTGAGAGCCTGGCCCCCACTACTGCTGGCTGGACGGACGCACCTTCAAAAAGACTTCTGGTCGTTAGACGCAGAAGTCTTAGGTTTTTGGAATTTGGAGAAGGTCGCCTGGGGGTTCCTCCAGTTTCTCCGGTACTCCCTGCCTGGTCTGTAGGCCTTAGCATCCCTATACTTATCCGGCAGGTTGCGTCTGAAAGGAGGGGGCCTCTGCTGCCTCGGTTTTCTATCTGAGGGAATAAGCCCAGATTTCCCACCGGTCACTTTCGAGATCGCTGAATCCAATTTCGCCCCAAAGAGGTTCTCGCCATCGAAGAGGATACGGCACCAGTTTGATTTGGAGGCCGGGTCCGCTGCCCAGGGTTTTAGCCAGAGCGCACGTCTGGCCATTACCGAGGCCAGCATGGCCCTAGATGAGGACCTTATGGCATCTACTGAGGCCTCTGCCACGAAATCCCCTGCGAGACTGAGTTCTTGCAGGGCCCTGACTATTTTGTCCTGGTCTGCGCCCTCCGTAACAAGCTTCTCCGTGGAAGCTGACCAGCTGGAGATGGCCTTGCCAACGGCAGCCAGTGCCACGGCTGGCATACAAGCGCCTCCCGCTGCTAGATAGGCCCTCTTGAGGTCTGTATCTATTTTCCTGTCTAGGACGTCCCTGAAAGTTACCGCGTCCTCGATAGGGAGCGTCACGTGCCTGGCCAGGCGCATAAGGGATGCGTCCACTACCGGCGGGGTAACCAGGGGCTTAGCCTTAGGTTCTTTGAGTGGGTAGTGTTTGGTAAGCCTATTATTTAGGCTCAATTTCTTATCTGGCTTCTGCCACTCCTCCTTAATCAGGTCATCCAGTTCCTTGATGAAGGGGAATGCCTCTGGATCCCTCTTAAGATTAGGGAAGTACTTTTTCCGCTTCTGGGGGGCTTCCTGGGGCTCCTCCCAGTTGATCGCCTCTTTGACGGACCTCACAAAGGGCTCAATAAGGGAGAAGTCGAAGCCCGCGGCGGCCTCCAGCTCCTCTTCCTCAGACTGGGAGTCCAGCTCTCTAGATGTACTGGGGGGAGCTGGAGAGGTGCCCCTAACGGACATCTCTGTTTCTGGGGTGGACTGCGGGGCTGCAGCCGCAAGCTCCCTTGGCTCCTGCTCCTTTTTCCTGATGGCCTCCTCGAGGCACCTGCGACAGGCGAGCTTGTCCGGGAGAGCGATGGCTCCGCATATCCAGCAGGCGTTGGCAGCCGGTCGGGAAGGGGGCACTGGCGAGTGGCGTCTGCGCGGTGACCTTCTGCGGTGGTAGTGGCTATGGGAGCAGGACCTGGAGCGACTCCTGCGGCTTCTCCTATGGCCTGAGCGGCTCCTTCTCCTGCTGCGGCTTGAGTGGCTCCTTCTGTGCCCCGAACGGCTTCTTCCACGAGAGGTCTCCCTGCGTCCGGATTTGGATGACCTTGAGGACCTGGCGGGGCTAACCGTTTAGGCAGCGTTAGTGGATCTTCTCTACTTACCCAATCCTTCCCTCTTACCTATCACGTTGATGGTGATCTGCTGGGGCAGTGGTCTCCATAGGGATAGGAAAGGCAGCCTAGCAATAATAAAATAGGCATAGTAAGAGGGAGGAAGGAAAAGGGAGTAGAGGAGCAAGAAGCAGCATGCAGAATGCACAGGGAAGGAGAGGGAGAGGAAGCAAAATAAGCACTTACCTATTGGGGGTGTGCTGGGATGGTCCTGGGATACTCTTCAGGTGGTTCCTGCTGGGAAACATCCAGGGGAATGGAAAAAAAGATTTTTTCCTTTTTAAATTTGGCGCCGGGAGCGCCGTGCCGCTCGCGCAGTAGCACCGCGCGGCCGTCGGCGCCATCTTGGATACTGGAAAGCAGGCACAGGACGCCCATACGACCGCACTGCGCATGCACGGAGGCGCCAGAACGCTCAGCGCTGCTGAGGGGGTAAGCAAGGTACACAGGGGAACTACAGGGACCAGGAGAACCCTGCAAACAGCGAAATAAGGCAAGTGACATCAAAGAGGAGGACCACTGCGAGGTACAAAGCCTGTTTAAGGCTTTTAGATGTATAAGAGTGACCACATACCTTTAAGCCTGTTTAAGGCTTGCTTCCTAAGGCAGTAGTGGCAGTGCTTCAAAAACCTGTTTTAAGGCTTTATTACAGGAGGCAGGTGCAGCAACACCCCTGAGATCACCAGAGTGGGGTTCCTTCCATTTAGCCCTGTTTAGAGGCTGTACCGGCAAGGACTTCCAAACCAGGAGAGGCTAGAACCTGGCTGGGGCGAAGTGGTAAGAGGGTGATGATCCGTGCGGTCCCAACAGGTGAGGAAAAATTAGAGAATACGGGGGCGGGGGCCGTATCGTCATCTTATAGTTATGTGGTCCTATCAGGTTGTGGAGGCGAAGTCACAACCCAGAGAGTATGCTGCCATGATGCGACAGAAAAGTCATTTTTCTTCTTCACTAATGTGCGCTGATGAGGCTGCACGATGAGGCTACTCATCGGCACTAATAGGTGGCATTGATATGCAACACTGATAACCAACACTGATGGGGCTGCACTAAATATCAGTGTAAACAATATACTTACTGTGCCATGTCAGACTTCCCGGTTATCGGCTCTCCTTTCCTCACACAGAGACAGCATCTGAGGCAAGGAATGCCGATAACCGGCAAGTCTGTTTACATGTGACCAGTTGTGATTGGACACAGCTGTTAACATGGTAAAGAGGCAGCTGTGATTGGCCCTTCACCATGATCAGCTGTGTCTAAAGGACACAGCGGTCACAGAGCGTGCCCGTTGCGTGTCCCAGGGGACGTGCGGGAGCCATGCACATGGGAGAATGTCCATTAACTGGTTCATTTCCCTTAATGGGAAACAATTGTTTGGGACAAATGGGGGTGGGGGGCTATGTAGTTAATGTAAATGTTATTTATTTATCTGACCCTCATAGGCTCCCCGGAAATCTATCCATAGACCACTTAGGAGTCCATGGACCCCAGGTTAAGAACCCCTGCTCTATATGCATGCAATTTATTTATTTTTTCGATAACAATTTTTATTGAATTTTTTCAGTTATATAAAGAAAACATAAGAAGATACATGCACTGTGCTCAAGTTAAACAGTTGATGCATATAATTCAATTGGTTTTTCAGTAATGCCCATAGAAGCCCAAAATGTGTGCTTTTTTATACAACCACTCAGCTCAGCTGAGGAACTCAGCTATGAGAAAAGATTAGAGGAACTGAATTTATTCACTCTTGAGAAGAGGAGAATAAGGGGGGATATGATCAACATGTTCAAATATATAAGGGGTCCATATAGTGAACTTGGTGTTGAGTTATTCCCTTTATGGTCAACACAGAGCACAAGGGGGCACTCTTTACGTCTGGAGGAAAAGAGATTTCATCTCCAAATACGGAAAGGTTTCTTCCCAGTAAGAGCTATGAAAATGTGGAATAGACTCCCTCCAGAGGTGGTTCTGGCCAGCTCAGTAGATAGCTTTAAGAAAGGCCTGGATACTTTCCTAAATGTACATAATATAACTGGGTACTAACATTTATAGGTAAAGTTGATCCAGGGAAAATCCGATTGCCTCTAGGGGGATCAGGAAGGGATTTTTTTCCCCTGCTGTAGCAGATTGGAGCATGCTCTGCTGGGGTTTTTTTTTTTGCCTTCCTCTGGATCAACTGTGGGTATAGAATTTGGTATATTGGATTGTACGATATTTTTTTTTATTTTTTTTTATTATTTCTTTTTTTTATGGTTGAACTGGATGGACTTTTTTTCGGCCTAGCTAACTATGTAACTATGTAACCACTGATGGCTTATTCTAGGAGGATGGAACTTAGGTCAACCCTTCTGCCTAAAGGGTTATGAATAGCATTGCTAGCATGTGAAATAATAACACCAGTTACTGGTCTTTTTGCAGGTGCTGGGGAGTCTGGAAAGAGTACAATTGTCAAGCAGATGAAGTAAGTAAACTCAAATGTAACTACATTGCACCATTGTAAAGTGAAGTAACATTCATTGTTTTTAAGGTATTCATACTTTTTTTCTATGTTCTTTTTGTTTTGTAAGGATTATCCATCAAGATGGATACACAGAGGAAGAATGTTTGGAGTTCAAAGCAATTATCTATGGAAATGTGCTTCAGTCAATCTTAGCCATAATACGTGCAATGTCCACTCTTGGTATTGACTACAGTGACTCAAGTAAAGCGGTTAGTGTGATCTATAAAAATACTTTAATGTGGCCAACAATGAAGTTTACCTTGAATACAGCTCCTATATAGGATGTACTTTAATTAATACACATAACTCTATGCTTCATGTAGAAGTTGAAAGGGGTTTCTCATTTATAAGTGTGAACTTTCGGTCCATTTTGGAAATTGCTTTAGCTGTGCTACATCTACATCTACAAATAAAAACAATTGTTTTCAGGTAATTCCAAAATGGAAAATTTATATCAAATACTTACCGTAATTTTCCTTTCCTGATGGACTCCATGGCAGCCTACGTATGGGTTAATCCCACCTCTCATACCTCATAGGACCCTGCTCCCATAAATCTTTGCTTCTAGTCAGAGACCGTGTTCCATAACTTAGCCTACTCCAGCAAATGGCAGGGAACTCCTGCTGCCATGGAGAACATCAGGAAAGGAAAATTACGGTTAGTATTTGATATAAATTTTCAGTTTTCCTGACAGACTCCATGGCAGCCTACATATGGGAAATAACTAGCCATACACACCTGGATAGGAAAAATGCTGGTTAAAGAAATAAAGAAAAAAAGGTTTAATTGGCACCGTCAATAGATAAGACACGCAAACCAAAATTAACCGAAGACAAAGAAGCCAATTCTACGCAATAGTGCATCATAAATGTGTTAATCGACGATCATGAGGCCGCTTTACAAATCACTTCCGGGGATACATGACAGGAAGCTGTCCACGATGTAGAAACGCTCCTGGTAGAGTGAGCGGTCACTGCCTCCGGAGGAGCCAGACCCATAGCCTTGTAAGCCCCTTGGATGGCCTGAACAATCCAAGCTGTGATGGTTCTGGAAGAAGCACGCAATCCTTTTCCATGGAAGTAAATGAACAAATGATCAGACTGCCGAAAAGAAGCCGTGGCTTCCAAATATTGCTTTAAAACTTCTCCAACATCTAAAGGATGGTTTCAGTTGTCCGGAAAGTTGGAAGAACAGTCTCTTGGTTCTCCTGGAATACAGATGTTACTTTAGGATTTGATCCTAGCATGGGAATCAAGACTACTCGATCAGGGAATAAAGTAAGGAATAGCTCCTTGAATCCTAGAGAGCTAATTTCGGAGACCCTTTTAGCCGATGTTATGGCTACCAGGAAGACAGCTTTTAGAGAAAGATCTTTAATAGATAAATGATCCACATGTTGAATTTTTCCTCCTGAGAAGAAATCTAGGACAAGAGGAAGATCCCACTTGGAGAATCTCGGTTTTCTTTGAGGTCTGAGCCTTATTGCTCCTCTGAAGAACTGCCTAGTAAGAGGGTGTCTGGCCCATGATACGCCTGTGAAGGCAGAGATTGCCAAAACCTGAACCCGTAAAGAACTAACTGATAAGGACAGATTCAGGCCTGTTTGTAGAAAACCCAGAATATCCTGTATCTTTGTGTCATTACAGGAACCATTAGTGGAGGCAACATAGTCTGCAAACTTCGACCAAATTCTTTGGTAAACTCTGTTGGTGCCCACTCTTCTGGCATTCAGCAATGTAGCAATAGCTGTACTTGGACATCCTAGTGCTACCAGCCTTCCCCTCTCAACCACCAAGCCATCAGATGGAGATGGGATGGGCATGGGTGAAGAGACGTTCCCTGCGACAGGAGATCTGGTCTGGAAGGGAGAGGAACTGGATCCCGGTAACTGAGCTGCATCAGGAGAGGAAACCATGGTCTGTTGGGCCAATACGGAATAATTGCTACTACTTCGGCTTCTTACAACCTGAACATCTATAGAAATCGAGAATGTCCGGAACTGGGGGAAAAGCATAAGACCTGTGGAATCTCCACTGGTCCGTCAGGGCATCCACTCCAAAGGCCTGGGGACAACGACATCTCGTGTAATATTTCCTCAGTTTGAAGTTGCAAGGTGATGCAAACAGGCTGCCCCTCCCCCTCTCTCTCCCTGCCCCCTCCCCTCTCTCATCCTGTCCCCCTCCCCCTCTCTCTTCATGCCCCCTCCCCCTCTCCCTGTCCCCTCTCCCTTTTTACTAGAAAAAAAGATTTATGGGAGTAGGGTCCTATGAGGTATGAGAGGCGGGATTAACCCATACGTAGGCTGCCATGGAGTCTGTCAATAAAATAGTTATTTTACTTGTGTTTATTATTTTCAGGATAGTATTTGCATCAAATGTTTAACAAAAATTGCATTTGTGTAAAATAGTAATTTTTCCATTTTATAAAAATAATCTCAGGCATGGTATATTTTTAAATAGTTACATTGGTCCAAGCTGGACCAATGTAACTATTGTACGATTAAACTCAAGCGATAGGTGCATTTACAATGAGTTGCACCAGTCCAAAACTGTATTCTAAGGGCATGGCAGCCCACTTTTATTTAAAAGCAAATTAAAGTTTATACAGATAGCTCTTCCCACGCAGGGGGTTCTCACCTTTACTGCAAAGACATAACATTCAGCCTCCTGCCATTCTTGTGGCGGCTTTGCTGCTCCAAGTACCTCTGCAGGGTCTTCCTGACTAAACACCTTTTGGTCTTCCTGACCATCAAACACATCCCAGTGGTATGCGCAGACGCTGGACTTTAGCTCTCTCCAGTCTGGACCAATGTAATTATGTAAAAATATACCATGCCTACAATTCTTCTTTAAAGGGTAAGTTTACCTTTTGCACCATGTTACATTGTATTGCAGCACCAAAACATGCATACATTATAATATAATTAAATTAAGCAAAACAAAATCAATTAAAACATTTAGTCTTGTGTTCAATCTCATATATTCAACTTAAGATATCGACTCAAAGCTAATCTATCAAGTGAGAAAAATGTATTGCATGAAAAATCTTCTAGTGTAAATCCCATCACAGAAGTAAGTGAAACAAACACTCACCAGACGATAAACGTATGTGGACCGAGATCTAACCGATTTATGAAACCAATATCAAGGATCTTCACCATGAGTAGCTGTGGAACCAATCTCCTATGCCCGAGAACTTGCTCCCCCACAGATATCTAATCAGTCCGATCTAGAGATGGGATCACTCCATATAAGGAACCGTAACTCACCAATTGCTGGGGATGTGCTTTCCATCAAATTAACATAAACAATATAGAAAAAGGTGTCTGGTGTCTCAAGTAACCCACTTCCATTGTAATAAAACAAAGGGTTCGCCCCGGGACTTTAAATTAAGTGGGTACTGTTTCCATCAGTAAACAAAACAATAATAAATACAGTATATGGTTTATTCAAGTAAAATGGTTTACATGCATAGATATCACCAATTGCCAATTTAAAAAAGATACATAAACAAGGAATTAATATATTGATGTAATAGCAATCATAGTACACGGGCATCATACTATCCAACGCGTTTAGCGAGATCCAGCTCGCTCTTCAGGGGTGGATGTGTGTTCTCCCTAGGCACATTGTTACACCCATCCACCCCTGGAGAGCGAGCTGGATCTCGTATGGTGGATCTAGTATGGTGCCCATGTACTAAGACTGCTATTACATCAATGTATCAATATTCCTTGTTTATGTATATTTTTTAAATTGGCAATTGTTGGTGATATCTATGCATGTAAACAATTTTACTTGAATAAACCATATACTGTATTTACTACTGTTTTGTTTACTGACGGAAACGGTACCCACTTCATTTAAAGTCCCAGGGTGAACCCTTCATTTTATTAACAGAAACAAGGGAAGCGACCTCATGGTGTAGTATTTACAGTGCCTTGAAAAAGTATTCATACTTCTTAAAATTTTCCACATTTTGTCATGTTACAACCAAAAATGTAAATGTATTTTATTGGGATTTTATGTGATAGATCAACACAACGTGGCACATAATTGTGAAGTGAAAGGAAAATGATAAATTTTTTTCAACATTTCTTTACAAATAAATATGTGAAAAGTGTTGCATGCATTTGTATTTCGCCCCCCTGAGTCAATACTATGTAGAACCACCTTTCACTGCAATTGCAGCTGCAAGTCTTTTTGGGTAGGTTTCTACCAGCATTGCACATCTAGACATTGAAATTGTTGCCCATTCTTCTTTGCAGAATCTAATTAACATAAACAGAGAGCGTCTGAACAGCAATTTTTTAAGTCTTGCCACAGATTCTCAATTGTATTTAGGGCTGGACTTTGACTGGGCCATTCTAACACATGAATATGCTTTGATCTAAACCATTCCATTGTAGCTTTGGCTGTATGTTTAGGACAGTTGTCCTGCTGGAAGGTGAACGTCTGTCCAGAGCACCTTCTTCCACATGTCTGCTGTGTCCCCCCACATGGCTTCTCGCAAACTGCAAACGGAACTTCTTATGGCTATCTTTCAACAATGGCTTACTTCTTGACACTCGTCCATAAATGCCAGATTTGTGGGGTGCACGACTTATAGTTGTCCTGTAGACAGATTCTCCCATCTGAGCTGTGGATCTCGGCAGCTCCTCCAGAGTTACCATGGGCCTGTTGGCTGCTTCTCTGATTAATGCTCTCCTTGCCCGGCCCATCACTTTAGGTGGACGGCCATGTCTTGGTAGGTTTGCAGTTGTGCCATAATCCTACCGTTTTTGGATGATGGATTGAACAGTGCTTCGTGAGATGTTCAAAGCTTGAGGTACTTTTTTATATCCTAATCCTGCTTTAAACTTCTCCACGCCTTTATCCCTGACCTGTCTGGTGTATTCCTTGGCCTCCATGGTGCAGTTTGTTCACAAAGGTTCTTTAACAAACCTCTGAGGGATTCACAGATCAGTTGTATTTATACTGAGATTAAATTACACACAGGTGGACTCTATTTACGAATTAGGTGACTTCTGAAGGCAATTGGTTCCATTAGATTTTAGTTAAGGGTATCAGAGTAAAGGGGGCTGAATACAAATGCACAGCACACTTTTCAGATATTTATTTGTAAAAAATTTGGAAAATCATTTATCATTTTCCTTCCACTTCACAATTTTGTGCAACTTTGTGTTGGTCTATCACATAAAATCCCAATAAAATACATTTACGTTTTTGGTTGCAACATGACAAAATTTGGAAAATGTCAAAGGGTATGAATACTTCAAGGCACTGTATTAAAATATACATAAAAACAAGTACTAAGATCAATAAAAACCGGCATTAAAAACTCACATGAGCGCTGCTGATCAGCATGTGATATCAGTGCAAAAAGTTGCCTCCTACGTGTCCCATTGGATGAAACGTAGGACGTTAGTAGTAAGTAACACAGGGTGCAGGGATACATAGTAAGTACCACAGAATTTAAAGGTCAGTAGTAAGAAATGCAGTGTGTAATGATCAGTAGTCAGAACCACAGAATTCAAAGGTCAGTAGTAATGCAGAGTTCAAAGATCAGTAGTCAGTAATGCAGATTTTAGATGTCGGTATCACAGTAAAAGTCCCCCCTCTTTCTGTGAAAATTACCTCACAAGACCTTAGATGCAGCAGGGCCCAACAAAGTGATCAAAGTCTTCCTAAGTCTAGTCGCTGCTGTGTCATATGACACATCCGAGCTGAGGAGGAGCCTGGTACTTGCCTTGCCTCTGCATTCTCATTGCATACAAAATATATCACTCTGTGTCATCTTAAGGCTTACCTACTATCTCTGGGTGCTGGTTCACAGTGGAGCTACACCTCTGTCAAGCAGACTGAAGACTATAATATGCAGCAAGCATAATTAAGTGGCAATATATTGGATGCATAGGCATGTGCACAGGGTGTGCCTGGGTACACCCTAATCACCTTGTGCAATGCAGATTCCCCCTGCTTAACCCCCATGGCAGCTGAGGCTACAGAGAAAGGGACTGGGAAATCTCTGTCCTCAGTCCCTTTCTCTGCTATTTCACCAATGCCCCTCAATGGAGCTCCTAACACATTGTAAAAAAAATATATATTTTTTGTTTTTATTATTTTATTTTGTTATTTTTTACAATTATTTTTTCATAATTTTTTTTTTTTATGAAAACAATATTTAAAAAAATTGTAAAAAACAAAATAATAAAAACAAAAAACTGATACCAACACCATCCACTGCTCTACTGTGCATGTGTGTTTGAACTTTGGGGTGCACACCTTAATGCAATAGGCTGCGCGCACCTATGATTGGATGTTATTAAATTGCTGGCAAGGCAGGTCGCTCATCCTGTAATGCAAATTCAAATTATTTACTCGATTTGCAAAACAATTATTTATTTTTGCTTATTTTTTCCAACAGGATGATGGCCGTATTCTTTGCCACCTCGCTGACTCTATAGAGGAAGGCACAATGCCTCCAGAACTTGTGACTGTGATCAAGAATCTCTGGAAGGATGAGGGCGTACAGGCCTGTTTTGAAAGAGCAGCTGAATTTCAGCTCAATGACTCTGCATCATAGTGAGTTGTATATAGGAGTATTTTGAGCTTGCAAAATGTGTTACAGATACAGTACATGTCACTGCCAGTGACACAGAGACCATATCTTTAGAAAGGGCAAATAAAAAAGACTAAACAACATAGGGTATTTAATGGGAAATTGACTGTGGCACAAAGCAAGATGCGTTGAATTAGTGCCACACAAACTATAAATATACACACAAGCTCACCAGCTATTCATTAGGCCTCAGTGGGGGGATCTCCGAAAAAGCAGAATAAAAATGAAAGACATTTTTTTTTTAAATTATACCCAGTGGCGGGCCGTCAATTAGGGGCACCCGGGCGCAGCCCCCTATCCTGAGGCCACCCCTATATGGTAATGGATAGATTCATGCAGTGTACACCCCTTACATTTTTGTAAATATTTTATTATATCTTTCCATGTGACAACACTGAAGAAATTACACTTTACTACAATGTAAATGTAGTGAGTGTACAGCTTGTATAACAGTGTAAAATTTGCTGTCCCCTCAAAATAACTCAACACACAGCCATTAATGTCTAAACTGCTGGCAACAAAAGTGAGTACACCCCTAAGTGAAAATGTCCAAACTGGGCCCAAACTGTCAATATTATATGTGGCCACCATTATTTTCCAGCACTGCCTTAACCCTCTTGGGCTTGGAGTTCACCAGAGCTTCACATGTTGCCACGGAGTCCTCTTCCACTCCTCCATGATGACATCACAGAGCTGGTGGATGTTAGTGACCTTAAGCTCCTCCACCTTCTGTTTGAGGATGCCTCACAGATGATCAATAGGGTTTAGGTCTGGAGACTTGCTTGGTCAGTCCATCACCTTTACCCTCAGCCTCTTTAGCAAGGCAGTGGTCATCTTGGAAGGGTGTTTGGGGTTGTTATGTTGAAATACTGCCCTTCAGCCCAGTCTACAATGAACTGTAGCTCCCCAGTGCCGGAAGCACTCATGCAGCCCCAGGCCATGACACTCCCAGCACCATGATTGGCTGTAGGCAAGACACACTTGTCTTTGTACTCCTAACCTGGTTGCCACCACACACGCTTGACACTATCTGAACCAAATAAGTTTATCTTGGTCTCATCAGACCACAGACTGTTTGCAGGCTTTTTTGTGCAACATCTTTAGAAGAGGCTTCCTTCTGAGATGACAACCATGCAGACCAATTAGATGCAGTGTGCGGCGTATGGTCTGAGCACTGACAGGCTGACCCCCCACCCCTTCAACCTCTGCACCAATGTTGGCAGCACTCATATGTCTATTTCCCAAAGACAACCTCTGGATATGATGCTGAAAACGTGCACTCAGCCTCTTTGGTCGACCATGGTGAGGCCTGTTCCGAGTGGAACCTGTCCTGTTAAACTGCTGTATGGTCTTGGCCACCGTGCTGCAGCTCAGTTTACGGGTCTTGGCAATCTTCGTATAGCCTAGGCCATCTTTAGGTAGAGCAACAATTCTTTTTTGCAGGTCCTCAGAGAATTCTTTGTCATGAGGTGCCATGTTGAACTTCCAGTGACCAGTAAGAGTGTGAGAGTGATAACACCAAATTTAACACACCTGCTCCCTATTTACACCTGAGACATTGTAACACTAACAAGTCACATGACACCGGGGAAGGAAAATGGCTAATTGGGCCCAATTTGGACATTTTCACTTAGGAGTGTATTCACTTTTGTAATACATAAATATTTACAACAATGTGAGGGTTGTACTCACTTTTTTGAGATACTGTAGATATAAATCAAGTCCATATTTGATCTAAAAAATGTGCTCCAAAGTTCATATAGAAAGCATGTATATAGCTAATATTAGCCTCCAGCTCCTCCACATGCAAAAAGAAAAAGCGTCCTTGTGCAAGAAAAATAAGCTGAAAGTGCTTGTGCATCACCATTGTGCTCTTAAAGAGAAGACTGGCCTCTTACCAGACCCATATATCCCACAGTGGGGAATCAAAAGTGCATTGGAGAAATCACAGTGGAAAACTCGTAGTTGATTGCCGACCAACCTCTAAGGCTCAAGGTGAATCCAGGCTCCCAACATACGAAATGTTTCGTATTAGAGACAATGGAGAGGATTCATAGTGCATTAATGTTTAAAACAAGTTTAATAAATAACGTAATACACTTAGAGTAATCACTTGTATAGGGCAAACAAAATCATGTAAGCACGGCTGCCTGCAGAACAGTCAGTGTGTCCTGATGTCACTACGCTGGCTCCGCCCAACGCATTTCCCCTCAGAAGGCATCAACTGGGATTGAAGACTGCTGATTGCTCAGTTCACAGTCCGATTGTAGTGGAGAGCAGTGAATGTCAGTCACCCCTCTCTACTATGCTCCTCCAGCGCCAGGCTGGAGAGGGGGGGGGGGGGGTAAGAGCACCTGGCTCAAGCTCTCTGGTGCACTGAGAGTCAAAGCCAGCTATCAATCTGGGTGCTGGGTGGATTCCAACAATATTGTCTGGATCTTTTCAAAGCCTGGAGCTGCACCGCCCTGTCAGTTATATTCTTGATGAGATCAAAGTTGCTTTCCCTGTCATATGTACATGGGAGAGTCTGAGCTTTTTCAGAAAGTGGAAAATAAGCTAATCAAATAAGACAGTAAAACCATAGCATTGAACTTAGGAGAATCAACAGTTGGTATGGCACAGAATATTGTTCACTGTGGACCTATTATTTGAGAGATTGTATTTTAATTTGCCCAAAGTGTTAGAAAGGCAGGCCCTAATGTACCATTCTGAGTATTCAGTATGGTATTCAGCTTGCTTTTGATAGATCTTTTTTTCTACCTTTTAAGGAAGTTTCTGGTATGTGGGGGATCTCTAAAATTCTGCCTTCAGTTTTTCTCTGCAAAGAAGCAGTCTCATGTCTTTTTTTGATCTTTGCTATGGTTGGTGCCACATTAGTGGTCTATTTTTTTCATAATTGCCTGGCAGACTGTCAATAAGCAGATGTAGGCAGTCTGTGCACTTTTTTTGCAATTAGGACCTCTGTACTATTGGTACTATTTTATACATATTTAGGTGTCCTTTTATGAAGCAGTGAAATCTATTCACTGCTTCATTCGCTGGCATTCACAGAGGAGATCTTTCTCCTCTGTGTGCCAGTTCATGAAGCGGAGTAGATCGCTTCACCCTTGGAGGAGTGAAGTGATCTACAAACGCTTCAAACAGTGGAGAACGGCCCCTGATACTGGAATCTCATGAGACTTTACGAGATTACAGTACCAGAAATTCACTGAAACACAGAGATGTCCATTTATTAAGCAGTGATAAATGATCACAGCTCAATACACAGACAGACACCAGTGTGATTAATGTTAATAAAATAAAGAGTCCCCCCTACATTATATATACATGTATACACACACACACACACATTATATATACATGTATATACACACACACATATATACATGCAAATACACACACATTATATATATATACATATACACATTATATATATATATATATATATATATATATATATATATATATATATATATATATATATATATATATATATATATATATATATATGTATACACATATATATGACAGGGGGACATGGTTACACTGTTGGGGGGTCTGAACGAGGCATAAGGAAGTTAATAATCTTCCTCTTTCCCCCTCAGATCCCCCCGGTTTCTCTCTTCACTCCCCGCTTCACCTCCTCTGAGTTGGTGAATTGGGGAGGGTGAATTCTGACACAGATCGCCAGTGAAGCGCTCAGATCGCAGCTTCATACACTGGCCGTTACTGTGTCATTCTATGTGGATTCTCCATGTGCAGAGATAATCGGCGGGAGAACAAGTTCAAACACTTCTCCCCCGATTATCTCTGGTTTATAAACTGTTTATGGGCTGTGATCAGTGGTGATCCCCAGGATCTCCGCTGATCACTGCTTCATAAAAGGACACCTTACATAGTTAGCTAGGCTGAAAAAAGACACAAGTCCATCCAGTTCAACCATAAAGAAAAGAAATAATAATAAAAATAAAAAATATCGTACAATCCAATATACCCAATTCTATACCCACAGTTGATCCAGGGGAAGGCAAAAAAAAAAAAAAAACCCCAGCAGAGCATGCTCCAATCTGCTACAGCAGGGGAAAAAATCCCTTCCTGATCCCCCTAGAGGCAATCGGATTTTCCCTGGATCAACTTTACCTATAAATGTTAGTACCCAGTTATATTATGTACATTTAGGAAAGTATCCAGGCCTTTCTTAAAGCAATCTACTGAGCTGGCCAGAACCACCTCTGGAGGGAGTCTATTCCACATTTTCATAGCTCTTACTGGGAAGAAACCTTTCTGTATTTGGAGATGAAATCTCTTTTCCTCCAGACGTAAATAGTGCCCCCTTGTGCTCTGTGTTGACCGTAAAGGGAATAACTCAACACCAAGTTCACTATATGGCAGACATGGGAGTAAGTCACACATGTGCAAGTCATAAGCAAGTCTCAAGTCGTAACCTTCAAGTCATAAGCAAGTCCCAAGTTACTGTGGCGAAAAGCAAGCAAGTCAAGTCGAGTCCCTGCTAGAAGTCAAGCAAGTCAAGTCAAGTCATTTGTTTTGGTCAAGTCACAAATCAAGTCAAAATACTGATTTACCACCTTTAAATGAGTTAAAAGTCAGTGTTGTTCAGGAAAGGTTTTATTTTAAAAATAATATTTTCAACATTAAACTTCAAAATAATAAAGTATATCTAGACACTTGAATGGTGATGAGCCACTTACAAATAGTTTTTTTTGCTGTTTGTGAAATTTTTTGCAAATGCAATGCATTGTAAAGCTGGCCATACACCTATAGATTATCTGCAGATTTTCTATGGTTAGATGGAAAAAGGGCAACAGATTTCTCTATGTTCGCTAAACTGTGTGGATGGAGGAATCTCCCACTTTTTCCATCTAACCATAGAACATCTGCAGATAATCTATAGGTGTATGGCCATTGGCCAGCTTAAGTTACAATGCATGAAACATTAAACTTCAAACTAATAAAGTATATGTAGACACTTGAATGGTGATGAGCCACTTACTTACAAATTGTTTTTTTTTTGCTGTTTGTTTAATTTTTTTCAAATGCAAAGCATTGTAAAGCTTGCCATACACCTATAGATTATCTGCAGATTTTCTATGGTTAGATGGAAAAAGGGCAACAGATTTCTCTATGTTCGCTAAACTGTGTGGATGGAGGAATCTCCCACTTTTTCCATCTAACCATAGAACATCTGCAGATAATCTATAGGTGCATGGCCAGCTAAAGTTACAATGCATTGCATTTGCAAAAAATTAAATTTGATAGTACTTTCTCGCTCAGTTGTGAGCGATGGGGTCGCATTATCACCCCACCATGGCTGAACACACGTTCAACAGGTGCGCTTGATGCAGGGACTGACATAACTCTTACCGCTACCCTGAACAAAGAGGGGAACATGTGCCTGTTCATGGCCCAAAACTGAAGGCAACTCTGTCCATCACAAATGTCTAAATACTGGTTCAGCTGAATTTGGGGAGTAGAACATGAATCTTTCTTTTGTTTTTTGTGGTATGCTGAGAACAGCCCAGACTGACTCTCTGGCTCTGCCACTGGCATTTGCTCGTCTTCATCGGTGGTTGGTGGGGTGGGCTTGCAGTCCTCTTCTTTGAGAATCAAGTCTGAAGAACACAAGCATAAATGGTCACAACACAACTGAAATATCAAAAGCAACCAGATCATGACAATCTAGTGCATAGGTCTTCAACCCTCTCATTGGGGTCCCCCAAACAGGCCATATTTTAGTTTTTCCTCATGAAATAACACACCTGATTTGATTAATCAAAGGCTTAATGTGTAGTAGTTGACTAATTGAAACAGGTGTGTTATTTTAGGGTGAAAACAAAAACACGGCCTGTCTGGGGATCCCTGAGGAGAGGGTTGAAGACCTCTGAGTAGAGTATATCAACATACTGACATTCTTTTATAGCCTACAATCTGGCATTACATTGGATTATTACAAAAACATAACATACATTTTATCATCGCAGACACAGCCTCCTTGATATTTTCGGGAGCCAAAACATCATGGGTCAACCACATGGTGCCAAATGAAGGATCCAGCAGAGCAGCTTTTAGGTATAGAGGGTCAGAGAAGGGTAAGGTTGCTACATCATTGTGTTCATCTGCCATCCTCACATTGACAAAGATCCCTCCGAATCGTCTTTTGAGTGATTCTTGCAGGCTACGGATCAAGCCACCAAGGTAGCGCACGCTCTCTTTATGATTTTCCAAGTGGTGATTCAGAGAAAGGATACAGGGTACAACAGCACTTATTGTCACAATTTTTTCTCCCTGTGAGAGGTCTGTGGCTTCTCCAAAAGGTTGAAGGACATCCACGAGTTCCTTAATCTGATTCCACTCTCTAGCTGTGAATACAGTCTCTCTGTGTCCCCCATCTTCAAGAATTCTAGTCAGTTTCACCTGGTCACAGCTGACCACTGATTTCAATTGCCTCAGTGTGGAATTCCAGCGTGTGGTAACAGCGGCAGGGATTCCACGCTGTCCAAACTCCTCTTCAAATTTTTCCTTGAAAGAGGTGCTTGTATGTAACAAGGAGCTCAACCTGGAAGCTTTGGCGAGAGCTGCATTGACTAATTTAGTCTCCTTAAGTCCATCACCTATTACCAATTGAAGCGTGTGTGCAAAACATTGAAGTCTAGTCTGGGTTTTTGCACTCAAATAATTGTCAAGCATCTCCTGTTCTTCCATTGACAAGTCATTCCAAATGTCCGAATCATCAAGGTCATCGTCTTCTTCTCCCTGTCCTGGAAAACATGTAGTGAATGCTTTTTTTCATGTTTGCAGCGTTGTCACAGATGATGTGGTCTACCTTTTTTTTAATCTTGTACTCTTCACATACACGCTCAAATTCCTCACAAATTCTTTCCCCTGTATGGGGACCTTTGAAGCGGTTGCACGCAAGCAACTGTGATTTCAACTGAAGACGGTCTTCCTCAATGTTGATCCAGTGCACTGTGACTCCAAGAAAGCCTCTCATCCTGCGGTCTGACCATATATCTACAGTCACTGACAGATGATCTACTGCTGCGAGTTCATTTTTCAGCTTCATTTGCCTATCTGCCACCAGATTGTCAAGCTTGCCAGTAATTGTTCTTCTACTTACTGGAGAGTACTTGTTGTCTACTATTGACAAAAAGCGACGAAAGCTTTGATGTTCAATGATGGATAGTGGCATGTTGCAGTTTATAATGAGGTCTGACAGGATTGAGTTTGTAATTGCCTTCTGCTGCTGGTGGTTGCAGTGGTATAGCTGCACAGTCCCCTGTGCGATGAATTGTGAGATTTGAGGCTGGCTAGCATCAAAAGTCCCTTTGGTATGGATGTACTCTTCATATCTATAGAGTAAACAGAAGAGAGATGGAAAATAAAGTTAGCTATGTGATTTATTGATTTTAACAACAATACACTCTGCTCCCACCCATACACGTTACTGTACCTACCTTTCTTTGTGGGTTTTGTAGTGACGGATGAAGTTGGATGTTGTGGTTGACGTGTCTCTTATTTTTGAGCTGCAGACCTTGCACATCGCCGTTCTCTTCTTTTCGCCAACATCTAAAACATAATCCTTAAATCCAAATTTAATTATTTTTGGAATCGCTCCCTCCATTATAGCTGTCTTGTGCGTTGGTCTCTCAGGGGCGGATCCAGAGTATACTGTGTCGGGAGGGGCACTGCCAGAAAATAAGGTGTTGCTTACAAAACTATTTATTGGCACCAGTGACACCAATCCAATACAGTGACTAGTGCTAAAGAAAATGCACTGTTACTGTATAAATGACACTGGCAGGGGAGGGGTTAACACTAGGGGTGATCAAGGGGTTAGGTATGCTCCTAGGGAGTGCTTTCTAACTGTGGCAGGGATGGATGTGTTAGAAGAAAAGAGAGATCTGCGTTTCAGCTTAGACACAAGATCTCTCTCTTCCTCTGTGACAGAACAGCCACACGTGACACCCAAAATGTACTGGGCTGGCACAGGCAAGTTTTTACTGGCATTTCCAAAAATTAAAAAAAAAAATACAGTTGTAAGTGTAAATTTTAGTATTTAGGCAACAAACAAGTAACATGTTCAATTATTAATGAACTCACCATTCAGTTGCTAGGGGTTGCTATACATTACTGCCCACCATTTGGTTGTCTAGGGTTTGCTATACATTACCGTTCTTATAGTACACTCTCAGCACCAGCCTCTGCCAGCTACTCTCTCATGAGCCCTGCCTGGCATGCAGATCACGCCTGCAGTCAGACGGGCAAATACTTCAGTCTCCTGTGCCAGTTTTGCCCCGGCTGTCTGTGACTCTCTGGAGGGGGGCACACCAGACCCTGCCACTGTCATTGTTCCCCCAGCTGCTGCTGATCAGTAATGGCAAAGCAGCTGGGCAGACAAAGGGGTGGCACAGGCCGGCAAAAAAAAGACTGGTGGGAATGGAAGCACAATGGGCCGTTCTGAGAAGCTGCCATTTAAATAGGGCAAGGGTGGCCAGTTTACCACTGCTGTTTTAAGAATGGGCCAGGGGTCCTCGTGATCAGTTTAAAACCAGCTATGGGGTGTGTGCAATTAATCAGTTGGGAGGTGTGCAATGGATCCGTGTATAACCAAGTATGGGGGGTGTGCAATGGACCAATTTTTTATAATCCGCTATGGGGGTGTGCAATTGATCAATTTATAATCCGCTATGGGGGTGTGCAATTGATCAGTTTGACCTGGGAGGTGTGCAATTGACTAGTTTATAACAAGCTATGGGGGTGTGCAATGCCAGTTAATAACCAGTGGATCCATTGCACACCTCCCAAGTCAAACTGTCTGATTAATTGCACACACCCCATAGCTGGTTTTAAACTGATCAATTGCATACCTCCCAAGTCAAAATTAATATTTGCACAACCCTATATCTGGTTATAAATGAATTGCACACCCCCATAGCTTATTATAAGCAAATTAATTGCATGCCCCCACAGCTTGTTATAAACTGGTTAATAATTGCGCACCTCCATATAAACTTAAACTAATCTATCGGACAGCTTCCAACTCATTTTTTTTTTTCAAAACTCTTTATTCCAAATTTTTCATTACATAATAACTTACATTATACATTTTATATACTTTTACATCTCTTTATATAATACAAATTATAATTACATTTACTCTTCCTTTCATTCCTTCCTCTCTCACCCTCTGTGGTCACTTAATACAGTATTTTCATATATTCCTCTATCCGTTGATAGCCATATTCTATTCCATTTTGCCCATATGTTTTCATACCTTCGCCCATGTCCCCTTTGTTCATACATTATTTTTTCATAGGGTAGGACCTGATTTACTGCTCTCACCCACTGGGTTACTGTCGGGGGATATGGCTGAATCCATTTTTCTATTATTTGTTTTCTTGCCAGGAACAATACCTCCCTTAAAAAAGTGTTATTATCTCTATTATCTCTCTCTTCCCTCAATATCCCCAACAAACATAATTCCATCGTAGCTATAAAAGGTTTATTCAGGACTCTTCCTATTTTCCTAGCTACTTGTTGCCAGTATTTTCCTATTTTACCACAGTACCACATTACATGAAGGAAGTCTGCTCCCCCCTGCCCGCATCTAGTACATCTTGGTTCAGTCATCCTCCCCATTTTATACAATCTATTTGGAGCCAAGTATGTCTGATGTATTATATTCATCTGTATTATCCTATTATTCATTGCAGGGGATACCTTCCAGTGGGAATTACAGGCTTCATCCCATTCATGATCGCTCATGTCTGGGATAGCCTCCTGCCATTTATCCCTTATTTTCAGTGGTTCACCTTCTATTTTCTTCTGTAACAGGTGTGTGTAAATTTTTGCTATCAATCCCTTAGGTCCCTGTGATCTCAGGATCCCTATAAGGGGATATTTGGATATTTTTATTTCCTCTCTTCTAAACTGTGTCTGTAGCACCTGTCTCAGCTGGAGGTATCTGTAAAACTGTTTACTCAGTAAATTATATTGTTTGCACAGGTTTTCATAGGTTAGTATTACATTTTTGTCATATAGCTGACCAAAAGTTGTTATCTTATTCTGCTTCCAAAATTTACTGTCCTCAAAGGCTTCCAGTTGTTCAAATTTTGGGTTGTTCCAAAGCGCAGTTTCTGTTGGGATTCCATCAAATCCCGTCAGTTTCTTAGCCTCTCTCCATACTGTCCTTGCCAATTTCAATAGGGGAATTTTTACTCCCACTCTCCTCAGGTCTTTTAGTTCTAATCCCGTCATTAAGTCATCTATTTGCATTTTACTAAGGAGATATTCCTCTATCCTTGTTATTTGTTCCTGTCCTACCCATGATCTTAGATGTTTCAGTTGTCCTGCCAAATAGTATAGATATAAATCCGGGAGGGCCAGTCCAGCTTCTGTCTTTGGTCTTTGTAATTTATTGAATTTTAATTTACATCTTCCATATGCCCAAATAAACCGGGTCATCTGCGAGTTTAATTTTTTAAATATCTGTTTTGGTATTTTTACTGGGGAATGTGCAAATACATATAGACACTTGGGTAGTATAATAGATTTTATCAAGTGAATTCTGCCTGCCATTGATATTGGTAGGTTTATCCATATTTCCAATTTTCTCTTTACATATTCCACTAGTGGGAGTATATTAGCTTCCATCTCATCTTCATGTTTCAGCGTTATGTTTACTCCTAAATATTTAAAGATTTCCACTGTTTTTAATGGGGTCTGAGCTCTCCTTTCATTACCTGTTCCCAGAGGCATTAATGCGGATTTTTGCCAATTTATTTTTAACCCTGAGAACCTCCCGTATGTTTCTATTATTCTCATTGCTTCTATCAGAGATGCTTGCGCATCTCCCATATACAATATAATATCGTCCGCATATAAGCCTATGTGTTCGGTTTTTTCTCCTACTTTAATCCCTTTGTATTTGTCTGATTGTCTGAATCTGTTTGCCAGTGCCTCAATTGCCAGAGCGAATAATTGCGGTGACATTGGGCAGCCCTGTCTTGTTCCTCTATATAGTTTTATTGTGGGGGATAATATACCGTTTATTAGTAAATTGGAGCATGGTTGTTTGTAGATTATCTTCACCCATTTTCTAAATTTTTCCCCAAATCCATTCCTTTCCAGGACTGTCTGCAGAAATTCCCATTCTATAGAGTCAAATGCCTTGGCTGTATCCAGCGATGCCAAGGCACTTGTTTCTGGGATAAACTCTCTCATTTGTGTCATATATTGCGTCCTTCTGATATTAATTGATGTGGATTTCCCTGGCATAAAGCCAGTTTGGTCCTCCGCTATTATAGACAGTATTACCTGGTTAAGCCTGTTGGCAAGCACTTTTGCCAGTACTTTATAATCTATATTTAATAGCGATATTGGCCTATACGACCCGCACTCAGTTCTATCTTTTTCTGGTTTTGGTATCAATATAACTGTAGCATCATACATGGAAACAGGCATTTCTCCCCTTTGGAACGCCTCTCCATACATTTTAGTCATAACTGGTACCATAATTTCTGCATATCGCTGGTACATCTCCAGTGGTATGCCATCTGGTCCTGGGGACTTACCCTTTCCCAGAGAGAAGATAGCTTCTCGTACTTCCTCTTCCTCTATATCCCTCTCTAGCTCCTCTTTTTGTTCCTCTGTTAATTTAAGGAAGTTCAAGTCCTTCAGGTATTCCTCTATCTCTTCTCGTGTACATGTCAATGTTGATGTATACATATTAATATAGTATTTTTGGAATGTCTCAAGTATCTCATCTAGTGTGTTTACCGTCTCTCCTTTTTCGTTTTTTACCTCTGATATTGCTAGTGATGGAGTTTGTCGTTTTATCATAAAATTCAGCATCTTGTTAAATTGTTGTCCTTGTTCAAAGTTTTTTTGTGCGTGTTGGAGTTTCTTACGCTTTGCGTTAATTATTAGTTGGTTCTTATATTGCCTTGATGAGGCTGCCCATCTTATTTGGTTTACATTTGAGGGGTCCCCAATAAACCTATTTTCTGCCTGTGCACAGAGTTGTTCCAATTCCTCCTCTTCCTGTCTATTAGTGCGTTTAATATATGATATTGTTGATCTTGTTATCCCCCTCAAATATGCCTTAAATGTATCCCAGAGTACTCCATCTATTTTCCTGTTGCCATGTGCTTCCAGGAACATTCCCATTTGCTCTGGAATTCTATCATTTAGTCCTATCTGGGTTAACCATTGAGCCTGTATCCTATAACCCGGTTTTATTCTTTTTGGGCCTATTTTTAGCTCAAAGGTTAATCCAGAATGGTCAGACACCCCTCTTGTCGTGTATGCCACTGACTGAACCATTGGCAGAATCTTTTCGTTCCCCATTGCCATATCTATCCTAGACATGAGTCCTCTCCCTGGTGCATGCCATGAGTAGGCCCGGGTCCCAGGATTTCTTATCCTCCACAGGTCAGCCCATCCTACTTCATTCATAAATTTCTCCAACACCTTCGGCCCTTCCCCTCCTTTATGCTTACTTCTTCCGAACCTATCTAGTTTTGGGTCTAGGCACATATTGAAATCTCCCATACATATGACATATGCCTCTGGATACTCTGACATAAATATTACTGCCTCTTTCAGTACTCGCATTGTAGCTGGGGGGGGGTTGTAAATCCCCATAATTACAACAGGCATTGCATGCACCAGTGCAAAGACAAAGACATATCTTCCATCCGGGTCTCTTTTTTCTCTAATACACTCCCATGTTACCCCTCGATGAACAAAAAGAGAGACCCCTCTTGAGTATGTAGTATGACATGAGTGGCTTGACCATTGTATCCAAGGTTTTTCTAGGTATTTCAATCTTTCTTTAGTCATATGTGTTTCTTGGATACAAATGATCTTTGCCTGCACTTTGTTAATTTCTGAAAAAACCTGTGTTCGTTTCAATTGCGTTCCCATACCTCTCACATTCCATGACAAAAAAGTGTGTTGACTACTCATGTCTGGTATATTTTATTTTAGCCATTATTCCCCCAAAAAAACAAAAGAAGAGGAAAAATAAATCGTGTGTCTCTTTTTCCTTTCTGTGACCATTCTCTTTTCTACCACTCTCCTCTCATTCATTCCTTCCATTCCATTCACCCATACCATTTTTTTTAGGGCATTACCGACATATTGCATTTTTGCTATTATATAGGTAATTAATTTCGATTTCAGCCTGTTTGCACCTACCCTTTTCCCGCTTAGTCCTAAGTATAAGGGGCGATGGGGGAGCCGCCCGGGGGGGGGGGGGGAGAGGGCCACCCTCTCCCTCCCCTTCAAAAAAAAAAAAAAAAAAAAAAAAAAAAAAAAAAAAAAAAAAAAAAAGAACTAAATGTGTATATTTTTCCTGTTCTCTCCCTCCCCCCACCTCCCTCCCTTCACCTCCCTTCTTGTGCACACCTTTCACTCCCCATCCCTCCCCCCTTCCCCTGTTTATCTACATTTGTAGTGTTTATAATGTGACTCTTGGCCTTACTTAGGCCTTCCTTAATATTGTGTCTTGGGAAAAAAGAAAAAAAAACAATCAGAGGGAAGGGAAAAGGTGAGGAGGAAAAATTCCTCTCCCTCTTCCTTCTCCTCCCTTATAACTAGTGCCTATATTAATGTGGTTCACTGTGCATCTAGTGCCGTTTTACTATTTATACACACGTCTCTTCCAACTCATTAATTGCACAACCCCATAGCTGGTTATAAGCAAATTGCACACCTACAGCAACTGGTCATAAATATAGTACTAAACATTAGGACCTCACATAGGATCAATGTAAATCAATGAATGAACTGACAATCATAGGAAATAGTCATATTGGAGACAATAGGGGCAATTATTCACAATGGCCCCTATTGTCTCCAATATGTGTATTTCTTTCCTACGATTGTCAGTTCATTAGTGCCAATTTTTTTTTTTTATATGAGTCAGACCCCTTGGACTTAATGCTGTAAAAAAATAAAATGAATAATTTGCACAACACCGACCGTATACTGTCAGCGCCGGTGTACCTGGTCGGCGGCGTCCCATCAGCGTCCCAGCGGCCATTCCACGTGACGTTTCCACTTTCCAGACCCCAGTATTGCAAAATCGCCCCTCTTCTTCGTCTGTGATAGGCGGAACACTCAATTTATTTCCCAGCATTCTGTGTTTTCCGCCTATCACGGCTATCCGCTCATCCTCATAACACAGACGAGGATGAGAGGATGTCCGTGATAGGCGGAACACTGCCTGCTGTGAAATTGAGTGTTCCGCCTATCACAGACAAGGAGGCGCGGTTCCGCCTATCACAGACAAGGAGGCGCGGCTTTTACACTGCAATGGTTAGTGGTAGTAATGACTTGCCAAGTCATAGGGCCCAAGTCAAAGTCAAGTCACAAGTCATTAGTGTCAAGTCAAAGTCAAGTCGAGTCATTTGTTTAATTTTGTCAAGCAAGTCGCAAGTCCTCAAATAGCCGACTCGAGTCTGACTCGAGTCAAGTCATGCGACTCGAGTCCCCCACCTCTGCTATATGGACCCCTTATATATTTGAACATGTTGATCATATCCCCCCTTATTCTCCTCTTCTCAAGAGTGAATAAATTCAGTTCCTCTAATCTTTTCTCATAGCTGAGTTGTATAAAAAAGCACACATTTTGGGCTTCTATGGGCATTACTGAAAAACCAATTGAATTATATGCATCAACTGTTTAACTTGAGCACAGTGCATGTATCTTCTTATGTTTTCTTTATATAACTGAAAAAATTCAATAAAAATTGTTATCGAAAAAATAAATAAATTGCATGCATATAGAGCAGGGGTTCTTAACCTGGGGTCCATGGACTCCTAAGTGGTCTATGGATAGATTTCCGGGGAGCCTATGAGGGTCAGATAAATAAATAACATTTACATTCACTACATAGCCCCCCACCCCCATTTGTCCCAAACAATGGTTTCCCAACAAACCTCTCCCCGCGCTTCCAACTCTGCCTGTCATTGATTGGCTGTTTCTGGTCATCGGGAAAGCCGATCAATGACGTCAGACGTCAGCCCCGCCCCCTAATGTAAAAAAACACACACACACGTCAGAGCCCATAACCCCTCCCTTCCCCCTAGTGGTTAACTCTTTCACTACAACTGTCATTTATACAGGAATCAATGCATTTAAATAGCATTTAAAAATAATGGTCCCAAAAATGTGTCAAAAATGTCCGATGTGTCCGCCATAATGTCGCAGTCACAATAAAAATCGCTGATCACCACCATTACTAGTAAAAAAAAAATATTAAATAAAAATGCTATAAAACTATCCCCTATTTTGTAAACGCTATATAACTTTTGCGCAAACCAATCAATAATCGCTAATTGCGATTTTTTTTACCAAAAATATATGTAGAAGAATACGTATCGGCCTAAACTGAGGAAAAAAAATGTTTTTATATTATTTTTTATATTTTGTTGTTTTTTTTATAATATTTTTTTGGGATATTTATTATAGCAAAAAGCAAAAAATATTGCATTTTTTTCAAAATTGTCGTTCTATTTTTGTTTATAGCGCAAAAAATAAAAACCGCAGGGGTGATCAAATACCACCAAAAGAAAGCTCTATTTGTGGGAAAAAAAGGACGCCAATTTTGTTTTGGAGCCATGTCGCACGACCGCGCAATTGTCAGTTAAAGCGACACAGTGCAGAATTGCAAAAAGGGGCCTGGTCCTTTGGCTGCCAATTGGTCCGGGGCTGAAGTGGTTAATACAAGAAAGGACTTTGCTCGCTTTGGAAACCGCAGCTTGACATTGCATGCTATTATTGAGCTTATGATCTACCAAAACCCCCAGATCCTTCTCCACTATGGATCCCCCCAGTTGTACTCCCCCTAGCATGTATGATGCATGCATATTCTTAGCCCCCAAGTGCATTACTTTACATTTATCAACATTAAACCTCATCTGCCACATAGTCGCCCAATTAGACAGAGCATTGATGTCGGCTTGTAAATTGGAGACCTCCTGTAAGGACGTTATTCCACTGCATAGCTTGGTGTCATCTGCAAAGACAGAAATGTTACTTTTGATCCCAGACCCAATATTATTTATAAACATATTAAAAAGTAAGGGTCCCAGCACTGAACCTTGGGGTACACCACTGATAATCTTAGACCATTCAGAGTAAGAATCATTAACCACGACTCTCTGAATTCTGTCATTTAGCCAGTTTTCTATCCATTTACAAACTGATATTTCCAAGCCTGTAGACCTTACCTTACACATGAGCCGTGTGTGAGAAACTGTATCGAACGATTTTGCAAAATCCAAGTATACCACGTCCACCGCCACGCCTCTGTCCAAGGTTTTACTTACCTCTTCATAAAAAGAAAGCAGGTTTGTCTGACAACTTCTGTCTTTCATGAATCCATGCTATCTGTTGCTTAAAATGTTTTTTTCCAGCAAGAACTCGTCTATGTGGTCTTTTATTAATCTCTCCAGTATCTTCCCAACTATAGAAGTTAAACTAACAGGTCTATAGTTACTTGGTAAAGACTCTGTTCCCTTTTTAAATATAGGCACCACGTTCGCCCTGCGCCAATCCAGTGGTACTATTCCCATCATTGAGTCCCTAAAAATTAAATACAATTGCTTTGAAATGACCGAGCTCAATTCTTTTAGGATCCGTGGGTGGATGCCATCTGGTCCAGGTGCTTTATCCACCTTTATTCTGTCTAAATATTTGTGGACCATATCACTTTTGAGCCATTGTGGATCATTTGGGGCTGTGTCACTACCACCCCATTATGGACATGAGCTCCCCCATGCTCTTTTGTATACACAGACCTGAAGAAAGTATTTAATAAATTAGCTTTCTCTTTGTCCCCAGTCACCCACTCTATATTATTTTGTAAAGGGCCTACATGCTACATATACCTGAATGGACATAGCAGAGGATTCATCAGGATGGCTCTTTTATAATACTGAGGGCAGAATCGCAGGCAGTGTGCTAAGTTGGAACAATTCAGGTAACCTTTTGGGCAGTGTGATGTTGTAAAGGTGCTACTGGCAATGAAAAGACTATATACAGTGCATACAGAAAATATTCACAGCGCTTCACTTTTTCCACATTTTGTTATGTTACGGCCCTATTATGAAATTAATTAAATTCATTGTTTTCCTAAAAATTCTACAGACAATACCCAATAATGATAACTTGAAAGAAGTTTATTTGAAATCTTTGCAAGTTTATTATAAATAAAAAAAAAAAAAAAAAAATCACATGTACATAAGTATTCACAACATTTGCTCAATTCTTTGTTGAAGCACCTTTGGCACAAATTACAGCCTCAAGTTATGAGTGTGATGATACAAGCTTGGCACACCTATTTTTGGGCAGTTTCTCCCATTCTTCTTTGCAGAACCTCCATCAGATTGGATGAGGAGCATCAGTGCACAGCCATTTTCAGATCTCTGCAGAGATTTTCAATTCAGCCAGCGATGTCCTCATCTGACCCGTCTCTCAGCTCTGGTTAGAGGAGCCAGCATCTTCAGTAAGGAAAGCAGGAAGTGAAGCCTTGCGGCTTCACAGCCTGGTTCCCTACTGCGCCAGTCTCGCTGCGCATTATGAGAGGTCCCTGCTGTCTACTGGGCACTGTGTGTCTCCCAGAAGATAGCAGGGGGGGCGGAGGGGCCCGACATGGTGTAGATCGCCACGGATACTGTGGCGATCCTTTGCTGGAAGTGGGAGCAAATACCTGAATTAGACCGGTATCTGCTCCCCACTGAAAGGTGCTAAATGTGACACTGGAGGGGGGGGACCGGATCAGCGGAAGTTCCATTTCTGGGTGGAACTCCGCTTTAAGCATGTCTCTGTACATTGCTGTATTTATCTTTACCTCAATTCTGACTAGTCTCCCAGTTCCTACTGCTAAAAAACATCCCCAAAGCATGATGCTGTCACTCCCATGCCTCACTGTAGGGATAGTATTGGCCAGGAGATGAGCGGTGCCTGGTTTTCTCCAGACATGTTGCTTGCCATTCATGTAAAAGAGTTCAATCTCTGTCTCATTAGACTAGAGCATTTTGTTTCTCATGGTCTAAGAATCCTTTCTGGTGTCTTTTGGCAAACAGAGGGGCTGTCATGTGCCTTTTTACTGAGAAGTGGCTTTCGCCTGGCCACTCTAATACTGATTGGTGGAGTGCTGCAGAGATATCTGTTTTTCTGTAAGGTTATCCTCTCTCCAGAGAGAAATGCTGGAGCTCTGTCAGAGTGACCATCGGGTTCTTGGCCACCTTCCTAAGGCCCTTCTCCCCCGATCACTCAGTTTGGCCGGGTGGCCCGCTCTAGAAAGAGTCCTGGTGGTTCCAAACTTCTTCCATTTATGGATGATGGAGGCCACTGTGCTCCTTGGGACCTTCAATGCTGCAAAAAAAAATTCTGCACCCTTTCCCAGATTTGTACCTCGATAAAAGCCTGTCTCAAAGGTCTACAGACGATTCCTTGGACTTCGCGTCTTGGTTTATGCTCTGACATGCAATGTTAACTGTGGGATCTTATATAGACAAAATAAGGGGGGTAACTAGTGCGCTCAACCAAAAACTATGGTGAAAATAAAAGGAAAGCAGCCAACATAAGTGATCTCACACTGCAAGAAGGTATATAAAATGGGGGGTATGTGGCGCTAACCCCTAAATAATTAGTCTAAATGATCTCGTAATATCCAAAAGATGGGTGACCTTTGACAAAATTATATAAAGAGCAGCATACATAAAATTAATAAATACATAAAATTCCTCAATGCCAGTAAAAATGTAAATATAGATAAGATGTGCATATATATGTGACCAATAATAAGAACGTGCTAAAATAAACGTGCTAAAATAAAATCTTAAAAAATTGAATAAGCGTGCGATAAAAAAATCTTGAAAGTTGATGGCGGTAACGAAATATAGTAAAACTCCAATAAAATAGTGGTAAATGGTCTAAAATCAATAAGAAGAAAACCTTCTGTAGACCAATAGAATCTAAAGTGCACAGTGCAACGTGCAAGATCATGAAGTACGTTGCACTGTGCACTTTAGATTCTATTGGTCTACAGAAGGATTTCTTCTTATTGATTTTAGACCATTTACCACTATTTTATTGGATCTTATATAGACAGGTGTGCGCCTTTTCAAATCATGTCCAATCAACTGAATTTACCACAGGTGGACTGTAGCCTGTAGAAACATCTCAAGGATGATCAGTGGAAACAGGATGCACCTGAGCTCCATTTTGAGTGTAATGGCAAAGGCTGTGAATACTAATGTACATGTGATTTTTTTTTCATTTTTTATCATTAATAAATTTGCAAAGATTTCAAACAAACTTCTTTTACATTGTCATTGTGGGTTATTGTTTGTAGAATTTTAAGGAAAATAATGAATTTAATCCATTTTGGAATAAGGCTGTAACACAAAATGTGGAAAATGCGAAGCGCTGTGAATATTTTCCAGATACACTGTTCTCGATGTATGATTTTGTACCGGGTCTCCCTCCAGAGGTAATTTGTGATGACCTTTTTTACTTTGTTGTGCCGTCCAACAGGTTCTCCACAAGGTCAATGTTGGGAAAGTTTTTGCACCTGTTTTCCAAATTGGCGTTTGCTACTGATTTTGTGAACTAGTTGCTTAGTGGCTAATAATAATGGCAAAAGTGCAATTACGAAGCAATAATGTAAAAAGTGCAATTACGAAGCAAGAAAGACTGACTTAAAGGATAAATTCACTTTTAAGAAAAAAAGAATAAAAATGTGCATTTATTATTTCTTTGTTTTGGAGCCTGTAAAGCATTGCAACAGAGATCAGTAGGTCGCTGGTACCATGCCGGTCTCCAGAAGATCTGCCAGTGTATCGGTGTGCCCATAAATTATGGCAGCTAGCGGGGGGGGGGGGTGAACATCCCCTTCTGCTATCAGATAGGGGAAATCGGGGAGGCGTGGGGGTGTATTCCAAAGGCTGTCAGATCGGGTGTAACTGTAATCGGCTTTCTGAATATGGGTGTAACATATTACGAAAGGTGAACATATCCTTTTTGTTTTTTTACAAACATTTCATATTCGTGATATGGGTCTGTGGTACCATGTACTTGTGTTAAAAAATATCCTGTTCTTTTTGTGTTGCTTCCTGACCATGCTAGGCATAGAAGCAAATCAATCTCAGCATGGTCATTTTTTTACTGGCACTGCCTGTCCTCCAATGGTCAGCCTTGCAGGACTTGTAGTTTTGCAACAGCTGGAGGGCCACCAGTTTGAGACCGCTGCTATAGTCTCATGGGCTGCTCAGATGTGATAGGGAGGAAATGCATAACATAGAAACTCACTGAAAACTGAACATGTGCAGAGTTGCCACTTCAGCTGCAAAATCCCCAGCTGAATTGGGGACATGAACAGAAGGTGGAGATAGAGAGCAATAGGATCAACCAGGTTTTTTGCAGAATACAGAAAATTTATCTCATAGTGACTGAGTGAGTATGGGCAACATACAGTATCTCACAAACGTGAGTACACCCCTTACATTTTTGTAAATATTTTATTATATCTTTTCATGTGACAACACTGAAGAAATGACACTTCGCTACAATGTAAATAGTGAGTGTACAGCGTGTATAACAGTTTACATTTTCTGTCCCCTCAAAATAACTCAACACACAGCCATCAATGTCTAAACCACTGGCGACAAAAGTGAGTACACCCCTAAGTAAAAATGTCCAAATTGGGCACAATTAGCCATTTTCCCTACCAGTGTCATGTGACTCGTTAGTGTTACAAGGTCTCAGGTGTGAATGGGGAGCAGGTGTGTTTAAATTTGGTGTTATCGCTCTCACTCTCTCTTACTGGTCACTGGAAGTTCAACATGGCACCTCATGGCAAAGAACTCTCTGAGGATCTGAAAAAAAAAAAAGAATTGTTGCTCTACATAAAGATGGCCTAGGCTATAAGTAGATTGCCAAGACCCTGAAACGAAGCTGCAGCACGGTGGCCAAGACCAAACAGCGGTTTAACAGGACAGGTTACAATCAGAACAGGCCTCGCCATAGTCGACCAAAGATGATGAGTTCACATGCTCAGCATCATATCCAGTGATTGTCTTTGGGAAATAGACGTTTTAGTGCTGCCAGCATTGCTGCAGAGGTTGAAGGGGTGGGGGGTCAACCTGTCAGTGCTCAGACTATACGCCGCACACTGCATCAAATGGATTTGCATGGCTGTCATCCCAGAAGGAAGCCTTTTCTAAAGATGATGCACAAGAAAACCCACAAACAGCTTGCTGAAGACAAGCATACTAAGGACATGGATTACTGGAACCATGTCCTGTGGTCTGATGAGACCAAGAAACTTATTTGGTTCAGATGGTGTCAAGCATGTGTGTTGGCAACCAGGTGAGGAGTACAAAGACAAGTGTGTCTTGCCTACAATCAAGCATGGTGGTGGGAATGTCATGGTCTGGGGCTGTATGAGTACTGCCAGGACTGGGGAGCTGGAGTTCATTGAGGGAACCATGAATGCCAACATGTACTGTGACAAACTGAAGCAGAGCATAATCCCCTCCCTTCAGAGACTGGGCCGCAGGGCAGTATTCCAACATGATAAGGACCCCAAACACACCTCCACGACAACCACTGCCTTGCTAAAGAAGCTGAGGGTAAAGGTGATGGACTGGCCAAGCATGTCTCCAGACCTAAACCCTATTGAGTATCTGTGGGGCATCCTCAAACAGAAGGTGGAGAAGCGCAAGGTCTCTAACATCCACCAGCTCTGTGATGTCATCATGGAGGAGTGGAGGAGGACTCCAGTGGCAACCTGCGAAGCTCTGGTGAACTCCATGCCCAAGAGGTTTAAGGCAGTGCTGGAAAATAATGGTGGCCACATATAATATTGACAGTTTGGGCCCAATTTGGACATTTTCACTTAGGGGTGTACTCACTTTTGTTGCCAGCGGTTTAGACATTAATGGCTGTGTATTGAGTTATTTTTAGGGGACAGCTGATTTACACTGTTATACAAGCTGTACACTCACTACTTTACATTGTAGCAAAGTTTAATGTGAGAGGTATACTCACTTTTGTAAGATACTGTATAATACAGCATTTATTAATAGTTTTTCATGATGTGGGTGTAGTGACACTTTAAGCTTTGACAATAAAACTTAGTAGCTGATTGGTTACTATGCACCATATTCTATGTGCACCAGTTTTAGTAAATCACCCCCTTGGTGATACGACAAAGGTCCAGCAAGAAACATACTTGTTTTGACTTGTGTTCTGTTCAGCTGTCATGGTTCTTATCTCATTTCAGATGTTTACTTGCCACTTTAGTTGATATACAAGTGAATAATGTGTAATAGTAGTAAAGGTAAACATTTGTGTAGAAATCTCTGTTTGTATAATCCAAGCCATCAACAATATGAACAGAGCGCATGCCATTGCTTCTTTTTTAATTTTAGCAAGTATACACTTAGACCCCTTTCACACTGGAGGCGTTTTTCAGGCGCTTTAGCTCTAAAAATAGCGCCTGTAAAAAGCCTCAGCTGCAATCCCAGTGTGAAAGCCCAAGTGCTTTCACACTGGGGCGCTGCGCTGACAGGATGTAAAAAAAAGTCCTGCAAGCAGCTTCTTTGCAGCGCTGTAGTAGTGGTGAATACACCGCTCCTAAAGCGCCCCTGCCCATTGAAATCAATGGACAGCACCGCTAGCGGGGGTTAAAAGTGTCCTGCTAGTGCCAAATAGCACTGCAAATACTATGGTAAAGTTCCGCTAAAAATAGTGGCGCTTTATCGCCAACGCCCAGGCGCTGGCAGTGTGACAGTGCCCTAAATATAAAGGGTTATTTGCATGCAGGACAACTGTTTCTTACATTTGCATGTGAGCAACAACTCACATACAAACATTGAATTAGGAGGAAACAGAAGGAACTAGAGATATAATTTACATAGTTAGGTTGAAAAAGTCCATCTAGTTCAACCAGAAAAAAAAAAAAAATGATATATATATATATATATATATATATATATATATATATAATTACATATATTAATAATACAATCCCATATACACATACCTATACCCACAGTTGATCCAGAGGAAGGCAAAAAAAAACCCCAGCAAAACATGCTCCAAATTGCTACTGCAGGGGGAGGGGGGATTCCTCCCTGATCCCCCAAGAGGCAATTGGAACTTCACCTATAAATGTTAGTACCCAGTTATATTCTGTACATTTAGGAAAGAATCCAGGCCTTTTTTAAAGCAATTTACAGAGCTTGCCAAACCACCTCTGGAGGGAGTCTATGCCACATTTTCACAGCTCTAACTGAAGAAACCTTTCTGTATTTGGAGACAAAATCTTTTTTCCTTTAGACGTAAAGCATTTTCCCTTGTCCTCTGTGATGACCTTAAAGTGAATAACTCAACATAAAGTTCACTAAATGGTCCACTTATGTATTTATACATGTTAATCCTATCCCCCCTTAATCACCTCTTCTTAAGAGGGAATAGATTCAGTTGCTCTAATCTTTCCTCATAGCTGAGCTCCTCCATGCTTATTAGTTTGGTTGCCCTTCTCTGCACTTTCTCCAGTTCCGAGTAAAACTGCTTCTCTTTTTGCCATTTAGGCCCCTTTCACACTGGGGCGGTTTGCAGGCGCTATTGCGCTAAAAATAGCGCCTGCAAACCGACCCGAAACAGCTGTTGCTGTGTCTTCAGTGTGAAAGCCCGAGGGCCTTTACACTGAAGTGGTGCGCTTGCAGGACGCTGGAAAATGTCCTGCAAGCCGCATCTTTGGCTCGCTATAGGAGCGGTATATTTACCGCTCCTATAGCGCCCGGTCCCATTGAAAACAATGGGGCAGCGCGCCGAACCCGCCCGCAAAACGCCGCTGCAGCGGCGGTTTGCGGGCGGTATTGACCCTTTTTTCGGGCGCTCACGGGGGTAAAACCACCCCGCTAGCGGCCGAAATGCACCGCTAAAACGCCGGTAAAGCAACGCTAAATATAGCGCCTCTTTACCGCCAGCGCCCCCACCGCTCCAGTGTGAAAGTAGCCTTAATGTCTTGGACCCATAGTGCTGATCTGCAGTGACGTTTTACAAGTGTATATCCTATCAAAAAAAAGTTATCTGACAAAAATGTGTTTGTATCTGGCACTTGGACCCAGTGTTTTCTCAGCACAACACAAAAATGCATCTATTGTTGTTCCTAATTTTTTATATATTTGTTTTTCATTGTTCTTAGTTACTTGAATCAGCTGGATAGGATCACAGCATCTAACTATGTTCCAAATGAACAAGATGTCCTCCGATCCAGAGTGAAAACTACAGGAATCATTGAGTCACAGTTCTCCTGTCAAGATCTTCACTTCAGGTTTTCTCTTCCTTTATTTTCTTAAAACTTTCAGAAAAAGTCACAAATAAAATAGACCGGGGATTTCCTGAAAAAAAATAAAATTAAATATGGAGGTGTTGGCTATAGCAACAATGCATACTTTCTTTTGAACAAGAACAATGGTGCAACAAGCTTCATTCGTTTCCTTTTTACTTATGTTTATGCACTAAAATGTATTGACAAATGCCATTCAAAAATTAAAAAAGTGGACCATTCCTAATTTGTAGGCTGCCATTGCGGCTATCCTTGTTAAAATGACAGTTTCCTGGCAGTCATGCTGACCCTCTGCCTTCAATATTTTCAAAGTCACCGACATGAAACAAGTAGGCAGAAAGGTCAGAATCCATATATGCATATGTGTTCTGTGTGAGCAACGCTAGATATTAGAGCAAGAGGGTCAGCACGGTAACCACACAACTAGCATTTGTAGACTAAGCAGTCAGAAATGGTAGCCT
This sequence comes from Lithobates sylvaticus, assembly GCA_028564925.1. NCBI lineage: Eukaryota > Metazoa > Chordata > Amphibia > Anura > Ranidae > Lithobates > Lithobates sylvaticus. The sequence goes on along the minus strand of CM053027.1, from coordinate 211,741,477 downwards.
CCGTGATTCTCTCACGACAGATTTCCTTTAAAATTTGTTTATGACTACAAATGGTCGATCTAATACACAAAAAAAACATGCATTAAAGCCTATGGTCTTTAATTTATGTAAGGAAATATCCTACTTGTTCATTCTGGATGTCCCTGTGGGTACTTATGACTTGATCTTAAAATTTGCACGGTCAAATAAACTAGGACAGCAGCTGTGACCAAGCTATTACAGCAACCATGGTCAAAGTGGCCCTGAGCCAATCACAGTATGTGGAGGGAATCCTAGCTCCCAACTCTCCCTGATTTGGAGGGACTTTCCCTGATTTGGAGCAATGTCCCTCTGTCATTCCTCCTCATTTGTCCCTCATTTTGGTCTGATCTATATAGTTGTATATAAAACGCAATATTTATCTTTCAAAAAGCGTTTCCCAGTGCTAAACCTTTTATCCAATTTCGAAATTGCTGCATTTGTAAATACCAAAAGCCAATATAATAGAATAGTAGTAGTAAAAAGCAATTGTGGGTTTAACCAATCATTTTTTTTTTATACAATTCTCCTTTAAGGGGGGCGTGGCACGGGGTGTGTCCTATGCCTGCATACTTTGTTAATGGGTGTCCCTCGTTCCCATTTCAGAAAGTTGGGAGGTATGGGGAATGGTTTCTTAAAGCGGAGGACAACCCAAAAAGTGGAACTTCTGCTCTAAGGCCTCCTCCTCGGCTCCTGTTTGTGAAACAGAGCTTTTGGGGAGTAGGGGGGAGCTGGTACCCGAATTTGACAGGTACCTGCTCCCACTTCCGTTCCATTTGACTAGAAGACTTCGGGGCCAGACACAGATTGCAGCGCCGCTCACGCATGCACATTGGGCAACTGGCTGTGAAGCCGCAAGCTGTCACAGCCAGGTGACCATAGTAGAGATGCCGGGACCGCCGAGGGAGGACACAGGGGGAACACGGCTGCGGTAAGTACACTGCTGGACCATGGGACAGGTGAGTGACTGTTTATTAAAAGTCAGCAGCTACACTTTTTGTAGCTGCTGACTTTTAATAAACACAAATGACTGAAACTCTGCTTTAAAAGCTGCTTATTTGCAATGGACTGGGAAAATGGGTCAGTACAAATGCTGCAGTGGGGCTGCTTGTCCACACTGCGGTTAGTTGCCACTCCAATAGCTCGGGTACTGGATGCTCTTTTGCATATGAATGCTCATTCTGTAACAATCAAATTATTCCAGTAATCACAGCACTTGTGTTGCATTGATGGCAAATCCCTATGCCGCGGTAGCAGATGGTACTTTTACTTTAGAAGAACCCCATGAATCTGTAAGGGGGTTGTAGTTTTGCACCATGTTATATCCTAAATATTGGTGTAACAAAGTATAAAAGGTGACTTAGTCTTTAAATGGATAAATTCACCTTCTGGAACATATTACATGTTCCACCAGCATTTAGAGTGGAACAGGCAACATGTACCAGCTCCTGCCTTCTCGCCCCCCCCCCCCCCCCCCCAGTGTGACAGTGAGCAGGGGATTTTCTCCCTGCACCCACATGGCTGCTGTGTCATTCATTCACAATTTCCGCCAGCCAACACAGCAGATGGCTTGTAGTTCTGAATTAAATTAACTGAATTTTTCTGCAAAAATATGTACATTTATTATTTTTTCTAAAAAGTTATCTTATCCTTTAATATGATTGAATAACTGAAACACAATTTAAACATTGAGAATCTTCACACAATTTCTTTAGTTAATCAGCCTCACTATCTCTTTTTCAGTTTTTATAGATATACTCCAGTTACCTATGTATAATAGACATACAATCTCATTAATAAAAAATGTAATTGGGATAAGGAGTGTATCACAGGACACAAGGCACTTCATGTTCATGACTACTTGGGTTATGCTGCCACCTTCAGGTAAATGGACAATGGCCAAAAAAGGCAGTCATTTTCCATCCAGGAATAACCTCTCCCAGCCCAGCTAAGGCTCAGTTTGGTAGCAAGCAGTGAGAAAACAGACAAAGAAGGGAAGGGACCTCTATGTTACATAGTTACATAGTAGGTGAGGTTGAAAAAAGACAAGTCCATCAAGTCCAACCTATGTGTGTGATTATATGTCAGTATTACATTGTATATCCCTGTATATTGTGTTCATCCAATAGTTTTTTTAAACTATCGATGCTCCCCGCTGAGACCACTGCCTGTGGAAGGGAATTCCACATCCTTGACACTCGGATCTGTTACCCGTCACCTGACTGGCTGAAACAACAGGTGCTGTGATTGGACGCCAGGAAGGGAGAAGACATCGGGGAGCTGTCCCACTGGGACAGGTAATTGCAGCCGGCGGGGGGCACACTGGCAGCATTTGATATGGCACAGTGGCGGCAATTGATGGGCACAGTGGCTTCATTTTATGGGGCACAGTGGCGGCAATGGTGGTGGGCAACACAGCAACAAGGCCACCACGCCGAAACCAAAAATAGAGTAGGGAAGAACTCCACTACAAAGCTGCCTGCAAGATCTTTCACCCAAAACTGGTGCCTATAGGGGCATTAACATCAATATCTACATTTATCTGGTAGAACTTCTGAAACAGACAAAGAAGGGAGGGATCCGTGTCCTGTGATGTACTTCAAGAAAATAGGATTTTTTGTACTCACCGTAAAATCCTTTTCTTTGTAATTCACCGACCGACACAGCACCTCTCTTAGCCATTGGGTTGTTATGCCACCTTTAGGAGAATACTAGGCATTACTAGTTATGTAAGACACAGAACTTTCCAGTTCCGCCCAGGTGGTGGTCCCTTGGGTAACAACCCTCCAGCCTGCCAAGCAGCCATCAGTACGTCAACAGGCAGTATAACGTGAAGAAAAAAAAAGGAGGGGCGGGTGCTGTGTCGGTCGGTGAATTACAGAGAAAAGGATTTTAAGGTGAGTACAAAAAATCCTATTTTCTCTTATATTCACCGACCGGCACCACACCTCTCTTAGCCATTGGGATGTCCCCAAGCACTGTCAACTGAGGGGTGGGAAAAAACAGCATAAAAAACTTCATCCACCAGGCCAGTGGGAACTAGTGAAACTTTACCCACAAAAAAAACACAGTCCGTGGATAAACCACCACAAAAACAGGGTACCCTCAACAGGAGTGACTACCCACAACCGCACCAAAACCGCGGACTGTAATGCAACAGCGCATTAACTAAACGGTACTGTGTTTTTCATCGGAAAACCAGGAAAAAGGCCACCTCCTTAAGATGTGTCTGCTTAGGAAACAGGGATGGTAACACAATGTCCTCATTGATGTAAAACGCAGAGACCACCTTCGGCAGAAAAGACAGCTGCAGACGCAACACCACCTTATCCTTGTGGATAACCAGATGGGGAGACTTGCAGGACAAGGCCGCCAGTTTCGAAACCCTCCTGGCTGATGTGATGGCCACTAGAAAGACCACTTTCTGGGAAAGATTCAACAGGGGAATCTCCCTGATATTTTCAAACGGCGGTTTCTGAAGCACCGATGACACCAGGTTCAGATCCCACGGAGGTAACGGTGGACGCACCAGAGGAACCACATGTCGCACCCCTTGAACAAAGGTACTCACTAATGAGTGAGACGCCAGGGGTCGCTGAAAAAAGACAGCCAGGGTTGATATTTGTCCTTTAATGGTGCTTAATGCCAATTTCTGGTCTACTCCTTGCTGAAGAAACAGCAGGATTCTGGATATAGAAAAGGAGCGCGGATGCCATCCTTTCTCCTCAGACATGGAGATGTAAGCCTTCCAGGTACGATGATATATCTTCCGAGAAGAAGATTTCTGTGCTCTCAACATAGTGGGGATCACCGAATCCGACAGCCCCCGGTCCTTCAGTACCTGGCTCTCAACAGCCATGCCGTTAAAGCCAGCGATGGTAAAGCAGGATGGAGAATCGGACCTTGAGACTGAAGATCCTCTCGTAACGGCAGTCGCCATTGGGCGTCTGCCACCAGGCGCACTAAGTCTGCGTACCAAAGCCGCTGAGGCCAATCTGGGGCGACCAGAATCACTGGAATCCCCTCGACTCCCACTCTGAGGAGCAGACGTGGTAGCAGCTTCAACGGAGGAAAAGCATAGATCAGCTGATACTGACCCCACGGAGCTACCAGCGCGTCTGCCCAAGGATCTCTTGTCCTGGACATGAATCTCACACCTTCCGATTGAGACGGGAGGCCAGAAGATCCACGTCTGGTGTGCCCCACCGCAGGCACAGTAGCCTGAACACCTCCGGATGCAACGCCCATTCTCCTGGGTCCAGCATCTGGCGACTTAGATAGTCCGCCTGCCAGTTCTCCACTCCTGGAATGTAAATGGCCAACAGGGCCGGTACATGTCGCTCTGCCCACCGAAGTATGTGAGCGACCTCCTGTGTGGCGGCTGAGCTTCTTGTTCCTCCTTGGTGATTCACATACGCCACCGCAGTGGCGTTGTCCGACTGGATCCTGATCGGACGCCCCTGCAGTCTCACTGACCATGTGGAGAGACATAGCCTGATCGCTCTCAGCTCCAGCAGATTGATCCGCAATTTGGATTCCTCCGTCGACCAGAGGCCCTGAGCCGACTGAACCCCCATCACTCCACCCCAGCCGGATAGACTGGCATCCGTAGTGATCACTGTCCATTTTAGAGGAAGGAACGACTTCCCGGATTGAAGCACCGAGGGCCTCAGCCACCAGATCAGTGAATCTCTGACTAGCTGGCTCACCTGGATCTGTCGATCCAGGGTCAATTGAGATTTGTCCCACTGTGATAAAATCTCCTTCTCTAGAACTCTGGTGTGGAACTGGGCATACGGTACTGCCTCGAAAGAGGCCACCATGAGACCCAGGACTCGCATACAGAAGCAAAACGACGACCGCTTGTGGTTCATCAGCAGTTTTACCGTGGCTCTGAGAGTCTGCAGCTTGTCTAAAGGGAGAAAAACTCTTGCTTCCCTGGAGTCCAGCAGCAAGCCTAGGTACTCCAAACGCTGGGTCGGTACTACCACCGACTTCTTTAGGTTTAACAGCCACCCAAACTCTTGCAGGGTCTGCACGGTGATCGCCAAATCCTCCTCTAACTCTGAGGCAGGATATGCTCCCAGGAGGAGATCGTCTAAGTATCCCACGATCGCGATCCCACGTTGCCGCAGCAACGCCAAAACTGGAGCCAATACCTTGGTAAAGACTCTGGGGGCTGATGCCAAACCAAAAGGGAGAGCCATGAACTGATAGTGGGCTTCCCCGACCGCAAACCGCAGAAACTTTTGATGCCGGAGGCATATGGGTATGTGCAGGTACGCATCCTGGATGTCCAAGGATGCCAGGAAGTCCCCTTGATGGAGTGCCGCGGCTACTGAGCGAACTGATTCCATTCTGAACTGCTGCACTTTCACAAAGTGGTTGAGAGCTTTCAGATCCAATATTGGATGTACCCCTTCCTTCTTGGGAACCACAAACAGGTTTGAGTAGAACCCCTGGAAATGTTCCGATTCCGGAACAGGTACAATAACCCCGCGATACAGCAGGTCCCTCACTGTCCCCAAGAGGGCCTCCCGGCGAGCCGGGGAAACGGGTATGCTGGAGGGGAAGAATCAGTTTTGCAGCCAAGAGAGGAACTCTATTTTGTAGCCGCAGGAAATCAGATCGCAGACCCATTGATCGGGCAGTCGAGAGGACCACCTGGCTGCAAACTCCCGAAGGCGTCCCCCCACCCGAGACATGGGTGGAGGAAAACCTTCATGCGGTAGCACTTTTGTTCGCAGGCTTGTTAGGCTTGCGGTTCCAGGGACGCTTCTGTCCTTCCGTGGTCGTCCTGTCGGACTGGGGACGTTAGGCCGAAGCTCCGGGCAGACGAAAAAGCCGTTTATGAGCAGAAAAAGAGGGCCCCTGCCTACGGCGTGGCTCCTTAGCCTTCCTGGCCTGTGGGAGTAGAGTACTCTTACCACCTGTGGCATTCTTAATAATGTCATCCAAAGAGGCTCCAAAGAGTCGGTCGCCAAGGAAGGGAAGATCCGTCAGGGCTTTTTTGAATGCCTGTTCAGCAGCCCAGCATTTTTTTGTTTACAAACGGTTTTTATTATGAGTAAGGTCATAGTACAAGATTTTGACAGTGGTGGAAAATGTACAAGTGAAGGATTCATTTAGGTAATACATTATAGCTGAGAAAAGACATATCACATGACGGGATACACTTATTTGATCTTAAGTCTATGTAACATTTGCGTGGATGGATTCATAGATCTGCTTAGGTAAAATAACATTAGTGAACATTACACCAGTGGTGAGGAATCCCACAGAGTCCATTTTTTTTTATATATGTGCATGGTATCATATAACGTGTGGTGTATTCTTTCTGATAGTTTGATGTTTGCCATACGGTTGAGAACCTGAGGCCAGGGTATGTTGGGTGAGCGCCAGTTGGAAGCGATGGTCCAATGGATAGAGCTAAATAGGGTGTGGATTAGTCTAGAACTGGCTATTGGTATATCTTGTATGGGGGAGAATAAAAGGCACATTTGGGGTGTTAGTGGGATCTTTCTACCTGAGATTCGGTCAATCATGAGATTAGCATTGTGCCAGATGTTTTTAAGGTGGGGGCAATCCCAAAATATATGTAATAGTGTCCCATGTGTAGGGCAGCCCCTGAAACAGAGAGGAGATGTTGATGGGTAGAATGAGTTGAGTTTGGCAGGGGTAAGATACCACCTATAGAGTAGTTTGGTTGCAGATTCCCTGATGGTGGTAGTTTTGGTGCATTTATGTAGGTTTTCAAAAATGGTATCCCATTGTTCGGGGGAGAATGAAACGTTCAAATCTGATTCCCATTGTAGCATGGGGTGTGATTTTTCAGGCATATTGAATTCGTTTAGGTTTTTATAAATTTTTGAAATTAGTCCTTTGTCTCGTGGGGAGGAAATACAAATCTGTTCGAATTGTGAGAAGGGGGTATGTAGAGTGAGTGAATAGTATTTTTGGTAGAAGTGTTTTATCTTCATATAATTTTCATGTTCTGTAGGTGCAAGGTCATATTTCATTTGTAGTTCTGTGAAAGGGTAAAATGTATTGTTATGGGTAAGTGCTTTTAAATTTGTTAGATTATGTCCTTTCCATATTGTTAATGGGTTTTGGTTGTTATCTGAGGAAGTGAAGCGAGGGTCTCCTAAAAAGGATGCCAAGGGAGGAGTGTTGGAGGACATGTTAAATTTGGTATTTTGTCTGTTCCACAGTTGTAGTGTATGTGTAACAATTAAATTTAGAGGTCTTATTTTCTGTGGTAAAATAGACTTGGACCAGAGTAGTCCTTGTAGGTTGTATGGGAGGACTGATTGTTCTTCGAACAGGAGCCAGGGGATTTGAGAGGCTGTGGCATACCATTGTGCTAGTTGGGTGAATCTGGCTGACAGATAATATATCCATAAATTTGGGATATTTAGACCTCCTTTTAGTTGGGGTCTGAACATTAAGCAGTAACTAAACCTTGGTTTTTTGTTTTGCCAAATGAATTTGTTGATTTCTCTTTGGAGAGAATCTAACGTGTTTTTGGGCAATGTCAGGGGAAGGGCTCTGAAAAAGAATAAAAGTTTGGGTAGTATAACCATTTTTATTGCCACTATTCTTCCCGAGAATGATATTTGGTATGATGACCATATTTTCATTATATTTTGGATGTTATTAAATATTGGGGGGTAATTTGCGTGATATAGCTTTTTGTAAGAGGGTGTAATATGAATTCCTAGGTATCTAAATGAGTCAGTGCACCAATTGAATGGAAATTTGTCTTTGAGTGTCGTTATTAAGGCTGGTGGGATATTAATGGGTAGGGCTGAGCATTTAGATAAGTTTACACTTAATCCAGTCAGGTCGTGAAAAATGTCCAGTGTTTTGGTCAGATTCGGTAGGGAGATGAGGGGATCTATTAGGAAGAGAAGAACGTCGTCGGCATAGAGGCTTAGTTTGAATTCGTTGGACCCTTTAGTGTATCCTTTTATATCTGTGTTATTTCTAATCGCACAGGCGAGGGGCTCTATTGCTAGGGCGAAGAGGAGCGGGGAAAGTGGGCATCCCTGCCTGGTACCCTTGCTCAGAGGGAAAAAGTCAGAATTGTTGCCGGGGAGTTTGATGCGTGTTTGTGGGTTATGGTAGAGGGCTTTGAAACCATGTAAGAATTCTCTGTTTATGCCGTATCTGGGGAGTAGTATGTCTAAGTATGACCAGCTGACGCTGTCAAAGGCTTTGTGGATATCAAGGCTGAGTAGGAGTGTAGATTTAGAGTGTAGGTTGGAGTCTTGAATGATGTTTGTAGTCAGTCTTATGTTGTCTGTTATATGTCTGTTCGGGATAAATCCTGTTTGGTCTGGATTTATTAGTGGGGAAATAACTGCGGCTAGTCTGTCAGCAAGCATTCGGCCAAATATTTTAAGATCATTATCAATGACTGAAATTGGGCGATAGTTTTGTGGGATGGAATGATCTTTGTTTGGTTTAGGAAGAAGGGACATGTTCGCCAGGAGCATCTCTGGTGGGAATTGGTTTCCTTGTAGGATGTGATTGTATAGTTTTGTAAGGTGTGGAGATAATGTGGAGGCAAATTTTTTATAATACGATGAGGAGAATCTGTCGGGGCCTGGGGCTGTAGAGGTTTTTAATGAGCTAATAATTCTATTAATTTCTATGTCAGTACAGGGAGCGTTAAGCAACTCTATTTGTTGGTCAGATAGAATGGGTAGTGTCATACCGTCGAGCCAGTTCAGGGAAGATTGTTTGGGTGAGGACGGGGGAGTAGAGAGAAGCTTTTTATAGAAGTCTAAAAATACGTTCATAACTTCTTTGGGGTGGGATGCTAAGTTGCCTGATGAGTTTCTTAATTTATAGGTGTGAGGAGGTTTTGTTGTTTGATTTAGTTTCCTGGCGAACATGGTGGAGTATGAATTGCTGTTAAGCAAAAATCTGGCTTTAGACCATCTAAGGGCTTTTTCTGTATCTGATGTAAGTAAAGAGTCTAATGCTGTGCGTTTCTCTTGAATTTGCTTAAAGAGATCGCCAGAGGGGTTTTGATTGTTCCTATGGTATAAGAGATCTAGATCTCTAGTAAGAGATCTTATATCAGCGAGCTTAGACTTGTTTTTGGTTGAGGCAATATTTATCAAATGGCCTCTCATGACCGCCTTATGCGCCATCCATAAAGTTGTGGGTGGTACATCTGGTGCCACGTTGAGTGCAAAATATTGTTCAAGGTGAGATAAGATTTCCTGAGAGATTGTTGGGTCAGTTAGCAGGGAATCATTTATTCGCCATTTGTGTGTTGTCGTAGCTAGGCCTATATGTGGGGTGTTAAAGGAAACTATATGATGGTCTGACCAGGGACATGGGTGGATCTCTGCTTTTGAGGAGTTGGCTAGTAACACTGGGGTACAAAAAATATAATCCAGCCGTGCATAACTATCATGTGGGTGAGAGTAGAATGTGTAGGCCCTGATACCTACATTGTGGGCTCTCCATGTATCTATCAGTTGGTGGTTGTATAATGATCGATTTAGTGATTTGGGGAATGATTTAGAGGATGGAAGTACTCTACTTCTATCTAGTGCTGAATGTGCAGCTAGGTTGAAATCACCCCCTACTATTAAGTGTGTGGAATGAAATCTATCTATGGTTTCAAAGAATTTTGAAAAAAAGCTTGTTTGTGCGTCATTTGGGGCATATATTGAGGCAATAGTGACCGAGCGTCCTTTAATTGTGCCTTTCAAGATCAAATATCGACTGTCAGGGTCTTTGAAAACACTTTGGGTCTCAAATACCACTGAGTTCCTTATAAAAATTGCTGCGCCCCTAGATTTAGTGTTATAAGTCGTGCAATAGAATTGACTGTAACCCTTGTCAAAAAATTTAGGATGTTTATCTGTTGCAAAATGAGTTTCCTGCAACAGAATAATGTCAGCCCCTAATCTCTTGTAGTGACGGAAAGCTTTTTTCCTCTTTTGAGGAGAGTTGATGCCCTGGGCATTGTGAGATATCACCCTAAGCCCCATTGAACAGGTGGTGGGTAACTGCGGAAGTTATAGGGTGATAGAAGTAGCTCACGAGGCCCAGGGCACAGTACACATGCATAAAGATACAGACTTACTATTGTCATCATCCCTGTCAGCATTAGGATATTTGTAGAACCTGTGAAAGAAATTAAACTATTCTTTTCTTTGATATAGTGTAATTTGTCACTTGTGTAGAACGTTATTAGATATAACAATCTTAACTGTATATTTACTATGGATGACCTTCTTAAGCAAGATAACTTGTAAGAACATTTTCTATAAAGTAGGGAGTCAGGGTGAGGGACACCACTTGACAAAAAAACATTTCGGTGTGGACATAATTGTCCAAAACTCACAACGGGAGCCCTGTCTGTAAAAATAACAAATAACATGATCAGTTGCGTAATAATCGCTACGGACTGAACCATATTTTGGGAGCCCATTGTGAGTAGGGGGACAAACTAACTGAGACGGAGCAGATCAGCCTCAGCGAAGATTCTATAGAACAGAAAAGGCATGTGCATGCAGTATATCCTATATTAAAAAGTGAAAAACAAAAAAATATATATTTAATTTTATATAAAAGGTAATATAAAATACCAACAAGTGACCCTCCAGAGGGTTATATCAACTGTTTACTTTGAGCTTCTATGTTAACTTACAACCTTCGAAAATCTCAATAACTTTTCTTTTAACTAGATGGAGTAAATGGAAAACTTTGTTCTTCATCTTATTTTAGTTCCTGTCTTTCCTTTGATGTCGTATATTAAAGGATAGGAAGGCAGGTTAGACGAGTGAATGAGACAGCTTCTTTAGGCATCCATATTCCTGAAGGATTGTCGCCATCTTCTTTGATCCCGACGTGTAGCAGGGGTAGCCCATATGGGTGAAGCATGGGGAGTAGTAGGTCTTGCCTCCGCAGCAGCATCCAAGAGTCCCAACTTCACCAGGAGGTCTTTACCTTCCGAGACATTGAAGACAGTGTAGGTAGTGCCATTGTGGGGCACTGTTAATTTGAAGGGAAATCCCCATCTGTATCTTATGTGAGCCGATTGTAACACAGAGGTTATTTCCTTCATCTTGCGTCTTCTTTCTAGGGTGGCCTGTGAAATGTCAGGAAATATTTGGATTCTTGTGCCATCTAATTCGATGTTGTGCATGTTTCTGGAAGCTCTTAATATGTTCTCCTTTGTGATGAAGTCTTTCATGCACAGAATGATATCTCGTGGGGGCTTGTCTGGTGGTGGTTTGGGACGCAGGGCCCTATGTATTCTGTCACAAGCAAATGAAGACGGTGGTAACTCTGGGAGGAGATTGTGGAATAATTTGGATACAGCAGGCATTAGGTCAGAAACCGATTCTGGGATACCGCGAATCCTGAGGTTATTCCTACGGTTTCGATTGTCCAGATCTTCTACTTGTGATTGCAGATATGAGTGGTTTTCCGCTAAAAGTTCAAAGTCTTTCCTAAGATCGTTGTGTGCGAGTGATAGCTCGTCATGTTTGGTTTCGAGCACGTCTGTGCGACCCCCGAGGGTGGCTATTTCTTGAGTAAGTGTGCTTGTTGTTTTTTGGAGCTCACATTGTATCTTATCCACAAGTTTTTCATAGATCTTAGTTAGGCTGGCATCTAAGTCGGCTTTTGTAACTGATCGGTGTTAACACTGTTATTGTGGGTGGAAGCAATCTCCTGTGGAGGGGCACCCGTTGTTACAGGAGACTGTATATTCTTTGGGGTACCGGCACCTTTTTGAGCCATTTTCTTCTGCTCCGTGTTGCGCAGAAGATATGTGGTCAAAGAGTGTTGTTGGCGACGGGGCGCCTTCTTGCCTGACGGCATGCACTGAATAGACCTGCAGGGGAGGTAATTGAAATAGTGATGATTTGTTGTTGTTTTCTTTTTTTTTTTTTTTATAAATCCCCTTGCAGCGTGCTTAAAATCTTCGCTATTCTGATTGAGCTCCTACATAATGTAGCTGAACTGCATCTCGCCCAGTATGCGCCCCCTTTTAGCTAGGAATGAGGTCTTAGTTCATCCTGATGAATCCTCCACAGGGTAAGTGGTGTCCATGCCACCACTCTAGTGTGTGGAAATGAAGTGACAGGTGTGAGAATTGTTGATCTCAGACGGGCTAGGGGCAGGTATGGAGGAGTCAGGAAGGATAAATTGACCTGTGAGGTTTTGGGGTCCGGACTGCAGCTGCTATTCGCTCCACATATGGGGAGGAGACCCCCCTCAAAGTTGAAGTGCCGTACTGTCCCGACGGGGGCTGCGGTAAGGGGGATGGGTCTGAAAAGGGTTCCAAGGGGGGTGGCAGTCCAGAATGTTAGATGAGGTGTGCCAAAATAGACTATGGGCACAGTGACTACAGTCAGACCGGAGCTGTAGTGATATAAGGGCTGTTGGTCCAGATGAGATCCAAGGGGGCTGTGGGTCGCAAGTCACTGGTCTCCACAGGGCAGTTAAGCAGATAATGTGAACCAGTGGTCACCCCCTGTATAGTGGCACGCAGGCTGGGGCACAGTGGGAATGATAGGGGGCAGGCGGTGTCAATACAGGGGAGGCCCGGGGCAGTGAGCCAGGGGTGGCAGAAACTTCAGGCCCTGGGTGGCACAGATCAGTAGGGCAATACCCAGTGGTGCCCGCCGCTATGTCAGGTTCCTGGATGGGTGACTCAGCAGGTGGAGAAGGAAAGTCTGTTGCCCAGATGATGGACCGAAGCGGCCGTGGAGCACTCCCGCAGGCAGTGGCTTCAGGAAAGACCGGGGATCTTCAGGACCCACTAGGCCGCACCAGGCCGCACCAGGCCGCGGCCTCCACTGGCGTCACAGAGGCCAAGAGTAACCCCCAAGCTGACCTAGACAGGTGGGAGGGTGGCGGGGGAGGACGGATGGAGGTCCTTTAGGAGATCTGCGTTCCCAGAGGGAGACCGAAATGGTCGCGGAGCGCTCCCGCGGGCACGGGGCTTTAGGAAAGACCGGGGATCCTCAGGTCTCGCAAGGCCGCACCGGGCCGGACCCGGCCGCGACCCCCACGGGGGCCTCGGAGACCCAGCATTACCCCCGGAATGCCCCAGACAGGTGGGTGGGTGGCGGGAGGGGTCGGATGGAGGTCCCTTACCTCTCCAAACAGTCTTTTGAAGGGTTCTCTAGGAGGCCCTAGGGAGGCAAGATGGCGGCGGCCGCGAGTGTCCAGAGGCCGTGAATCCCGGGCGTCCACGGACCACTTCCTTCCAAAAAAAACAGCTCAGGGTGCAGCAGTGGGCTGAGCTGGTGTGAGGTCTGTGTCTTGTATGCCTTTTCTGGATGCGTGGATGTGCGGATGGCGATGGATTACTCCAGGGGTGCCTGGAGCTCTTAGTAAGCACGTCTGCCAGCAGCCCAGCATTTTAACCAAATCAAGCGCCTCAGCACCACTGCTGACACTAAAGCCCTGGATAACAGAGGGAGAGTATCCAGGGCCGCGTCACAAACGTACTTAAGGCCTTGCACTAGTTGGTCTGCTAGTTCCACGCAGACAGGATAAGCCTGTTGTTCACCCAATTTGCGTTGAAACAGTTTCGCCCACTCAGTTAGTGTCTACGACACCAGTGCGGATGCCAGTACTGGTCGCACGGCTGACCCCACCACCGTAAACAAGGAACGAGCCACTGCCTCTGCCTTCCTGTCCGTGGGATCCTTAAAAGGCAGGAGTCCCTTCTACTGGGATCGTGGTTACTTTGTTTAACCTGGATACTGGGGGGTCCACGACCGGAGGAGCCGACCACTTTTTGAGAAGGCCCCCAAAGTGTAACGCACCGCCATGTATTTGGGGACCGAAAAGGTCCGGTGCGGTCGACCCCATTCTTTGTAAATGAACTTGTCAAAATAAGTCAGATACGGGAACACCTTAGGTGAACAGGCTGGCTTACGAGACCCAAAAGGGACCGCTAACTCAGCAGAGGAATCTGCTGGCTCCTGAATCTTCAGGGTATCACGCACAGCTGTAATAAGAGCTCCAACAAGCGCTTTGTCACGCACGGACCCGGACGGAGACTCATCCTCGCTGTCCAAACAGTCCTGGTCAGCGTCGTCTGACATGACAGAGCAGGGGTCACCAGCCTCAGCGGGTCCCGAGTCTGCATCAGAACTCTCCCCTGAGGACGGGGGGGGCATGGGCCGCTTTTTAGCACCTTTGCGCACACACGCACCACCTCCATCTTGGCAACGAACGAATTGAGGACTGCCAACAAGGTGTCTAAGGGTACTGCGCAGTCCGCAGGCGACCCCGGTTGCAATTGCCTGGATTTCGGGTCAAGAAACACCAGTTTTTGAAGTCATGCTGACCCTACCCTGTCTGCCACCCAAAGGGGACTTAGGACAGTGACAGTCCCACCCTTCTTACTGCTGCTGGCTGAAGGGCCCTTTCCCGCAGGACTCACCACCCTAAGGGGTTCTGCGCTATCCAGCAGGTAGTGCCTGTAGTCTCTGTTGGCTCCCAGGTGCAGAAGAAACAGCTCTGTGTCGGAAGCAGCTGCTAATGGCACTGAAACCTCCCTGTAGTGTGCTCAGGCTCAAAGAAAATGGCCGCCCGGCATCCAGTGTAAGGACATAAAACACAGGGGAAAATGGCCGCCAGAACACAGGAGCACATGCTGCTGCTAGAGAACACTGAAAAAACGTGTTCAGGCTTCCAGAAAATGGCCGCAGACAAAAATGCAGGGAAAATGGCCGCCGAAGCCCATGCCCACACCTAAGATGGCCACCGAATGTAGAACCATGAGGGACAAACACTCACAGGCACCTCCAGGGGAATGGAGAACAGGACCCAGGACACAGCCAGCGCTAAACCTCCCCAGGTGAGAGCCCTGCACAGACACACACACCCCACAGCAGCATACAGGGAGGGAGAGGGGAACAGGGAGAGAGGAGAGGGGGGAAGAGGGACCCCCGAATCGACCTCCCAGGGAATGCCCAGCTGCTCAACCCCACCGAGGCAGGGAGAGCTGTACTTGCCAATCCTGAAGAGCTGGGAGACATTCCATTGCAGAACTACTCACTGATCAGAACAGGGTAGCTGCTGGCCCGGCATACTGTGACGCAGACATCAGTAGCCCGGTCATATGTATGCCACGGAGCATAAAAGCTCACCGACCACCTCTGGAGCTAAGGTTTCGTTGTGGCCTGCCGAGCCGTAGCTGCGACCTGCACACGCTCGATGGCCGGACTGGGGAGACTACAAGGATAAGGGTATCCAGCCTGTCACCCAGCCGGCTGTTGATAGCAGATCACAGGATCTATCATCTTGCGCAAAAACCAAGCTTCTGCAGAAAAATAGACAGACCGATGGGCCTGCCAGGGTTCCTAGGTCTTTCTCCTTACTAGGCAAAATAAAACTGATGGCTGCTTGGCAGGCTGGAGGGTTGTTACGCAAGGGACCGCCCCCTGGGCGGAACTGTAAAGTTCTGTGTGTTACTTAACTAGTAATGCCTAGTATTCTCCTAAAGGTGGCATAACAACCCAATGGCTAAGAGAGGTGCTGTGTCGGTCGGTGAATATAAGAGAAATGGATTTTACAGGTAAATCAAGAATCCTATTTTCGTGATCAGACACCACAGGGCACATCATATTCATGACTACTTGAAATATCTCAAAGCACTGAACATGAGAGGTGGGCAACAAGGTCAACACGTCCAAACCCAAAAACAGAATAGGGAAGAACCCCACTACAAAGCTGCCTGTAAGATCTTTCACCCAAAACGGGTGCCTGTGGGGCATTAACATTTATACCTACATCTATTTGGTAGAACTTAGTAAACATGTGAAGAAAATACCAGGTAGCAGCCTTACAAACTTGAACAATAGAAGCCTAATGCCCATGAAGCACTGACACACATAGTGGATTGGGCCTTGACCAGGAAAGGAGGAACTGTGCCCTTAATATTATAGGCCTTAAAAATAAGTTGCCAAATCCACCTAGAAATTGTGTGTTGAGCGGCAGACTAACCCCTGCAAGGACCCTCAGTTAGAATGGACAGGGACCTGTAGATGGTAAATTAAAAAGGTAAATTCGACCAGCTACAATATCATTCCAAAGAATGAAGCACCTTCATTTTAAAATTCTTAAGATTAGGAAAAAAATATGGCAACACAATCTCCTGATAAAGATGAAGAAACCAACTGAGGCCTCACAAAACCATCTTATTGTGGTGAAGAACCAGAAAAGTTTATTGGCATGAAGGTACAGCCAACCTGGATACTCTGTGAGCTGAAGTAACGGCAACCAAAAAGATGCCTTGCACGTAATAAGTGACAAGGGAATCTCTCAACTTCAAAATGAGTAATATGCAAAACAGACAAGCCTAAATAAGGTCCCACTGGGACAAAGGGGTTCACACAGGAAGAACAATCCATGTGACACCCTGTACAAAGGCTTTTACCATAGAATGAGATGTGGCAAGTCTTTGATATAGAACGGTATCAAGCCAAAGCCAACTCCACACCAGACTGGACAGTCCCCACAGCTAGACTGTTCACATTTGTCTCCTTAGAGTCAATGCACAGAATAGTGAAACCTCATAGTGTAGTATTTAATTAAAATCACAAAACACTTCATTTAAATACACTCACGTGAAATAAAAATGTAAAAGCCCTTTATCCAGAGGAAGTCACGTGATGAAATGTGTAGACCGGAAATTATGTCACACATACACCGTACCTAGAGTGGTGAGTTTAACAATGTTTTAAAGGGGCTGTGGAGGAGTTTCTGGAGGACACTTTAAAATTGAGAGGGGCACGTGGAATGACTTTGATTGGGCTACTATGATAGATATTTCTGATAAGGAACCAAAAAATGGCGGACTCGGGGCGCAGAGAGTGTGCCCTGATCCCACCCTGTTGTGTGACCATAGCAAATTCATTTTTGCTATTTTTACACCAGTGCCTCCCCGCAAAACTTTGGATGCCAGGCGCTTTGGTGGAAGAGACACACTCACAGGGGAGGAAGCTGGAGGATCGGACTCCTCCGCCGCTGACACAGGAGGAGAGGGTGAGGACAACAGCTCAGGGCTGGAATGGAGGAGGAGATGCACGGGATGCAGGAGCTGTCGTCTGCCCCTCCCCCAGCTCGCTGCCATCACCCACATGGGGTAAGTGCTGGTCTGATGGCAGGGGCTTGTCACAGTGGCTGCATATGTTGGGCAGAAGCTTCATATAGGACGGGCACATGCTGCATATAATGGGCACAGAAGCTGCATATGACGGGCACAGGCTGCATATGATTGGCACAGAAGCTGCAAGTTATGGGCACAGAGGCTGCATATGATGGGCACAGAGGCTGCAATTAATGGCACAGTGACTGCATATGATGGGCACAGTGAGGCTGCAATTGATGTTTTGTTTGTTTTTTTAGAATTTTTCAGTTTGCTTGAGCACCAGCAGCCACTGATAAGAGGTCAATAAATTTTGGCAAGCCTCCTCTTCCACTTGAGGGATATGGGTGGTGAAGGACATAAGGAATGTGAATTTTGGGATTACATAACAATATAATGCCACAATATTAAAATAGGTGCAAAAGAGAAAGTCCATAAAAACAAGTAATCCAGTGATTCATATTTTTTTTTTTTATTTATTATTTTTTTTTTTCATAGATAGTAAGGTTGAATAAAGACATCAGTCCATCCAGTTCAACCTGAGTGAGTGTCTACAATTGTCCCTATCCCTGCACATTGCACACTCACATCGGTCCCTACCCTCAAGGAGCCCACAATCCAAGGTCCCCATTCATATACTAGGGCCAATTTTTTGGACAGAAGCCAATTAACCTACCTGCATGTCTTTGGATTGTGGGAGGAAACCGGAGTACCCGGAGGAAACCCACGCAGGCACAGGGAGAACATGCAAACTCCAGGCAGGTAGTGTCGTGGTTGGGATTCGAACCAGCGACCCTTCTTACTGCTACACACCACTGTGCCGCCCACAATAGTGTGGATGAAATTTCAGAAACTTGACAGTTAAGTCGATGAGTGAAACCGCTGACAGCACACCAATGTGCTCACAGAACTTTCACCTCATGGGCATAGATAAATGCCTTTATAAATCCACTGGGAGCAGTCTCTATTCCAGGATCCAGGATCCAGGATCAACAGCAAGATGTTACAGGTTAAAAGGTTCCTCCCCTCTTAACCAATATTATGATCCACATGCAAGGTAAATAAGCCTCCAATAGTGTATTACCAAAATAAAACGAGTTTATTAAATAAAATACCTGCTTACATGAAAACAGCAGCAAGCACGCCAAATAGAGACAAACATTTGGCGTTTCACGCCACCTCGAACGTCACTTCCGGTCCATGGTAAACTCCGGCCATAAGAGTATACTGTAGCACTGATACATTACTGGACTGGTTTGGATTAGGTTGATTTGTTATGAGGGCAGTTAAAATGTTATTCGTTTAGTGTACGTTTTTCTCACGCTGGGAGAAGTTATGTCTGGATGGGGAATTCCTGCCATTTTCTGGCCACTGTACCTTCACCTGCAGGTGGCAGCATAACCGAAGTAGTCATGAATATGAAGTGTGTCCTGTAACGTAAGAAAGATGCTTCATTGCATATCTGAAATAATTATAACTCACACAACCACCTGTCTAACTGCATTTACTGTTGCTTGCTACATAAGTGTTAAATATTCATTCTGCCACTACTTTCCTGTATATATTACAATAAAAAACATATGGCCATTTGAAGTAAGTCAGGGAATCTAAAACACGTTAGACTACTTATATCAATTTCGTAACTGTAGAATTTCTTAACTAAGCACTTGACACTTTGTTGACACTGAAACAAAGTACTACAAATAATTATAATGGATAATTATATTCTTGGGAATATTGTCAGGCCTTCCTCTTGGTATCAGGAGCTGACATTAATGTTGTTACAAAGGTCAAATTTTAGTAGGCACAGCAATCAGTTCCTTGGCACAACTCCTTTCACTACGTGTACTCCCTGGCACTTGAACAGAGATTGAGGTGGGGAGGATTTTCAGTACAGGGAATGAACATATACATACAGTATATCCTTACTGGAAGTTCACAGACAAAGCATACTAGCAAGCTGGTGGCTCACCATCCAGCCTGGTGTAATAGGGTCTCGCCACTAGCCACCTTACATTTAAGTACCCAAAAGATGAAATTACTTCAATTCACCTCCAACCATTTCATTGACCACTTGGATTGTCCCATTGACTCTTGGGGCTCAATGCTGACCACTTTGAGGAACCCTGTGTTAGAGTTGCTGTGAGTTTTTTTTATTGGCATCTTTGTTTCTGTTGGAGAGATTTTACTTCACTTTGTCAAGAAATAGACAAGGAGACACGGATAAAAACAAAAACACATTTTTGGTACTTCTAACTATTTTTTGATGTCAATGTCTTCCTGTCCTTTTGACAAGTCTTTGATGAGAACACAAAAAAAAATATAAAAACAAACTTTTTATTTTAATTTATTCTTTCCCATCATTATTAAAATTAAGAATAAATAGCTGGAATTAGACATTTACAGTAATGCATTTGATTTAGATGTGTTGTTCATTCAGGAAAAGCTTTAAACAGGGGGAAATGTCCAATAAGGGCGCACGGGCACCGCCCCCTCTATCCATGCCACCCCCCTATATGGTTAATGGATAGATTCATGCATAGGAGGGTGCGTGAATTACATCGGCGGGGGTGTTTTTTTGAAACACCTGATTAGACATAGGCTCTAATAGGCTTCAAAATAGGGAGGACTCGGAGCGCAGAGCATTGCGCTCAGAGCCCACCCAGATGGGTTAGAAAAGCAAATGCCCACCGATCCCTGATGTGCCTGTCGATTCCTGCCGCCAATGGGGTAAGTAGCAGTGGACCAACAGACAGGCGTGGGGGGGGCGTGGATGTTTCCCCCCCCCCCCCCAAACAAAGAACCACCAGCCGCCATTGATCTAAAACCTAACTGAATGAAATTTAGTTTAATAAAGAACAGTGCATCAAACAAATGTCAAGTTTTTGTTTAAAAGGGCATTTATATTTTTTCCATCTTTTTTTGCATTTCAGTGCAGCAGATCTTCACCAGCCTTATTCAGCCACTTCCTGTCCACATGCACCTGCTCCAGCATCAGCTGCATGGAGTTTCCAAGTTCCATCTTTGTGGTGGGGATAACAGCAGAATATACATTCACAATGAACATCAGCATTGCTGTTTATAGTCCCCACTGAAAGCACAAGGGTGCTGTCATTCCACAAAAGGAAGTGCCCGAGCAAGGACCTTCATGGCAGAATTTCAGTTAGCTTTAGAAACAAAATTGTGCCACCAACAGAGTGGGCAAAAAAAAAAAAAAAAAAGACAAAATGGAAAACCCAACCAACTGTCTCAGAGAAAATAATATCTGCAAAACTTTATGACCAAAACGGGCATCAGCTGAAGTTAAAGTGATTGTAAAGCTTTTTTTTTTTTTTCCAGGGACTCTCTCCGTTGATCTCCGCTGAGGCGGCGGATGACAGGTCCCGTTCTGCTCGCTGAGCAGGGAGGGGCTTGTCGAGTGCCGCTGCTTGCTATGGAGAGATCGGATGAAGACGGGCAGCATGTTCATTTTCATCAGATCTCACCCGATCCGATCCACTAGCAACGGATCCGAACGTAGGGCCATCCGTCTGCTTTTGGTGGATCGGACCGGGTCGGATGTCAGCGGACATGTCACCGATGACATCCGTTGCTCCATAGACCAGCATGGAGCGCCCATTCAGATCCGCCGTTAAAACTGACAGGTGGACCTGAACGGTCTGTCAGTGTGAAAGGGACCTTGGGTAGAAAAGTATATCATGTTTACTTGTTTTAAACTTACTTTTTTTTTACATTTCTTTAATTACTTCCTGGTTTCTATGCTTAAGCAAATAATGTCATACATCCCAGAAGTTTTCAGGAGGGGTTTTCTCAGCTAAGCACACCCTCCTGCCTGCATGTCTGGGCTAAGGGCAGATGGATTCTAGGAAGTAAATGCTACATGAATCATCTGCCCTTACTCAAGATGGTCAAAGCTAGAAATGAAAGGTGGTGTTTTTCTAACTGATTTCTCACCAAAAGAAAGCATGGAGACGTGGATGGATGAGTTTGCTTTCAATATTAAAAATGAATGTGTGTTTTTGGTGCTCAGATAAAGTGTAGTTTCACTTTAAAAAGTTTGCACCAAGCTGGCCCAAATAAATTATATCCATTCCAGAAAAGTTTGGACCCTGGGGCAGCTGTAGTAGACTACTAGCAATAGCTACAAACAAGAAGCAGTGTTATGTTTTGGCAGCAGTACAGATGACTTCCCATTTGGTGCCAGAACTAAATTGTGCTTCTATGCCATTCAGGAGAATTCAGCATTCAGCATTTTATCATGAATGAATAACGGAAAATTGTTACCAATACTTACCGTAATTTTCCTTTCCTGGCCAGCCCTCACACAATGGGTTAACCCCTTCCTCCAGTCTCTCAGTACCACCTTCTCTTAGCTGATAAAAGGGAGCCCCTCCTCCCCAGCCCTTGTTCCATTAACTAGCGGACGACAGGCTTATAGGGAGGGAAAAAAAGATTGTGCTGACGTGAGGGCAGGCCAGGAAAGGAAAATTACGGTAAGTATTGGTAACAATTTTCCGTTTTCCTGGCCAGCCTCACGTCAGCACACAATGGGATTTGATTTAGCTGATATAGGGTGGGATAACAAAAAAAGAGTCGAAAAACAACTGGTAATGCTGCTTTAGTGAATATTTTATTTTGCTTGGAAGGGTGCTGACACCACTGCGTTTCCAAAATTTGATGCACTAGCTGCTGTGACATCTAAACTGTAATGTCTTGCGAAGGTTTCGCAGGAGCTCCAACTAGCGGTCCTGCATATGTCTTCAACCGATATTTTAGCAGAAGCTGCCCACGAGGCTGCCACCCCTCTTGTAGAATGAGCTCTAATAACTTGTGGAGGCGTCAGCCCCTGTTTCTCATACGTGAGGCTTATCACCTTGGTGATCCAGGTAGCTATGATTCTAGCTGATGCCACTTCTCTTCTAGGTCCTGACGGCAGGACGAACAAGGTATCCGTTTTGCGCATCTGTAGAGAGTGGTTTAAGTAGGTTGAACATAATTTGACCATGTCCAATGGTCTGAGATCTAGTTCCTCCGCTTGTCTCTGCGGTTGCGTGAAGCTGGGTAGGACCGCCTCCCAATTTACATGGAACTTGGAAACCACCTTAGGGGTTAAGGCTGGTGAGGGCCTTAGGATCACTTTGTCCGGGAGAATGATGCAAAAGGGATCTTTGCAAGATAGAGCTGCCAGCTCTGAAACTCTCCTTGCTGACGTTATGGCTGTGAGGAAAATTAGCTTGACTGTCAGGAACCATAGTGGGCATGTCTCCGCAGGCACGAATGGATGTTGGAGCAAAGCTTTTAGCACTGTGACCAAGTCCCAAGCTGGGAATAGGGACTTCCTTGGTGGTCTTATTCTTATGGCCGCTCTAAGAAATTGCTTTATTAGCGGCTCGTCTGCCCACTTGTGGCCTGTGAAGCAAGACAAGGCTGACACCTGCACCTTTATGGTGTTGTATGCTAAGCCCATACTTAGAGCTGACTGTAAAAACTCCAGCACCTGCGCAATGTTTGCGGACAATGGGGAGAAATTTTGTTGTAAAGCGAATGCTGTAAATTTTCTCCAAATCCTGGTGTATGTGGCATTAGTTGTGGCCCTTCTTGACTTCAATAGTGTCGAGATTACCTCCTCTGAGATGCCCTGAGACTGTAGTCTGGATGATTCAACAGCCATGCTGTCAGTTGCAATCTGCCTGGGTTAGGGTGACACCATTGGTCCTGCTGTAGAAGGTCCCTCTTCAGCGGCAGCCATATTGGGGGAACTGCCGCCATCTGCAGGAGCAGTGGGAACCATAGCCTCCGTGGCCAGAAGGGTAGGATTGCAATTGTATGGACATTCTCCCTCGCAATTTTTAATAGGGTTTTCATTATCAGAGGTACCGGTGGGAAAAGGTAGACTAGGGGAAATTCCCACGGGATTGAGAAGGCATCTTGAGCTAGCGCTTCGTTGCAGTGGAATCTTGACACAAACTGGGGTACCTGTGCATTCCATGGGGTCGCCATCAGATCTACCGAGGGTGTACCCCACCTGTAAAAGATTGTTCTTAGATAGTCCTTGTTGAGTGCCCACTCGTTTTTGTTGGGAAAATCCCGAGATGATCTGCTATGTAGTTCTGACTGCCCGGAATGTAGGCTGCAGTCAAGGCTTCCACATGTGCCTCGGCCCAGATGAATATCTTGGTTGCCAACTGCAGCCGTGGCAAGCTCTTGGTTCCACCCTGTTTGGTAACAACCTAGGCTTGACCCGAGCTCCCTGAATCAGGTTCTCGAATGCCAGTAGGGCTAGGTATGCTGCTTGTAACTCCAAAAGATTGGAGTGTCTGGTCTCCATCCTGCTCCATTTGCCTGAACCCGTCTGCCAAGGCAGTGAGCACCCCAGCCCCAGAGACTGGCATCCGAGGTTATTTGGATCCAATCTCCGGGGCTGAGCGGCATGCCCCGCGACAGAGTTCCTGGCGCTATCCACCACGCCAAGCCCTGGCGAATCCGTCTTGGTATGAATATTTTTTGGTGGAGTGATACGCCATCCCACTGGTTCAGAAATGATGTTTGGAATGCCCTTGTATGGAATCTTGCCCAGGGAACAGCTGGGGTTGCTGCGGTAAACATTCCCAGAAGCGTCATACAGTCCCTCGCCGACAGCGACGAGGACTCCATCACGCTGTTCATGCAGGCTACTAGCTCGGCTATCTTGCGATGTGGTAGCGAGACCTGCCCTTTGCTTGGGTTGAAAACAAGCCCTAGGTACCCCATCTCTTGGGAGGGAATCAACTGGCTCTTCTGCTTGTTGATAATCCAGCCGAATTCGGATAGAATTTTCAGCACCACTTCGCCTTGTGCTGTTAACTCCTCGCTTGCACAGGCCACTACCAAGATCTCGTCTAAGTAGTGGAAAATCTTTATGCCCCTCAAACGTATAACAGCGATGGTAGCTAGCAGGATCTTGGAAAAGACTCAGGGTGCTGTGCTGATTCCGAAGGGCAGACATTTGAACTGGAAATGATCTTCCCCTGCCATGAATCTCAGGTATCTTTGATGATGCCTGTTGATTGGGACATGAAGGTAGGCATCTGCTAAATCGACTGATATTAGCCAGTCCACTGGTTGCAGAATTGATATAATTGTAAATATTGATTCCATCTTGAATGTCTTGGGATCGATGTAGTGGTTTAGAGATCTTAGGTCTAAGACTGGTCTGAGATCTCCGGACGCTTTGGGCACCAGAAAAATTGGGGAGTAAACCCCTGTTCCCTGCTGCTTTAGAGGAACCGGCAAGATTGCCTCTTTCTGAAGTAATTCAGTCACATATTCTTGCAAGCACCTTCGTTTCTTCGGATCTTGTGGCCATTCTGTCTGGACAAAGATGTCCGGTGGTTTCTCTCGAAACATTATCTTGTACCCTCGCTTGACTGTTTTCTGGACCCATTGGTCCTTGACCTTCTCCGCCCATACCTTCCAAAAAGATGCCAACCTGGCACCCACCTGGGGGTGATGGGCAGTCAACCCGTCAAAAGGACTTCTCCGGTTTCTTAGCGGTCTGAGCGGCCTTAGACTTCACGTTCCGAAGAAAGGAGCTTTGTGAGCCTCTCCATTGGGGTCTTGTATATTCTCAGTCTGGTCTATATGACCTGGCCTCCTGCGCCCTTCTGAACTCTGATTGGCCTGACCGAATGCTGTCTCCTTTTGGGTCTCTGTGGTAGCAGACCCGACTTCCCTCCAGTAGCTCGTTTAATAGCTTCCTCCAGGGTGTCCCCGAAAAGCATCTTGCCCTTGTATGGGATGTTACAAAGTGCCTGTTTTGAGGTACTGTCTGCCACCCAATGGCGCAACCATAGGGCCCTTTTTGCCGTTACTGAAAACGTTATAATTCTTACGAGCAGTTTTACTAGGTCTATAGAGGCTTCTGCCAAAAAGGCGGCTGAGAGATTAAGTTCCTCCATTGCCGAAATGATTCTGGCCGTCTCTACGCCAGACTTCAGGGCCATCTCCACATTTGTGACCCAGACCTTCAGAGCCCTGGAGATCGAGGTTAGGGCTATGGCCGGGCGACAAGCTGCGCCAGCAGGTAAATAGATTTTCTTTAGATCTGTGTCTGTGCGTCTGTCCATCGGGTCTCTGAAGGTTGTAGAATCCTGCAATGGCAGGGACACCTGCCTTGCTAGGCGCTGCAAGGCCGCATCTACCCCTGGAGGTGACTCCCAAAAGGCAGCATCTGGGGTGTTAAATGGGTATAATTTTAAAAAGCGATTTTGTATGTTCGCCTTTTTTTCTGGCTTTCCCCATTCCTCATCGAATAATTTGCGGATCTCCATCATGAGTTGGAAGTCGAACAAATATTCAGACGGTTCATCAGAGTCTGAAGAATCTCCTAAAGATATTTCAAGCCCCGGTGAAGAGTCTCGCTTCTGCTTAGATGCGTTTTTGGCTCTAGGCTTAGTCCCGGAGTCACTTACGCCTGCGACTGCCTGCATACTCTCTGTCACCGTCTCCTGAATATAGTCCTTTATCCTACGTGCCTCAGTTTCTCTATCTGTGGCTACATCTCTTATGCATTCTGCGCACAAGAGCTTCTCAGGGGCGGATGGCGCTGAACAAGCCCAGCAGAGGCCTTCAGCGGGACGGCCCCATGTCGCACTTGGTTCTGCCGCCATAGCTGTCTGAGCATTTTTGCGGCGTGGACTGCCCGTTGCTTGGGGTCTATGTCCTATGCGTGACTGAGATGCATGCAGAGATTTTATATCAATCTTATTTTATTATTCATTAATTATACAGACTAGAACATTTTTAGACAAATACATGGTTGCACACAAGTTTAAGTCACTTATTTAATCCAACATGGCTTATGTAAATGTCTTTGCACACAATTACTATTACCTCGACAAACATACAAACAACAGAAAAACAACAGAACAAACAAGACACAAACAAAAAAAAAAAAAAAAAAAAAGACAGATTTATAACTTAACAGAGATGCATGCAGAGATTTTGAGCGGTTTCCTTCCTTTCTTTTTTTAGGACTTCTGCTCCTATTAAGACAAAACACCTTATTAGACTGGTGTTGCACTCTTTTGTTTTGTGGCCCCCGTAGACCCCTCCTACCTTTCCGACGATCTTCGTGCATTTTGGGGCTGTGGTGAGCTCATACTACAGCAACAAAAGACAAGATATAGAAATAAGAAAAAAGAAGTCCCTATTTTTTTTTTTTTTTTTACTGGCTCTTTAAAGGAAATAACTTTACCTTAATACTGGATAAGGAGTCACTCAGGGTGGCAGCAGATTTGTAGGGTATCTGAAAAGCTGTAAACACATGGTGTAATGCATTTTGTGATCATGGCTCAGTAAACACTGACACAGCCCAGCCACCCCTCCCCCTCTGTGAAGGAAAACTCACCAGTACACTTCCCTCACTAGCTGTGGCAAACAGCACTGCAGCTTCTGGCTCTCCAGGCTTTATAGTCCTACAGCCCCGCCCCCCTGTGAGGTCATCATCGACCAATCAGAAAACACAGGGGAGGCGGCCGGCGCAGCACCTAGGAAGCAGGAAAGGAAAGCACAATACTACAGCAACACCACAGCCTAAAATGGTAAGCTCTTTAAGCCTTAGTATGCCCGCATGGCTCCTGCACATAGAGCGTCCAGTGTGATAAAAGGAACTACCTTTATTGTTCTGGACCTTCCGATCCCAGGAGAGGCTTGAACCTGGGTGGGTAGGTTCGGTAGGGGGGTGTAGTCTAATCCACGAGCATGGTAGTCTGGAGTCCGACCAAAAAAAAGGAACAAGGGCTGGGGAGGAGGGGCTCCCTTTTATCAGCTAAGAGAAGGTGGTACTGAGAGACTGGAGGAAGGGGTTAACCCATTGTGTGCTGACGTGAGGCTGGCCAGGAAACAAGGCTTCCTCTGATTGACAATGGGAAAAATCAAAATGTAATTTACATGCTTCTCCACCTCACACCCGGAACAATGCAGAGTCTGTCTGATTGGCATTCAGCCATTCATAGGCACCTTTGTATTCTGTGAATGAATACAAAGCTTCCACTTGCTAGAGTCCAAGTCCACCTTCTCCAAATCAGATGAAGCATTGTATTCATTCATAAAAATACAAGACTTCTCCTGAATGGCAGAGAATCAATCAGGACTACTATTTAATTCTGTCAGGAGATAGACATCGACCATGCTGCTACCTGAACACGGCACTGCTGATTGTATGTAGTTAAAGTGGAGGTACGGCAACATTTTTTATTTTTTTTAAAAGTCAGCGACTACAAATACTGCAGCTGCTAACTTTTAAAATATGGACAATTACCTGTCCAGGGCGCCAGCGATGTCAGCACTCGAAGCTGATCTGTCGCTCGGCTCTCGGGTGCTGCCGCCACCAACTTCGGTAAGGTAATCAGGAAGAGAAAGCCTTGTGGCTTCACTTCCTGGTTCCCTACTGCGCATGAGCGAGTCGTACAGCGCAATCCGGATGGTCCCTGCTGTCTCTGGGACCCGTGTGTTTCCCAGCAGACAGCAGGGGAGGATGGGAAGAGGCGTAGACTCGCGGGAGTCTATGCCCTGAAGTGGGTGCAAATACAGTGGTGTGAAAAAGTGTTTGCCCCCTTCCTCATTTCCTGTTCCTTTGCATGTTTGTCACACTTAAGTGTTTCGGAACATCAAACCAATTTAAACAATAGTCAAGGACAACACAAGTAAATACAAAATGCAATTTGTAAATGAAGGTGTTTATTATTAAAGGTGAAAAAAAATCCAAACCATCATGGCCCTGTGTGAAAAAGTGATTGCCCCCCTTGTTAAAACATACTATAACTGTGGTTGTCCACACCTGAGTTCAATTTCTCTAGCCACACCCAGGCCTGATTATTGCCACACCTGTTCACAATCAAGGCATCACTTAAATAGGAGCTGCTTGACACAGTAAGGTCCACCAGAAGATCCTTAAAAGCTACACATCATGCCGAGACCCAAAGAAATTCAGCAACAATTGAGAAAGAAAGTAATTGAGATCTATCAGTCTGGAAAGGGTTATAAAGCCATTTCCAAATCTTTGGGAATCCAGCGAACCACAGTGAGAGCCATTATCCACAAATGGCGAAGACATGGAACAGTGGTGAACCTTCCCAGGAGTGGCCGGCCGCCCAAAATTACCCCAAGAGCGCAGCGACGACTCATCCAAGAGGTCACAAAAGACCCCACAACAACGTCCAAGGAACTGCAGGCCTCACTTGCCTCAGTTAAGGTCAGCGTTCATGCCTCCACCATCAGGAAAAGACTGGGCAAAAATGGCCTGCATGGCAGAGTTCCAAGGAGAAAACCACTGCTGAGCAAAAAGAACATCAAAGCTCGTCTCAATTTCTCCACAACACATCTTGATGATCCCCAAGACTTTTGGGACAACATTCTGTGGACCGATGAGACAAAAGTGGAACTCTTTGGAAGATGTGTGTCCAAGTATATCTGGCGTAGAAGGAACACTGCATTTCAGAAAAAGAACATTATACCAACAGTAAAATATGGTGGTGGTAGTGTGATGGTCTGGGGCTGTTTTGCTGCTTCAGGACCTGGAAGACTTGCCGTGATAAAAGGAACTATGAATTCTGCTGTCTACCAAGAGGTCCTGAAGGAGAATGTCCGACCATCTGTTCGTGTACTCAAGCTGAAACGAACTTGGGTTCTGCAGCAGGACAATGATCCTAAACACACCAGCAAGTCCACCACCGAATGGCTGAAGAAAAACAAAATGAAGACTTTGGAGTGGCCTAGCCAAAGTCCTGACTTGAATCCTATTGAGATATTGGTATGACCTAAAAAGGCCATTCATGCTCGAAAACCCTCTAATGTAACTGAATTAGGACAATTCTGCAAAGATGAGTGGGCCAAAATTCCTCCAGGACGCTGTAAAAGCCTCATTGCACGTTATCGCAAACGCTTGGTTGCTAAGGGTGGCCCAACCAGTTATTAGGTTTAGGGGGCAATCACTTTTTCACACAGGGCCATGATGGTTTGGATTTTTTTTCACCTTTAATAATAAACACCTTCATTTACAAATTGCATTTTGTGTTTACTTGTGTTGTCCTTGACTATTGTTTAAATTGGTTTGATGTTCCGAAACACTTAAGTGTGACAAACATGCAAAGGAACAGGAAATGAGGAAGGGGCAAACACTTTTTCACACCACTGTACCTGTATTATACAGGTATCTGCACCCCCCTCCCCCCTGAAAGGTGCCAAATGTGACACTGGAGGGGGGGAGGGTTCCGAAAAGCGGGAGGTTTCATTTTTGTGTGAACCTACGCTTTAATGCTACTACAGCACATTACACATTGGAGAACATTTGATCGGGCCAGTTTGGCCAAAACAAACTGTTTAAAGTGAACTGATAGCTTGAATTCTACTTTAAAGCATTGAGATGCGCTACATGGATCAAAATTACTTTAAAAGCCATTTATTTTTTCAGGATGTTTGATGTGGGAGGACAGAGGTCTGAGCGCAAAAAGTGGATTCACTGCTTTGAAGGAGTTACCTGCATTATATTTTGTGGGGCACTAAGTGCTTACGACATGGTTCTGGTGGAAGATGAGGAAGTGGTACGTATGAACTGTTGCAATTCATGCATTTTGCATAAAAAAATATAAAAGAAGTTCTAGTTACTGAAAGACACCAAGCATTCCCCATAATGATGCCCTCCATATTATGTGGGTGCTATTGTTCCTCCAACATTTCTGAAAACTTTAATTCCTTTAAATTGTTTTAAAATTTAGTAACAAAATTGTATTATTTTGCAGCTTTTCAATACTTACATGTGGTCACTATAAGGTTTTTTTTTTCTCTTAACCATTACATGGCGATTTGTCACTAACAACGTTCCTGTCAGAGGGTGACAACGCTTACTCATTATACTGTATCTATGGAGAAGCAGCGTTGTCATCCTTGCACAGGACTACAGAAACCTTACCCTCTTCTCCATAATAGACAAGGTAGAAAAGAAGGGATCAGCTGGCAAGATTTCTGTCAGGATCAACAGAAAAAAAATACATTCTGCTGCTTCTTCTGATTATAGGGATACCACATGTGCGAGACTTTTTTATAGCCACGTACAGGACCCTGGAAATCAATCACCGCCTTCAGGCTAAGGGCATAAATAGTTGATTTCACCCCCCACTACCCATCACAGTTTCGGGCACCCCAGGTATTTGCTAAGAGGCATGGTGGGTATTTTGCAGCTGTCATTTGTTTTGGAAAATGAAGAAAGAAAAAAGGCAAAAATATATTTTTTTCTTTTTTCAAAACTTTGTGACAAAAAGCGAGATCTGCAAATTACTCAACATGCCTCTCAGAAAATTGTTTGGGGTGTCTACTTTCCAAAATGGGGTGATTTGGGGGGGTACTGTTATGTTGGCATTTCATGGCCTCCGAAACTGTAATAGGTGGTGGTGAGGAGTGAAATCAACAATTTACGCCCTTAGAAAGCCTGAAGGCGGTTATTGGTTTTGGGGGGCCTGTACGCGGCTAGGCTCCCAAAAAGTCTCACACATGTGGTATCCCCATACTCAAGAGAAGCGGCAAAATTTATTTTGGGGTGTAATTTCACATACACCCATGGCATGTTTGAGCAATATGTAACTTAAGTGACAACTTTGTGTTAAAAAAATTTTTGGGTAAATTATAAAATGTTTCATGAACTCAACATACCTCTCAGCAAATAGCTTGAGATGTCTACTGTCCAACATTAGAAGCTTTGCCACAAATCACCCACTCTTCTAACCACTTGAAGACCAAGCCCTTTCTGACACTTTGTTTCCATGAAAAAATTTTGTTGCTAGAAAATTACTTTGAACCCCCAATAATTATATTTTTTTAAAGCAGAGGCCCTACAAATTAAAATGGTGGTTGTTGCAATTTTTTTTTCACACTGTATTTGCGCAGCGATTTTTCATCAATTGTTTTGGAAAAAAAAACACTTTGTTGAATTTTAATGCAGAAAAACACACTATATGGCCCAAATGTTTGGTAAAATAAAAAAGATGATCTTATGCCGAGTACATATATACCAAACATGACATTCTTTAAAATTGCGCATGCCTGTGCAGTGGTGACAAACTATATACATTTTAAAAATTCTTTAAAAGTCTTTACAGGTTAACACTTTATATTTACAGAGGAGTTCTACTACTAGAATTACTGCCCCCGATCTGATGTTCGTGCTGATACCTCACATGCATGGCACAATTGCTATTTACATATGACACGACACCGATCCTTGCGTGCGAGGGGGCAGGGGTGCTTTAATTTATTTTTTTACTTATTTATTTTGCATTTTTATTTTATTTGTACACTGTCCCTTTCATATTTTTTTATTTATAATTACTTTTTAAAATAATTTTTATTGTTATCATGGGGAATGTAAATATACCCTATGATAGCAATAGGTAGTGACAGGCACTCTTTTTGGGGTCTATTAGATTCTTGCAGCCTGTGAGAACAGATTCCTCCATTCACATCGATCGGTGGTCTGCCTACCATTAAAAAAACACCCTGCATCCACCCTATTCTAATGATAGGCATACATGCAGTGTTCTTTTTTTCGTTCAGTCCCTGGGCTGAAGGAAAAAAAAACTGGAGTTAGACTTACCGGTAAATCTTTTTCCAGGAACCTCCAACAGGAACAGGAAACACATCACCAATAGCACAGTCCAGCACACTAATATATATATAAAAAAATATCATGCAGTAATGCAAATCTTCTATATAATGTTTCTCCAACACCGTGTCTTCTAGAATACAATGTGCTTAAATCTTCACAATCAAAAAGTGCTTCACTCGAAGTGACATATAAATATGCTCACCAGACATCTCTGGCTAAAAATTGACCACTAGGCATATAATGAAGGGAATCCTTTATATCAAATTTTCCAAGCTACATGCGTTTCTAATTGACTGTTCCCAAAGATCAGACTCCACTTCAATAGTAAATGTAAAACAAATCTTCCAGATAATATACTCTAGGATGCATAACCACAGCTCCTTCCATAGAAATCTGTGAATTTGGGCTCCCCAAGAACGAGCCACAGAAGGGCAATATAGTGTGACATTGTCTTTAATAAAAAGCACTTGCATACATATGTAAGGCACAAATAGATAGCAGCACAGTTGTAGGATGAGGCAGGGGCCGGTCCGTCAATCCGTGGTGATGCAGGAAGCACGGCATGCGTCTCAGCTGAAAAAGGGGGAGCTCCTGTATTTAGACAAGATACAGCCTCAAAAAAAAAACAAGTCTCTCTGTGGAACTGGTCAGTTTTAAACAAGAACCGAAGGACAAAACTTTAAACCATATACAAACATAACCATTAACATAAGGGCGGGAACCAGGCTGTCCTGGAAACAGAGTAAGTCTAAAGCCTCATACACACGATTGGACCGTGGACCAACTTTCCTGTGGATTTTTGTCCAAAGGGCGTTGGCCCCAAGTTGGTATTGCATACACACGACATGACTTTTTCAGCCAACTTTCACCAAATCACTTGGTTTTTCTGCTCTTTACCGCCACCTTTGGTCAACTTCTGTATTGTTGTCTGATCTTTTGCATTGGTTCTGCATTGGTTTGTACAAAAGTCCGTTGGTTTTGTGTACACACGGTCGGACTTTGGTCCATCGGACTTTTGTTGGCAGAAAGTTGGTCCGTTCGCACAGCCAACAAAAGTCCGATGAAACCTGGAAAAAGTTGGTCCGATGGACACGGACGGATGTTGGTCCAAAACAGCTCATTTGCATGTTGGTTGTCAAAAAGTCCGATCGTGTGTATGGGCCTTAACTCTGATTTTCCCCAGTCGTCTTCCAGGACAGCCCATGAGAGGATTAGCAAGAACTTACTATATTAGGGAGGGTCATTAAAAGTCCAAAGACCTTTGTTGCCTTTGGAAATACCATAATTATTGTAGATATGGTGGGCCCAGTTAACTTAAATTCTTAGTAGAGACTAGCTCCAACTATGGTGGAGATATAAAAACCACCATCATATATAGAATATAAACATAAGGATTTGCTACAAAGGCATACGTCTAGTGACTTTCCCCATCTACATCCTTATATATGAATGTGACAATGCTCGTGCCTTGAGACATACATTATCCCTTCAGGGACCCATGATAATTTCCACAAATAACATGTTATATACACACACAACAGCTTTGCTATATGGAGACTGCGCTGATATTCGAAGCAATGCCGATACCCCAAGCTACGGTGCACCCACTGCCACCTGAATAGACTGAGCAGTAGGGCATTTGCCTAAAATGATGACCCGACTACCGTACTTTACAGATTATGGAATGCCAAAAATCCACTGGAAAAAGCTTCCAAATGCACCCCTCTTATTGTTAATTGGAGCACATACACGCCCAATTGCAAATGCGCGTATTTATTCGTACCTGCAACCACCTCTCACTTATTGCAATCATTGCTGAAGATCAGGAGGCGCTGCTGTTGGTTGCTGCCCTTATGTTCTTCCTTTGCCAGCGATGGCTTTTAGCACCACTAGCATACTTGGAAAACATGCAGGACTCTGATGGCATAGTTGGATCTGAATTGATAACCCCAGGACCACCATGTAGAAGCACCAACCATCAAGCCACTGTGCTGCCTATGCAAAATATGGTTCTACCCCTGTACCAACATTTCTTAAGGCACAAGGACACTACATAAATTCAGTAATATAAACTATCATATAACTCTTCCATGGCCTCATGTGTAGAGGAGAACATTTTGATACAGGATAAACACCATCCCAAAATGAATAAGTATAACGCATGGCCTGCAGACTTAGGGTTGCAAATGTAAACTTGTTGCAACACTCTACACTAAGTAAAGCAAAGCAAAGACATTCCATAAAATGCCTTAGAACATTGGAGAAACTGAGTTTCTATCCATGTGCAAGGAAGTTCTGAAGAGGGAACCACAGTGGTACAAGATATGAGTGCTGGGGATATCCAAGTAAAGCACATGTAAAAAACTGTAGCGTTAATGGTTCTAGCATTACACTAGTGCTGCAGAGCCCATGACATTCTCTATATGTTCTAAACAGATGACCCAGTAACTACAAGGAAGTCACGCATAGGTCTAAAACTGTGATCTAGGTTGGATAACACCAAAAGAGCCCAAAAATCACCCATGGCCTGTCAGTCCTTGTGTTAAAACACTAATTGGCTGCAGAAGTCTGTTACCAAGCTGTTTAAAACATTACCTATATGGTCAACACTTCAGCATATTTTTTTATTTAACTGTGGTGGTGAAATCACCTCCTACAGCGATGGAGTCATGGATTTACATATCGTGAGAGCAAATCCTGTTGCTATTAAAATAAACAAATCAGTGCTTCAGCTAATTGGTGTACCTGCAAAGCAAATAACGGTTAACAATAAATCATAGTAGCAGTACAGTAAAACAGTAGAATGACATACCTGCAAAGCAAATACAATAAACACACAGCAACAATAAAACATTACAGTATAGCAGTAAGAACAATAAAACGACAACTATTTTTGGCTTTTTTATTTTTTGTTTTGTTTACACTTTTAGTATAACTATAATTGCTCCAGCTTAGGGTCTCTCAAAATGTGATAGCCATATATTATTCGAGACCCTGTGTGAATATGTGCCATGCTGTACCCTATATTCTAATACTCCACTACTGTATGTTAGCGACATGCAGAGACCAGGTTCGCCAGGACAGGAGGGGAGGTGCTTGCTACAGACACGGCATCTTTTTTGGGGTGCTTGTTGGGTAGGGGTACCAGGAAAGACATCCGGAAAATGCATCTCACGCAGCTGGCTCACGGCATTGGAGTTAGGAAATTGGACCACAGCACCTCCTGGATATAGAAGGGCTGCAATGACCTCTTCCAGGAATTTTAGCAAGAATCCAGTTCTTCCCAACACTTTGTATAGCACATAAGTGTTGTACACAGGCAATTGGAATTGGGTATACAGCCACATTTTATACCAGTGTCTAGCCTTACGGGCAACCAAGTACAGCCCCCCCATCATCTGGTCGTTGATGTCCACTCCCCCCATTTTACGGTTATAGTCGTGGACACAGAGGGGCTTTCCAACAACATCAGTCGCCGTAGTAATTTGGACTGCCGTATCTGGGTGAATGGGAGGACAGAACGAAAACATTCCATTTGTCCTATCTCACTGCAAGTAATTTATTGGACCTCAAACAGGCTCTCTCCCCCTGACCAAGTGGGGCATTTACAAGCCGTTGGATCGCACGTTGCCACATGCGCCAATTCCTAATTGAAAGAGGTGTCTAAAAAGTTCCACGCTTGAATAAAAATTGTCCACGTATAAAAATGGTACCCCTTTCCAAATAAGGGTGACACCAAGTCACAAACAATCTTGCCGCTGCTCCCCATGTAGTCTGGACAGTTGGGGGGGCTCCAGGCTGCTATCTTTTCCCTCGTAAACCAGGAAACTCCATGTATAGCCTGTTGTCCTCTCACAGAGCTTATACATTTTGACCCCATATCTGGCACGCTTGCTGGGGAGAAACTGTTTGAAAACAAGGCGGCCAGAAAATTTAATCAGTGACTCATAAAAAGCAGACATCTTGTTCAGGGATGTACAAAGCTGCAAATTTTTAGTTGAAGTGGTTCACAAGGGGCCGAATTTTGTGGAGCCGATCATGTTCAGGGTCACCCTGAGGACGACAGAGTTCATTGTCATTGAAATGCATGAACCGCAATATTTGCTCCTATCTAGTCCTGGTCATGGCAGCATAGAACACGGGCATATGATGAATTGGGTCAGTGGACCAATATGACCGCAATGCACTCTTTTTTGTAATGCCCATGTTGAGGCATAGGCCAAGAAAGGTCTTAAATTTGGAAACAGTTATAGGTTTCCAGCCGAATTGTCTGGCAATGGTCGAATTTTGGTGATAAATTGACCAGCGTATAAATTGCTTTGGTCCACAATAGATTCATACAGATCTTCAGTGAAAAACAGCTCCAAAAAATTCAAGGGGCGTTAAATCTGCTGTTTCCACCTGAATTCCAGGTTGGCGAGTGAATGGGGGAAGTATGGGTGCTGCAGAATCTGTGGGCTGCCAATCAGGACAAGCAGAGAGGGAAGGGCACTATAGGCTCTACGGCCTGTGTTTGAATTCTTGGTGGCTGCGGGGCACTACTTGTGCTAGCCACTACACCAGCTTGAACTGCGCTTATGGGACTCGCCATATCACCAAGTGATACTGCAGTGCTGGTTTGCCTACGACCAGGGTGTACTAGGCCGCTGGTGCTCGTCAGCTCACCAGGATGAGTGGCACTAGTACCGAAACTCTGCTGCATACGAGTATCATGCGGTTGTAGCACCTCAGCAACAGAAGAATGGGGTCCGTTGTCGGAGCCATCTGTCAGGGTGCCACTCTCTACAGGTTCAAATACTGAGCCTGAATCTGATAGTGAGGACTCCCCGCTCTCATCTGTCATGCTCAGTATCCTGTAAGCCTCTTCAATAGGAGTACCTTTCATTTGACATTTTGGCCACTGAATTTATAGGTACCTAGTGTGACTTGCAGGTAAAAAAAGCACCTGGTTGTCAGAGGACTGTTTGAATCCCTACAAAAAAAGTGCTAGTGCTAGCAGAGATCAGCATGACTCTGCTAAATTCTGCAGTGGCAAAATGCTGTGGGGTTTAAAGCAGGTGCTGGCAGGCGTCGGGCTGACCATGGTAATGCCGCATTTTTGGGAACACTATACTATTGGGGACGCTAGTATAGTTCTGATCAGATCAAAGATATTGATCCATTCAGACACTATTTTAGTAATGGAGGTATATAGTGTACGTTAGTGTTACTGGCAAAGGGTTCAAATCTGACGAGGTTAGGGATGTTCGCTGACGCTGACACAAACTAGCGTCACCCGTGACACTAATACAGTGAACAGAAAAAAAAAACCTGTACACTATACTAATGACACTGACGGAGTGAAAGGGTTAACTGGGGGCGATCAAGGGTTTAAACCTTTATTAGGGAATATATGGGGGGTAACCTAAACCTACCTGGGACTGACACTAGCTACCACTATAAAACAAAATAAAACCGCGCTAAACTATATTCAAATTCCTAACAATTATACAGGCTGCTGCTCAAGGTGGGATACACACACTAGTGATAAATAAATAAGGAGCTGTGCCAATTATGCTAGCATATTGGAAAGGCTAAATACACTTCTAATGAATAAAAATACCTACAATAATTAAGGATGTGAACCCAAATATGACACAAAATCGTGAACATAAAGCAAATAATCAAAGCAAAAAGGTCATATATTCAAGTTCATAAAACAATGACATTTGCTCAATAGGTATGGTTAAAAGTCCTCTGGCAGCAAAAAGGATGACAATGACACTGCACCCATCCAAACGTGACTCAGATTGTACACCTCGGTGACTTGCATGTACAGTTGGTGAGAAAGTGCCCGACACCCTAGATCACAATGTGCTTACCAGACGGTAAAGCAAATAAAGCTTTTAATGGGAGCCAATCAGCAACTGATGTGAGTGTCCCTGGCTTCTCTCTCTCCCGATCCACAGCATCCACCAATTCAAGTTATGGGGTATTAAACTTCCACACACTCATTGGGATTCCATTCAAAAAAGAAAAGAGCCGCCCATAGCAAATACAGGAGCCTGTCCTCCTCGTGGTAGCGTGACTTGGGAGGGTACTTAGTGACGCTACCACGAGGAGGACGGGCTCCTGTATTTTTGAGAAAGGGAATGAGTATCAATGCAGTGTGGTGCTGCAGATACTGAAAAAGGTAATCATGTGCCACGTCCTTAGTATAATATAGAAAAAGGAAGGGGAGGGACTTATGGACTTTTTAGGCACTGTAGACTGTTTTAAAATATCAAAAATGTATTTATTAAGGAGAAACAACATACATAAAAGACCGCGTGCATCTAAAAACATATACATTTGAGTCAAAAAAAAAAAAAAAGACATTAACAAAATAAGGAGTCGCATAAGCAGCCTATGAGTAATAAGCCTGAGGGATACCACAGAACAAAGATCGGTGTTGAAGACGGATTTTGTCCAGAATTGATGAGGTATCCGATAAGGAGGCAGAGGTGCAGTGCGATATTGGTAGATTTTGACGAAAGCTCTGCATGTTTCGCGTTTTTCATTTAACGCTTCGTCTGGAGCCTGAAGTTGCAGTGACTAACAAACAAATATGAAATTTAAAAGACACGGTAAGTATATGCATATCACTAGTACTTCTTGGATAACATGTTCTATTTATACATAAAGGATATATATAGATCAAAAATGGTTGTCGAGTGTGGCCATCAAACTCCCATCATCACTACCAGACAGTGCGCAGCAAGGGTATAGGCCAGTATTCCAAACACCCAGTGGGGACGTGTAAAATATCATATTGAACTGTCAGTTAATTGTAAAGAAAAATGTACTTACTACAATTCTTAATTTGTTCAAAAAACGTATAAAAGAAGAGAATAAAGTCCCTGTTGTCTCCCCACCGACCAGGGGGGGGTGATGAGCATGGAATAGGGTAGAGTTGAATAGCACGTACCCCAGATGTGGTCCTAAATGGTAACCAGACATAAAATTAATCAACTGTTAATACAGACAGGACAGGTAGGCATCATGGATGAATTGACCCCAACGGGAATTGAGGGGTTGGCTCACCTAAATGCAGAGGGGGGGGGGGGTTTTGAGGACTCCCTCAGTTAGGTGTGTGCACCAGCACTGCAATTGTTGTATAGTAAGTTCCCGGGTAGAATCGGGCAGGATGAGAGGTCAGTCCGATTGATGGTCAGATAGGAGAGGCCTTAATGTTGGGGAGTGGTGCCATAATGGACCTGTATGGTGGGGCCATGAGTTTAGATAAATGCCTCAATTGGAAAAAGGTAGACATAAGTAAGATAATGTAACATGGCCGAACGGCGTGTATGTAACTCACCATCCTGGAGTACAGAGAAGTCAAGCCTGCCAGCATCACAGCGGTGGTGGAGAGCGGGGGACGCTGACAGAAAGCACATCCTGGTGTGCTTAAGTACACGTCCCATCCGTAGTCACATGTCCGGCGTCGCCGGCTTGACGTCATCCGGATCGGCCGCAAGGAACGTACCGCGCATGCGCCGACGTCCCGTCCCGCGCCTGCGCATTGAGGCTGGGACGTACACGGCGGTGCGCGCAGCATGTTCAAGCAAGGAAGATGACTGGGGAATAAATTCCCCAGTCATTCCTTGCTGATCGTCACATGGATGGCCAAAGTGACGATGTGCGGCCGCACTGAGTATTGGACAGGCCCAAAAAGGTGCGGCGCAGTGTCAGACAGCGTGAATGTTGGGGGAAGGGGGCCACAGTCGGCAATAATAGATAAACTCCATACAATGTTAACAGAAAGTAACATACGTAACAATCGATATAGGTATCCAGCTCATTAAAATTCAGAGACATTTTAGAATTAGATATTTCTAAACAAAACATCAATAGTTAATCTAGTGGCAGTGGAACTGTCTGGGAACATATTTGAAAAAAGAAGAACCATGGAATATATATAGGAACTGCTTTGGATATAGGGTATATTATGCTAGATAGATATAGTGCTAGATCATGGTGGGTACATATACTTAGTCAGTATAGTACTTTGGACAGAGGGCAGAAGGAGCAAGAGCATAAGACCATCTTAGAGAAAAGGTTTATAGGATTGTGCCTCATTAATGCCCGGAGAACGGGTCGCATCGAGGCGTTCTATCCAGAGGGTCTCTTTTTTCAAAATTTCTTTGTCCCAGTTACCCCCTCGTGGGTCCCTTGGGACAACCGCCAGGGCTATAAAGGAAACAGCTGTAGTGTCGAACTTGTGATAGAGATCTAAGTGTCTACTCACGGAGGTGATCATTTTTCCCCAGATGAGTAATAGATATGATCTTTTATTCGGGCACGAAACTGGCGGATGGTTTTTCCGACGTAGAATGCATTGCAAGTACATGTCATTAGATATATCACCCCTTGGGTGTCACAGTCCGCGTAGAAGCGCGGTACAAAGGTTTCCCCATTGGGAAGGACAAAACTATTCCCTGGTCGTACCCATGGGCAGTATGTGCATCGTCCACACCTGGAGATGCCCATCCTATCTGTATTGAGGTGAATATTAGTACTGTAATGGCTCGATGTCAGTTTATCACGCAATGAACGTGATTTTCTGAATGTAATGGTAGGGTTTGGGCTTATATATTTTCTCAAAATGGGGTCCTCAAGGAGTAGGGGCCAATGTTTAACCAAAATTTCCCGTAATTCACTATGCTGTTTAGAGTACCTAGTGATGTAGCGGACAGTGTCGGAAGTTTTTGTAGTTTTTGTTTTATAGAGTAATGAGTTTCTTGATTGTCTCAAGGCCTTGTTATAGGATTTTCTAAGGATGGATTTACTGTATCCTCTATTTTTTAGGCGATCTCGGAGGAGATTTGCCTGTATTTTAAACTCATCAGTGTGTGTACAATTTCGTCTCAATCTGAGGTATTGAGCGTAGGGAATGCTACGAAGTAAAGTTTTCGGGTGGGCACTTTCTGCATGAAGCAGTGTGTTGCCAGCCGTTTCTTTTCTATATAATGTTGTTGCCAGGCACCCTGACTGGTCTCTAAATATAGTTAGGTCCAGGAAGGTGATTTTCTCGGGATTAACGGAAAATGTGAATTTTAGATTGAAGGCATTTTGGTTTAAAGTTTCCATGAAGGTTTGTAGACTATTAAGGGACCCCGCCCAGATAACAAAAATGTCGTCAATATAGCGCAGCC
Source organism: Lithobates sylvaticus (assembly GCA_028564925.1). Classification (NCBI taxonomy): domain Eukaryota; kingdom Metazoa; phylum Chordata; class Amphibia; order Anura; family Ranidae; genus Lithobates; species Lithobates sylvaticus. The sequence continues at coordinate 211,700,505 of CM053027.1, read as the reverse complement.
AGCATAATGCTTGGCTGGTATACGGCGATAAATTGTCGTCAGAAAAAATGGTCCGTTCCCACCCCCCAGGTACAGATTGGCGTAGGCCGGGGCACAACAAGTGCCCATGGCCACGCCCTGCACCTGGAGGTAGTGGGACTCGTTAAAGGTAAAACAATTTTTGGTCAGGACGAATCTCAACAGATCCAGTATGAACTCACAAAATTCCCAGTGATGGTGGTCTTCTTCATAAAGGAAGGTTCTAGCTATCCTGATGCCCTGCTCGTGAGGGATGCTGGAGTAGAGTGCTTCAACATCTATGGTCACGAGGAGGGCATCAGGAGGCTTTCCTTCAATATTCTTTAAAAGATCTAGGGTATCCCTTGTGTAGGAGGGAAGTGAGAGGACGTGAGGCATGAGTACAGAGTCAATAAGACGGCTGGCATTTTCCGTGAGGGCTCCGATTCCCGATACGATAGGTCTACCCGGGGGTAAGGTGGGGTGTTTGTGTATCTTCGGGAGTACGTAAAAAGTTGCTAATCTGGGGTTAGATATATTCAGATACTTATACGTATCTGAGTCTATTAGGCCCTTCTGGTGGGCAGAGCCAATGACCGAGAGATATTGAGTTCTAAAACCCTCAATTTGATCAGGTTCAATAGGCACATACCACTCTCTGTTCTTAAGAATGTCATGTGCCATATTTTCATAAAATGTTTTAGTCATGAGGACAATATTTCCTCCTTTGTCTGCTGATTTAATTTCTATGTCGGGGTAAGATTGAAGGCGTTGGATAGCTAACAGCTGGGAAGATGTTAGGTTATCATCAGTGGTTTTGATAGCAAGTGATTTTAGGTCATTGACTGTGCCCGCCAGAAAGGCCCAAATAGATGCATTAGTCATAAGGTCGGGAAACCGTTGGGATTTTGGCTTAAATTTTTTACATGTGGGCGCTGTAGGGCCCTGTATTTGCCAGCCGGCAGTTTGTGTCTGTATGCTCTTTATACGAGATTACATGCAAGTGCATTTTATTCTTTAAACGAAATAAACTGGCAAAAACAGAATTACTCTATGGGCGGCTCTTTTCTTCTTTTGTTGAATGGAATCCCAATGAGCATGTGGAAGTGTAATACCCCATAACTTGAATTGGAGGATGCTGTGGATCGGGAGAGAGAGAAGCCAGGGACACTCACATCAGTTGCTGATTGGCTCCCATTAAAAGCTTTATTTGCTTTACCGTCTGGTAAGCACATTCTCACCAACTGTACCTGCAAGTCACTGAGGTGTACAATCTGAGTCACGTTTGGATGAGTGCAGTGTCATTGTCATCCTTTTTGCTGCCAGAGGACTATTGAGCAAATGTCATTGTTTTATGAACTTGAATATATGACCTTTTTGCTTGTTTGCTTTATGTTCACGATTTTGTGTCAAATTTGGGTTCACATCCTTAATTATTGTAGGTATTTTTATTCATTAGAAGTGTATTTAGCCTTTCCAATATTCTAGCATAATTGGCGCAGCTCCTTATTTATTTACTAGCTACCACTAACTGCCCTAAAGCTGTTTAGCATCACAAGTGACACCAATACAGTGATCAGTAAAAAACATGAACACTGCACTTGGTGACACTGACAGGAAGTGAAAGGGTTAACTTGGGGGTGATCAGGGGGTGAAATATGTGCCTATGTGTACGGGTCAGTGTAGTGCTTGTGTACTCACTGATCAATATGATCTCCTCGCTCGCTGGAACCGAAAAGGGCTCCAGGAGAGGAAATTACACAGGCACAGGAGGTTCTCAGATTTGCCAGAACCAATCAGGTCCAGGCCATAAATCATTGGCCTGGATCTGATGAGTGATCTGTTCTGAACCAAATACGATCACTGCAGTGACAGCATGTGTGAGTCACATACCGGTACATGACTTTGCGAAGCTGGGCCACCCTGCTGCAGTACATGTACGTGGGGTGGTCTGAACTGGTTAAAGTGGTATGCACAATATTGTCTCATTTTGCTTACATTTAAATAAAACCTATCAAGCACGAAACATGGAGACTGCTATTGCCAACCTCTCCTTCTGAAATTGCTAATTGTTTGACTATCATGTTGACTGTCTTGCTTTAGCTTTGGAATCACTGACCTACAAAAAGTTTGCAGGTAAGGACTTTTGACTTTCCCAATATAGCTACTTCTTTCAGCGAAATGACTCAAAGTATTGAAGCCAGAGAGTCAGTATAACAACTCCAAATCTCTGTTACCAAAACATGGTCTGAGGACACAGCTGAACCTTTCACAATGCAGTCCACTAAACACTAACATTTAAACTTTTTTTTTTCATAAAGATGATGTCTACCATACTGTAGATGGACTTTGTGGTTACCATTTACCTTTACTTTTTACTAGTAGCACGAGTCCTACTTACATCTTAGCTAGAAAAAAAACCCACTAAAATAAGATTGTATTCATCGTAAACTCCTTTTCTTGGAGTCCATTAAAGAATTGTAAGCTGGCGCAGGAGACCCCTCTTACCAGCATGCCTCCGTTTGGTAACAAAGCAGTATCTATAGAATGACCAGAAGGGTGGGAGATATGTTCTCTTAATAGAATCCAGGAAAAAGATTTTAAGGGGAGTACAAAAATCTTTTTTTCTGTCTTGTTTACTGCGTTCTATGGGAAGGCTTAAACTTTTAGGACGTGCAAAAACATTCTGAGTGGTGGGCAACACAGCAAACACTAACTTGCCCAAGAAGATAATAACAGACTTGAGGACTGCCTACAGCTCAAAGAGCTGCTTGAAAGACCTTCCACCTGGTAGAAGTTTGAGAACATATGAACAGCCTTGAAAATCTGAAAAACCTTGATAACTAAAAGCCAAAGAAGTACTCACAGATCTAGTAGCGAGTGCCTAGACAAAGGGTGCGACTTATTTCTTGAGCCATAAGCTTGGGTGATGGTCTGCCTGAGCCACCTAGAGATGGTGAAAAAAAAAGCTGGGGCACCCTTTTGGGGGTCCATCCGGGAGAAAAAAAGGGAATTTGTCTTTCCGAAGAAAGCAGCTGCTGGGAGACTCACAGCCCAAACATCCAGACAATGGAGAAAAATTTCCATTAGGTCACCTGGAGACAGACTTAGGGAATGAAGAACAATGTCCTGGTTGAGGTGAAAGGCTCAAGACATCCTGGCCTCAACACTGTCTCGTCCCTATTGAAAACCAGAAAGGGTTCCTTGAAGTATAAAACTGCCAGTTGAGACACCCGCATCACAGAGAAAAAACATCTTGTGGGTGAAAGTAGACAGATAAATGTCTCTAATGGATTAAAATGGGATCCTAACATGGTGATCTCTGCATTTCAGAAAATGCCAGTTTCATGAGGGACCTACATGAGACCCCTGTACAAAGGTTACATAGGTTGAAAAAAGTCCATTTAGCTCAACCAATTAAAAAAAAAAAAATATAGAAAACTTCTATACAAAATCCTATACCCACAGTTATTCAAGAGGAAGGCCAAAAAAAAAAAGCATGATCAAGTTTTCACCAGTGGAGAAAAAAATCCTTCCTGATGCCCAGGAGGCAATTGGTCCATCTAGTTCAACCAATTATCCCAATTAACCAACTTATCTACAAATGTTAATATCCCATTATATTTTTTCTATTTAGGAGTGCATTTAGCGCTTTAAACAACGATCTACTGAGCTGGTCAGAACTAGATCTTGATGACGTCTATTCTACATTTTTAAAGCTCCTAATGTAAAGAAGCCTTTCTATATTTGTAGGTTAAATCTTTTTTCCTCCAGACGTAAAGAGTACCCTGAAATTACCTGAAAGTGAATAACTACACAAAGCTCACTAAATGGTCCACTTATTTATTCATACATTGAGATTGTATCCCCCTTAATTGACTTTTCTTGAGAGAGAAAAAATTAAGTTCAGCAAATCTTTCCTCATGGCTGAGCTCTTCCAGCTCTTATCAGTTTGGTTGCCTTTCTCTTTACTTTCTCCGGTATCCTTTTTATGAATCCATACAGTTCTCAATGAAACAAAGCAAGCCGATCCAGGTGAGCGAGTCTCCAGTTAATCCCCATACACAGTAGTCGGGTGCTAGCCTAGCTCAAATGCTGTGTCATAAAGCAAATTATTCCAGATGACTACACTTCCAAAATTCCTCTTTATTGAAGCTCATATGACAGGTGGCATAGGGGACAAGGAGGTAGACACATTTTGCACAAATATTAGCGCTTAGTCATTACCTCACTAATTGCTAATATTTGCGCAAAGCGCAACTACCTCTTGTCCCCTGCTCCATCTCTGTTAACCACCTACCTGTCACATGAGCTTCAATAAAGGATTGCAGCTGTCTGGAAACATTTGCTTTATGATCCTTTTAATGAACTGGTACCCAAAACTGAACTGCATATTCCACAGGAGGTCTTAATAATGGATTTGTACGGGGCCAAAATGATGCCTCTATTTGTGAAGTCTATACCTCTTAATACAAGAAAATACTAATGGCATGCAATGCCAAGCTGCAAGTCTATGATTTACCCGAACACCAACATCCTTCTCAACCATTGACTCCCATGTTGTCCTAAAATGTAAGATGCATTAATTTTTAAAAGTGGAAATTGGCAGCACTTAAATATATCCAAAAAAATATATAAGGAAACAATAAAGTGCAATATAAAAAAACAATCAAATCTCTGCATCAATGTGCTAAAAAGAACCGTGCATGGAATTCCAATCAAGTCTCTATAGTAATGAATGCGCTTGAAAACCTTAATATTGGGATATCCCAAAAACTTTGTGGAGTCACCCTGGTACTCTTCCCTTTTTGTCTCCTTGCTTTGTTTTAGCTGTATTGTTTTTTAAAGATTAAATGTATGGGAGAAAATGTGTTTTGTAAAATTCAAAAATAATTTAATAAAGATATAAAGTTAAAAAAGAAAACCTTAATATTGTGCCACCTCCAGTCAGGGCCAATTCTGACTTTTTTTTTGCTGGAAAATTACTTAAAACCCCCAAACATATTTTTTAAGCAGAGGCACTGGAGAATAAAATGTTTTTTGTTGCAATTTTTTATCTAGCACGATCTTTTTGCAGCCGTTTAGCAAATGCAATTTTTGAGGAAAATTTGTGAACTTTATTGTGCACAAATACAAAATATTACCCATTTTTGGTCAAATAATAATGATGTTACGCCGTGTAAATAGATACCCAACACGTCATGATTAAACCACTTGACCTCCAGAAGGTTTTACCCTCTTCCTGACCAGAGCATTTTTTGCAATTTGGCACTGGGCTAATTTAACTGATAATTTTGCGGTCATGCAACGCTGTGCCCAAACTAAAATTTATGTCCTTTTTTCCCCCACAGAGCTTTCTTTTCGTGGGTTTTGATCACCACTGGGATTTTTATTTTTTGCGATAAAAAAAAAAAAAAAAAGACAGAAAATTTTGAAAAAATAAAAAAAATTCAAAATATTTTCTACTTTTTGTATCCAATAAACTCAAATTTAGGGCAAAATGTATTCAGCTACATGTCTTTGGTAAAACAAATCCCAATAAGCGTATATTGATTGGTTTGTGCAAAATTTATAGCGTCTACAAGCTATGGTATATATACTGGAATTTACACTTTTAATTTCTGACCGCCCATCTCATTTCTTGAGGTGCTAAAATGGCAGGGAAAAAACACCACTAATTACCCCTTTTTGGAAAGCAGACACCCCAAGGAATTTGGTGAAAGGCATGTTGAGCCCATTAAATATTTTATTTTTTGTCACAAGTGTTTGAAAAATTACAAAAACATTTTTCACTTCAATGATATATTGCTCACACATGCCATGGGTATATGTGGAATTACACCCCAAAATACAGTCTGCCGTTTCTTCTGCATATGGGGATACCACATGTGAGACTTTTTGGGAGCCTAGCTGCGTATGGGTGCCGAAAACCAATCACCGCCTCCAGGATTTCAAAGGGCGTAAATTGTTAATTTCACTTCCTCACTACCCATTCACAGTTTCGGAGACCCTGAAATGCCAAGATAGCACAAACCCCCTCAAATGATCCCTTTTTGGAAAGTAGACACCCAAGCTGAGAGGAGATTTGCTGAGAGGCATGTTGAGTCCATGGAATATTTTATTTGCCACAAGTTTCTGGAAATTGACAAGAAACCCACTGCAAAATGACCCCTTTTTGGAAAGTAGACACCCAAAGGAATTTGATAAGAGGCATTTTGAGTATTTAGCAGTTTCTCACTTTTTGTCAAAATATTTTGAAAATTGAAAAAATAAAAAGAAAAAATACATTTTGTGGCAACAAATGAGATCTGAAAAATACTCACCATGCCTCTTAAGCCCCATACACACGGTCGGACTTTTTCATCAATTTGGTCCGCGTCGGTTTGTCCGTCGGACAAAGTCTTATCTCCTGCTGGAAAGATTTGCCGTCAACCCGGTCCGATCACACCAAATCCGATCGTGTGTACGGTTGTCCGACCGGACAAAGTGCTACGCATGCTCAGATCACATTACAAGACCAAAGCTATTGGCTACTAGCCTCTACGTAGTCCCGTCGTAAAATGAGAAATTTGCGCCCTTAGAAAGCCTGAAGGCAGTGATTGGTTTTTGGGGGGTCCTGTACTTAGAAAGCCTGAAGGCAGTGATTGGTTTTTGGGGTCCTGTACATGGCTAGACAGCCAAAAAATATTGTGAGCAATATATAATTTAAGTGGCAACTTTGTGTACATTTTCCAGAAACTTGTGGTAATAAATAAAATATTCCATGAACTCAACATGCCTCTCAGCAAATACCATGGGGCGTCTACATTCCAAAAAGGGGTCATTTGGGGGTGTTTGAACTGTCCTGTCATTTTATGGCAAACATTAGAAGCTCATTGCTATTTGATAGAAAGTTACTTTGAACCCCCAAAAATTATAATTTTTTTAAAGCAGAGGCCCTACAGAATAAAACGGTAGGTGTTGAAATTTTTTTTGTCACATAGTATTTGCGCAGTGATTTTCCAAACGCAATTTTTTTTGTAAAACTACACCGGTTTGGTTTTAATGCACAAAAACATAATATATTGCCCAATTGTTTGGTAAAATATAAAAGATGATCTTAAGGCCAAGTACAGAGAAACCACTGCTTTTTTATTATTATACCACCTGTGACATTTGTCCTTAAATTTAAGCAATATTGGTTAAAGATTCAGGTCAATATAATCCTTTATATTTTAGGTTACCCCAATCCCTAAAATATTTAACTGAATTGGTGGACAGAAATATCGGATTCTGATCCAATACAGGGTCTGTTATTGCCGCTATGTAAAGGCATATCATAACATATTGGAGACAAGAAATTTGCGAAGCGATAAAGGGTTTTTAAATCGGGAAATTTATTTGATAAAGTATGGCAAAAATTTTTAAATATTACTAATAGTACAAGCTACACATGTTCTACTCCAATATGGAATAATGTAAACTGTGGGGAATTGAGGAAATTGGAAGGGTTTGATCTATGGCAAAAACAAGGGGTGAGATACTTGACGCAACTATCTTAGAACAATAGTTTAAAACCTCTCTCTCAAATAACTGACGAATACAAAATTCCGAATCAAAGGTTTTTTCAATATCTTCAGCTTAGACACGCTATACAGGTACAGGTCCTTTCTTTGGAATTAAAACTTAACAAATCTATAATAATATCACTGCTGGATATTAAAGTGCATAAGCAAGGTCTTACATCACGACTATAGAGCGGTACTGAATAATACGTTTCAAGACTCAGTATTTATTTAATCAAGGGCTCAATGAGCATGAGATCTGGGACCAATATCAGATGACCAATGGTCAATGGCTTTGGCTACAGTTCCTAACGTTTCCCTCTCCACTACACAAAAATTAAAACACAATTATTTACTTTACATAGGTCGTATCATACTCTCTATTAAACTATTTAAATGGAAATGTAGAGATTCTCCTCTCTGCCCTGGATGCAGGGGAGGACCTGAAAACCTAATTCATATGTTATGGAGATGTCCCAAACTCCAGAGATATTGGCAGGGGGTAACTGAGACCATTAATAGACTGTTCGGAATAAAAATGCCATTGGATCCTGGTATTTGCCTGCTAAATATGACAGAGGAATCTAGGATTCGGGACTGTGCTTATATTACAATATTAAGAAGTCTGTTTCAGGCTCGTAAGTTGATAGCACAAAAATGGATCTCAATATACCCACCAAAAGTGGAGGAATGGAGAACACAAATAAAGGAACATATGTTTGAAAGAAAAATACACCCTTTGACATAGAGCAGTGGACATCCTCTGTCAGTGGTCATCAACCCTGTCCTCAGGGTCCACTAACAAGCCAGGTTTCATGTATTACCTTGGGGAGATGCAGACTAGAATACTGCAATCACTGAGCAGCAAATGATATCACCTGTATTTCAGTTATCTTGCAAACCTGGCCTGTTAGTGGGCCCTGAGGACAGGGTTGATGACCACTGACAGAGGATGTCCAGGGAAGTTTGAGATTATATGGGGAAGGTGGTTGGATGCTTTTTGGAATGATCAAGGAGGCATAGTTTGTGAGGGGCTGTAGAGAGTTTTGACCCCCCTTTTTTTGAGCCCCCATGCTTCAGCATATACGCCATTTTTTTTAAACTGCGTTAGTGAAATCAAACCCTATTGTTGCTGTCAGAATAAACAGTTCCAGACTAGGGTCTCAAAATGCGATAGCCAGTTTCCAGACTAACATCTTTCGAGACCCTGTGTGAATTTGTGCCCTAGACTGTACCGTGCTGCACCCTATACTAATAATCCACTAGTGTGTGGTAGCGATGGAAACAGTCCTGGATGCAGAGACCAGGTTGGCCAGGACAGGAGGGACAAAAATAGCAGGTGTCAACGCCTATACTTGCGTTTACTACAGACATCTTTTTTGAGGTGCTCTTTGGGTCGGGGTACCAGGAAAGACATCCGGAAAATGCCTCTGATGCAGCCAACTTACTGAACTTGGACTGGGAAATTGGGCCACAGCACCTTTTGGATACAAAAAGGGCTGTGATAAACTCTTCCTGAAATTTTAGTTAGGATCCACTTCTTCCTGATGCTTTGTGTAGTACATAAGTGTTGAACACAGGCAATTGGAATAAATATACAGACACTGTCTTGTACCAGCGTCTGGCCTTATGGGAAATTAAGTACGGTGCCATCATCTGGTCATTGAAGTCAACCCCTCCCATATTAAGGTTGTAGTCATGGACAGATGGGCTTCTCAACATCAGTCGCTGTTGCAATTTGGACTGTCGTATCTGAGTAAATGGAAGACAGGACTAAAACATCCCGTTTTGTTCTTCCACTGCACTGCAAGCAATTCGTTACTTTTCAAGCAGGCTCTGTCGCCCAGTCTAAGTTGGGTACTTACAAGCTGTTGGGGAAGCCCCACAATTTAGGTCACACGTGGCAATTCAATATATATATTCAAAAAGGTGTCTATAAAGGGGCACGCTTGTATAATTATTCACGTACAAGTGGTACCAGTTTCCAAATAAGGGTGAAACCAAGTCCCAAACAATCGTGCCACTGCTCCCTATGTAGTCTGAGCAGTCACGGGCTCCACGCTGCCATCTTTTCCCTTGTAAATCAGGAAAGTCCATGTATAGCCTGTTGCCTTCTCACAGAGCTTATGCATTTTGACCTCATATCTGGCATGCTTGCTGGGGAGTATCTGTTTGAAAGCAAGGTGGTCAGAAAACTTAAAGCGGTGTTCCGGCCAAAATACTTTTTAAATAAAAATACCCCTATAATACACAAGCTTAATGTATTCTAGTAAAGTTAGTCTGTAAACTAAGGTCTGTTTTGTTAGTTTTTAGCAGTAGTTTGTTATTTTATAAACTTGCAGCAGGCCGTGGCCATCTTAAGTGTGGGCATCTGAAGCCAGACTTTATTTCTTCCTGGATCTCATCCTTGCAGAGCTTGTACATGCTCAGTGCAGCATAAGCAGTGTAATAGGTTTCAGGTCAGGTTTCCATAGCAACGGCAGTGTCAGAGGAAGTTGCTGCCCCTTCCCAGGAGGCATTGCAAACAGGAAATGATGTGATGGGCCAGGGAGGAGGAAGTGAAAAATAAATACAGCAGATATACAGTCTGTGCTAAAAAAATAAAAAAATAAAAATATCCAGTTTGTTTACAGTGCACAATTTAGTGAGGGATGCTGAAGAGTTGTAAAAAGTGGGTGGAACTCCACTTTAATGAAGGACTCATCTACGCAGACTGCTTTTTGGGGCGTATACAAGCCTGCAAATTTTTGGTTCAAGTGATTTACGAAGGGCCAAATTTTGTGGAGCCGATCATATTGATAGTTTCCGAGGATGAGAGTCCATGGTCATTAAAGTGCATAAAATCGCATGATATTCTCGTATCTACCTCTGATCATGGCAGCAGAGAACACGAGCATATGGTGAATTGGGTCTGTGGACCAATATGACCGCAACTCATTCTTTTTAGCAATGTCCATGTTGAGGGTTAGGCTCAAAAATGTGTTAAATTTAGAAACCATGATATGTTTCCATGCAAATTGTCTGGCAAGGTTTGAATTTGGCCTTGCGGTGATAAATTGATTGGCATATAAATTGCTTTGGTCCACAATAGATCCGAACAGATCTTCTGTAAAAAAAACAGCTCAAAAGAACCAAGGGGAGTTAAATCTGCCGTTTCCACCTGAATTCCAGCTTGGCCAGTGAATGGGGGAAATACGGGCACTGCATAATTTGTGGGCTCCCAATCAGGATTTGCAAGCGCATCAGGAAGGGCACTATGGGCTCTACGGGCCTGTATTTGGATTCTTGGTGGCTGCAGGACACTACGTGTGCTAGCCACCGCACTGGCTTGAACTGCACTTATGGGACTTGCTATTGTCACCAAGTGTTACTGCACTGCTGGTTTGTCTACAACCAGGATGTACTAGGCCGCTGGTGCTTGCCAGTTTACCAAAAAGGTAGAGCAGTAGTACTGGCACTCTGCTGCATATGGGAATCATCATGCGATTGTAGCACCTCAGCAACCTGGGAACGGGGTTGGGTATGCCTGACCTTAGCAGTGACCTCTACGCCATCATCTGAGGTTTCTGTTAGGGTGCCGCTACTCTCTACAGGTTCATATACGGAGCTCGATTCTAAAAATGAGGACTCCCCCATCGCTCTCATATGTCATGCTCAGTATCCTGTAGGCCTCTTCACAAGTGTACCTTTTGTTTGACATTGTGGCCACTAAATTTACAGGTACCTAGTGCGACTTACAGGTAAAAAAACACCTGGCTGTCAGGGAGTTTGAACCACTACAAATTTTTTTTACCTGCTAGCGCTAGCAAAGATCAGGCCTGATCTTTCTAATGCTGCAGTTTTGTGCACTGTGTATCAGAAGTTACATAGTAGGTGAGGTCGAAAAAAGACGCAAGTCCAACCTATGTGTGCGATTATATGTCAGTATTACATGGTATATCCCTGTATGTTGCGGTCGTTCGGGTGCTTATCTAATAGTTTCTTGAAAACTATCGATGCCCCCCGCTGAGACCACAGCCTGTGGAAGGGAATTCCACAAAGTGACTGTAATCTACTGACATTGCACTTGTTGGACGGGGCGGAGGGGATAAACGCAGGTACTGGCAGGCGTCAGGGCTGATCCTGCTAGCGCTGCGCTTTTGGGAACACTATACTATTGGGGAAGCTAGTATAGTTCTGATCAAGGATATTGATCTGTTCAGACTATAGCAGTAATGGAGGTGTATAGCGTGTCTGCGTTAGTGTTAATGGAAATCAAAGGGTTAAATGTGAGAATGAATATGGGGCAATCTGATGCTGTGTGGGATTGATGCTGACCCTAACACTATCTGGCGTCACCCACAGTGATCAGAATAAAGATCTGTACACTACTAATGATACTGTGACAGGGCAGTGAAAGGGTTATTTGGAGACGATCAGGGGGTAAAACGTTATTAGGGAATATGTGGCAGGTACCGTGACACTATCTGGGACTGACGCGAACGATATCTAGCATTACTAGTGACACTAATACAGTGATCATCAAAATAGCTGTACACTGTACCTAATGACACTGACAGGGAGTGAAAGGGTTAACTGGGGGGGGGGATCAAGGGGTTAAATGTGCCTGTGTGATGTGGTGTCAGTGTAGTGCTTTTACTCACAGTAGATGATATCTCTTCTCACGCTGGAACCGAAAAGGGCTCCAGGGGAGAAGATTGCATCACTTTCTGTGTATTGTAAACACAGATACAGGTGGTTCTGTGTTTTATCAGAACCAATCAGCAGGTCCAGGCCATAAATCATTGGCCTAGACCTGAAGAGAGATCGGAACTGAATCACAGCACCCCCCATGCGTGCCCCCCCAACTGCGAGCACAGATCATGTACATGTACGCGCTTCTGCACAGAGTGGGTACATGCTTCTGCGCAGAGTGGCTGCCCCACCGCAGTAAATGTACATGGGGCGGTCGGGAACAGGTTAACATTGCGCATGCCTGTGGAACAGTGGCAAATTATGGTACCTAAAAATCCCCATAGGCAATGCTTTAAAAGCCTTTATAGTTTAGAGATACACAGGAGGTCTGGGGCTAGAATTATTGCTCTCGATTGTAAAAGTGATCCAGTGGCTCTATAGCCGCTCAGCTAACTTTTAATTTGTAGGAAATCCGCTCCTCTCCAGCCTAACATCTGTCACAAAGAGCCTCCAAAAGATGGGAAAGAAGAACTCTCTCAACTCCAGAGCCAGATTCCTGAGCCACCAAGCTAGGGACAACCAGGTTACCAACAAACCCACAAATTGGTCTGTCCAGAGACTGGATTGACTTGTATGTTGCGTTGCAGAAGTCTGGAGTGAACCTGGCCAAATGGAAATGCCTAAAGGGGGGGGGGGGGGCTACCATCAAGCCCAAAGACTTTCCAGTCCAGAAGTTGTACAACTCTCTGCTTTTGCATGAGACCGACCCAGAGTTTTAAGAGTCTGAAGTTTATCTTGTGGAAGGAACACTGTTGGCCTAGGCTCCAAAATACACAAGTCTTGTCTAGCAACGAACACTGAATATTCAGGATCCACCTAAGTCACTGTAATGCCTCGTACACACGTACGGACTTTTCCCGGCGGACCTAAGTCCAGCGGACAATCCGCTGGACTTTCCAGCTGGGTACGTTGGACTAAAAAGCGAACGGACTTGACCACACACGATCACGCAAAAAGTCCGACGGTTCACGCGATGACGTACAGCACGTACGACGGGACTAGAAAACGAAAAATACTTGCTACTGAGCATGCGTCCTTTTTGGTCCGCCGGACCATACTACACACGACCGGATTATCCGCTGGACTGCCAAGTCCAGCGGATAATTTGAAAACAAAACCTGAAACTTTAGTCCGCCGTACTTTGGCCAAAAAAAGTCCGCCGGCGCCCACACACGAGGGGATTATCCGCTGGACTTCGGTCCAGCGGATAATCCCGCGGGATAGTCCCTTCGTGTGTACGCGGCATAAGATCTGGATACTGAAAGACACTTTGTCCAACAGAGCTCTTGCTGACTGTCACCTTAACATATAACATAAGGTCAAAGTAACCCACAATAGGGATGCTCCAAGGGTGCAGCAGGGCTAACAGGACCAGCACCTTACTGAATACCAAAGGTGCAGATAAGAAGCCAAATAACCATGAAATAGCTAAGTCTCACAGCAAAGCATAGGAATTGCTGATGCACTTGAAAGAAGGAGACATAAGGATTCCTGTTGTCCACAGAAGCCAGAAAGTTTCTCTAGTAAAGGGAGGTGATGACAGGTTTAGTGATTTCCAGTGGAATTTCTGTACCTAAATAAAGACATTCAGAGCTTTAAAAGCCAACATAGAGCAGATGCCCCTTTAGGTTTGGCTGTGGGGAACAGGTAGGCGTAAAATCCCTGAAACCTTTCCACCCTGGAAACCTTGATCCATAAGACCCAAAAGGCCTCTATTAAGATCAACTAATTTGTGCGATAACCGGGGCAAGTCAGAGGTGAGAAACCACAGAGGGGGCAGGCACTGAAAGTCCAGTTTGTAGCCCTGAAACAAGCGTCTGGGGATGAAACTGTCCAAGTACCCACAAAGGTTAACAAATGTCCCCCATTCTGAAAAGTGAAGATGCACCTTTATGCTGAGGAAGGCTTGTCTGAGGATATGGCAGACTGAGTGCCAGATCTTGGATGTGAACTGGGACCTAAACTTGAAGGATCTCAATGAAGAGGTTGAGGGAGTGGAGAAAGTGATGTTCCTAGTAGAGAGAAAGAAGACTTTGCTCCTTAGGCTTCTTCTACTGAAATAGTATCATTGACAAATACTATCAAGAGCGGTTGTCCCTCAGAGGCCATGTAGATCAGATCAGACTTTTTTTACCCAAGAATTCAAAAGTCCAGCTCATTAGCCAAGAGACACATGCGGGAAACGATATGAGGGGCTTCCAGCAAATAGGGCCGAACTTTAAATGCTATAGCCATCTGCTCCACCTGTTCAAGAAAGAAAAGACAAAAATGGAGCTCTAGAAAGAGCAACCGATTGTTTATCAGTTGGGTCCTTGAAGACAGGCACGTCCTCTCCCAGAATACAGTGGGGCAAAAAAGTATTTAGTCAGCCACCAATTGTGCAAGTTCTCCCACTTATAAAGATGAGGGGCCTGTAATTGTCATCATAGGTATACCTCAACTATGAGAGACAAAATGTGGAAACAAATCCAGACAGACAATCACACTGTCTGATTTGGAAAGAATTTATTTGCAAATTACGAGGGGGTCCCTCGTAGTCTGCCTCCTTCAGTGCCCGGGCACTGACAAAACTTCCCCTCAGCGCCGCAGTCATCTGGGACCTGTCACATGTCCCAGATGACTGCGCGGCGTATCACGGCTTAGTGGGTGCCCACAGTAAGAATGCCGGCGCCGCGAGCTGAGAACGAGGGGGGGGGGGGGCTTCGTTCCCCTGCATCGCTGGACCCTGGGTCAGGTAAGTGTCCGATTATTAAAAGTCAGCAGCTGCAGTATTTGTACCTGCTGACTTTTAAAAAAATTTTTTTAGGGGGCACCCCACTTTAAGGCTGGAGACAGCACTGGTATAACTAGCCTTTCCCCTAGAGTGGTGCATAGTGCATCAATACTGTAGTAGTGATCTACCTTTCGTGAAACTTCAGAGACAGGGCAAGCTTTGAGGCAATGCCAGCAGCTCTGGCCCAGGAAAGCACGCTGTAGCATACTTTTACCAGAACGGAATCCGGGAAAGTACAACACGTGGAACCCAGTGCCCAAACGTTGTCCCTGCAACAGCCAGTCAGTCCATCAGGGTCTGGACACGCTATTACAAAAGCCAAGCTGAGGATGATCATGTTGGATAACTGCAAAGAGAAAACACCAGCAAGGATGTAGAGAAACATTTTGATTAAAATAAATAAAGTTTTAGCAAAAAAATAGGTAAGCATTTAACACAGCAGAACTGAAGATGATGTCCATCCTCCTAGGACACTAGCAAAAAACTGATAGTAGGAGAGGGTTTATACTGGGCTGGCCCACAGTTTGTTTGCCAGTGGTCAATATTCCTGTAGGTGGCAAAATAACCCAAGGGTTAAGGACTTCCTGTGTCCCTCAATGGATGGGAATAACAAATTTCTTCTCCTGTAAACTACTTTAGACCCCTTTCTGTGTAAGTCAAGTGTGTAGGAAATAGTACTATATTGTCTTCCAAAAGGAAAACAGACAGGGGTGGCAGAGACATTTAGGCTGACTTACCAAATTTTGAATATTTACTTGTTTTATCTGGAAAGCAAATTCCTGTTTTTTTTTTTTTTTTTTTTTTTTAAATAGCTTAACATTCATAAAAACAAACAAAAAAAAAATTCGAAAAATATATTTTTTTTACTCACCTCTAAATGCCTGTTGCTAGGGGGTCCCTCGTAATCTGCCTCCTTCAGTGCCCGGGCACTGACATCACATGACAGTCAGTCATCTGGGACACGTGACAGGTCCAGGATGACTGCGCGGCATATCACGGCACGCAGCGCCGCTCGCGCATGCCCAGTGGGTGCCTGACTTACATTTTTTTTTTTTTAGGGGCACCCCACTTTAATAATTACAACATTTTTGGGTGAAGATAACTCCTTTAATAAATAATCCTCAATGCATAAGCAATCATGTGATAACCGACAAAAGAGCCTATGTAAATTAGAGAATACAATTGTTTTTGGCTAGGCATACTATCACTCAGGTGATGATTGTAAAAAGGCATTTTATATTACAGTAGAGGTTGGCTTTGCCTACACTGTAGGGAGTGCATGGATTTCTATTTTAAAATATTGTGCTTCATGCCTCAAAAAAGATTAAACCAATTTTTCTTTTCAGAACCGAATGCATGAATCCCTTCATCTGTTCAACAGCATTTGTAATCACAAGTTCTTTGCTGCAACTTCAATAGTCCTTTTCCTGAACAAGAAGGATCTTTTTGAACAGAAAATCAAAAAAGTTCATTTAAGTATCTGTTTCCCGGATTATGACGGTAGGAGATTGTTGCACAGAATAGATCAATTCTGTTTACTTGCAATACAAAACTGAATACCTAGTAACTCACTTATTTTCTCATAGGTGACAACTCATATGACGATGCAGGAAATTATATTAAATTACAGTTTCTTGATTTAAACATGCGGAAAGATGCCAAGGAGATCTACGGTCACATGACCTGTGCCACAGACACACAAAATGTTAAATTTGTGTTTGATGCGGTGACTGATATCATCATCAAAGAGACACTGAAAGACTGTGGACTGTTTTAAAGTACATGGCAAACAACGCCTTGAGTCACTTTTACCAAGATCTTATTTTTACACTTCCAGCTGATGTTCCTTCCCCGAAACAACAAGGTTAAAAAAGAGGGGGGGGGGGGGGGGTTCTTCAGTTGCAATGTGGACATTGATATATTTATTATCTGGTAGTTTAAAGGATTCCTTGTAGACAGGCAAGATGTTACTCCTAGCAACACTACATCTACATTGCCTGGATGATTCAGTATTGTAGTTATTTCCTGTGTTTATAGAGCAGTGACATATTATGCAACACTGTAAAGAGTACTTACAAAAATTGACAACAGGCCCTGGTTGCCAAAAAGAGACAACATTCTAAAGTCTCTCCACCTATATTATTTCACATAAACATACTGGGGCAGCAGTTGTTCAAATACCAATTAGCCTGCTGGCATATTTTGTAGTTGTAGTAGTAACCCACAAACACATGGAGAAGCTTTATTACTCTATATGGATATAGTTTCAGGGGAGTAGTCAAACCCAAGACCTCGGTGCTGCAAAGCAACCACTTGGCAATCATTTACAGAGCTGATCATTACAATATTAAATATCCATTCTGAGGCAGGTCATAGGACCTGACTGACCAAAGTACACCTGCCATTACCACAAGAAACAAATTGGAAAATTTGTTAGAGGATTCTTCTGGTTTGTGTGAGCTAATGTAGCCTATTTACAGGCAAAGATGAATTTTAAATAATTCCCCAATCATCCATCAATTTTGCAACAATGTTTACAGTTAAAATATATATGAAAAAGCTGTGTCATCTACGAAAGCATGTAATAATAATGGATAATCCTGTCAATCCAATCCGGAGGTTTACACAGCCTTGCTAAAGAGTACAACGAGGCTAGACCTTACTTTTCTATACTGCGGTTGAGTAATATAGCTAAGCTATTGCCAGCCCCAGACTATGAATGGAGGCTAAAGAAACAAAAAGCAGACCAAAGAGGTCATCCCTCTGGATACTCTGCTCCCTTCTGTCAGCATATTCCTGGTTAGCACATGTATAAACAACATATCGTTGTTGGTTTAGAGTTCTGAACTTCTTCTACAGAGTTCTTTAGTACAGGGGATTTTAAAACTAGGATACAAAGTAAAATTTCCATAGTTTGACTACATGCATCTAAAATACACACAATTGATTTTTAATGATAACATAACCGCACCCATTATTTTTGTTCAGATCTGCCTGGAGCTCATCTTTAATTTACATTTGCAGCTTTATTCAGATCCACAACCTCCTTTCCTCTATGGGGTTCATAAGGCTTTCTCACAGAACAATCCACTAGGAGGACAGGCACCAGAATTACAGAGGGAGAGACATCTCCAAGGGCTTATTTATATCTACCTCTATGTGTAGAGGCGCTTTGTTTTTTTATGTAGCTTTGAGCAGATGCAATCTCATTCACAGTGCATTTCCTTGTGTGTTGACATGCATTGTTGATGCATGTTTCCAATGTGTTAAATTTAGGATTAGAGTTAACAGCCATTAACAAAGGCTTGTTAATACCTGTTGCCATTGACTTCTCATGGGCCTCCCAAAGCGCAGAAAAAAAAAAAACGAGAAAAAAAAAAAAACACTGCAGCGCTGAGATGAGGACACAATGTATATTGATTTATATTGGGGAACTTGGACACATGCATTTTAGTGCATTGTAAAGCATATAACACAAGAATAAATGGGCCCCTGAAGTAGTGATTGCTCATTTTTGGGCAGCAATGGGTCACCCCTGTCTATTTTTATTTTTTTAGCGTAGGTCTTCATCAGATTCCACAAACTAACTGATCTAGATAAGATAAGGCACTGTTGCTTTGTAAACATGTCACACTCTTCTAGAATCATATGTAAAGTTGGAAGTAAAATGCAAGGTAGAAGGGTCAAGATAGAAAAAATTCCAGGGTTGGGTGCTTGTCAAGTAATCTAAATGCTGTAGAGGACTAATAAATAAAGATAAAAAAAAAGGATTGCATGTCTTACCAATTTAATACTGTATACAAATGAGTGCAAAGCAACAGAAGAGTGTGTGTGTGTATATATGTCATACGAAAGAAAAAATGCAGTATAAAATTGTTGAAAGTCAGATTTGTACAGTGCAGGTAGGACAAGATGGTCAGTACACAGGAGATATCAAAGATAAGCCTCATTAAACTCTGACTTGAAGCTTTGGTACCAGAGTAGGAGGACATTTTGTAAAGAGGACTCGGTAATGAACATGGCAGTAATTTGCATTGTCAGCTGACAAAGTAAACCTATCATTAGACAAATATCGTGGCTGCCATTGCTGACGTCTTGTTGAAAATGCTAGCTGACTGTGAAAAATCTGACCCCCTATCTGCGAGGAACTGAAAACCAAGGTTACAAAAATCATGATAAATGAGAAACTCACTGCTATCTTGACAGACACACAATCAAAACTTACTCAAGTCTGGCAAACTTGGATCTCCCATTCACAGCTACAGTCTTTTAACCAGTCACTCTAATCAATCATTGACAAGCGCTTGTGCCCCCTGGGATTCCCTTACCCTTCTTCCTTCTCTCTCCTCCCGAATTTCCTATTTACTTCCTTTCACTTTTTTATAGTCCATATTCCCATGTCTCCAGTAGCAGTGCTACTAACAAAGTTCTCATGCACTTTGCTCCTAATTAGGAGCAAAGTGCATGAAGTGGAAGATGTGAGGAGGCAATTACTTACAGGTAGGTGGCCAATACTTGCATTACAGAGTGACCTGGGTTTCAGGGTCCCAGGTGATCTTCAAGGAAGTGAAGCAAGCACTGGAGGAGCCATATATTTCTATTAAATCAAGAAATGTGAGGCTTTTTAACTTTTTGGCACAAGCTCACCCTAAACAAATGAAAACAAGGAATGAAAATCTATTTTATATTAAGATACCTTGTCAAGTAGCATATTGACAACCTTATCTAATAGAATGGAGAACAATTGCATCAGGTAAAGTAGATACAGCAGGACATCCACTATTCAGCTGAAGAGTGGTTTCAACATTAAAAAAAAAAAAAAAAAAGCACAAACTTGGTGAAGACAAGGAAGTTTGACCATCTCCTCTCTCAACAATGAAAGGTATACATCTCTTCGTAACAAATAAAAAAAATTCAAAAGGAACAGTTATATTAAACACTGGGAATGTCAAATGTAACAAAAAAGAAATTATAGCATGATGACATGTTGTAGAAATATTATGTCCCAAAGGTCACTGTCAGATAACACTGCTGTTTCTTTAAATATGGAACCTAAGAAGGGCCCTCTTGCAGGCAATATACAATAGTCATGTATTTCAATTGTATGCAGTTCTTGAGATATTGAGAGACTGGAAATGTCAAAGCAACATTGCGTGGATCACACATCCTGGTCCCTGGGACTTGCATCAAAACATCTGCATATTCGATAAGATGTGGAGGTTGGTTCTCTGGAAGAAGGTCAGGTATGACTTGTGCATAGGGTGACACCACCTCTTATAAACCAGGCTCCCAAAGCAGTCAACTGTCTACCTACAAGCTAGACAGAAACAAGAAGAAAACATCACAATCTCAATAAGATGATCATATTAAATTCTCTTAACTTTATTGGCAGCTCATTAAGTGGGGGTTAAATAGGGCTTTAAATCTGTGAAATAGGGTAATACACACTGTACTTTCATCCAATCCCGTTTTAAATTCAGATTAAAAAGAAACTTGTAGTGAGCACATATTCAAGATACTATTGCTAATCTCGTTTACTGAAAAAGTCAATTGCTTGGCTATTGTTCTACAATGGCGCAGTGCTACGAGAGCTTGAATCAGCAGTTTTTAAATCAAATAAGCCAGATATTCTGGATGACAACTGCTTTTACTGTTTAAGCATCAAACACTATTTCAGGTGCGAGTTTGTTTGAACACCTTGATGCCATGATATGTAGAACGTGTTCTTGGCAGCCAAAGGATTGAAAGCGCTAGATCAAAATTGTGAATCAAACTTATTTTATATTATTCCTATGTCCTACAACCTAGACTAATAAGATATTGATAAATACCTGTTAAAAAAAATGATATTTATATCAAAACAGACAACTGTGTAAAACAAAAAAAAAAAAAAACATTGAAAACAGATTTCTCACTCTAGGAATAAAAAAAAAAAAAAAAAAAATTCTCTTAAAACCTGTACGGTTTAGGAGATATTCCCCGTGCAATGAGCACACGCACGGGGGATTCTCGGTTGAAAGCCCGGCAGAATCCGGACCTTGCCGGGAAGAAGTCTCCCGTGCGCATGCACGGGAGTGACGACATCACGGCTCCAGCCACTCACAGCGCTGGAGTCGCGATACCCAGAAGACACGCCGAGGCAACATGTCAGCTACCTCGGCGTGGACCAGGCGAGTTACCAATGCCTCGTTTTAAGGTAAGTATTTCATAATGAGCTAGTATGCAGAGCATACTAGCTCATTATGCCTTTTCCCTTACAGGTGTATTAAAAAAAAAAAAAAAAAGGGTCAGCGGGTTTACTCTCGCTTTAATGAGTCTTGCAGTCATTTTTTTTTTCTAAACAAAACATCTGTGTCTTCCATGTAGCAAGTCCTAAACTACAGTTCAAAACTTTAATTCAGTCACTGGTAGATTTTTAAGCAAGACCTTCTTGTCCTTGGTCAGACTAAAGCGGTAATGTTTCTTCTCCAAGGCCATTTGACGCTAAAATGGCTTTTGTGCTGCTTGAATGAACTATGCTTCCATTTACAGATAACCAGACATTTTTGTCCCAAAAATTTAAAGGCAGAGTACATAATTCAAGATTCTTCCAGTTGATGTCAATTTCTACACTTCTGCAGAGCACAGACTGCTTAGCAATTATGCCAAGATAATTAACAGACATGTCTGTTCTTTCCGTTTGATCTTTGTGCTGGCAAACTCTCCGATAGTAAGGGCCAAATATTTTTTCTGATTTACCTGTAATTTTTTTATCTTGGGATTACAGTGCCGAACTTGTATTCATAGTCCATGGATTATATGCAGCTACCTTCAGTTGGTTGGACACTTGCTAGGGCCAATGACAGAGCCACATAACCCCACCCAATCCATGAGACTCCAGCCTTTAAATAAAAAGAGTGGTCAAGACAGAGGGGTGAAGCTTGTGTCCTGTACGGTACTGTACTCCAAGATGAGGAATTTACTGACAAGTCAAAACTCTGCTCATCTTAAATCATACAGGACTTGTATTCATAGACCATGGGATGTACCCAAGCAATAAACTGAGGGGTGGACAACAACATAGCAAACAAAACTGACAGAAGACAGAGGGACGGAAGAACAATGTCCTCATTAAGGTAGGAACAAGAGACCACCTTGGGTAGGAAGGAAGGTTTTGGTCACCTTGTGCAAAACAAGAGAGGGCACAATTACAGGAAAGCTGCAAATTCAGAAACACGCCCAACAGATGTAATAGCTGGTTTAGATTCTTGCACTGCATTGTATATGTTTAGTTACTATTATAATGTGAATTATTGCACTTGAAGTTAATTTATATTGCAAATATCTGTAGAGGGGTTTCCAACATCCCTGCTAAGTTAAAAAAAAAAAAAAAATTATGTCTTATTCTCATTTTGATGTGTACTACACCGGGGGGGTTTATGAAAACCGGTAGTTCCATTTTTGGGTGTTCGCTTTAACCACTTTCAGACCGGACCAATTTGCAGCCAAAGGACCAGGCCCCTTTTTGCGATTCGGCACTGCGTCGCTTTAACTGACAATTGCGCGGTCGTGCGACGTGGCTCCCAAACAAAATTGACGTCCTTTTTTTCCCACAAATAGAGCTTTCTTTTGGTGGTATTTGATCGCCCCTGCGGTTTTTATTTTTTGCGCTATAAACAAAAATAGAGCGACAATTTTGAAAAAAAAATGCATTATTTTTTATTTTTTGCTATAATAAATATCCCCCAAAAATATATAAAAAAACATTTTTTTTCCTCAGTTTAGGCCGATACGTATTCTTCTACATATTTTTGGTAAAAAAAATTGCAATAAGCGATTATTGATCGGTTTGCGCAGAAGTTATAGCGTTTACAAGATAGGGGATAGTTTTATAGCATTTTTATTAATAATTTTTTTTTTATTATTAATGGCGGAGATCTGCGATTTTTTTTGTGACTGCGACATTATGGCGGACACATCGGACATTTTTGACACATTTTTGGGACCATTGTCATTTTTACAGCAATTAATGCATTTAAATGCATTGATTTCTGTATAAATGACACTGGCAGTTTAGGAGTTAACCACAAGGTGGCAGTGTAGGGGTTAAGTAGGCCTAGGGGTGTTTTTTTTACTGTGGGGGGGCGTGGCTGTCAGCTAGTGAATGCTGATCTCTGCTCCAATCACAGGGAGCAGAGATCGGCGTCACTAGTTGCTAGGCAGAACGGGGAGATGCTGTTTATCTCGGCATCTCCCCGTTTAGCCGCTCCGTGAGACGATCGCGGGAGTCCCCGCGGCGATCGAGTCCGCGGGGACCGCGGCCGGACTCACGGGGGTCCCAACCGGCGCGGGAGCGCGCCGCTCCCGATGGCACGGACAGGCTAAAGGAGGGACGTATATATACGCCCTCCTGCCTGTACGTGCCATTCTGTCGACGTATATCGTCGTGCGCCGGTCGGCAAGTGGTTAAGAACAAACCTATGGTCCCTATTGTGTTCGGAAATCGGGGACTGCCTGTATTGTATGTGAAGTTACATTTCACAGAGACCAGTATTGTGGTAATACTGAAGTTTATTGGAGATTACCATACATCAGAGAGCTCCGTCACTATTGGCAAGTTATTGATTAGTAAGGAGTAAGGTGGACTCTTTTTTTTTTGGTGTGGGAACACATAACACTGCTTAGCAGCAAGTCTTTTACTGACCATTTTTTTTATTTTACCTCCAGTAGTTCATTGTAAATAGTAGCGCAATGATTACTTATTATACTAAAGATTGGTATGTGGCACAATTAAACACTGGCATGTGGCAAAAGTAAACAAACATCGGCATGAGAAAAACAGAAAAATTGACAGTTACTTACCGGTAACTGCTTTTCTAGGATATCTTCCAGGACGGCACACCTGAGAGATGACTGGTCCACCTGACAGGAAACACAATCAACACATGATGTTAAAAGGCCCCTCCCTTCCCCCTGCACCTCAGTTCTACCAAAGTAATAGACTATCCGTGCCAGAGAGAAACTCTTCCCGGTGGGAAGTAGGCCTGCCGTCCTGGAAGATATCCTAGAAAAGCAGTTACCGGTAAGTAACTGTCAATTTTCTCTAGTCATCTTCCAGGACGGCACACCTGAGAGATGGACAAGAAGTTCAAGGCCTACCTTAGGGTGGGATCACCGCCTGTAAGACCTTCCTTCCGAACCTCAGATCCTGAGGTGATAGCAGATCCACTCTATAGTGCTTTAAGAAGGTGTCCTGCTTCGCCCATGTGGCTGCTCGGCAGATCTGTTCTATTGAGGCTCCCGCCTTCTCCGCCCAAGAGGCCGCCAAAGACCTGGTTGAGTGGGCCTTAAGGTTTGCTGGTACTGGGGAACCTGACTGCTCATACGCCATACTTATGGTCTGCCTAATCCATCTAGCCACTGTAGATCTAGAAGCCTGCCCTCCCTTTTTAGGGCCGCTAAAAAGAACTAAAAGCTGAGTAGATTTCCTAAAATCCTTCACTCTCTCCAAATATGTCAGTAAACACCTCCTGACATCTAGAAACTTAAATTTTTCCTCTCCTTTGTTCTTTGGGTTCTCACAAAAGGAGGGCAAAATGATCTCCTGAGATCGATGAAACTGTGATGCGACCTTGGGGAGAAAAAGTGGGTCTTGCCTCAGCACCACTCTATCTTCCAATATTAACCACTTCCCGACCGCCCCATGTAGATATACGTCGGCAGAATGGCACGTACAGGCAGAAGCACGTACCTGTACGTGCCATTCTTCAGGCGGTTGGGGGGTCCGATCGGACCCCCCTCCGCCGGCGGGGACGGTCGGGATGGCTTCAGAAGCGATGCGGGACGAGGTAACGGCCAGTCGTTTCTGGCCACCCCCTCCCGATCGCTCTGGCCAATGAGATGCTTCCCCTTCCTTCCCCTTCCTGTGTAATTGTAAACACAGGCAAGGGGAAGTGATGTCACGCTCCTCGTGTCGGTCTTTCTGACCGGGACGCCGAGCGGAGAAGACATCAGGTTAGTGCACCAACACTACACTGACACCAGGCACACATAGGCACATATTTCACCCCCCTGTCACCCCCTGATCACCCCCCAGATCACCCCCTGCCCCCCCTGTCACAGTGTCACTGATTGCAGTGATCATTTATTTACTGATCACTGCATTTAGTGTCAGTGTGACTGCAATAACTGTCAGGGCAGTTAGTTTTAGGCCCCTTTAGGTCCAAGGTAGCCCCCTACCCCCCCCCCAATAAAGGTTTAACCCCTTGATTGCCCCCTAGGTAACCCTTTCACCCCCTTTTGCCAGTGTCACTAAGCGATCGTTTTTTTGATCGCTCTATTAGTGTCACTGGTGCCGCTAGGTAGCCAGTTTTTTTTTTTTAGGTAACCGCCAGGTTTATATAGGATTATAAATAGGTTTATAGGTCAGGTACCCCCATATTACAACCTAAATAAAGGTTTTAACCCCTTGATTGCCCCTAGAGTTAACTCTTTCACCAGTGATCACAGTATAAGTGTCACTGGTGACGCTGGTTAGCCAGTTAGTTATTTAGTTATTTAGGTTCCCCCGTCAGGTTTTTATATAGTGTCAGGTACCCCCATATATTACCTAATAAAGGTTTTAACCCCCTGATTGCCCCTAGTTAACCCTTTCACCAGTGATCACCGTATAACTGTTACGGGTGACGCTGGTTAGTTAGCTTGTTTTTTTATACTGTCAGGGCACCCGCCATTTATTACCCAACTATCGGTTTAACCCCCTGATCGCCCGGCGGGTGATATCAATTAGGTTTTAGGGTCAAATAAGGTCTGCGTCGCCCCAGGTTAGTGCCAGTACCGCAAACACCCACGCGCAAAGCATACACCTCCCTTAGTGGTATAGTATCTGAACAGATCAATATCTGATCTGATCAGATCTATACTAGCGTCCCAGCAGTTTAGGGTTCCAAAAAACGCATTGTTAGCGGGATCATCCCAGATACCTGCTAGCACCTGCGTTTTCCCCCTCCGCCCAGCCCAGCCCAGCCCACCCAAGTGCAGTATCGATCGATCACTGTCACTTCCAAAACACTAAGCACACAACTGCAGCGTTCGCAGAGTCAGGCCTGATCCCTGCGATCGCTAACAGTTTTTTTGGTAGCGTTTTGATTCATTCGCCAGCAGCCTAGGAGCTTTTTTTCCTGTGAATCTCACTAGTGTACTACTAAATTTAGAGCCCAAAATGACAAATCGCAAGTACACTAGTGAACAGGCCTACTTGTTTCTGAGTATGTCAGATAGTGAAGAGGAGGTCACTCATCTGTCACAATCAGGCTCAGAATACGATCCAGTAGACGACAGCGGCTCCATGACAGATAGCTCTGGCGACGAAGGTGTGGTCCCTGCTAAGGTCAGGCGTACCCGATCCCGATCTTCTGATGTTGTTGAGGTGCAGGAACCGCAGGTCTCTCGTATGGAGCAGAGAAGTACTAGCGCCGCTATTCCTTCTGGTGAACTGGCAAGCACCAGCGGCCTAGTACACCCTGGACGTAGTCAAACCAGCACTGCAGTAACACTTGGTGACGTGGCGAGTCCCATAAGTGCAGTTCAAGCTGGCGAGGTGGCAAGCACAAGTAGTGTCCCGCTGCCACCAAGAAGAAGACAAAGGCAGGTCCGTCGATCACAGTGTCCTTCCTGCAGAATTCGCCAATCCTGATTGGGTGCCCACCACTTCTGCAGAACCCGTACTTCCCCCATTCACTGGCCAACCCGGTATTCAGGTGGAAACAGCTGATTTTAAGCCATCCGATTTTTATTCGCTGTTTTTCACGGAAGATCTCTATAGATCTATTGTGGACCAAAGTAATATATACGCTGGTCAACACATCGCCGCTAATCCCCAAGTGCCTTCCCTTGCCAGAGATTGGAAACCAATTACGGTTTCCGAATTTAAGACCTTTCTGGGCCTTTCCCTCAACATGGGCATACACAAATTCCCGACTCTGAGGTCTTATTGGTCCACCTCACCGCACCACCATATGCCCGTGTTCTCTGCCTCCATGTCCAGGGCACGATACGAGATGATTTTGCGGTTCATGCACTTCAGTGACAATGAACTTTGTCGTCCTCGTGGAGACCCTGAATTTGATCGGCTCTACAAAATTCGGCCCCTCATAAACCACTTCAACCAATGTTTTGCAGCCTTGTTTACGCCCAATCAAGTTGTCTGCGTTGACGAGTCCCTGATTAAGTTTTCTGGCCGCTTGTCTTTCAAACAGTTCCTTCCCAGCAAGCGTGCCAGATACGGAGTCAAGCTCTACAAGCTCTGTGACAGGGCAACAGGCTATACGTGGAGCTTTTCGGTTTATGAGGGAAAAGATAGTCACGTAGAGCCGGAGAACTGTCCAGATTACATAGGGAGCGCTGGCAAGATAGTGTGGAACTTGGTGTCACCCTTATTCGGAAAGGGGTACCACTTGTACGTGGACAATTATTACACGAGCGTGCCACTGTTTAGTCACTTGTTTGATCATCAGATTGGAGCATGTGGCACCGTGCGACCTAATCGCCGGGGCTTTCCCCAGCGGCTTGTAGATTCCCGTCTTAGGCTGGGGGAGAGAGCCTGCTTCAAGTGTAATAATTTGCTCGCTGTGAAGTGGAGGGATAATAGGAATGTTTTCGTTCTTACCTCCCTTCATGCAGACACGACAGTCCAAATTCGTACGGCGGCTGGTGTTGTGACGAAACCCCTCTGTGTCCACGAATACAACCTTAATATGGGGGGGGGGTGGACCTCAACGACCAGTTGTTGGCGCCGTACCTAGTTGTCCGTAAGGCTAGACGCTGGTACAAAAAAGTGTCTATTTATTTATTCCAATTGGCTTTGCTGAATGCTCATGTGCTATACGGAGCTTCAGGCGGGACGTTACCCTTCCTTGAATTCCAGGGAGCGGTTGTCATGGAACTCCTGTATCCAGGCGATTCCACACCTCACCATCCCCTACCAAATGCAGTAAGCCGGCTGCATGAGAGGCATTATCCTCATGTCCTCCAGAGTACCCCTACCCAACGAGCCCCCCAAAGAAGATGTCGTGTCTGTACCAAGCGCGGATTTAGGCGTGACACCCGTTATTATTGTCCACGCTGTCCTGACAATCCTGGTCTCTGCGTTGGTGAATGCTTTGAACGCTACCACGAACTAGTGAGGTTTTAGCGTAGGGTACAGCATTTCACAGGCTAGGATACACTTTCACAGGGTCTCAAGAATGCCATCGCATTTTGAGACCCGACCGTTGCAGTTAAAATTATAGTTACAGGGTCTCAAGAATGCCATCGCATTTTGAGACCCGACCGTTACAGTTAAAATTATAGTTATAGTTTAAAAAAAAAGTGTAAAAAATAAAAATAAAAAAAAAAAGTACAAAAAAAAAAAAAAAACCCCAAAAAAATATAAAATAAAAAACCAAAAATAGTTGTCGTTTTATTGTTCTCTCTCTATTGTTGCTCTTTTTTACTCTATTCTATTCTGCAATGTTTTATTATGTTTTATCATGCTTGCTTTTCAGGTATGTTTTATTGTTAACCATTTTTTTGTTTTCAGGTGCGCCATTCAGTTGCAGCGCGGATTTATTTATCTTGACAGCAACAGCGTTTGCTCCCACGATACATAAAGCCGCGACTCCAACACTGTAGGAGGTGATTTCACCACCACAGTTAAAAAAAAGAGCATATATGCCGAAGCATGGGGGCAGCAGAGGGCGGAGGAGCGATTTTGCTCCTAATGCCACGTACATACGGTCGAAAAAAGTCCGACCATGTGTACGTGGCATAACTTTTTTGCGGGAGGATGCCCCCATGCTTCGGCATATATATATTTTAGGCACCGGTTGCGTTAACAAAATGTTTTATTTTTTACTATGTTTTTTTTTTTGGTATTTGCTTTGCAGGTATGGTATGGTAAGGTCTTACTGTTATACTCTAATGTTACTTTGTTTTAATGTTAACCATTATTTGCTTAGCAGGTACGCCATTCAGTTGCAGCGTGGATTTATTTATCTTGACAGCAACAGCGTTTGCTCCCACGATACATAAAGCCGCGACTCCAACGCTGTAGGAGGTGATTTCACCACCACAGTTAAAAAAAAGAGCATATATGCCGAAGCATGGGGGCAGCAGAGGGCGGAGGAGCGATTTTGCTCCTAATGCCACGTACATACGGTCGAAAAAAGTCCGACCATGTGTACGTGGCATAACTTTTTTGCGGGAGGATGCCCCCATGCTTCGGCATATATATATTTTAGGCACCGGTTGCGTTAACAAAATGTTTTATTTTTTACTATGTTTTTTTTTTGGTATTTGCTTTGCAGGTATGGTATGGTAAGGTCTTACTGTTATACTGTAATGTTACTTTGTTTTAATGTTAACCATTATTTGCTTAGCAGGTACGCCATTCAGTTGCAGCGTGGATTTATTTATCTTGACAGCAACAGCGTTTGCTCCCACGATACATAAAGCCGCGACTCCAATGCTGTAGGAGGTGATTTCACCACCACAGTTAAAAAAAAGAGCATATATGCCGAAGCATGGGGGCAGCAGAGGGCGGAGGAGCGATTTTGCTCCTAATGCCACGTACATACGGTCGAAAAAAGTCCGACCATGTGTACGTGGCATAACTTTTTTTTTGCGGGAGGATGCCCCCATGCTTCGGCATATATAAATGGTGCATGTATGCCCATCATTAGAAGTGGGTGGATGAAGGGAGGTATTCTAATGGTGGGCATACCCACCGCGCCATTGGGAAATTGGGAAAGCATTTTATCACACCGATCTTGGTGTGGTCAGATGCTTTGAGGGCAGAGGAAAGATCTAGGGTCTAATAGACCCCAATTTTTTCAAAAAAAGAGTACCTGTCACTGCCTATTGCTATCATAGGGGATATTTACATTCCCTGCGATAACAATAAAAATGACAACTAAGAAAAAAAAAAATGGAAGGAACAGTTTAAAAATAAAATAAAAAAGCTAAATAAAAAGAAAAACTAAAAAAAAAAAAAAAAAAAAGCACCCCTGCCCCCCCTTCTTTTGCGCAAAGGCGAACACAAGCGTTGGTCTGGCGTCATATGTAAACAGCAATTGCACCATGCATGTGAGGTATCACCGCGAAGGTCAGATCGAGGGCAGTAATTTTAGCAGTAGACCTCCTCCGTGAATCTAATGTGGTAACCTGTAAAGGCTTTTAAAGGCTTTTAAAAATGTATGTAGTTTGTCGCCACTGCGTGTTTGTGCGCAATTTTAAAGCATGTCGTGTTTGGTATCCATGTACTCGGCCTAAGATCATATTTTTTATTTCATCAAAAATTTGAGCAATATAGTGTGTTTAAGTGCATTAAAATAAAAAAAAGTGTATTTTTTCCACAAAAAATGCGTTTGAAAAATCGCTGCGCAAATACTGTGTGGAAAAAAAAAATGCAACACCCACCATTTTAATCTGTAGGGCCTTTGCTTTAACAATATATATAGTGTTTGGGGGTTCAACGTAATTTTCTTGCAAAAAAAAAAAAAATGTTTTCATGTAAACAAAAAGTGTCAGAAAGGGCTTTATCTTCAAGTGGTTAGAAGAGTGGGTGACGTGTGACATAGGCTTCTAAATGTTGTGCATAAAATGCCAGGACAGTTCAAACCCCCCCAAATGACCCCATTTTGGAAAGTAGACACCCCAAGCTATTTGCTGAGAGCAATGTTGAGCCCATTAAATATTTTTTTTTTTGGTCCCAAGAGATTGAATAATGACAAAAAAAAAAAATAATATATTTTTTTACAAAAACTTGTCACTAAATGATATATTGCTCAAACATGCCATGGGCATATGTGGAGATACACCCCAAAATACATTCTGTTGCTTCTCCTGAGTACGGGGATACCACATGTGTGGGACTTTTTGGGAGCCTAGCCGCGTACGGGACCCCAAAATCCAAGCACCGCTTTCAGGCTTTCTAAGGGTGTAATTTTTTTATTTCACTCCTCACTGCCAATCACAGTTTCGGAGGCCATGGAATGCCCAGATGGCACAAACCACCCCCAAATGACCCCATTTTGGAAAGTAGACACCCCAAGCTATTTGCTGAGAGGTATGGTGAGTATTTTGCAGATCTCGCTTTTTGTCACAATGTTTTGAAAATTGAAAAAAAAAAAAAAAATTTTTTTTTTCTTTACTTTCTTCATTTTCAAAAACACATGAGAGCTGTAAAATACTCACCATGCCTCTCAACAAATAGCTTGGGGTGTCTACTTTCCAAAATGGGGTCATTTGGGGGGGTTTTGTGCTATTTTGGCATTTTATGGCCTTCGAAACTGTGATAGGTAGTGAGGAGTGAAATCAAAAATTTGCACCCTTAGAAATCCTGAAGGCGGTGCTTGGGTTTCGGGGCCCCGTACGCGGCTAGGCTCCCAAAAAGTCCCACACATGTGGTATCCCCATACTCAGGAGAAGCAGCAAAATGTATTTTGGGGTGCAATTCCACATATAACCATGGCATGTGTGAGCAATATATCATTTAGTGACAACTTTTTGAATACATTTTTTTTATTTTATTTTTTTGTCTTTATTCAATCACTTGGGACTAAAAAAAAAAATATTCAACGGGCTTAACATGCCTCTCAGCAAATAGCTTGGGGTGTCTACTTTCCAAAATGGGGTCATTTGGGGGGGTTTTGTGCCATCTTGGCATTTTATGGTCTTCAAAACTGTGATAGGTAGTGATAGGTAGTGAGGAGTGAAATCAAAAATGTATGCCCTTAGAAATCCTGAAAGCGGTGCTTGGTTTTCGGGGTCCCGTATGCGGATAGGCTCCCAAAAAGTCCCACACATGTGGTATCCCCGTACTCAGGAGAAGCAGCAGAATGTATTTTGGGGTGTAATTCCACATATGCCCATGGCATGTGTGGGCAATATATCATTTAGTGACAACTTTGGGCAAAAAAAAAAAAAGTTTGTAATATTCCCGCAACTTGTGGCAAAATATAAAATATTCCATGTACTCAACATGCCTCTCAGCAAATAGCTTGGGGTGTCTACTTTCCAAAATGGGGTCATTTGGGGGGGTTTTGTGCAATTTTGGCATTTTATGGCCTTCGAAACTGTGATAGGTAGTGAGGAGTGAAATCAAAACTTTACACCCTTAGAAATGCTGAAGGTGGTGCTTGGGTTTCGGGGCCCCGTACGCGGCTAGGCTCCCAAAAAGTCCCACACATGTGGTATCCCCGTACTCAGGAGAAGTGGCAAAATGTATTTTGGGGTGCAATTCCACATATAACCATGGCATGTGTGAGCAATATATCATTTAGTGACAACTTTTTGAATACATTTTTTTTTTTTTTTGTCTTTATTCAATCACTTGGGACTAAAAAAAAAAATATTCAATGGGCTCAACATGCCTCTCAGCAAATAGCTTGGGGTGTCTACTTTCCAAAATGGGGTCATTTGGGGGGGTTTTGTGCCATCTTGGCATTTTATGGCCTTCAAAACTGTGATAGGTAGTGATAGGTAGTGAGGAGTGAAATCAAAAATTTATGCCCTTAGAAATCCTGAAGGCGGTGCTTGGTTTTCGGGGTCCCGTATGCGGATAGGCTCCCAAAAAGTCCCACACATGTGGTATCCCCGTACTCAGGAGAAGCAGCAGAATGTATTTTGGGGTGTAATTCCACATATGCCCATGGCATGTGTGGGCAATATATCATTTAGTGACAACTTTGGGCAAAAAAAAAAAAAAGTTTGTAATATTCCCTCAACTTGTGGCAAAATATAAAATATTCCATGTACTCAACATGCCTCTCAGCAAATAGCTTGGGGTGTCTACTTTCCAAAATGGGGTCATTTGGGGGGGTTTTGTGCTATTTTGGCATTTTATGGCCTTCAAAACTGTGATAGGTAGTGAGGAGTGAAATCAAAAATTTGCACCCTTAGAAACCCTGAAGGCGTTGATTGGGTTTCGGGGCCCCGTGCGTGGCTAGGCTCCCAAAAAGTCCCACACATGTGGTATCCCCATACTCGGGAGAAGCAGCAAAATGTATTTTGGGGTGCATCTCCACATATAACCATGGCATGTGTGAGCAATATATCATTTAGTGACAACTTTATGAAAAAAAAATTTTTTTTTTTTTTTTTTTTGTCTTTATTCAATCCCTTGGGACTAAAAAAAAAAAAAATATTAAATGGGCTCAACATGCCTCTCAGCAAATAGCTTGGGGTGTCTACTTTCCAAAATGGGGTCATTTGGGGGGGTTTTGTACTTCCCTGCCATTTTAGCACCTCAAGAAATGAGATAGGCAGTCATAAATTAAAAGCGGTGTAAATTCCAGAAAATGTACTCTAGTTTGTAGACGCTATAACTTTTGCGCAAACCAATAAATATACGCTTATTGGCATTTTTTTTACTAATGACATGTGGCTGAATACATTTTGGCCCAAATGTTTGACTAAAATTGAGTTTATTGGATTTTTCTTATAACAAAAAGTAGAAAATATCTTTTTTTTTCAAAATCTGCGGTCTTTTTCCGTTTATAGCGCAAAAAATAAAAATCACAGAGGCAATCAAATACCATCAAAAGAAAGCTCTATTTGTGGGAAGAAAAGGACGCAAATTTCGTTTGGTTACAACATTGCATGACCGCGCAATTACCAGTTAAAGCAGTGCAGTGCGAAATTGAAAAAAGACCTCTGGTCCTTTGGCTGCCAAATGGTCCGGGGCTGAAGTGGTTAACAGAAAAGGCTCTTTACTTGACAAGGCCTGCAGGTCACTTACCCTTCTGGCTGTTGTGATGGCCAGTAAAAAAGCTAACTTAAGTGTCAAAACTTTTATGGAGATCTCCTGAACTGGTTCGAAAGGCGCTTTTGTCAACGCCTCCAGGACCAGCGTTATATTCCATGGAGGAAAACTCATAACCTTTATGGGGGTTAAACTACCCCTAGCGACTAGGAATCTCCTAATCAGGGGCTCCTGTGTGAGCCTCTGGTCCAAGAATACCGATAGGGCCGCTATCTGTACCTTCAGAGTGTTTGTGGCAATTCCCTTGTCCACCCCTGACTGCAGAAATTCGAGTATTACTGGTATAGAGGGTCTAGATACGTCTCTATCCCGACACCAGTGAGAAAAAGTATTCCAAACCTTTGAATACATTTTTCTAGTGACCGGTTTCCGACTACTCAGGAGGGTCTCAATCACCCTGTCGGAGCATCCTTTGCCTCTGAGAATCTCCCTCTCAAGAGCCACGCCGTCAAATTGTAGAACCCCGGATCGGGGTGAACGACTGGCCCCTGCAGAAGGAGATCCTGCCTGATCGGGAGAGGAAAAGGAGGAGCAACCGACCATTTTCTCAGAGTAGTGAACCAAGTCCTCTTGGGCCACCAAGGTGCTATCAGAATCAGCCTGCACCTTGAGTAGGCTAGTCTCTGTAGCACCCTGGGAATCAAAACTAGTGGAGGGAAGGCATATGCTAGTTGAAAATCCCACGTCTGCGCTAGAGCATCTATTCCCTCTGATCCTCCCTCCCTGGTGAGGGAGAAAAACCGCTCCACCTTCCTGTTCCCTCTGTGGGCAAAAAGGTCTATTTCGGGAACCCCAAATCTGTGACTTATCTGAAGGAATACGATCTGGTTTAGTTCCCACTCCCCCTGATGGATGGGTTGACGGCTCAGGAAATCTGCCACCACATTGGCGGTCCCCTTTATGTGGACCGCAGATATGGACTGAAGGACCCTCTCGGCCCAACTCAGAATTTCCAAGGCCAGCGATAGCAGTCTTCTGGACCTTGTGCCCCCCTGACGGTTGAGATAAGCAACGGCTGTCACATTGTCCGAGAGGATTTGGACGTCTAGTCCCTGAATCCTTCTTCCAAAGGCCTTTAGAGCCTGACCCACCGCAAGAAGCTCCCTGTAATTGGAGGAGGCTCTTGCCTGGATCGGGGTCCAGGATCCTTGCGCTTGGAGGTCCCCCAGGTGGGCCCCCCAACCCCAGGAGCTTGCGTCTGTGGTAATTTTTACAGGGCTCCACTGGTCCCAGGGACGACCTGCCATGAGTCTGTCCTGATCAGCCACCAATTTAGGGAGGCCCTTACCTTTGTTGGAATGGCTATCCTCCCTTCCAGTGACTCCTTTTTGTCCCAGGGTGAAAGGAGGAAGAACTGCAGCTCCCTGGAATGTAGCTGAGCCCAGGGAACTGCCGGAATACAGGAGGTCATTAGGCCTAAGACCCTCATCACCTGCCTGTGAGAGCAGTCCCTGGGTTCCATTAAAGAGGAAACCACTGCTACTACCTTTAACCTTTTTTCTTCTGGGAGAAAAAGCTTCCGAGCCCCTGCGTCCACTGAGTATCCTAGGAAAGTCTTTATCTGGGATGGCACTACGGATGATTTTTCCCTGTTCACTATCCAGCCCAGACTTTCTAAAGTGCAGATTACCCTGTCTACGTCCGCTCTCACTTGCTCTGGAGACTGTCCGTAGATCAGGAGGTCGTCTAGGTAGGGTATCAGAGAAACCCCCTGTAAATGCAGATAAGCAACAACCTCTGCCAAGACCTTTGTGAACACTCTTGGGCTTGCGGATAACCCGAAAGGGAGCGCCCGGTACTGCCAGTGTTCTATCCCCCTGCTTGTAAGGACTGCGAACCTCAGCAGGGATTGGTGCTCCTGGGCAATCGGCACGTGGAGGTATGCGTCCCTCAGATCCACTGTGGCCATGAAGGAATCCTTCAATAGATGTTTGCGCACAGTATAAATGCTTTCCATCCGAAAGCTCTTCTGTCGCAGAAACTTGTTCAGCATCCTGAGATTTAATATCAGGCGAAATTTCCCTGAAGGTTTCTGGACTGTAAATACATGGGAGTAAAACCCCTGGAAGAGCTCGTCTGATGGAACGGGGACGATCACCTCTTGGTTTGCCAATCCCTGTAAATTGTCCAACAACCCTGCTGCTCTCAGTGGATCTTTTGGGGAGATGTGTCAGAGTAAAATTTTGAGGGGGAGGGAAGAGAAGTTCCATACGATAACCCTCTGTCAAAATCTGCAGTATATAGGGGCTTTCCGAGATCCTTCTCCACTGAGGGACAAATCGAGAAAGCCTCCCCCCTACCCTGACACTGGCATCACTTTGACTGTTTGTTGGTGTCCTTAGGTCCAGAAAAGAGCAGGCCACCTTTCTGTCCGCTCTTTCCCTTCCCCCACCTTTTGTTTGTGTCCTTTTTGACCCTAAATTGGCCCTGGTTAGTAGGGGCACGAAAAAACTTTCTGCCCTTCTCTCTTTTGGCTTTAACCGGGAACTTCTTCCCTTTTTCTGCCGATCGTGACAGGACCTGATCCAATCCGGGACCAAAAAGCTGGGAGCCTTCAAAAGGTAACCCGCAGAGTCGAGACTTGGACATATGGTCCCCTTGCCATGATTTGACCCAGATAGCCCTCCTTGCGGAGTTCAGGAGTGCCGCTGATTTAGCCGTGGTTCTAACCACTTCCACTGTTGCATCGGCTAAATATGCTACAGCCCTGTTTATTACCTCTAGAGAATCCATAACTTCCCTAGAGACATGGCCAGAGAGCCTGCCTAGCCACGCGTTAGCATTTCTAGCTACGCAGGCAGACGCCAAAGCAGGTGCCATGGCTGCCGCATTGGCATCCCATGCTCTGCGCAGAAGCGTCTCAGCCCTTCTATCCATCTGGTCTTTAATACTACCTGAATCTTCAAAGGACAAATCGGATCTTTTAGAGACCTGGGAAAGGGCTGCATCCAATTTGGGGGTCTTGAAGAACTTCTCTTCTTCTTCCTCCCCAAATGGAAACCTTCTCTTCCAGGTTTTAAGTTTAAGGACCTTCCTCTCCGGTTCCTTCCACTCCCTCAGAATCACTTCCTTAAGGGTCCGATGCACTGGGAAAACCCTGGACTGAGGTTTCCCTAATCCCTTATACATCTTATCCCGGGCCGATTCCTGTAGAGGACATGGGACAGTTACTCGGATGTATAGATTGCCCTGAGTAACTGTCCCATGTCCTCTACAGGAAAGAGATGTCTCAGTCTGGGACTGTCATTGTCCTGGCTTTCAGAGTCTTAGTTTTCTCCCTCCTCTAGAGAGCTCTCCTCTGACTCCTCGGGGTCTTCAAACTCATCTACTCCCGAAGTGATAGAAGAGGGAGGCCTCTGCCAAGCTATCTGACCTTGGTCGGATGTACCCCCTTGGGATGAAGTACCCTCCCTAGAAGACAGAGTCTCTCTGCAACTAGTGCTAGGCTCTTCTTTAGATGCAATAACTGTCTTCAGGGATTGGAGCGTAGTCAGCATCTCTGACTGAACCGCAAGGAAGTCCCTCATAACCTGTGAGGTTTCCTTACCTGACAGTTTCATTATGCATCTAAAACAAAAAGGTTTTGTGTGATCTAGTTGGAGCTTTTCATTACAATTCCCACACCTTTGTGCTCTAGGGGGAGGGGGTTTCTTGCCTTTGGCTTTGTGGGCCCCTTGAGCAGATCCACTGGGTTCTAAGGAGACAAAAAGACAAGACAGCACTCACTTAGCAGGCTGTATTCTTCCTCCTGTCCCCCCTCCCCCCCAAGGGGTGAGGATAAGACTCCCCTCCTAACCCACCCCTTGTCAAACAGAGGAAGACTCACCACTCGTGGTCCCCTCCTGGGATGCAGCCACCGCTATCTCCTCCTCACCTTCCATCCTGACCTCAGCTGGTTCGGATTTGCAAGGAGCTTCCTTGTGAGGATCCAGGAGGTGAGAGTGGCCCGTGGGACCTCCGCCTGGCTCCACCAGACTTTTATGGTCAGGACACCGCTCGGCGCCATTTTGTTGAAGTCCCGCCGCCGGAAGTAGTACCTTTTGGCCTCTAGTGTCTCCGGATCCGCCATTTTGGCGTGGACCGGAACCGGAAGTGATGCTACCCGGAACCGGAAATGGCAACGACGCCATCTTGCTCCACCTGACTGAAGTATACACTCCTGCCTAGGAGTGTCTCCAGCATTTCAAATGACGCTGTACACCAGAAAAATGACACCCTCCTCCAGCGGCCCTGGACTCCTACAGACCCTCTGGTTCCTTCATCTGCCAAATACCCGTTTTGGTTGGAAGGTAAGGGGGGGGAGGCATGTACCCACAAGAGATCCGGGAAACGCCACTGTGCCCGGGAGGCTCTTTACCGGGGAAACCACCGGTCATTGGGGGTCCCCCCTGAGAAGGGACTGAACCCAGGCTGGACCCGCAACCCTCCCCGGCTTTGGCGTCCAGCTCCCAGGGGGGGGGGACCGTCCGCTATCAGCTTCAGGTCTGCCAAAAATAACAAATGTTTCGCTGCCGGGAAACACAATCAAGAACTGAGGTGCAGGGGGAAGGGAGGGGCCTTTTAACATCATGTGTTGATTGTGTTTCCTGTCAGGTGGACCAGTCATCTCTCAGGTGTGCCTTCCTGGAAGATGACTAGAGAAAAAGTGCAGCGCTACCTTGCCAATTAATAATGTAACAATAATGGTGGAACCCGCTAATGTATGGAAATCCCAATAAACTTAAATATTACCACAATACCGGTCTCTGTGATATGTAACAGCACATACAATACACAAAAAAAAAAACAAGCCATAAAAAATGAAACTTTGCAGGGATGGTGGAAACCATTCCTATAGATATTTCACAGTGGTGCTAATCATCACGCACTACTCGAAATGTTCATGACAACCACTACACCACTCATTTTGCCCCTGATCATGCCTCATCTGTCCGAGTGTCCCTGGTAAACGCCACACCAGTCCCAGTGTCCCTTGTCCCTGGTAACGGCCACACCAGTCCCAGTGTCCCTTGTCCCTGGTAACAGCCACACCAGTCCCAGTGTCCCTTGTCCCTGGTAACGGCCACACCAGTCCCAGTGTCCCTGGTAACGGCCACACCAGTCCCTGGTAACCGCCACACCAGCCCCAGTGTCCCTTGGCCCTGGTAACCGCCACACCAGCCCCAGTGTCCCTTGGCCCTGGTAACCGCCACACCAGCCCCAGTGTCCCTGGTAACCGCCACACCAGCCCCAGTGTCCCTTGTCCTTGGTAACCGCCACACCAGCCCCAGTGTCCCTGGTAACCGCCACACCAGTGATATTGACCCAAATCACGGTCACACCAGTTCCAATGTCCCGATCACCACATCAGTTACAATGTCTGTGACAGGAAATTAGATGTGAAATTTATGCCCCTAAAAAGCCTGAAGACGCTCCTTGGATTCTTGGCCCCTGGCTAGGCTGTAAAAAGCATCATGCATGTATCACCACACTTCAGTCTTTTTTTTGTTTATATTGCAAAAAGTAAAAAACCCAGTGGTGATTAAGTACCACCAAAAGAAAGCTCAATCATTCTCCAAAAAAATTATAAAAATGTAATTTGTGTACATAAACAGAAAAAGAGAGCCAATAGGAAATGAGTCGAGGTAGTGTCTCAGTCCCCAAGTAGTATGCGCACAACAAAAAATGTTTAGCCCACAGGGCTTTTAAAGAGTCACACCTCAAACAATATCTATAAAAACATGAAAAATGTATTGTTATAAATTTAAAAACCACATTATAAATCAATAACTTGTTGATGGACATCAATACAATACTCCTATATAACAGTGAATATGGTAACAGGAAAAAAGAGCTCAAAAGAGCATTCCAAGAGGTTTGCTATTCTTCCCCAGGGAGTTGTGAAGGGGCGGGAGATGATAAAAGCATATAACTTTATCAAATCCCCGCCCCTTCACAGCTCCCGTGGGAAGAATAGCGGACCTCGCTGCATGCTCTTTTAAGGTCTTTTTTTCCCCTGACACCATATACACTGTTATACAAGTTTATCATTTACTCTGCAGTTTGATCACCATTTTGGGATACTTTCCTGTGCACTCCTGAAGAAGCAAGATCTCTAATGAAACGCATCGAGATTAGTTGCACAGTCGCTCCAGATTGATGGTGGTATCTTCATGGTACTCCTAGGTCCCATGGTTTTCCTATGTGATTTATATGTAACATTACTGATGTTCATCAACAAGTTATTGTTGATGAATGCTTTATATGTGGTTTTTAAATTTATGTCAATACATTTTTCATATTTTTATAGATATTGTTTGAGGTGTGACTCTTTAAAAGTCCGTAGGCTAAACATTTTTTGTGTCATTTGGGTACAGTGTTGCATGACTGAGTAATTGTCAAAGTATGACAGTGCTGAAAGCTGAAAAAGTGGAAGAGGGTGAAAGTGTTTGGACTTGAGAAGGCCTAAAGGCCTTTGCAAAAGGATAGTGAACAGAGAAACATTTAGGGACCATAAAATGACTTAGTCTATCACTGTCACTACTTGTAGATAAAAGGCATTGAAGTAAAAGATGTATGGAAAGGCCTAACCAAGCACCTAGGTTTGTGGGTATGAAATGGTACCAGAGGTAATAGAGGTGTACTTGATGTTTTAAGTTTCCTGGACAGATCAAATGAAGGTGAACACCAGCTCTTTTTCTCAATGCAAAACACCTCATCCATACTACCAGATTGGTCCAGAGCAGGATCCTCCAAAGTAGGCTGGTCCAGCGCTGCAGGTGTGTTACATAGTTACATAGTAGGTAAAGTTGAAAAAAGACACAAGTCCAACCTATGTGTGTGATTATATGTGTCAGTATTACATTGTATATCCCTGTATGTTGCAGTCTTTCAGGTGCTTATCTAATAGTTTTTTGAAACCATCGATGCTCCCAGCGGAGACCACCTATGGAAGGGAATTCCACATCCTTGCCGCTCTTACAGTAAAGAACCCTCTACGTAGTTTAAGGTTAAACCTCTTTTCTACTAATTTCTTCTTCTAATTTCTTCTAATTTTAACCACCTGCCTACCAGGCACTTACACCACCTTCCTGCCCAAGGCATTTTTCAGCTTTCAGCGCTGTCGCACTTTGAATGACAATTGCGCAGTCATGCTACACTGTACCCAAACAAATTCTTTATCATTTGCTTCACAAATAGAGCTTCCTTTTGGTGGTATTTAAGGTTGAATATATTTTTATTGTTATTTTCAGAAAAAATAAAGTAACAACAGTATAACAAAGTCATCAAATAGGCATGTTGGTACAGAGATAGGGGAGGGGTATAGGTAGCGAAGACAAGAAGGGGCAAAGGGGAAAGAGGGAGGGGAAGTACCAAGCTGTCCCCTCCATAGTGCAATACATATTAAAAGTGCAGTAATAAACATCTTTGCAAA
Source organism: Lithobates sylvaticus (assembly GCA_028564925.1). Lineage (NCBI taxonomy): Eukaryota > Metazoa > Chordata > Amphibia > Anura > Ranidae > Lithobates > Lithobates sylvaticus. Next base: position 211,659,262 of record CM053027.1, on the reverse strand, counting down.
CTAGGAACAGTTTTCAATATGTGTCCCATGGAGGAAGGTACCAGCTGGGTCAGGGGGAAGTAGTGAGGGGAGGAGCTCAGCGTGTATAGGTTTAAAGTAGCCATCTATATTACCCAATTATTACTAACAATCGGCGAACCAGTGGTTAACAGAACGAGGGACCGAGATGTTCAGATTCTCATCTTAATGCGGCTTATGGCTCGACCAGTGGTACCGTCCTCTGTCTATATGCAACGACTGGTAGTAACCTCAGACCCTTAAGTTGTTGAGGAAGAGATCTGGAGTGGTGGCGCCAGAGGGACCACAAGATGACAAATTTGTCATACGTGTCCTCTGTCTTCGCTTGCAACTCCTCCATGAGCATTATGTCGTTAAGGATGTCCACCCATCCTGAAATGGGGGGGGGGGGGGGAGTGGAGTCCTTCTTCCAGTAAAGAGAAATAATATGTCGAGCTGCTGAGAGGAAGAATCTTAGGAGACTCTTCTTCTGTGACTGGATTGAACCTGGGATGATGGATAGGAGAGCAATTAAAGGCGAGGGGGACAAGGAAGTCTGATACATATCATTATATATCCCAAAGATTTTATCCCAAAATGGACGAACTTTGACACAATCCCACCATACGTGAATGTAGGATCCTTTTCCTCCGTGACATCGCCAACAAATGTCTGTAGTGGCCGGAAACATCCTATGCACCGAGACTGGAACTCTATACCACCTTGAGATCAGTTTGTAGTAGTTCTCCTGTGCAAATCCTGATCTGGACGATTTATGGGTGAGTATAAATGAGGTAGCCACTGTGCTGGAGATCTCAACAGCTAGGTCTCTGGACCAATTGTGTGTGCATGCGGGAAGAGAGTCGCACAGGTGGGCTTGAATGTCCTTGTACATTAGTGATAACATGTGTCTGGGGGTCTGAGAAAGACTGCACATGTCTTCGAATGAAGTGAGTGGTCTATGGACTAGTCCGGAGAGATGAAGCGATCTACTAAATTGGTTTAGGGAAATCCGTTGTGGTGGGGGTCTGTTGGTCTGAGGGTGGTCGGAATTGACCTGTGGTGGTGTGAACAAATTGGTTGGCTGTAGCCCATTGTTCGTCTGTATGTCCCACATTGTTCTTTAGAGAGAAAGGCATTTTTGGTGGTATTTAATCACTGCTGGGTTTTTTATTTTTTACATAAAAAAAACAAACCACAAATTTTGAAAAGGTGGCACTGGTGGGCACTAATGATGGGCAGCACTGATTGCCAGCACTGACTGGCATCGCTAATGGGCACTGATTGGTGGCACTTGTGGGCAGTGGTGGGCACTGATTGCTGCCACTGGTGGACACAGATAGCTGTAATTGGTGGGCACTGATTTGTGACACTATTTTGCAATAATGTAATCAGGGCACTGATGATCAGTGCCCTGATTACATTCCTAGATGTCCCCCTGCGTGGAGATGCCGCTGATCGCCACACACACTGTCAGTGTGAGGCGAGGAGGGCTGATTACCGGCGCTTCCTTGTTTACATGTGAACGGCTGTGATTGGACACAGGCGATCACATGGTTAAAGAGCCGCGGACGCTGCTCTTTCCAGAGATCGGGGTCGCGCCGTGTCCAACATACGACGGCGTCCCAGAATGAGAGCTGCACTGCCGCGCTGTCATTGGACGGCGGGGCGAGTGGCAAGCAGTTAATGAGTGGCCACGTGTTTTTGTTCCGCAAAAAAGTTTTATCCCTATTGTGGGGTCACCAGTACGGTATTTTGAATTTAAATCATATCCCCTATCAAGCGTCTTCTCTCCAGAGAGAAGAAGTTCAGTGCTTACAACCTTTCCTCACAACTAATATCCTCCAGACCCTTTATTAGCTTTGTTGCCCTTCTTTGTACTCGCTCCATTTCCAGTACATCCTTCCTGAGGACTGGTGCCCAGAACTGGACAGCATACTCTAGGTGCGGCCAGACCAGAGTCTTGTAGAGCGGGAGAATTATAGTTTTATCTCTGGAGTTGATCCCCTTTTTAATGCAGGCCAATATTCTGTTTGCTTTGTGAGCAGCAGCTTGGCACTGCATGCCATTTCTGAGCCTATCATCTACTAGGACCCCCAGGTCCTTTTCCCTCCTAGATTCCCCCAGAGGTTCCTCCCACGGTGTATAGATTGCATTCATATTTTTGCCACCCAAATGCATTATTTTAAATTTTTCTACATTAAACCTCATTTTCTATGTAATTGCCCACCCCATTAATTTGTTCAGATCTTTTTGCAAGGTTTCCACATCTTGCGGAGAAGTTATTGCCAAATACAGAGATTAAAACTGTTTACCGGCCTATGTAACTACCCCATTGTCCAGGTCGTTTATGAACAAAATAAATAGGATTGGTCTCAGCACAGAGCCCTGAGGGACCCCACTACCCACCTCTGACCATTCCGAGTACTACCCCATTTATCACCACCCTCTGAACACGCCCTTGTAACCAGTTTTGAATCCATGATCTCACCCTATAGTCCATGCCAATGGACCTTAGTTTGTACAGTAAACATTTATGGGGAACTGTGTCAAATTCTTTTGCAAAATCCAGATACACCACGTCTATGGACCTTCCTTTAACTAGATGGCAACTCAACTCCTCATAGAAGGTTAATAGATTGGTTTGGCAAAAATGATTCTTCATGAATCCATGCCGATTACTGCTAATGATACCGTTCTCATTACTAAAACCTTGTATATAGTCCCTTATCATCCCCCCCCCCCCCAAGAGTTTGCATACTCTTGGTGTTAGGCTAACTGGTCTAATTACCAGGGATGTATTTTGGGCTTTTTTTAAATAATGATGCTACACTGGCTTTTCTCCAATCACCTGGTATCATCCCAGTCAGTAAAAATTAGGAACAATGGTGTGGCAATTACTTGACTGAGTTCCCCAAGTACCCTCTATTGCAAGCCATCTGGTCCCGGTGATTTATTCATGTTAAATTTCCCAAGTCTAATTTTAATTCTGTCCTCCCTTTTTTACTGTTTACATACTTAGAAGTCAGCCCAGTCCTCCAGGAACCCAAACCCCTCCTTACTACACCAGCTCTTTAGCCACTTGTTTACTTCCCTAATCTCCCTCTGCCTTTCTGGTGTGGCTCGATGTACCGGTAGTATTCCTAAGAATACTACCTTGGAGGTCCTTTTCCTCAATTTAGCTCCCAAGTCCCTAAAATCGTTCTTTAGGACACGCAATCTGCCTCTGACTTTGTCATTGGTGCCAACTTGCACCATGACAGCTGGGTCTTCCCCAGTAATCTGTCCACCAGATCCGTGATGTGCCAAACCTAAGCGCCCGGTAGACAACATACTGTTCGGCTCTTCAGGTCTTTGTTACAGATTGTCCTCTGTCCTAAAAATGGATTTCCCTACCACCAGAATTTCCTTTCCCTTCCCCCCCACTCTCACTGAAGGAGTTCTTCCCCCGGCAGCTAGGAGAGTCCCTCAGTTCGAGCAGTGCTGGTCCCTGACTGGTTTCACCAATGTCACTCAATGGAGCATACTTATTGGGATGCTCCAGCCCTGGATCGGCTGCCCTGGCACTTCCCCCCTCTACCCTGAATGTCACCCATCTACTCTTTGCTAGTGCCTGCACCTTTTTGTCTCCACCCGCCTCTGTGCTGGCCCCTGCCGCCACCTGCTGTGTATGTTCCTGGCTCTCCTTTAGTATGGAGTGACTTCTCAGTGCTGACAGTTGCTTCCCCAGATTCAGAAACATGGGCTTCCAGTGAAACAATGCGCTTACGTTTGGCACAGCAGTATTCACCCTCGGATTATCAAGGAATGAATACATGCCGCAAGATGTATTTTTTGAAGGCCTTCTCCTTTGCCTTTATATGCATTTTTAATTGGAGTTAAGCTATCCAGGACTTTTGTCCATATCCAACTCTGAATTTTGGCGACACCACACTTGATAAGCGAAACAAAGCCATCTGTGGCAGAAGTAAAGGACTTCAAGGAATGGACAGTATTAATGAGCTCCGAAGGCACCAAAGGGGGGCCTTCAAGGACAGGACTGACAACTGTGACAGACACAGGTTTGCAAGCCCTACAAATAGGTGAGCGTAAAGAGTGCTCGCAAGGGAGCCCACAATGCTCACACACCAGCAAATTAGAACTTTCACTATGGTTCCCTTGGAAGAACCAGTCGCCCTCATAGGCATGCCACCATGCCACCACAGAACTACACCAAGCTGTTAGAAGGCTAGGAAAAGGTACACCAGAGGGATAACTAAAGGTTCCAGGTCATTTCAGACAAGGGCTCAGCTAATCTTGTGCCCATAGAGGACACTTGGACAGCACAGCAGGATTTTATTTATTACAGGTACTTCTATAGCCCTGTCAATTTATGCAGCGCTTTACATATATAAATTGTACACTCACATCATTCTCTGTCCTCTAAAGCTTACAATCTAAGGGTTCCTAACTCATTCAAACATACTAAGGACAATTTTAGGCAGCAGCCTATTAACTTAACAGCATGTCCTTGGAGTGTAGGAGGAAACCCAAGCAGGCACAGAGAAAACATGCAAACTCCAGGCAGGTAGTGTCATGGTTGGGATTTGGACCGGGGACCCTAGTGCTGCTAGCCTGAAGTGCTAGCCACTTAGCCACTGTGCTGCCCACTTACAAGTATAAACCATATCTTTTTTTTTTTTTTAATCAACAAAAAAGGTTTTTATTAATGTGAACACATGGCATTACAGCTTATACATGACAAATGTGTATATCTGCAACCGGAGTATTATCTGACTTAATTATCCAATCTATTATTCTTGTACAAGCAATACTGGGATCATACTCCTTTATAGAAAGGCAATGTCGCATCCAAGTGCTCAAACTCTATATAGAGAGAGTAGTAGTAAAAATTAAAACTAAAATGAAAAATATAAACGAAACAAAGAAAAAAAACAAACAGTAGATAGTAATCGCATGTTAGAAAAAACAAACCAACCATCGACGTTTTCGTCGTGACTCCGACTCTACCAATATATATACCTCTCCCTATGGTGTAGTAGCAAAGAAGACATGCATGCATTTGGGTAATCTTTCATCCATCATCCCATTAATAGCCTATCCAGGGCCAGCTGTGGCGGAGCCACTTCTGGGGAGCTCAACCAGTTCTGCCATATATTGGTAAATTTGTTTGGTGACTTCCTATGCTGATAGGTGTACTTTTCACGGATAAGAGTAGCATTAACCATTTGTATCCATTGTGCCTCCTGTGGTATACGTGCCGACAGCCACAAACGGGCAATACGTTTCCTGGCCAAATATAACAGTCTCGTAAGAGCAATATATATTGGTGGAAGATATAATTCTTCATCCAGACTGCCCAGCAGGCACACCAGTGGTTCCAACTGAAGCTGGACCTGAAAGGTAGTATTTATTATGGCAATGACATCGCTCCAATACCTCACTAATTTGGGGCACCTCCAAAGCATGTGGATGAGATCGCCTGGGTGAGCTTGGCATTTAGGACATATGGGCGAGTCACGTCTACCCCATTTATGAAGTTGAATAGGTGTGCGATACACCCTATGCAGTATAAACAAGTGAGAGAGTCTTTGTGCTGCTGACACTGAAACCACCGGACCTACCCCCAGGATCTGATTCCACTGCTCACCATCAATGGGACCTACTTCCCTTTCCCACCCCTCTCTGCATGGTAGTAAGTCTGGGGCCTGTATGTGTGATAGTAGGTGGATATAGATTCTAGAGATTATTCCCTTCTTCTCAGGGTCAGTGAATATGGATTTGAGGAATGTGGAATTTTCTAGTTGCAAATTAGAGTTTCTGTTCTGATACCTAATAGCATGTTGTAATTGAATGTACTGATAGTGGTGTCCCTGAAGAGCAGGAAATTCATTTAGCAACTGGGTGAAGGGCTTTAAAACTGAACCTTCCAGTATTTGGGCGAGAAATCTGACCCCTGCTCTTTCCCACACTAATGAATCGGGGACTCTATTTAGTTCTGTGTAGAATCGATTCCTCCATATAGGAGTCTGACGGAAATAGCCCGTCACACCCAATATGGACTTGATCCTCTTCCAAATTTTAATTAGTGACCGAATTGTAGGGCAGGTTGTAGGGGCTTTAGAAAAGCCCATCTCCATATTGGATAGAGCAGTGTAGTTCGTGTCACTGCCCAGGAGGAGGCTCCTAGAAGGATCTAACACCGTCCAAAGATCCCATCCTGTGAAGTGTTGTAACTGTGCTGACAAATAGTACATTTGAGGGTGTGGAACCGCCATACCCCCCTGATCCTTAGGAAGCTGTAGAGTGGCCAGTTTGATTCTTGCCACTCCACCTCTCCATATAAGAGCCCTGAACTGCGAGTCTATACGTTGGAACCAGTATTGTGGTATCCAGATAGGAGCATTGTGTAAGATATATAACAGCTGTGGTGCCCATATCATTTTTATGAGATTGATACGGCCAGTTACCGACAGAAAATCCATATCTTTGAGTATAGTACAGGACACAGGCAACCCAAACTTTTTGTTCTACATCTTATAATCAAAGTATGTGAACTAGAGCTTGCCTCACAAACACGTAACTATATTATAATTTTACAGGAAGTCATACACCGTGGGTCACATGCTGCTACCTTCAGGAGATTGGAAACTGGCAAGAGCTGTGCTGGGAAAACCCCTGTGCACCCCCATATAACCCAGCTTATAAGCAATAAGAAAAAATTGAGAACAAGAGGGGAGGAACCCGTGTCCTATACCTCAAGTTATGGTAAGTCAAAATTCTTATAATCTTAATTGTACAGGACATAAAACAGGAAATCATATACAATGGGACATCCCTAAGTAATAAGCTGCCAACTTGGAGACATGCTTGAAGGAAGTAATGTCCACCAAAAAGTCCACCTTACCTGTGAGATCTGCCAATTGGATATCATAAATCGGTTCAAAGGGAGGTTTTTGAAGAACTGAAAGCACCAGATTCAGATCTCAAGGAAACACAGGTGATCAGAGTGGGGGATTAACATGAGCAACTACAAAGTTAAAGGTTTCTTGAATACAATGGATAAAGCAAAATATGTCACGTTTGGGAACTAAGAGACATGTTGATCAAGGGCAGACTGGAAAAAGGCCAGGATGCGAGGAATTGAAAATCCCCAGGGGTTGAGATGCCTGCATTCGCACCAGCCAAAGTAGGCCCTGCAGGTGCAATGATAGATCTTACAAGAAACATTTTCTTGCCTTGAGCGAGGTGAGAATGAGTCAATATTTTATGACCTGGGTTTCAATAGCCATGCCAATAAAGCAACTAAGAAGCAGGTGGGACAGGGGGCCTCATGACAGGAGATCCAGCCTGTTTGGAAGAGGCCAAGGTTCATCTGCCAGGAATCTGTATGTCTGTATATTGTGTTCTCCTCAGCCAATTTGAAAATAATGAGGATTCCCTAAATCTTTTCATCCTTTATCATCTTGCAGAGCAATCAAAGGAAAATCTTCACACAAGCTTGAATGGGGACCAAGGAATCACAAGATCATCCACTGCAAGAGCCAGAGGCTCGTTGGACCTGGCAACAAATGTCACACTTTTTGTTGAATCTGGAGGCCATGATGTCCAAATGTGATGCTATCCATTTCTGACAGAGCATCAGATTGATCTAGGGGTAAAGGGACCACTCCCCCAAGACCAGGCATTGGCATCTAGGCTTGCTTCTTTTAAGAAGTCAGAAGCATTGGCATGAGACCCAAGAAGAGGAGGTTTGTGGCCACTCTGTGCAGATCTATTACACAGAGCAGGTAAGTATGACATGTTTATTATCAAAAAAACAAACTCTACAATCACTTTAAATAGCTGCCTACACCTACCCTAGAGGTCACAAAAAAACAATGTTGCACGATGCTTGTCTTATTTATTTTTACTAGACTCCATAGTACTCAGGAAGTCCTTTTTACTCTGCCACGCAAAAATATATATAAAAAAACAAAAAAACTTGCTTTTACCTGGGCAACAATTAAAGGGTGCTTTCAATACCATCAATTGGAGCAGAATGCCAGGAGTGTAGCAGTTTCCCTTTCATGTTCCTCTTATGTTACTAAGCTATTGTTTTTCAAGGGGTATACTAGTGCAAAAAATGGCTCACAACTGTCATCTTGAGATCAAATGCCAAGTGAATAAAAACGTATCAATAACTTCAAAGTAACAAAATTACGAACATAGACACAATAAATAATTTTTTTTAGATCGACTAGTTCTGCCGGTTCCAGGCAGATAGCACATCTATCACTGAAGAAAATCCATCATCTTACCTGCAGATTAATAAAGGCCACACTCAACAAGGTTGCTCTTTATGATCACATCTGTCACTGCATCAAACACAAACTGGACATTCTTTGTATCTGTTGCACATGTGAAATGTGTGTAAATCTCCTTTGTGTCCTTTCTTCTGTTTAGGTCCTCAAACTGACATTGGATATAAGCTGCAGCTTCTTCATAAGTATTAGCACCTGAAAGAGTTTTACAAAAAAACATGAGCATTGCAAGTTTCTTGGAAAGCTGGATGAGCAGCAGCCAGTACTATCACCCCACCAGGAGTATGGCCTGATGATCCTATACCTGAGTATTCTGGATAGCAGATGGTCAGTGGACTCTGGGTTACTTTCTCCTCAAACAAATCCTTTTTATTTAGGAAGAGAATTATGGAGGTGTCAATAAACCACTTATTGTTGCAAATGCTGTCAAACAGCTTCATACTTTCATGCATACGGTTCTGTAAAAGGGAGATAAACAAAGCCAAGTCAAGGAATTTATACATAAACCACTTAGAAAATAACATATCCTGTTTCATAGCAATTAAGATCACCTATTATATTGCACTTCTAAACAAAAAAATTATCAAATTACATGGTTCACATTTTCTCTTTGACCAATATTTGTTTAAAGTGATTGTTGTGCAAGGGTTTTGCACAGAGCAGCCCCGATCCTCCTTTTCTGGGTTCCTCCTCTTCGGCGAGTGCCCCACAGAGAGACTAATTCTATGGGGGCAACCGTGCATGTTTCCCTGCCCTGCTGCTGCGTCCATTGAAACAGACAGCAGGATTCGGCTACGCCCCCCGGGTCACTGGATTTGATATCCCATGAGGACCTGAGACAGAGGCTGGAGCTGCTGGGCTTGTGCTCGTTGCAGGAATGATTGGGTTCAGGTAAGAAAAAGGGGGGCTCTGGGGGGCAGCTGCAGCCGGAAGGATTTTCACCTTAATGCATTGAATGCAATAAGGTGAAAAACCCTGAGACTTTACAACCCCTTTAACTAATATGTTCTGTTGAAATGCATTTCCCAGTATACCAAACTTCTCAAACTATGTTCTTACTTTGTATTGGTAGCAAGGAAAAGTTACAGAATCTGTTTTTGAAAGGATGGTCTAAAGCTCTGCCCCGAACATGCAATCATGCACAGTACACTTGCACATTATAGAACATTATAGAACACTTAGGCCACTTTCACACTGAAGCGCTTCTAAACTGCCAGTAAAAACACTAAGCACTTTTGAAGAGCTTTTCAGGCGCTTTTGAAGAGCTTTCCATTCATTTCAATAGGGAGGGGAGTTTTTCACAGCCCTGCCAGCACACTGCCCCAGTGTGAAAGTGTTCATTGATTTTAATGGAAATAAGTTTTCGTGAGCTTTTTAGGCGCTGTTTTTAGCGTGAAAGCGCCTGAAAAGCGCCTCAGTTTGAAAGTGGTCTTACAGTGTACCCTTCTCCAGCGGTGACAGGTCCAGGCTCCAGTCGCCGCTCCATCCCCCACATCCTTTTAGGTCTTGCAATGCTTCTATTTAGTCACTGAATGCCACGCATTTTAGGCATGAGCCGTGCAGTGTACGTAGAATAAAATAAATTAGCAAGAAGCATTTGGGAAAGATCTAGCTCCATGCATTTTTTAACTTGCCCTTTAGTATTCCTCCACATGACAAATGAGGTGACAGTGCAGGCTACATATTGATATACCTTTTGTAAAAAGGACAGTCCACTCTCAGTGCAGTTCCTCCTGCTGCTGCAGCTGTCAAGCAGACAGAACTAAAGTAAGGAGTTTTGTACCTGGGAGGAGCCCAATGGGGATTCATAGCCCATTGTTTTCCACTGTGAGTGATAGCAGGTAGTGGGCAGATCCTTAGTCAACAGACAACCTGCTATTGTCTATCTATAGAATCCACCCACTGCTTGCTATCAATCACAAGGAGAGAACAGACCTGAAGGGGAACTAGTGTCCCAGATTCCCCATCAGGCCTTGCCCAATTCAGTATCACTGGTTGCTAGGAGGCCATTGCCTGTGAAGCCAACAGCGTCTTTAACAAGTGACATCCTTAATTAGTGACAGGGAGAATGTAACGGTGGCAAAAGGCTCTCCTACAGTACGTGAAGGGACAGACACTCTGCCTGTATCTGTATGTCATCTTACAATTGTTCCTAATTGCCTACTGTTTTGCTCTCTATGAACTGGGGGTAATAATTTTTTAATTTGGCGCTTAACCACTTTCATACTGGACCATTTTGCTGGCTTAAGACCAGACCACTTTTTGCGATTCGGCACTGCGTCGCTTTAACTGACAATTGCGCGGTCGTGCGACGTGGCTCCCAAACAAAATTGATGTCCTTTTTTCCCACAAATAGAGCTTTCTTTTGGTGGTATTTGATCGCCCCTGCGGTTTTTATTTTTTGCGCTATAAACAAAAAGAGAGCGACGATTTTGAAAAAAACGCATTATTTTTTAACTTTTTGCAATAATAAATATCCCCCAAAAATATATATATAAAAAAAAAAAAAAAACATTTTTTTCCCTCAGTTTAGGCCGGTACGTATTCTACATATTTTGGTAAAAAAATATTTTTTTTTTACTAGTAATGGCAGCGATCAGCGATTTTTATTGTGACTGCGACATTATGGCGGACACATCGGACATTTTTGACACCGTTGTCATTCATACAGCAATCAGTGCTATTTAAATGCACTGAGTCCTGTGTAAATGACACTGGCAGTGAACGGGTTAACTGTGGGGGGCGTGGCTGTGTTTTAGTGAACACTGATCTCTGCTGCAAACACAGGGAGCAGAGATCAGTGTCATTAGTTGCTAGACAGAACAGGGAGATGCAGTTTACTTCCGCATCTCCCCGTTCAGCCTTCCCGTGAGACGATCGCGGGTATCCCTGCTGCGATCGAGTCCAGGGGATCTGCGATTGGACTCGCGGCCGGCCAATTTAAAGAGCCACAATCGCCAGAAAAGATGGTAGGAAATTCTCCCGAAAGCATTCTACCATAGAGCCATAACAGAAATGCTCAGGTTGTACTGTTTAGGCTATAAAAACTCCAACAGACATAAGAAACAATGATATTAAAAAGGTTTTCCTCCCTGAGATCTATCAAGTATAACGGTCTCCAGCTGCCTAATAAACATAAGTAGTTATTAAAACAGCCTGCCAAACACTTGCTTACCATCTCTTCATCTTCAGCCAGAAGCAAGTCATAGTCACTTAGTGCCACACAAAAAATAATTGCAGTCACACCCTCAAAACAATGAATCCACTTCTTTCTTTCTGACCTTTGTCCTCCCACATCGAACATTCTGTGCAAAATTAAAAGAAAAATGGCATGCAATTGTTAAACAATGACAAATGTTAAAGGAAACTCGTCATGAGAGAAATGCAAGCCTCCATTGCTTATTTCCTTCTGAAAATATTAGCTCCTTGTCACACTGATCAATCCTCCCATTTTGTCTTTACTTTCTACATAATTGTTTTAGGATAGTGGCTCAAAGTATTAAGCAATAAAGGGGTATTAAATCCAAAACCAAAAGTTTAATACATCACAGCTTTTCAATCAGAGTGATTGTAAAGGTTCTTTTTTAAATTACATATATAGTATATCATATGCATACTGTACATATTATATTTACCTGCTCTGTACAATGGTTTTGCATAGTGCAGTCCTGTACCTCCTCTTCTGGGGTCCCCAGCTGGTGCTCCTCAGCTCCCTATGGTGGCACACATGCGGGCTTGCTCTTAAGCCGGGCTGTGTGCGTTTGGCACACACAGTGCAGCTCGGCCACTACCCCTGCTCCCTCATCACAAGATTTAATTAACAGCAGCAGGTGCCAATGGCTCTTGTTGCTCTCACGGAATCCTGAGCTCTGCTGCTCTCGGGGAACAGATTGGGCTCAGGTGAAAATTTAGAGGGGGCTGGGGGGAGCTGCACATGAAACTTACTTTACCCTTTACAACCACTTTAAAATTAGGTATTTGCATTAGCTTTAATTTTGTAGCCTTTCTTCCCCCGGTTTTCACTTGATGATCTGGACAGTACCACACCTCCTGTGTTAGAGTGCCCCCCATCTAATAATTAGGAACAAAATGCTGGAAAAACTCCACTCCGTTCCTCTCCACAGTAAACAGCAGAGGACAGAAAAAAGAGGCAGCACACCTAAAGACTCGGAGTCTTCCCCTGCTTCACCATCCTCAGGGAGCCCGGAGAAGGCGAGATTCAAGCCGGATGCAGCGGATGACAACGATGAAGTGAGCTCTCTCCATGATTCAGGTGATGACAGAAGAGAGTTAGCAGACTCCATTGATGCAGTGTCACTAAGGGGATCGCTTCACTCAGATATGGTTGCATGTATGCATAAATTTAGCACTGAACTCCGGTCTGTATCTGGTAAAGTGACCCATATTGAACATAGAATGGGGGAATATGCCACAACTATCAATGATCTGGTAGACGCAAATGAAGCTAAAGATGATGCGATAGAAGAAATCAGAGCCAAAATGGCTTACATTGGAGGACAGGCCTAGGAGAAATAATGTGAAGATCAGAGGGATCCCAGAAACTGTCCAACAGCATGACCCGAAGGACTACGCAGTCCAACTTTTCACTGCAATCCTGCCTGATCTAATGGCTTTAGATTTCACGGTGGACAGAATCCAGACTCCCAAAACCTAGCTACCTTTCAGCTAATATACCAAGGGATGTAATTTTAAGATTACACTTCTACCATACAAAGGAACGACTCATGTCAGCCACCAGGCAGAAAGACACGATCCCACCTGAATATTCCAACTTGCAATTCTATGCAGACTTATCACAATATGCACTGCAAAAACGCAGAAACATGACAACCATAACAAAAGCGCTCAGGAATCACAAGCTCGGTTATAGGTGGGGCTTTCCAACCAAACTGATAGTTACACGGGAAGGCAAGGAGTATGTAATGGACTCTGTAACCAAAGGCATGGCTATGTTAAGCTCCTGGGGGAATCATCCCAGAAACCCAAATATCCTCACGTCAAGGAAGTCCCAACGGCAGACAGGACACTGAATGGCGCACTGTAAACCACAAAAATGCTCGCAAACACAGTTAAAAAAAAATTGGGCGGCCCAAGACCACAAACCCGTTTAGGAAGAAGTGTATTTGCTCCGTTAAGTTTGTTACAACCTTTACCCTCAAGTTAACTCTTGAGTGACAGAGTCACACTTTACCACCTCTTCCAATTGGTTTGCTTTTTTTTGTTTTGTTTTCTTTATTGTTTTTGACCATCAACAAGCCCTCAACAACTGTAAGTGATGCCCCTTACCACGCAGCACACATCTTTTTACTAAGCCACACCCATAGTAGTGAGTGAAATTTTTAACAATTAATGCCAAAGGCCTTAACCATCCGGCCAAACGTAGGTCCCTGTGGAAAAAGGCTCTACACAGGGACTGCGACATCTTGTGCACACAAGAGACCCACTTTCAAAACTCAGCACCTCCCAAATGTACTCACCCCAAATTTCCCCATATCTTTTGCGCAAATGCAGAAACGAAAACGAGAGGTGTGATGGTAGCAGTGAAGGACACTATTGCATTTAAATTGCATAGGATTGAGATGGACCCACAGGGCCTATATATAATTATGGTATGCGACATCAACTCCACTACCTTAAGAGTGGCAAATATCTATGCCCCCAACAACGGTCAAACTAAATTCCTGCACAAGACTATGAGGACAATACATCAGTTACTCCAAGGAGCACTATTGATATGTGGGGACTTCAACATGGTACCTGATCCCAAGTTAGATTCTACGTCGCATCCAAAAAGACTTCCGCCATCCCTTCTTCCATTTCTGCGCAAATACTCGTTGTATGATGCATGGAGATGTTTAAACGCCAATGACAAAGACTACTCATTCTTTTCCCATAGTCATAGAACCTACAGTAGGATCGATTTATTTTTGATTGATAAACAGCTGCTGTTCAAATGTAAATCTACAAAAATTCATGACATAACTTGGTTGGATCATGCTCCAGTGGAGCTCCAAGTGGGGAACCCAATAGCTAATAAGAACACTTTTGTTTGGAGAGCCCCCGACTCTTCCGCCATGGTCTGACCAAAGATTATATTGAACAGCAGTTGAAAGAACTCTTTAGCACCAACCAAGGGTTGGTCTCGGATCCTTTTATACTTTGGAATGCCCATAAGGCATTTGTCAGAGGCGTACTGATACAACAAGGGGCCAGAACTAAGAATGAGGCAACAGCAAACCACGAACATTATAAAACGTATAAGTGCATTAGAAAAACAAAATATGTCTCAAACGACCCAAACACTAACAGACCAACTTACACTACTATGCACAGAATTGAGGTTAACACTTCTGGAGGACTTCGAGAAAGCCTCCAGGAAACTGAAATTGACATACTTTAAAAGTGGTAACATAGCTGGAAAATTATTAGCTAATCAATTGAGAGGGCACAGGTACAAGACTCATATTCAACATGTAATACACCCCAAGACGCAAACTAAACTCCAACACCCACAAGATATAGCAGATGCCTTCAGCTGCTATTATAGCTCCCTGTACAACCTCACTGATGACACCACTGTACAACAACCAATTGCAGACAGTATAGTTGCATTCCTACAGACACTAAATCTACCTAAGCTCACCACTGACTATCTCCATACACTGAATGCCCCTATAACAGACACAGAACTAATTCAAATTATACGCGATTTACCACTTAACAAATCACCGGGCCCAGATGGATTCCCAGGGGAATATTATAAATCCTTTCAAAATATCTTAATCCCACACATGGTGGATATATTTGGTTCTGCTGTTGCCTCCTCCTCATTCCCTCCGGAAATGTTAACAGCCACTATAATTGCATTGCCTAAACCAGGTACAAGTCCGCACGCTCCACAGAACTTTAGGCCAATCTCATTATTGAATAATGATGTTAAGATATATGCAAAGCTACTGGCCACCAGATTGATGAATGTTCTTGTTGACCAGTCGGGATTTACTAAGGGGAGACAAACTTCTGATGCCACCAGACGTCTGGTCAATGTGATCCACACTGTTAACTAGCTTTGGATGCAGAGAAGGCGTTTGACAGAATCCACTGGTAATTTCTTTCTCAAGTACTGGAGAAGTTTGGATTCAGTGGAGCAATATACTCAGCTATTATGGCCTTATACACACATCCTTAAAGTGGATGTAAACCCACTGTCATCAAATTGAAACTAAAAACATTTTTAATATATAAGGCTATACATGCCTCCTGCATGTATCCTTATATTTCAAATGTCACCCCCTCACCTTCCAGGACCCCCACAACATCGTAATTTCTGTGGGTGTCTTTTATTTTCCGGAGCTCGGTGGGCGGAGTCGTGACATCAGAGGACTCCTCCGCCCACCACTGCCCTCCCACTGCCAGCCAGCATTGCGAGGATGAGCCTCGCGGCTGCTGAGACAGGCATGCATATGCAGGAGTGACAGAGCGCATTCTGTGAAGAAGCAGAGTGCGCTCATGTTATGTCATGTCATGCTACTCAAGGAAACACCAATTTTACCCCACATCCCCCGCTGTCTTCCTCCTCCTCCGCCCCCTCGTTTTCCGCAACCGGCTTCCCTCCGGGCTGCGAGGGGGGGGGGGGGGGGGAGCGGGGGAATCTGTCAGGATGGAGAGCAGAGAAAGGGGACACAGAGCGTTCGTTACCGATCGCTTTGTGACCTGTGATAACTGAGCAGAGTAACCTGTGTGTTCCTCTGCTCAGTTTATGAATGGAGAGAAGCCACTGTCTTCCCTCCATTCATCTTCAATGCAAAGAAAAGGACTGGGGAATCTGTATCCTCTGTCCCTTTCTCTGTCTCATATGGGAGATGTCAGGGGTCTCTGTTTAGACCCCTGACATGTCACCAAAGTCCCCAACAGGGCTGTTAAAAAAATATTCAAAAATTGTAAAAAAAAACAACAAAAAAATAAAATAAAAACGTCCACTGCCCCACTGACACCGTCCACTGACACACTGACACCGTCCACTGACACACTGACACCAACCACTGCCCCACTGATACCACCATCCACTTCCCCACTGACACCAACCACTGCCACCATCCACTTCCCCACTGACACCGTCCACTGACACCGTCCACTGCCCCACTGACAGTGACCATTGACACCGACTCCGTCCACTGATAAAACCCCACCCATCATTGTTAGAATAAATACAAAAATAAATATTAAAAAAAATGTAATTGTAAAAATGTATAAAAAAAAAAAAAAAAATACACTGTTCCCAAAAAACCTTTTGAAAAAAAAAAATGTAATTGTAAAATAAAAAAATAATCTGACACTGTCCACTATCCCGACACCATCCTGCATGTACTACCCACCACTGTACACTTCACATTCCTGTGATTTGCACCGCATTGCTGTTCAAATCACATGCAATGTCTGTGCGATGCGATTTCAGCCATACAAACTGTATGGCTGAAATCACATCACATTCGGACCAAACTCTCACAGGACCCTTTTTTTGGTCCGCACCAGAATCGCATGGGTGTTCACACCTATGCGATCCGATTCATGTCCTGTCAGTTCGCAGTGCGATATGTGAGCTGAAATAGGGGTGTCGTTAACATTGTATGACACTCCCCAGCAGTTCGCATTTGGCAGTGTGAACTGCCGTGCGAGTCGGATGCGATGTGGGAACTCGCAGTGGATTGGCAGGGTTCCCGCATCGCACCAGTGTGAACTGAGCCTCAAAGCATACAAATGTAACCTGACTGCTCCCACCAAGGCTCGGTTCACACTGGTGCGATGCCGGAACCCTGCAAATCCACTGCGAGTTCCCACATCGCATCTGACTTGCACGGCAGTTCACACTGCCATATGCGAACTGCTGGGGAGTGTCATACAATGTTAACGACACCCCCATTTCAGCTCGCATATTGCACTGCGAACTGACAGTTAGGACATGAAATGGATCGCATAGGTGTGAACACCCATGCGATTCTGGTGCGGACCAGAAAAAAGGGTCCTGTGCGATTTTTGTCCGAATGCGGTGCGATAGTATGTGTGATATCTGTATGGCTGAAATCGCACTGCATGGACATCGCATGTGATCTGCAATGCAGTGAGGTGGGAAATCACATGTGATATCCCACAGCACACTGGTGTGAACTGGCCCTAAGATCATTCAGCCTTACTGGGTGTAATTATAAAAAGTGAGAAATCCACCCCTCCCCCACACAATTCCTGGAGATGGAAAGGAATGTTATCTGTGATCAGGTGACCTCAGACACACACACACTGCACTATAACAATCATCAGATCACTGCATGTTCTACTCTGCCCAACTCTGACTACATACAATTCCCTAAATCACTAGTCTGCATCCCATGACGAGAAACATCCAGTCAAAACACAGTAACGCCCAATCCTAGGAGAGCTGGAGGGGAGGGGGGAGGGGAGGGTGATGTGAATTGTGAACTTTTTAAACAGCATGTGCCTGTCTCTTAGGCTAGTGCATGAGATATGTAAATCACCTGTCACTCACAGCAAGGGGGCATTTTTGACAAAGTTTTCAAGACTTTGTCAAGATTTCTCTAACTGAACAATAAAAAAGGATTGCTCAGGCCTCTAGTAAATCTGTGTGGCAAGACTGGGCTCAAATGAAAGGAAATGTTATTCTCTACATCAGGGATCTCCAAAGTACGGCCCGCGGGCCACATCCGGCCCGCCAGGCCATTTCTTCCGGCCCGCAGCTGGAGTCCCTAGTCCACCTGTTAGTTATGGAACCTGCGCTGCATATTCTCCCCCAGCAATATGCAGCGCAGGTCCCGCAATTCCTCCCGGCGTCTCACTGTGTTGGCTGCTGGGACCATGGACATCCTAGCAGCCAATGAGATGTTTTAGTGCAGACCTGTTGCCACCTCCCTGCTTCCGCCTCCCGCCTTGCTGTTAATGAGTAACTAGTGTGTAATACCAGAGGGGCTGGAGTCGGGAGGTGCAGCAGGTCTGCACAGCCAGTGTAATGTGCTGGTAAAGTACACATGCAAGGAGGGGGAATGATGTGAGATGGTTACACTCGTTTGGGGGGTGGGTTGAATGGCTCTGATGGGGACACAAATGTGGGGGGGCTGATGACTCGGATGGGGACACATGTTGGGGGGGCTGATGACTCTGATGGGGACACATGTTGGGGGGCTGCTGACTCTGATGGGGACACAAATTTGGGGGGCTAATGACTCTGGGGACACAAATTTGGGGGGGGGGGGTGATAACTCTGATGGGGACACACGTGGGGGGGCTGATGACTCTGATGGGCACACAAATTTGGGGAGGGGGGGTGATAACTCTGATGGGGACACAAATATCTGGGGGGTCTGATGGCGACACAAATGTGGGAGGGGGCTGGTGGCTCTTATGGTGACACTAACATGTGAGGGGGGGGGGGGCTGATGGGGACACAAAATTGTAGGGGGCTGATGGCTCTAATAAGGACACAAATATGTGGAAGGGGAGGTGATGGCTCTGATGGAGACACAAATATAAAGGCAAGGGTGGGCTGTGATGGGGGCACAAATGTGCAGGGAGACTCTGATGAATGATGGGGACACAATGTGTGGGGGGGTTCTAATAGGGACACCAATTTGTGGGGATACCCTGATGAGTGATTGGGACACAGATGTATGGAGACACAGATGAATGGGGAGACTGATGGGGACATGGATAAATGGGGAGACGGATAAATGGGGACACGGATAAATGGGGAGACTGATGGGGACACAGATGTATGGGGAGACTGATGGGGACACAGATGTACAGTAGTGTGAAAAAGTGTTTGCCCCCTTCCTCATTTCCTGTTCCTTTGCATGTTTGTCACACTTAAGTGTTTCGGAACATCAAACCAATTTAAACAATAGTCAAGGACAACACAAGTAAACACAAAATGCAATTTGTAAATGAAGGTGTTTATTATTAAAGGTGAAAAAAAATCCAAACCATCATGGCCCTGTGTGAAAAAGTGATTGCCCCCTAAACCTAATAACTGGTTTGGCCCACCCTTAGCAGCAACAACTGCAACCAAGCGTTTGCGATAACGTGCAATGAGGCTTTTACAGCGTCCTGGAGGAACTTTGGCCCACTCATCTTTGCAGAATTGTCCTAATTCAGTTACATTAGAGGGACCCAAAGAAATTCAGGAACAATTGAGAAAGAAAGTAATTGAGATCTATCAGTCTGGAAAGGGTTATAAAGCCATTTCCAAAGCTTTGGGAATCCAGCGAACCACAGTGAGAGCCATTATCCACAAATGGCGAAGACATGGAACAGTGGTGAACCTTCCCAGGAGTGGCCGGCCGCCCAAAAATTACCCCAAGAGCGCAGCGACGACTCATCCAAGAGGTCACAAAAGACCCCACAACAACGTCCAAGGAACTGCAGGCCTCACTTGCCTCAGTTAAGGTCAGCGTTCATGCCTCCACCATCAGGAAAAGACTGGACAAAAATGGCCTGCATGGCAGAGTTCCAAGGAGAAAACCACTGCTGAGCAAAAAGAACATCAAAGCTCGTCTCAATTTCTACACAACACATCTTGATGATCCCCAAGACTTTTGGGACAACATTCTGTGGACCGATGAGACAAAAGTGGAACCCTTTGGAAGGTGTGTGTCCAAGTATATCTGGCGTAGAAGGAACACTGCATTTCAGAAAAAGAACATTATACCAACAGTAAAATATGGTGGTGGTAGTGTGATGGTCTGGGGCTGTTTTGCTGCTTCAGGACCTGGAAGACTTGCCGTGATAAAAGGAACTATGAATTCTGCTGTCTACCAAGAGATCCTGAAGGAGAATGTCCGACCATCTGTTCGTGTACTCAAGCTGAAACGAACTTGGGTTCTGCAGCAGGACAATGATCCTAAACACACCAGCAAGTCCACCACCGAATGGCTGAAGAAAAACAAAATGAAGACTTTGGAGTGGCCTAGCCAAAGTCCTGACCTGAATCCTATTGAGATGTTGTGGTATGACCTTAAAAAGGCCGTTCATGCTCGAAAACCCTCTAATGTAACTGAATTAGGACAATTCTGCAAAGATGAGTGGGCCAAAATTTCTCCAGGACGCTGTAAAAGCCTCATTGCACGTTATCGCAAACGCTTGGTTGCAGTTGTTGCTGCTAAGGGTGGGCCAAACCAGTTATTAGGTTTAGGGGGCAATCACTTTTTCACACAGGGCCATGATGGTTTTGATTTTTTTTCACCTTTAATAATAAACACCTTCATTTACAAATTGCATTTTGTGTTTACTTGTGTTGTCCTTGACTATTGTTTAAATTGGTTTGATGTTCCGAAACACTTAAGTGTGACAAACATGCAAAGGAACAGGAAATGAGGAAGGGGGCAAACACTTTTTCACACCACTGTATGGGGAGACTGATGGGGACACAGATGTATGGGGACACAGATGGGGACACAGATGTATGGGGAAACTGATGGGGACACAGATGTATGGGGAAACTGATGGGGACACAGATGTATGGGGAAACTCATGGGGACACAGATGTATGGGGAAACTCATGGGGACACAGATGTATGGGGAGACTCATGGGGACACAGATATATGGGGACACAGATGTATGGGGAGACTGATGGGGACACAGATGTATGGGGACACAGATGTATGGGGACACAGATGTATGGGGACACAGATGTATGGGGACACAGATGTATGGGGACACAGATGTATGGGGACACAGATGTATGGGGAGACTGATGGGGACACAGATGTATGGGGACACATATGTATGGGGAGACTGATGGGGACACAGATGTATGGGGAGACTGATGGGTACACAGATGTATAGGGACACAGATGTATGGGGAGACTGATGGGGACACAGATGTATGGGGAGACTGATGGGGACACAGATGTATGGGGAGACTGATGGGGACACAGATGTATGGGGAGACTGATGGGGACACAGATGTATGGGGAGACTGATGGGGACACAGATATATGGGGACACAGATGTATGGGGAGACTGATGGGGACACAGATGTATGGGGACACAGATGTATGGGGAGACTGATGGGGACACAGATGTATGGGGACACAAATGTATGGGGAGACTGATGGGGACACGGATGTAAAGCCTCATGCACACTGGAAGTTTAGCCCCGCTGCATGATGCTCCAGCATTTAGGTGCCAGCAAAGAATACAGGAGCACCATCCAGTCCTGCTGTCAGCAGTAAGTAAAATTCTATTCTATTCTTCTACTGTGGATTTATTTATAAATGATTTTTCCGGCCCGCGAATGTGTATAAAATATAGAATGTGGCCCTCGAAGTAAAAAGTTTGGAGACCCCTGCTCTACATTATGACAAAAAAAAAACTTTAAGCTCAGGTATTTCAAGAGCAATATCCACACCATTTCAGATCACTAATGGGACAAGGCCCAGGTGTCCTTTATCCCCCTTAATCTTCAACCTATTAATGGAACCCCTTGCCACCTATTTGAGAACACATCAACATATACACGGTGTCCGCATTGGTCAAAAGGCACTTGCAATAAGTCTGTTCATGGACGACATAATTCTGATGCTTACTAAGGTTGACATTTCCTTAGTAACAGTACACCAAGCCTTACATACCTTCAACAGCATATCGTATTATAAAAGTAAACAAATCTAAAATCATACATACTAAATCTAGGAATTCCAGAACAAACTAAACACAACCTAGAACAAAAATTCCCGTATATATGGTAACAGGAAGGGATCAAATACTTGAGTATTACACTCACCCCTAAAACAGGAGACCTAGTAGCGGCCAACTACACCCCTATGCTGAAATCATTAGAGGAAAAGCTATAGCTAAAACTGAACTTTCATGGCTGGGTAGGCTTGCGGCTTTTAAGATGCAGCTATTACCCCAGGACACTACCTAGACTTCTACCTAACTCATACTTCAGTTCTTTGCTGCATACACACACACACACACACACACACATACACATACATATATATATATATATTATATATATATATATATATATATATATATATATATATATATATATATCTCTACCTATCAGGGTAAAAAAGCTATATGCCCTTTAGTAGACTAATAAAACACACTGGTTGACCCGCATTCTGAACAAAAGACACTATGGTTAGAAGTTGAGCAATCACAGATTACAGGCTCTTTGAGGGACTTCCTAATGACAGCTCACATACAATCGTCTTTAGATAACAAATTGTCACCAACAATATTAGCAACGATAAGAGCCTGGCTGGGTCAGGAATACAACTACCACTAAAATTACCCATATCAGCACTTAGGCAATACCAGACATCAACATTAAACCATGGGAAGAAAAAGGCATCCAACACATAGAAGACATGTTAACTGGCACTCAACACTCAAATCTTTTCCTACTCTTCGGAAGGAACACAGTCTACCAGAAGGGGCGGCACAGTGGTGTAGAGGTTAGCACTAAGAAGGGTCGCTGGTTCGACCACGACATGGAGTTTGCATGTTCTCCCTGTGCCTTCCTCCGGGTACTCCGGTTTCCTCCCAAAATCCAAAGACATGCAGGTAGTTAATTGGCTTCTGACAAAAACACAAAATTCCAATATTACACACATATAGAGTAAGCTAAAGGGGATCTCAACCTTATATATGCGACTTCAAGAGAGACTTATGTGAGAAAACACAGAATATGATAGCATGGGAAAATTAACTGGGATAAGTTTTCTTAGTGGATCAATGGGAAAAAGCTTTTAGGATCACGCAGACTTCTACCGAAAGCACCAACCTGCAACAAAAAATCTCCTTCAGATGGTACTTAACACCTAGCCGCATTTCAAAGATATACCACAATGCGTCCTCTGAATGTTGGAGGCGATGTGGAGGACATGGCGCTTTGAGCCACGTTCTCTGGAATTGCCCCAAGATCAGACAACTTTGGACTCAGATAGAAGGAGTTATACAAACTATCACAGGCTTGCAATGTGTACTAGATCCAGCAACGGTGATACTATCACTAGAACTAGATTCTATTCCACCCTCTAATATAACAGTAATCGCCCATATATTGCTCGCAACCAGATTAACAATTCTCAGACACTGGCAAGATACTGAAGCTCCATCCATGCTGGAAGTGTTAACCACTACCCACACACATGGCACATATGAAGTACTACATTCATCTACACAGGGGTCGTACGAGAAGGTACTAGAACTATGGTCAGCATGGCACCAATGGAATTCAAGCAAATGTTTATGATATATGATATAAACCCACCATCCCTGAGAATGAGAAATAACAAGACTAGCTAAGCGAAATGACTGAATTCTAAGTTCTAATTTTGTTTTATGTTTTAATACTCATTTAATCTTTGTTTTGAGACGACGAAAGGTACTATCATACAAGTACATTAAAAGGCACACATAACCAACAAAACCATCTGTAGCGGCGACACTTTTGCAAGGTGTCCGTTATGTGCAAATTTAGTTATTTCTCTCAGAACAGTGTTCAGGGGTTCGTTCGGCCATAGCTGCCTGTTCCTGAATGGACCTGGACCAGGGTAGCCCCGCGAGGGGCCCAGGTCGCGGAGCGTGTGCCGCCCTGCAACATGGTCAGTTTGACTAGCCCCACGGACCTGCTTGGTCTGGGCAAGGATCCATCTGTTCCCGAGTCTCGGAACCAGCTGGTCCGAGGCGCAGTAACTGAGGGAGGATTCAAGGCGTCCGGGTGTGCCCTCAACTTGGAGGTGCCCCGCAGCTCGTGTAAGCGACCGGGGGAGGACTTGGAGAGGGGGGGTACATTTTTGTACATACTGTAAATAAGACATCCCCTGAAAACAAGCCCTAGTGTAGGCAAAATTAATATAAGACACGGTCTTATTTTTTGGGAAACAGAGATATATACACATATATATTTTAAAAGGGAGTTGGATATACAACAATCTCATGATTCTCTCTCTCTCTCTCTCTCTCTCTCTCTCTCCCTCTCTATTTGGATTTGTTAAAAACAGGAAATGGGAGTTGTCCTTGTAGTGCTGTATACTGTATATATTTTTCATAAATATTTCATATACTGTTCTTTTGGGTTCTGCCCTGCTCATTGTTTCTTCATGTTTTTCTCCCTTCCCTCACTCCCCTCCTATTTTCTTTTCATATTATGGTTGTTTTTTATATTCGTGTAGACTAAGATAGTTATAGGATGTGTACACGTCTTCTTGGCTATTATTCTTCAAAGCTGTGTACAAGGACCACTTGATTTGATACAATCTGATATGTTATAATCACTCATTTAAATTGTGTACTCACTATCTATGCTTATTTCTCTCTCGAGTATGTCCTATATTATACCATCTCTTAGTGACAGCACTGGTGTTTATTCATTGCTTCATCTTTTTACATGATATTATATATATATATATATATATATGTGTATATATATATATATATATATATATATATATATATATATATATATATATATATATATATATATATATATATATATATATATATATATATATATATATATATATATATATATATATATATATATAATCATGTAAAAAGATGAAGTATATATCATAATTTTTTCTAATGTCTGCATCTTATCAAAAAATATTTCTTTAAATTTTGATGTATTTTGGTTGATGTTTAAAGTGGTTGTAAACCCTTACAAATCACTTGGACCTACAGGTAAGCCTAGATTAAGGCTTACCTGTAGGTCAAATAAATATCTCCTAAACCTACACGGTTTAGGAGATATTTGCCAAAAGACAGGCACCGCTGTCTACGGCGCATGCGCACTGAGAGAGCCTCTCTTAACAGCGATATGCCGCGAGTGGCGGCTCCCGTGCGCATGCGCGGGAGTTACGTCATTGCGGCGCCGTCAAATGACAGCGCCAGAGCCGCGAGACCCACCAAGAAGATGGAGGCTCATTACACAAGGGGACAGCAGTGACTTTGCTGGCTCCTGTGTCAGGTAAGTGACACATAATGGACTACTATGCAATGCATAGTAGTCCATTATGCTTTACCTTTGCAGGGAAACAAAGAGGAAGTAAACCCATTAGGGTTTACTTCCTCTTTAATAGCACAATGCCAGCACAGTGAGTAACTACTGTATATAGACGGAGAATATTTGGGAGGAAATATTTGAGTTGCATGCACCGACACTGCATTTGGAAGGAGGGTAATGTCCCTATCTTCCTTGTCTTTAGTGTATGTGTCCGTGCATGTATTTTTTATTCTAGTACATACAAGTCTTATATTGCACATAGATGTTTATTGTTCCATGTTTCATGTTTTTGGTTTGTATGTTTTCAGATACATTTAGATGTAGAATGTTTTCATTGATTGAGGACTGATGATATCTGCAGTTCAATGTTCACAGGTGTTTTCCATTGACAATGTTCTACATGCCTTAACTCATTTGTCTTGATTACTCTGGTACATGTATATACACTTGTATAGCATTAAAAAGGCATTAGCTGTATTTGATGGTACATGGTCACTTGCATGCTTTGGACCTTTGTCTTGTTTATGCAATAAAAAGGTGAATTTTGAAGTGCGGTTGTCCAGCATATTTTGTTCCTATGCCACTGTTGCAAACAGAGCCGACACCCATCTCAACACAGAGATGGCTGATTCTAGGAGGGGTAATTGTCCTGGAGTGGTGGACTTCCGTTTCTCAGTAGTCTGGACTTCTAATACCGTATATACTCGAGTATAGGCCGTCCCGAATATAAGCCGAGGCCCCTGATTTACCACACAAAAACTTGGAAAAGTTATTGACCCGTGTATAAGCCGAGGGGGGGGGGGGGGGGGGTGAAATGGAGCAGCTACTGTAAGTGGAAAAGAGGGTCAGCAAATGCCCATCTGCATGTCCCCTGTGTCCTATACAAACCCCCGTGTCCCCAGTGCAGCCTACCTGTGGCGATCGATCTGTCTCCCGCCGATCTGCCACCTGTGTCAGATCGCTGGCTGTCCCGTGCCCCCCCCCCATTGCTGATCCTGGCGATCAGCGTACATGCTGAGGCGCCATTACATGTTTGAAAGCCGCGCCTCCTCCTCGTCCGTGATAGGAGGAACACTCGGTTTTCCCAGCAGTCAGTGTGCAGTGTTCCGCCCATCACGGACATCCTCTCATCCTCGTCCATGAGATGAGAACGACAGGACTTCCGTGATAGGCGGAACACTGTACTGCTGGGAAAATTAGTGTCCGCCTATCACGGACGGGCGGGAGGAGGCGGCGCGGCTTTTGAACACTGCCGTCTGTCTACATGACAAGCTGTTCATGTAGGCAGACGGCATTGACTCGAGTATCAGCGTGTCATGCAGACAGACGGCAGTTTTCAAAAGCCGCGCCGCCTCCTCCCGCCCGTCCGTGATAGGCGGACACTAATTTTCCCAGCAGTACAGTGTTCCGCCTATCACGGATATCCTGTCATTCTCATCTCATGGACGAGGATGAGAGAATGTCCGTGATAGGCGGAACACTGCACACTGACTGCTGGGAAAAAAGTGTTCCTCCTATCATGGACGAGGAGGAGGAGGCGCGGTTTTTGTAATAGTGGAATGGCGCCGTACACGCTGTGGGGGGACAGAGCGGGACCTCATCGGCTGCACGGAATCGACACAGGACCCCGGACCCACAGATCGGCGCAGATCGGCACAGGTAGGCTGCAATGGGGACACGGGGTGCAATGGGGACACGGGGGTCTGTACAGGGGGACATGCAGCTGCAGATGGGCATTGCTGACCCTCTTTTCCACTTACAGTAGCTGCTGCATTTTTGCCCCTCGGCTTATACACGGGTCAATGCGTTTTTCCCTTTTTTTGTGGTGAATTAGGGGCCTCGGCTTATACTCGGGACGGCCTATACTCAAGTATATACGGTATATTACTTTTCTGAGAACAACCCAAAATTTCTTCCTGTGGATCTCCTCTGCTACAGCCTGCTGTCACAGAACTGGTCCAGGCTGGGGAAAGATCCCGACTATATAGTCGGGATCTGCCCACAATATATATATATATATATAAAAAAAAAAACTATATATTTTTTTCCGCTTACCGTATATACTCGAGTATAAGCAGAGTTTTTCAGCACATTTTTTGGTGCTGAAAGTGCCCCCCTCGGCTTATACTGGAGTCAAGCACCTTTCTGCAGCAGAGAATGACATTTTACGACCCGACTTTGGGGCCCCGTATCTCTGGGCCACTTGTGGTGCTAGGAACCCCAGTGGAACTAGCACTACAACATATCCAAATTGGGGGTTCCTAGCACTAAGTAGCCCCGAGATATGGGGCTCCAAAATCGCTTCGGAAAATGTCATTCTCTGCTGCAGAAAAGTGCTTGACATTTTCTGACCCGACTTTGGGGCCCCGTATCTCGGGGCCACTTAGTGCTAGGAACCCAAATTTGGTGTGCCAGTCCTTGACGGGTCGCGCCTGTTGTGGCGCACCTGTCCCTATCAGGGTCCGGGACCAGATTGAAGTCCCCCATATTTATCACATTATCCGGAGGGAACTGAGCTAACTTGGCCATAAGCAAATTCAGGAGTTTGATGGAGGCTGGGGGGGAGAAGGTAGACACCCGCCATCACCCACGGGACACTGTGAATTAAGGCGTAAATCAGCACAAACCTGCCATCAGGGTCAAGGACCAGATCTAGGAGTTTGAATGGCAGGGTTTTTGCAATCAGGACACTAACACCCCTGGCAAAGTTAGAGTAGGTAGAGTGGTAATGATGCCCCACCCACGGTTTCTTGAGGCTCAATGTTTTACTGCCCACCAGATGCATCTCCTGCAACACACATATGCGGGTTGTACTTCTTTATGTATTGAAAGACCAAGGATCTTTTTATTGGGGAGTTCATACCCCGTGTGTTCCAGGAGAGGACATCAAGCATAGCCATCGTCATCACACCACACATTAATCAGAAGGATTGTGACACTTTGCAGGGTACGACAGTCTCCAAGCAGCCCAAATTGAGCTGGGGAGAGTGTCGTGTCCCCCCTGAGGTGCATACATTGTCATCAGCTTCATCATTTCGGTCATGCAATAATTAATCATAAACTGGGAGCCAGCAACATGGCTCAACTTTCCCAAACCCCCCCCCATCCCCAGAGAAGGGCTTGCATCCCAAAACAAATGTCAGCACTGGTGCTGAGCATGAGGGCTGTGAGCAAAGGGGCAATAGGCCCCTTTCTAATGAATCAACTAGGGTAACGTTAGAATCCAGTGAAGGATATTACCTGTGGAACTCCCGGACAGTCCAGGGGCAGTCTTCTTCGGGGCCAAGTGGGCCAACAACGTCCCCCAGCATGGAGGAACGACATCTATGTCCCAGGAGGGGGGGGGGGGGGTTAGGCCTCAGAGGGGGGGGGGGGGGGGGGGGGGGAGGATGTCTGCGAGATCTCCAATCTTGGGTTTTACGGTGCGGGTATACCTCAGGCCGCCCCCCTCCTCCGGCACAGATCAAGGGGGCCTGGAAAGGTCTTGCAATAAGGAGAGGGGGGGAGGGCAAGATGAAGAAAAACCCCATCCTCTATTGTCCAGTCGCCCCGCCAGCCACACAGTAGAATCACCCGACTCCAGCCCAGACAGGAAGTATGGAGATGCTAGTAAAATGAACAGCAAGGCCTTCCAAAACATTGGGGCTGCAGGGGAGTCTGCTGGGGGGAATCATGTCACCATAGGGAGCATTGCGGCTGGCGGGGAGCAATATGTATCCCCCATAAACAATAGATCCCCTCTGAGTAAGGGTGGCAAAAATCACAATGTCCTACCCCTCCGGGACATACTCACAGTCAAAAGTTACAGGTGAGAGGACTCAGGTACGCAGGGATTCAGCCCATGTCGCCGCTTCTCTGGGGGAAGTGAAGAATTGGGTGCGCTCTCCGTCCTGGACTCGCAGCTTGGCAGGAAAAAGCATGCTATATTTAACTCCTTTAGCCCTCAGGATGGCACGTACCGGGTCAAATGACTTCCGTTGTCTCTGCGTTTCCACAGAGTAATCGGGGAAAATTTGAATTTTGGCATTCTCATGTTTCAGCTCGCCTTGAGCCCGGGCCGCACGGAGGACAGTATCCCTGTCTCTGTAGTGGAGTAGTTTGAAAATAAAAGTGCGTGGTGGTGCTCCAGGCGGACCTCTGAGGGCCGGCATTCAGTGCGCCCGTTCAATGGAGAAATGTGGGGAAAACCGGGCCCTCGGTAGCAGGGTGGGTAGAAGTTGCTCCATGAAAGCCACCGGAAGGGAGGCCGAGGACCCGGAGATTGTTCCGGCGGTTCCGGTTCTCTGCGTCCTCGGCCCTCACTTCCAGGGCCCTCACCTTGGATTTGAGGATTTGTAGGTCTGCGCGGTGGTCTCGCTGCACGTCCTCCACCCCTGAGATCCGTCTCCGACAACCGCTCCCTGAACTTATCCATGTCGCGGCAGATAAGGGCCGTCTCACCCTGGACGTGGTCAATTTTGACCGTGAGGGCCGATTGGCAGCCCGCGATGGCCTGCATAAGTGCATCGAAGGCCGGGGATCCCACCTGGATGCCGCCGTCAAAGGAGGATGCCGTCTGCGTCTCCATGTGGCATGCAGATAATGGTATAGGCTCGGGTTTCGGCGGCGTGTGGATAACTTCCGTGGGTTGTCTTTTCTGGGACCCCTTGCTGCCTTTACGCATTCCCCCAGAGCCCTGGGGAGGTAACAGGAGAGATACCGGCAGTTTCCGGGAGAATCCACCTCAGGATAAGGATAGGATTAGGATTCGGAGCGGGAGCTTAGCTAACACGCGTCCGCTCGCTGCGCCATCTTGGCCACGCCCCCCCGAGGATGGTTACCTTTAATAGCCATTCAAACCCCTTTGTGTCAACTTGTGTGCATGTTATCAGGCCAAAATCACCAGGGTATGTAAACTTTTGATCAGGGTCATTTGAGTAGTTTCTGTTGCCATTATGATTTAAAAAAGAGTAAAGACACTAACCATGAGTGTTATTCATATTCTCTGAAAAATGGCCAAATTATTTTAATTTTAATTAAATTAAATTATGCCAGGGTATGTAAACTTATGATCACAAGGGTATATGCTTCAATATGGTGGCTCAAATATTAAGAGTTAGGACTGCACTTTAAAGAGGGGCCTCGACAAGGCAGTGTGGTTTCCACATATATTTGCAAATGTTGTGCAACTAAAACTGTTTGTAATGCAAAATGTTATTGTCATTTTGGTTTGTTATTTTTTGTACGCTAGCTGGCAAGTGTGCCGTTTCCTAATGCCGCGTACACACGATCGGACTTTCCGGCAGACTTGGTCCGACGGACTTTGCAGCGGTGGTCCGCCGGAATTTCAAACAAATGAACTTGCCCACACACGATCACTCCAAAAGTCAGACGGATTTGAACGTGATGACGTACAACCGGACTAGAATAAGGAAGTTCATAGCCAGTAGCCAATAGCTGCCCTAGCGTCAGTTTTCGTCCTTCGGACTAGCACACAACCGGATTTTTCGACAGGACTCATCACATTCAGAATAATTAGGTTGCATTTTGCAAGCTATTTTAACATTACAACAGTATTGTTGTCACAAACACTGCAAGTATAATGATAAATGTCCCCAACTGTGTTTTCCAGCTATGAGGAAGCATAATGAAGTGTGGAAAAATGAAAACAAGCACGGTCACATGACAAAACATATGACACCACTGCTTCCTTCAAGATCCAACACTAGTTGACACTGGGAAACACGATGGCAGCTGCAATGGAGGAAGGAACAGTTAGTGAATCCTAAATAGGCAAGTATAAAGTGGTCCGAGAGTGGATTTTACAAGAGGCTAGTGATATTAGTGTCTTTTTAAGCAACTAAATAAACAGCATTAGAGATCAACTACAACTCCCTTCAGAAAATACAAAAAATGACTTACTTAAAGTAAAGGTCTTTGAAAGTGAAATGTGTCTCCACAATACCCGTTGTTTTGACCCGTGTTCGCAGCACATCTTGCTGAGTGGGAACGTAGCTGGGCTCTGAGATCCTATCCAGATCATTCAGGTAGCTTTAAAAAGAAAGCATAAAGGGTTACATTAAAAAAATAAAAAATAAAAAAAATAACTGGCCTGGGCCATTACCAATACTGAACTTTAGGTTTTCTCTGTTTGAGCCCTGGTTCACATTGGTGTGATTTGACATGGCAAATCAGCGGTAATGGCACCGTCCTAATCAATGCGACGCTGCATTTGTGGCGCCACACCGATTTCCAAAAGTAGTTCTTCATGAATCCATGCTGATTACTGCTAATGATACAGTTTTCATTACTAAAATCTTGTATATAGTCCCTTATCCCCTCCAAAAGCTTGCATATTTTTGATGTTAGGCTAACTGCTTTGTAAATCCCAGGGATGTATTTTGGCCCTTTTTTAAATATTGGTGCTACATTGGCTTTTTTCCAATCAGCTGGTACCATTCCAGTCAGTAAAAATTAGGAACAATCGTCTGGCAATTATTTGACTGAGTTCCCTAAGTACCCTCTGGTGCAAGCCATCTGGTCCCGGTACTTTATTAATGTTAAGTTTCCCAAGTCTATTTCTAATTCTGTCCTCTGTTAGCCATGAGGGTGCTTCCCATGATGTGTCATGAGGATAAACACTGCAGTTTTGGTTACTGAAGCCCGCAGACTCCCTCGTGAAGACTAAGGAGAAGAATAAATTCAATACCTTTGCCATCTCCCTATCCTTTTTAACCAGTTGTCCTTCCTCATTATGGGACCAATATGGTCTGTCCTCCCTTTTTTACTGTTTACTTAAAGAATTTCTTGCTATATATATATATATATCTATATATATATATATATATATATATATATCTATATCTATATATATATATATCTATATCTATATATATATATATATATATATATATATATATATATATATATATATATATATATATATATATATATATATATATATATATATATATATATATATATATATATATCTATATATCTATATATATATATATATATCTATATATATATATATAGTGGGGATCGAAAGTTTGGGCACCCCAGGTAAAAATGTGTATTAACCACTTGCCGAAAGGCACGCGACGATGTACATCGACAGAATGGCACGGACAGGCATAAAGGCGTACAGGTACGTCCCCTTTAAGATGCCGTCGTGCCATCGCGCCGGTCGGGACCCCCGTGAGGCCGGTCGTGGGTCCCGCAGACTATCGCTGCGGGGATACCCGCGATCATCTCACGGGAAGGCTGAACGGGGAGATGCGGAAATAAACAGTATCTCCCCGTTCTGCCTAGCAACTAGTGATGCAGATCTCCGCTCCCTGTTATTGGAGCAGAGATCAGCATTCACTAGCTGACAGCCACGCCCCCCCCACAGTAAGAAACACACCTCTAGGCACATGTAACCCCTACACTGCCACCTAGTGGTTAACCCCTTCACTGCCAGTTTCATTTACACAGGAATCAATGCATTTAAACAGCATTGATTGCTGTATAAATGACAATGGTCCCAAAAATGTCCGATGTGTCCGCCATAATGTCACAGTTACAAAAAAAAAAAAAAAAAAAAAAAAAAAAAAAAAAAAAAATCGCTGATCGCCACCATTACTAATAACATTTTTTTTATAAAAATGCTATAAAATTATTCCCTATCTTGTAAACGCTATAACTTCTGCACAAACCAATCAATAAATCACTTATTGCGATTTTTTACCAAAAATATGTAGAAGAATACGTATCGGCCTAAACTGAGGAAAAAAATAATGTTTTTTTTTATACATTTTTGGGGATATTTATTATAGCAAAAAAAAAAAAAATGTGTTTTTTCAAAATTGTCGCTCTTTTTTTGTTTATAGCGCAAAAAAACGCAGGGGCGATCAAATACCACCAAAAGAAAGCTCTATTTGTGGGAAAAAGGACGTCAATTTTGTTTTGGAGCCACGTCGCACGACTGCGCAATTGTCAGTTAAAGCGACGCAGTGCCGAATCCCAAAAAGTGGCCTGGTCCTTCGGCTGCAAATTGGTCCGGTCTGAAAGTGGTTAATGTGCATAACGAAGCCAAGGAAAGATGGAAAAATTTCCAAATGGCATCAAATTACAGATTAGACATTCTTATAATATGTCAAAAAAATGTAGATTTTATTTCCATCATTTACACTTTCAAAATTACAGAAAACTAAAAAAAATGGCGTCTGCAAAAGTTTGGGCACCCTGCAGAGTTAATATCTTGTACTGCCCCCTTTGGCAAGTATCACAGCTTGTAAACGCTTTTTGTAGCCAGCCAAGAGTCTTTCAATTCTTGTTTGAGGTATCTTTGCCCATTCTTCCTTAAAAAAAGTCTTCCAGTTCGAGATTTCTGGGCTGTCACGCACTGCTCTTTTAAGATCTATCTATAGATTTTCAATAATGTTGAGGTCAAGAGATTGTGGAGGTCAAGAGATTGTGAAGGCCATGGCAAAACCTTCAGTTTACGCCACTTGATGTAATCCCCCGTGGATTTGAGGTGTGTTTAGGATCATTATCCATTTGTAGAAGCCATCCTCTCTTTAACTTCAGCTTTTTCACAGATGGCATCAAGTTACCATCCAAAATTTGCTGAAATTTTATTGAATCCATTTTTCCTTCTACTCGTGAAATGTTCCCTGTGCCACTGGCTGCAATACAACCCCAAAGCATGATTGATCCACCCCAATGCTTAACAGTTGGACAGAGGTTCTTTTCATTAAATTCTGTGCCCTTTCTTCTCCAAACGTACCTTTGCTCATTCCGGCCAAAAAGTTATATTTTAACCTCATCGGTCCACAGAACTTGTTTCCAAAATGCCTCAGGCTTGTCTATATGTTCATTTGCAAAGTTCAAACGCTGATTTTTGTGGTGAGGACGTAGAAGAGGTTTTCTTCTGATGACTCTTCCATGAAGACCGTATTTGTACAAGTATCTCTTTATAGTGGAATAGTGTACCACAACTCCAGTGTTTGCCAGATCTTTCTGGAGTGATCGTGCAGTCAAACGTGGGTTTTGAATTGCTTTTCTCACAATCCTGCGAGCTGTTCTGTTCTTGGTCTTCCAGATCTTGCTTCATCTTCCACTGTTCCTGATGACTGCCATTTCTTAATCACATTCCGAACAGAGGATATTGACATCTGAAAACACTTTGCTATCTTCTTATAGCCTTCTCCAGCTTTGTGAGCGTCAACTATTTTCAGTTTTCTAGACAACTGCTTAGAAGAACCCATGGTGCTGATTTTTGGGGCAAGGTCAGATAAGTCTGGCCATATAAAACCTTTGAGATTGACATCACCTGTTCTTCCCAGACGATGATTGAGAACAATCCATGACACTGGCAGGTCTCAGCTTTGCAAAGGGGGCAGTGCATGCTATAAATTCTGCAGGGTGCCCAAACTTTTGCAGACGCCATTTTTTTGTTTTCTGTAATTTCGAAAGTGTAAATGATGGAAATAAAATCTAACTTTTTTTGACATACAAGAATGTCTAATCTGTAATTTGATGCCATTTGGAGATTTTTCCATCTTTCCTTGGCTTCGTTATGCACATTAATACACATTTTTACCTGGGGTGCCCAAACTTTCGATCCCCACATTATATTATATATATAGCCTTCCTCTGGGTCAACTGTGGGTAAAGGATTGTGTATATTGGATTATTTTTTTATAGGTTAAAATAGATGGACTTGTGTCTTTTTTCAACCTGACTATGTAACATACACACGTGTTATGTGGTCATAGAGGGGTTAAAGTATACCTAAAAGGAAAAAATATTTTAGTTTTGGATAGAGCAGAGAGCAACAACACTTGTCAAGTTTTTTTTATTGCTGTCTGTGCCCCTGTTAGGGAGATGCACCCTCTTGATTTGTATTTACATTATCGCCAAGAGTGAAAGTGAAAGAAAATAGCAAATATTGAGTTGTCACCAGAACAGAGGGGAAATCTTCCAATGGTGTAAAGGATTCCCTTACTTCTACCCCTTTCACACTAGGGGGGTTTTCATGGGCTTTAGCACTGAAAATAGCCTCTGCTAAGCGCCTGAAAACCACCTCCCATTCATTCAAGTGTGACTTTTCACACTGGGGCGGGGCAGTGCGCTTGCGGGACGTTCAGAAAAGTCCTGCAAGCCCCATCTTTGGGGCGGTTTGGGAGCACTGTATTTAGCGCTCCCAAAACACTCTGCCAATTGGAAAGCACTTGCCAGCACTTTTCAGGCGCTTCGGAAGCCCCGCAATACAGGAGTTTTCAATCCCTTCTTTCGGGTTAAATGTGCCCCACTGGCGGCAGAAAAACGCTGCCTAAACAGCGTCGCTTTGGGTCAGGAAGTGATGGAAAATCTCTCCAAATCCCCACTGACATGTCGTAACCCTGCATTACTCTATACCAGGGGTCTCCAAACTATGGCCCTCCAGTTGTTCAGGAACTACAATTCCCATCATGCCTAGTCATGTCTGTGAATGTCAGAGTTTTACAATGCCTCATGGGACGTGTAGTTCTGCAACAGCTGGAGGGCCATAGTTTGGAGATTCCTGCTCTATACAAAATGAAAAAAAAGATTTGCCCTTAGTTCTATATTAAAAACGCACATTGTTCACTTTAAAGTGAAAAATGAAGGCTGCCAATCACAACTTACTTTGGAAAATGTTACCTTGCTGTCTCTGGTTTCAATGCTGACATAAAACAAGTATTCAGCAGGTGAAATCAGAGCAAAGGAAAAGCTCCTTATTTGCATACTTTCCCAGGTCAATCATGCGTAAGGTATTGACCCTGCTGGATTGGTGAGGAAGCAGAGCCAGCTCTGCCCTCTTTTCCACAAACAGATCACAGGTAACCGTCAATTTACACTAACTGTGATTTCAGCTACAGAACATATTAGTGAGCTACGGCTCCAGAGACATGCTGAATCACATGCCAATATGGGAAAATATTGTAGCCCGTACCCGTTACCTGAAATGGGTAAAGAGGGGATGAAGCAGTGTGCAACTGAAGTGAGTGGCTAGTAAGTAAACAATCTTCAGACACAAGTTACTTGACATCCAACCAGTAACCAGGTCCTATTACTCACCATGAAAATCTGGCACCCAATATGAATCTACTCGTACTACCCACTTAGCAAGAGCAGGAGCATGGGGGAGCTCATATGGCATCCACCCACGAATCCTAAAATAATTGAGCACTGTCATTTCAAAGCCATTGTATCTAATTTTAAGGGACTTGTTAATGACTGGAATGGTACCACTGGATTGGCGCAGGGCCAAAAAGTCTTTACCAAGTAACTACAGACGTGTTAGTTTAACTTCTATAGTCGGGAAGATACTGGAGAGTTTAATACAAGACTACATAGATAAGTTCTTGCTGGAAAAAATATTTTAAGCAACCAACAGCATAGATTCATGAAAGACAGCAGTTGTCAAACAAACCTGATTTCTATTTATGAGGTAGTTAAAACCTTGGACAGAGGGGTGGCTGTGGACCCCCAGAAAACTGGCTAAAAAAACAAATTCAGAGAGTAGTGGTTAATGACATACTCTGAATGGTCTAAGATTATCAGTGGTGTCTCCCAAGGTTCACTGCTGGAACCCTTACTTTTTAATAGCTTGATAAATGATATTGGGTCTGGGATTAAAACATTTCAGTCTTTGCAGATGACACCAAGCTATGCAGTGGAATAACATCCCTACACGATGTCTCCAATTTACAAGCCGACCTCAATGCTCTGTCTAATTGGGCAACTAAGTGGCAAATTAGGTTTAATGTTGATAAATGTAAAGTTTTGCACTTGGGGGCTAAGAATATGCATGCAGCATACATACTTGGGGAGTCAATGGTAGAGCAGGATCTGGGGGTTTTGGTAGATCATAAGCTCAATAATAGCATGCAATGCCAAGCTGCGTTTTCCAAAGTCGTTTCTTGTATTAAAAGAGGTAAGAGAGAGCGATCATTTTGCCCCTGTACAAATCATTAGTAAGACCTCATATGGAATATGCAGTTCAGTTTTGGGCACCAGTTCTCAAAAAGGATATCAGGGAACTGGAGAAAGTGCAGAGAAGGGCAACCAAACGGATAAGAGGCATGGAGCAGCTCTCTTGAGAAGAGGAGATATGATCAACATGTACAAATACATAAGGGGTCCATATAGTGAACTTGGTTTTGAGTTATTCACTTTAAAGTAGAACTATAGGCAAAACTTTTTTCATTTCATTGCAAATTAAGGGAATCTCTTGGGGACCCCAGTTAACTGGAATCAACGTCCCCATTGAAAGATATCCCCACTATTACATTTCTGGGGACAACTCAAAATGTGCGATTTTCTTTTACTTTATTTTACTTTCAATGATAATGGTAAACAGAGAGGGTGAGAATCTCCCTAAGGCCCCTTTCACACTGGGGCGGTTTTCAGGCGGTACAGCGCTAAAAATAGCGCCTGTACACCGCCTGAAAAAACCGGCCCCATTCACTCCAGTGTGAAAGCCGGCGGGCTTTCACACTGGAGCGGTGCGCTAGCAGGATGGTAAAAAAAGTCCAGCTAGCTGCATCTTTGGAGCGGTGTAGGAGCGGTGTATTTACCGCTCCTATACCGCTCGTTCCCATTGAAATCAATGGGAGACCGCGGGGATACCGCCCGCAAACCGCCGCTGCAGCGGTGGTTTGCGGAGGTTTTTAACCCTTTTGCGGCCGCTAGCGGGGGTTAAAACCACCCCGCTAGCGGCCGCATACCGCGGGTAAAACGAAGGTAAAGCCGCGCTAAATATAGTGTGACAGTAAACACAGACAGCAATAAAAACCGACAGGGATTCTAATCACGCTCCACTCTATCCAAAACTAAAATAAAAGTGGAAGTCCAGTCAGAAATGATTTTTTCCCATTAATAGTATGTTAAATATTGTTATCTTTGATGTTATTCATTTTCTGGCTAGCTGATTGTGTCGCTTAGCAAGTCTTATCGAAGCCAGACAATCAGCTTCTTCCTGTTCTTCACTGACAATGCCATCTCCCTTTAACTGAATTTGCTAAGCTGTCTTTCACTTCTGAAACGGTTGTAGGTGGTTCTTAGACAAGCATGCCTAGACTTGCCCAGCCCCACTACTCCTACCCTTCACAGAATATGAGATCCCTCCTGTCTTCATTGCCTGGTTTTGGCCAGCTCAAAAATGTAGAAACTATAAGAAAGATCACAATGCAACATGCTGCAGATTTGCACGTGGTTGTTTCTGGATGGCACTGTGTGCGTGGTGTGGCACTGCGATAAGCACTGATGGGCACTGTGTGCATGGTGTGGCACATGCCCAGCTGCTGTGAACGGCAGAGGGAGCTGGTAAATATGAAAGAAACGGGGTACAAAAGGAACATTTTTGAAAGTTTGGAAGGAAGCAGATTGATTTCTATTGCTCATTAGATGTGAGTAATGAGTTTAAGGCTCCGTTTCCACTAGTGCAACTTGTCATGCAACTTTGGACACAAAGTCACAGCTCATTGATTTCAATGTTAAACATTCCCATCTATGCGACTTTGAAAATCAGCGAATTTGAAAAAGGTGCCCGCACTACTTTAATGCAAATTTTGATGCATTTTTGATCCAGAGTGTAAAGTTGGATCAAAGCTGCACTCAAAGTCGTGGTCTAAATCGCACAGCTATGGAGTCGCACTAGTTGAAACTTAGTCTAAGGCTAGAGTGCGACTTTGAAATGTAGCTTTGATCCAACTTTACACTCTCTGGATCAAAGTTGCATCAAAGTAGTGCAGGTACCTTTTCAAAGTCGCTGATTTTTAGAGCCACATAGATTGGAACGGGTAGTACCATTGAAATCAATGGGCTGTAACGTGTCAAGCCACTTTGTGTCCAAAGTCATGACAAGTCATACTAGTGGAGACAGAGCCTTAGTGTGGTTGCCTGTACTGTACCTTTAATGTATAGTGATCATTGAAGGCTGTGAGCTGAGACCCCTGAGCACTTCAAGCTACACTGACAGTCCCACCCCCCCCCCCCCCCCCTCCAGCTCGACTGTATATGTGACCTGCACCTCCCAGCCATAATATAACATAATATACATAATATAACTGGGTACTAACATTAAGGCCTCATGCACACAGGGCATTTTTACAGCTGCTTTTAGCAAGATCAGACATTTTGCAGCTTAAAAATGCCTCTCCGTGTTATTCTATGGCCTCATACACACACCGGCTTTTAGGAGCTGTAAGTGGCATAGGTGTTTTCAAGCTGCAAAAAAAAAAAAAAACCCAGGGCCAGCACATTCTGAGCACTGGCGTTACAGCTATAAAAACGTACAACACAAGTCGGACCATGACCACGTGGGGTCCCATCTTATCAGAGCATGCAACTCGGCCGGTCAGGAAAGGGGGGGGGTTGGGAAAAGCGAGGGCGCGCCCCCCTCCCCGGGCTATACCAGGCTACACACTTTCAACATGGGGGATGGGTGCTTTGGGGCAGGGGGGGCTCTGCACCCCAAAGCACCCTGTCCCCATGTTGATGGGGACAAGGGCCACTTCCCTGGCCGGTGGTTGTGGGGGGGGGTCTGTGGGGCGAGCGGCTTATCTGAATCTGGAAGCCCCCTTTAAGGAGGGGGCCCTCCTTAACATTGTACCCCTACTCATTAACCCAAAAAATAAAATAAAAAAAAGGAGTGTCAAAAAAAACCAAAAAAAAAAAAACAGAACACTGGTTTTTGACAAAGTACTTTATTAAAGCAGCTTCAATGTGTCTTCGCCCCTCTCCGCTGAGGTCTTCTCTCACCGCTGTCTTCTTCCTCAGTTTTTTTTTCCTCTGATGTCTTCTCCTGATGCTAGCTCTCACTGTTTTAGGTTCGGTGTGTGCCGTTACTTATATACCCATGGGGCGTGGCCACCAAGTGACATCTGCAGACCCCGCCTCTTGTGATGTCACCGCCCCATTATGCCCCGGGCATTGATGTCACAGGGGGTGGGGTCTCCAGATGACATCACCTGGAGGCCACGCCCCATGGCTATACCAGTAACGGCACACACCAAACCTAACACAATAGTGTGAGCTAGCGTCGGGAGAAGCCAGAGGAAGAAGAACCAGAGGAAGTAGACAGCGTAGAAAGAAGTCATCAGCGGAGGAGGGAGAAGAACCGGAGAGGGGAGAAGACACGTTGGAGCTTCTTTAATAAAGTACTTTGTCAAAAACCTGTGTAATGTTTTTATTTACGATACTTTTTGGGTGAATGAGTAAGGGTACAATGTACCCCTTACTCATTCACATAGGGTGGGGGGCCAGAATCTGGGGACCCCTCAAAGGGGGCTTCTAGATTCCGATAAGCAGCCCGCAGAACCTCACAACCACCGGCCAGGGTTGTGGGCAAGAGACTTTTGTCCCCAACATGGGGACACAGTGCTTTGTGGTGGGGGGGCGCAGAGCCCCCCCTGCCCCAAAGCATCCATCCCCCATGTTGAGGGGATGTGGCCTGGAATGGTCCAGGAGGGGGGAGGCCACTCGCTCACTCCCCCCCCCCCTTCCTGACCTGCCGTGCTGTATGCTTTGATAAGGGTCAGGTATAGATTTGGGGGGGGGGGGGACCCCACGCCATTTTTATTTCTTAATTTTGGCAACTTCATATATAACTTCAAGATCCTCAGCGCAGAAGCCGCACCACAAATTGGATCATCATGATCTGACTTGTGGTGCGACTTCTATTCAAATTAATTGGCTCTCATAGGGAACCATCGATTTTGAATAAAGGCAAAGAAACGCTGTTAAAAGCTAGCGCACCAAAACGTGCACTAATGCCAATGCAAAAAGCTACTAAAAGCACGTTTTTACAGCCGCTTTTTCCTGGCGTTGGTAGTGGATTTGCAGCTCGTTTTTCCGAACGCCCTGTGTGCACGAGACCTTATTGGTAAAGTTGATCCAGGGAGTATCATATTGCCTCTCGAGGGATCCCCTGTTGTAGCAAATTGGATCATGCTTTGCTGTTTTTTGCCTCTCTGGATCAACTATGGGTATAGGATTGTACGATTTTTTTTATTTTTTTATTGGCTGAAGTAGATGGTCTTTTTTTCCACCCTAACTATGTAGCACTGCTCACTTACTATGAGGCAGAGTCATTAAGCTGGTACTCCCGAGATCGATTGAAACATGCCTGTACGCCGGTATCCTTCCACAACCTCTTAATAACTCCAGCAAGTTCTGGAGACAGTACACCTTCTTCTGCTGTACTGGCCAATGTAAACAGCTGCCGGGCATCATCCTAAAAAATGAGCAAAATGAATGCAAGAAAAATTATGGGTTGTGCTCTATGTAAAGCAATGATGACAGATAATAATAATAAAAAAAAAAAAGATAAAAAAAAAAAACTTGACTCTCACAACTCTAGCCACATCTCCAAAATCGATCTTCAGCCTCCCCATGGCTCGCACTATGGCTACTATGGACTGAATGGTGTTACTGTAGACAACCACTTTGTATTGCCTGCATTCTTCCTCAGAGTATCCATCTTCGTGGATAATCCTAAAAACATAAGCATTACACGAGTAAGCACACTTCATTTTATATAGGTAGAAATATAGACATAAGCCCGGCCTTACACATCCAAATACCAATCTAGCAGTAATAACTTGCTGAAACCCGAAAAAACATATGTCAGTAGCACAGACTATTTGTGCTACACAAGCTGACTGCTAAGGTCACATTTACACGTTCAATTACATACTTGCGGTTATATGCGTTTATAGGACATTTCTAAATGCACTAGAGCTGCCACGACGCGTCGACGTAGTCGACCAAAGAAAATATGTTGACGTGCGTGAAAAGCGTTGATGCATCACACGTTGCGCGGGTTGCAGGTAAATATACCCCCACCGCGGCTTTCACCATCACCGCTGACTGTCCCCTACCCTCCTCCTTTCCCCATCCGTCCTTCTCCATGCTGCTCCTTGTCCCCTCTCTCCTCCGTGCATCTGTCCCCCTCCATGCTGCTGTCCCCCTCTCTTCTCCCCCTCCATGCTGCCGTCCCCCTCACTCCTCAGTGCATCTGTCCCCCTCCATGCTGCATCTGTCCCCCTCCATGCTGCTGTCCCCCTCTCTCTTCTCCCCCTCCATGCTGCTGTCCCCCTCTCTCTTCTCCCCCTCGGTATCTCAGGATGGAGAGTGGAGGTAGGAGCCGGTAAACCCGGCTCCTTCGTTTTCTGAATGGACAGAGTCAGTGACTGACTCTGTCCATTCACATTAATGAATGAAGAGAAGCCGCTGTCTTCTCTCCATTCATTATCAGTGCATCAGAGGTTCCAGAGAAAGGGAGCGGGGAATCTGTGTCCTTAGTCCCTTTCCCCGTATCAAATGGGAGATGTCAGAGGTCTGTTATGACCCCTGATATCTCACCATAGCCCCCCAACAGGGCTTATAAAAGAAAAATTGCAATAAATAATAAAAAACAAATAATAATTAAAAAAAAAAAAAAAAAAAAAAAAAACACACACTGGCAGCCCCCCCCCCCCCCTTAAAAAAAAAAAAAAAAGAAAGCATTGTAAATAAATTATTAACTTCTGAACAGAAAATAAAAAGTAAGATAAAATAATATATCTACATACAAAAAAAAAAAAATAAATATATATATATATATATATATATATATATATATATATATATATATATATATATATATATATACATATATACATACATACATACACACACACACACATATATATATACTACATATACATACATACATTTATATTCTTTTACCTTAAGTTTACAAAAAAATAAAAATAAAAAAAGGTAAGATAAAAAGATATATATAATATAATATATAGATATAGATATAGATATAGATATAGATATAGATATAGATATATATATATATACACACACACACACACACACACACATACATACATATATATATAGTAGATTAAATAAATAAAATAAAAATAATCGTTAGTCGATGATTAATCGTAAAAATAAATCGATAGATTAGTCGACAGACAAAATAATCATTAGTTGCAGCTCTAAAATGCACATAATGTTTTTAAAATTGTATAAAACAGTTTGTATTTTGATGCATTCAGTGACGTTCTTAATGTCCAAGGGCAGATTTTATACTCTAAAAAAACTTCAAAACGTGCTTAACTGGAGGTACTTGTGTGATTTTTCCTTTTTTTATTGGCCTTAAAAAAAAAATAAAGCTTTTACTTTTAGTTAGCAGTATCCAGTTGACTGGGATATAGAGTGCCTGTGTTATTCAGGCAGGGTTTTGCAGAAGATATTGTGGAACAATGTCGGCAAAGCCCTAACCCCAAATTGAAAGTGAAGAAGCAAAGGATTAAGTGTGTGGGTCGCTCTCTTTTTTTTTGGTGGCACAAAAATTGTGGGGCTATTGGGGTGGGCGTGAACTACTATTAGAATATAAAGCAGCTTCCCCTGCCATTTGGACACTCAAAATGAACAAAACCATGAACCTCTTTGTATGCAGAAAAAGAGGGCACAGCACCTTGCAGTATAGTTTATTGGCCCTATTGTATTCTGATGTTATATTGGTTTATTTTCATTAAATGATTTGAGCGCATTCTGGAGGTCTCCACGTGACTGCTACAGAGAAAAGCTGAAGGAGGAAACCACAAGTTGTTATAGTGGTGCTGATGAAGACCATTTTCCATATTTTGATATGTTACCTTTCCTAAGATGCACCATAGGAGATAAAAACAAGGGTTTGACCAATACCACTGGAGGAAAAACCGTGTACAAGAATAAAACTGTAAACACCCATCCACTAAATAGAAAAATAGCTACACCTTTTTCACAAGGGTACTAATAAGTGATCAGGTATTGATAGGAGGTGAGTGGTGGTGTATATTGTAAAGAATAAAAGTGCAGCGCTTAAAAAAAAAAAAAAAATATAAAAAAAAAAAAAAAAAAATCGAAATTGTTATATATATATATAAATATATATATATAACAATGTTAAATAAATGAAACCAATAGTAATACATATACACAAATGAATGCGAAATCTTGAGCAAATGAAGATTAAAAGA
Organism: Lithobates sylvaticus; assembly: GCA_028564925.1. Classification (NCBI taxonomy): domain Eukaryota; kingdom Metazoa; phylum Chordata; class Amphibia; order Anura; family Ranidae; genus Lithobates; species Lithobates sylvaticus. The sequence goes on along the minus strand of CM053027.1, from coordinate 211,614,898 downwards.
AAAATTCCTTCAACGTCCTTTAAAAGTAACTCAGCAGTGAAGCACATAAATAAGAAATTCTTCTTAATCCCATAAACACCAAAAGGCTCCAAATGATAGGAAGAGAGTACCAGGTTCAGAAGGTACACTACAGCTCCTTAACAGATTCTAATGACCCCTGCCCAAACAGAAAGGTCTAACAGAGCTTCAAGGGACCAACTGATCCCATCCAAAGACCAACTTTCTCCAATCGATGGACATGAGAGCGCGTCTTCCAAGTTACTCAAAAACAAAATGCAAGAAACGCTTTAATAGTGTAAAAACATCTAGAAAAAGATAATTAAGAAATGGAAATGACCCTTCTATTTTAAAAATAGCAGACAGGATTCACAGGCATCGCATTAGGGGCATGCTCTCATGGAATTAAGAAGAGCTTCTTCTTATTTATGTGCTTCAATGCCGAGTCACTTTTTAAGGACTTTGAATACATTTTTCTCAGGATCTTCATTTCCTCATGATTTCACGTTCATTTATGTATAGTTATTGGTGTCATTTATTTAACACTGGTATATTATTTTTATCACTGCACTTTTACATCATGTACATGTTCTTTGATTTTATTTATCTGAACTCCTGTTGCTGGCAGCTACAGTCATGCAACCCATGCACAGTGCTTTTTCTCTTAAATGAGGTAGTGTATATTGTTGGTAAAAATCAGTTAGCCATAGCATTAGCTCGTTGACTGATCGCACTTTGCCTTGCCAACAAACTCTTTCGGAATTAATAACAGGTCTTAACAAAAAGGAAGGCAGACCATAGGTCAGCCTGAATTTGAATGAGGAGTCTCGCTCTATAAATACCTGTGCTCAATCCACTCATCCCGCCGACTTTTCTTTTCACATCACTCGTTCCATGCAGGCTAATCTGCCTGCGGACAAGTTAGCAAGAATCCGAGACCGTATCCATGCATTTACGATCTCCCAAGCCTGTTCCAGGAAGTAATTGCAATCACTGCTAGGCATGCTAAACTTTGTCATGAGGATCATTCCCCAAGGTAGGTCTTTAATTTCTTGGTTGTTGGCACCGTTAACCATAGTCTCTGACTCAGATTCTCGGGTCAAACTAGATCCCCCAGCTTTATCTGATTTACACATGTGGGACGAGTTCCTTCAGCACCTGACAGGCATCACCCTGTTCATCCCTGCAGTGTCGGTGTAATCTCTGCAGGTTATTACTGATGCTGCAGCCACCAAATGCAATGCGACAATTTTTGGCACTCACTGGATAGCAGGACCATGGCCGGACGAAGTCTGGCCATTCCCAGGTTTGCACAAACTTCAGAATTGTTTGAAATTTACCCTATAGTGTCTGCAGCGCAGGTGTGGGGGGGTCATCTATGGACAGGTAACACTGTTTTCTCCACAGACAATCAGGCTACCTCCGAAATCATTAACAAAGGTCCCAGACGTAGATGCCTGTGCAACTCTGGCCCTGCACTCAATTTTAACAATGGATTATCAGCGATGGCAAACCTTGGCACTCCAGATGTTTTGGAACTACATTTCCCATTAAGCTCAACTACACTACAGGGTGCATGAGCATCATGGGAAATGTAGTTCAAAACATCTGGGGTGCCAAGGTTTGCCATCACTGGATTAGATACTCACTGGGCCGGCGCGGTAGCATTGATCGACAAGTCATTAACACAAGGAAGGTATAACACGGTCTGGAATACATTCCAGTCATTCCAATTGCGCTACCCTAAGCTCGATTGTTACAACATTCAATACCTACTTGCTTTACAGCTTAAAAACTTGCTTGCAATGCCGTTAAGACATTTTTGGCAGGAATCCAAAACTTTGCATATTTGCTGCACTCCGATAGGCCCTCTATATTTTTGGCACATCCCATTAAGGCCATTTTATAAGGGAATTCAGAAGAGTAACCTCCCGGCCATGGCTAGCAGGCTCCCTACCACAGGACATATATTCCATGGTATGTCCAATATGCTTACCAGGGCCCCTTTCGGGCATCTACCTAGCCTAGTCCTCAAGGCAGCCATGTATCTGGCTTTTTTATGGTTTCCTAAGGCCAGGGGAATTTGCATGTACTGGAGCGAAGTCACGTATACTCTTAATTAATCAGATAATCAGGTACCCCAACCATTTCCGGTTGCACCTAGACACTTGCAAGACACAGCAGACAGGAGCTACTACCGATACTCGTTTTTTGAGACCAGTACTGCTTGGTGCCCGGTAACAGTTCTAAACCAACTAATGGCGCAGATAATGGACAAACCCAGGGATAGTCCATTCTCTAGTGCCCCCCCTCACTACAGCACAAGTTGTCAAACATTGCTGCACCCTCCTGTTGAACCTAGGTTTGGACCCCAAATCATACTCCCGCCATTCTTTCAGGATGGGAGCTGCTTCTGCGCTCTCGTTCACTTCAATAAGTTATGTTAGGGGGACTTCGTCATGCTACTCCAGGTATTTCCCAGATCCACACATTAAGATGTCTTACGCATTTGCACACTTGGCTGAGTAATCTGTAATGCAGTTGTTTTCAAATAAACCTCCTTTTCCTCGCTCATCCTACTGTCTTTATTTTTGCCCCCTTTTAGGCATACTGACCTCATGACCACGGCACACCGTAGGGCACTTTTCCCGCCTTTCTCCTTTACCTTTTCTGGACTGTCTGCAAGAGACAGAGTACAAATATATCTCCTATGAAAAACACATACAGAGCCTTGAAAAAGTATTCATACCCCTTGAAATTTTCCACATGGAGCCAAATGCAGGGCAATCTTAGGCGAAAACCTGTTAGAGTCTGTAAAAGACTTGAGACTGGGGCGGAGGGTCACCTTTCAGCAGGACAATGACCCAAAACATACAGCCAGAGCTACAGTGGAATGGTTTAGATAAAAGCATATTCATGTGTTAGAATGGCCCAGTTATATAGTCCAGACCCACATCCAATTGAGAATCTGTGGCAAGACTGGAAAACATGAGTTCTGACTCAGGGGGGCTGAATACAAATGCATGCCACATGCTTCAGATATTTGTAAACAATTTTGAAAACCATTTATAATTTTCCTTCCACTTCACAATTATGTGCCACTTTGTGTTGGTACATCACATAAAATAAAATACATTTACGCTTTTGGTTGTAACATGACAAAATGTGGAAAATTTCAAGGGGTGTGAATACTTTTTCAAGTCACTGTACCTATTTCAGGAATTCTATGTGAAAATTTTAACTCTATATGGTCCCAATGGATTGAGTATTTGTACCCTTCATTTCCTAGGTCAGCTATGCTTTCTTCACATTGCTTTGATTGATTGTGGCATGCTACTAGCTCTGGTCTATATACTGAATCCTTTTACCATTGGTATGGTTGCTTATCTTACTGTATACTTCCCACCCTGGGTGGCAGTTTGTTCCGGTGTTGTTAATTCACAATTTTGTCATAGCGGGAGCTTGGCTTTGTAATGGAGCAGAGAAGTACTGTAGAGGATGGTAAATGGTTTGGGTGCAAGAGGGCCCAGGATGTGACCGATCACCGCAGGGATACACAATACATATCACCCAATGCCTGGGACATGCAGTTCTGGGTGCAGGGAAGACAGTTTTTTTTTTTTTTTTTAACATTTATCCCTGCCGCCAGAATGTTTCCACACACCCCAGTAAAGTGACCTCCCCCCGGGGGGCGGGCAGGTAGAGGGGATGTGTTCCTGACCTGGAAGCGACGTGTATGATTCCACTTCCGGGTTCCCGATGAGTTTCCCCAGCCATCAAGGCCAGGAAAGATTTGAATGCAGTGCAAGAAATGCAGGGTCTTTTAGTCCCAGTATACATAGTACATTAGGTTAATCAGGAACTTTATCAATTACAAAAACTCTACAGGAGGAGGTTGTGAATAGTGAATAAGGGATAGAGAAGGAACTCAGAGATAAAAGTCCCATATGGTCAGAATTATATTCTGCTGTAGATGGCATTAAGGGGCATATTGAATGTCTGTGAGCAGATTGTTCCATTAATAGTGCACAAACTGACCTGACACAAAATCAAGTGTGGATACAACGGGACTGCAAGACAGCCAGGTTCAGGCTTAGGCAGCAGAACTACTGATGCTGCTGATAAGGAAGATTCTATGGACAAAAGTACATAAAATATAGTCCATGTCATCCATGCAGTGAATTACAGAACCTGAACTTACTTCATCTGCTTCACAATTGTGCTTTTACCAGATTCTCCAGCACCTGAAAGACAAAATATTAGCGATTTAGTTTCTCATCATACAGTATTTAAAAAGGTTCCAAAAACGTGTGTATGAAACATAAAATTTAAGCTCGCCGGAACCAGCTAACTTTTGGCACCTGTGTACAGCTCCCTGTCTGACAGAAGACAGTACTGCGACCGACTTCTGTCGAACAAGCATACTAGAAGACCAGCATTCAATTAGCGCTTGCAGCCACTGGCTACAAGCATTGAACAGTGTGTTCTGACTGGGGGGTGTAAACTGAAGCACTAACATTGCTTGCGTTAGTACAGCGATCTGTATGCGTTTTATTTTTTTGTTCAGCCTGCTGGCTAGTAATGCTGGGACAAAGCTTGCACAACTATGTGCAGTCATCACTGGTATTTAAAATACAGGACAAAAATAAAGTTCTTTGTTAGGAAATGATAGATAAACCAATGTCACATAATTATGTAAACAACTTTAAAACTCCTAAAGCTGAAATCTAGGGAGAAACAGAAAACACAATTCTAGCCAAAGCATCGCTGTGCAACAAGATCAAACATGTGCATGCCTAGTAGGCTTGGGGGACAATATTGTGGTGGCCTTAGTGGTACCTGGGAGAAAATATAAGCACTTGGCAAACACTCAAAATGGCGCCAAGTTATAAAAAAAATAAAAAAATAAATCATGCACACCTAAGCAGTTTGCCGCTATTCAGTACTCCATTAAACGCCAGGGGATGGGCATGCAACAAACAGGGCCCAGGGAAAACCTTTAGCCCAGAATGACCGCAGCAGATCATCTCCCATACAGTTGTACTCAAGCTTATATACCATGGCAGAATTTATGATTTCTTGGCCATTTTTCAGAGAATATGATAACACGAAAACTTTTTTTCACTCATGGTTAGTGTTTGGCTGAAGCCATTTATGATCAACTGTGTTTACTCTTTAAATCGTGACAACAGAAACTACCAAAATGACCCTGATCAAAAGTTTACATAACCCAGTTCTTAATACCGTGTATTGCCCCATTTAACATCAATGACAGCTTGAAGTCTTTTTTTTTTATTTGTGGATGAGGCTCTTTATCTTCTCAGATGGTAAAGCTGCCCATTCCTCTTGACAAAAAGCCTCCAGTTCCTGGAAATTCTTGGGCTTTCTTGCATGAACTGCACATTTGAGATCTCCCCAGAGTGGCTCAATGATATTGAGGTCAGGAGACCGAGATGGCCACTCCAGAACCTTCACTTTATTCTACTGTAATGGCAGGTCGATTTGGCCTTGTGTTTTGGATCATTGTCATGTTGTAATGTCCAAGAACGTCCCATGCGCAGCTTCCTGGCTGATGAATGCAAATGATGCAGTATTTTTTGATAACATACTGCATTCATCTTGCCATTAACTTTAGCAAAATTTCCTGAGCGTTTGTAGCTCACACATCCCCAAATCATCAGCGATTGACCTCCGTGTTTCATAGTAGGAATGGTGTACCTGTCATCATAGGCCTTGATGACTCCAAATGTAGTGTGTTTATGGTTGTGGCCAAAAAGCTAAATTTTGGTCTCATCACTCCAAATGACTGTGCCAGAAGGTTTGAGGCTTGTCTCTGTGCTGTTTGGCGTATTGTAAGCGGGGTACTTTGTGGCATTTGTGTAGTAATGGCTTTCTTCTGGCAACTTGACCATGCAGCCCATCTTTCTTCAAGTGCCTCCTTATTGTGCATCTTGAAACAGCCACACCACATGTTTTCAGAGAGTCCGGTATTTCACCTGAAGTTATTTGTGGGGCTTTCTTGGCCGCCCAAACTATTTTCCTGGCAGTTGTGGCTAAAATTTTAGTGGGTATACCTGACCGTGCTTTGGTTTCAACAGAACCCCTAATTTTTCACTTCTTGATTAGAGTTTGAACACTGCTGATTGGCATTCTCAAGTCCTTGGTGTCAGGGCTGGGCTCGGCCAATTGCCAGCTCCCAACTCTCTCCACAGTTACTCAGCTGTTGATGATATCCTGCTAGTCAGTCCTGCCTACTTAAGCCATTCAGTCCAGAGGAGCTCTGCCTTTGCCTTGGTCAACATCACAAGAAACATCTTCTGCGTTCCTGTTTAACCACTTAAGCCCCGGACCATTTGGCTGGCCAAAGACCAGAGCACTTTTTGCGATTCGGCACTGCGTCGCTTTAACTGATAATTGCGTGGTCGTGCGATGTGGCTCCCAAACAGAATTTACGTCCTTTTTTTCCCACAAATAGAGCTTTCTTTTGGTTGCAACCTCGGCGGTTTTTATTTTTTGCGCTATTAACAAGAAAATTCCAAACATTTTGGGGGAAAAAAAAACAAATTTTTTACTATAATAAATATCCCCCAAAAATATATAAAAGAACATTTTTTTTCCCTCAGTTTAGGGCGAAACGTATTCTACATATTTTTGGTAAAAAAAAAAAAAAAAAAAAAAAAAAAAAATCGCAAAAAGTGTTTATTGATTGGTTTGCGCAAAAGTTATAGCGTTTACAAAATAGGGGGTAGTTTTATGGCATTTTGCTTAATAATTTTTTTTATTATTAGAAATGGCGGCGATCAGCGATTTTTTATCGTGATTGCGACATTATGGCGAACAGATCGGACACTTTTGGGACCATTCACATTTATACATTGATCGGTGCAATTAAAAATGCATTGATTACTGTGTAAATGTGACTGGCAGTGAAGGGGTTAACCACTAGGTGGCGCTGTAGGGGTTAAGTGTGTCCTAGGGAGTGATTCCAACTATAGGGGGATGGGCTACGTTTCCGATCACAGGGAGCTGTGATCAGTGTCCCGTCACTAGGAAGAATGGGGAAATGCTTGTTTATATCAGCATTTCCCCGTTCTTACTCTCCATGACACGATCGCGGGTATCCCCACAGACATTGAGTTTGCGGGACCCGCGATCACTCTCATGGAGCTCCCAGCAGCGCGTGCTCCCGAAAGCCGCCTCTTAAAAGGGCAAAGTACAGGTATGCAAATCTGCCTGTACGTGCACTTCTGCTGCAGTATATCTGCGTGAGGCGGTCAGGAAGCGGTTAGACTGGCTTTGCTGACATTCCGTCTGGCTCCTCCACTACTTTCATCCCTGACTTCTGGCTTTGCTGACTATCCGTTTTGGTGAACTTTGGCTATGTTTTGACTAAGTTTGTTTTTTACTTTTATTATTAAACAAGTGTGATTTAACTATACTTCTGTCACGGTCTGATTTCATGGTTTCTGACACTTGGATATCTTTTTATATCCCTTTCCCGTTATATACAGTTCAACTACCTTTTCCCACAGATTGTTTGACAATTATTTTGCTTTCCCCATGACTCAGAATCCAGAAACGTCAGTGCAGCACTGGATGAAAGATGCAAGGGTCTGCCAGGAGTCCAGAAACTCATTGACCTTTTTATATATACACACACACACACACACACACACACACACACACACACACACACACACACACACACACACACACACACACACACACCAATTACAAGCAAACAGATCACAGGTGAGGATGGTTTCCTGTGTGTCAACTTGTTTGCATATCATCAGGCCAAAATCACCAGGGTATGTAAACTTTTGATCAGGGTAATTTGGGTAGTTTCTGTTGTGATTAGGATTTAAAACTAGTAAACACAGTTAATTGATAATAAATGGCTTCAGCCAAACACCAACCATGAGTGAAAGAAACTTTTTTGTGTTATCATTCATATTCTCTGAAAAATGGCCAAGAAATCAAATTCTGCCAGAGAATGTAAACTTATGAGCACAACTGTAAGCAGGATCCTAGGGACAAACTGCACTGTGGCTTTTGAAGACAGGGCTCTGTCTGTTACAAAGTATATCCAAATAAGCAAAATTGTGGTACTGAGCTGGCCTATACAAAATTTGAGCACTAAACCACACTTGATAGTGAAATAACATATCCCCAGTGTGACGTTCAAGATTGTACAATCTAAAATTTCCCTGTATCAGTTAGCTAATTTAAGAGGTTAATTATTAAACCAAAAGGTTTTATATAAATAAAAGCTGATCATTGTAAGCACCCTTGTCAGTGGTAAATAGTTTGTCTCAACCATCTAACTGCTACATCTGGGAGGACAGCTTGTTCTGTTGAAAAATAACAGACCTACTGGTCAGATCATCAGGTAAAAAATAAATGAAAGACAGCCTTTAGAAACTAATGTAGCTACCACATCTAAGAACTGGTAGGCTGCAGTATATCATATTTGCTTTTGGGTTTAACACCACTTTAATTCTTTACTCAATGCTAGTTTATGTTAAATGATTTAGCACATTTAAAAATGTATGTAAATGCTAGCAATGAACCTCTCTTATTTGCTACATTTTGATCTGCTAAATATACCATTAAAAGTGTTTTGTTATATCTGTTCAATAAATGCCTCTATGTCAGAAATTCAGAGCTGTACTGTCCACACTTATCGCGTTATCCTATGTAAACCCTCACATATACTCAGTGAAGTTAACAGCCTCAGATGATACGCAGGGATGAAACAAATCTCCTTACATAAGTTTTACATGTGTGGTCTTCAACTTTCTAGACTGTTTAGAAAGTGGACATCGTGTTAGAATTTTCCCTTTCTGTTCCACCACTGGGTGTGGATCCTTGGCATACACTGTGTGACAGCTGATTGGAGGAAAGGCACACACCACCTCTCCACATAGGCAGAGGAAGGAAGAAATGTGCAGAGCTGTGAACAGACCATCTGTCTGCTAATCTATTTCTGTGACGGACCTGGCCGAGACACAGGCTGTTGGAGGGGACTGAGTGCGAGCCTGTTGCCTTGGGATTATGGGCCCTGGCATTTGGGGAACAGTGCTCTTTGAGCTGCAGGCCTGGGACCCCTGAGCTGGTGGTACTTGGATTCAGGTCCATGCTGGCCCCCCAATACACATAGAATCTGTATGTGTATTTGGCATATTAGCAAGAGACGCTAATGTCATGACTCATGAACTCCAGCCACCTGTGTTATGTAATTGAGTATAGTCTGGCTTGTAGAAGTGTTTCACCTATTGTTGTGTGTGCTAATTAACCCTGCAATTGAATGAAGGAGCCCAGTGTTGATTAAGATAATTAGCTCATGCTAATTAGGTTAGGCTTGAGTCATCTGTCAACTGTATATAAGTGTGACATGTCAAATAAAGATTCATTCCTGATGTACCCTACACTGGTGTTGTCTGGTGACTGGGTAAGCTAAGGGGGTCTTGGATTGTGTGGTACCGGACAGAGGAAGCAGTTACGGCGGACATCTTGGGTACGAGGTCCGTCACAATTTCTATGCACCATCCCCGACACAAATTTCAGGCTGGTTTCTCCTCGGTTGTCAGAGAGCTTTTGGGACATTATCATGCCATTAACAGAAGAACCCAGCAGCAGAAAGACTGTCTTGATTAGACCCCCTAGTTTTTATCTTGGATTACAGAGTTATTGGTGTCTTGTAAGAGAAGTGTAGCGATTGGACAGTGGGAGTGGTTGAGCAGTTTAGTGACAGGGCTGACACCACTGCACATAAGAGGTGGAATCTAAGCAGTACTCCAGATATAATGCCCCAAGAGCATAATGCCATTGAAAACCTTAAAAGATGTGAAAATATGTGAGACTATCAAACCTTCCACCAAGGAATCCATATATAGTTATGAAAACACATCAACACAAATATATAAAACAAAATATTTTATTCAGCAATCCTAATAAAAAAGGTAGAGCACCCCTGGCGTATATTAAAATCAGCAAGAATTGCAAATACACAAAAGGAATTTGGAGCTTAGTGTATCCAAAGTCCTCATCAGTGGGTATTACAGGGGTCTGTTTGTACTTGCAGGGGTCTTTAATGGAATAAAACATGCATGAACATATTACAGAGAGTACTTTTTTATATTTTGCCCTGACATACAATACACAAAAAAGGTCAGTTTGTAAATTAATTTGGTTTTTACACAAAAGCACATATGTTAATAAAAATAATTGACCTAAATGGCACAATACACAGTTCAATGTTTCATACTGGCCTGAACAGTAAAAGTAAATTAGTGGCTGTGTTGGCTGACTGCACTTCCCTACACTGTCAGCTGGGAAAAAGTTCCTGGCAGAGCAGGATGTTTTTATTTTGCATCCAGTGCCCATAGAACCCTACACTAAAAAAAAAAAAAAAAAAAAAAAAAAAAAAAAAAAAAAAGGAACCTTTACAACAACATGTCTCTCCATTTTCTGCATTTTGATGCAATTTGCAAGCATCACTGGTTTTAAGCCCATTTAGTCAATAGAACAGTGTTCAGTTATTCAAATGCTCAACTTGTGCAAGTATTTATTATATACATTTTTCAGAAAGCCACCCTCAATAAAAGGGTAAACTAATTAAAAATATTTATAACTACATATAGATGTATTAACATTGAAGAAGTACTGTAAATCTCTATATTGCTTGCCTGGGTAAATCCCAGGGATTTACGCCACGTTGAAAAAACCGCAAACTGCAAAAAAAATAAAAAAAAAAAGGAGAAGGATGAATGGCAAAAATCACAAATGTCATGTCAATAACTATTTGCCATTTATACTTCCATTTAAAATGTATTCCCATTTTTGGAAACTTAGAGGTTCTTATTTTATTCCTGGCAAAAAATAAAAAAATAAAACTTGCAGGAATTCCTCTCTCGCACTCTAAAATTGCTTATTAAAAAAAAAAAAAAGGTAAATATTTATAGTAATTAATAAAAGGAGAAATATCCTGGTTTAGTTTCCTGGCGACATGATATAGAGGCATTGGCATACACCAGCTTATGCACGTACATAACAAAGAAACATCTGTTTGTAAGAGAAAATTGGACATTAAATTGCTTCCAAGCAGCTCAAATGATGCAATACTTTCTGCAGAAAGAGGAAGGTGACCTATGCTTTACTTTGTTAACAGACTGCAAAATGCATTTGAAACTGTCCTCAAACCCCTTTGATTTAATTGTCATTACTGTGGCTAGAGCAATTTCTTTTCATGTCACTTAATATAATTTGTTTGGTACAGCCAATAAATACACGTATATTGCTATGAAGCAAACAAAATGATAACTGTCATTCTACAATAAGTAACAAACCAATAACCACCAGTTATAGTCTCTAGACTCAAATTGTATGACACAATTATCCATACCTTCTGACTTCATACTGTCTCTATTAAAATTGTGGAAGGTTTTTAGAGATACCTGCATGAATAGGGGTTGCCCTAGCAAGTATGATAAAGTGTGGGCAAAGTGGCTGGATAAGCCGTATACAGTATAGAACACCAATGGGGGCTAGGGTGTATAATGTGCATGCTCCTATGTGAGAAATGTCTGAGCCTATCTGTGAGAAAATTATTGCCTATTGCAATCTGTTTTTTTTTTATTATTTCTCTATTTTTTTGGATTAATAATTCAAATATCAGATTTCGGAAAGTGTAATATTTTACTTTTTTTGGATCAAAGTGTATGATGGTTTGTCGTGTCTTTGTATGTTTTGTTTGTAATTAAGAAATTTAATAAAAAGATTTATAAAAAAAAAACAGACTGCAAAATGCATTTGAAACTGTCCTCAAACCCCTTTGATTTAATTGTCATTACTGTGGCTAGAGCAATTTCTTTTCATGTCACTTAATGTAATTTGTTTGGTACAGCCAATAAATACACGTATATTGCTATGAAGCAAACAAAATGATAACTGTCATTCTACAATAGGTAACAAACCAATAACCACCAGTTATAGTCTCTAGACTCAAATTGTATGACACAATTATCCATACCTTCTGACTTCATACTGTCTCTATTAAAATTGTGGAAGGTTTTTAGAGATACCTGCATGAATAGGGGTTGCCCTAGCAAGTATGATAAAGTGTGGGCAAAGTGGCTGGATAAGCCGTATACAGTATAGAACACCAATGGGGGCTAGGGTGTATAATGTGCATGCTCCTATGTGAGAAATGTCTGAGCCTATCTGTGAGAAAATTATTGCCTATTGCAATCTGTTTTTTTTTTATTATTTCTCTATTTTTTTGGATTAATAATTCAAATATCAGATTTCGGAAAGTGTAATATTTTACTTTTTTTGGATCAAAGTGTATGATGGTTTGTCGTGTCTTTGTATGTTTTGTTTGTAATTAAGAAATTTAATAAAAAGATTTATAAAAAAAAAACAGACTGCAAAATGCATTTGAAACTGTCCTCAAACCCCTTTGATTTAATTGTCATTACTGTGGCTAGAGCAATTTCTTTTCATGTCACTTAATGTAATTTGTTTGGTACAGCCAATAAATACACGTATATTGCTATGAAGCAAACAAAATGATAACTGTCATTCTACAATAGGTAACAAACCAATAACCACCAGTTATAGTCTCTAGACTCAAATGGTATGACACAATTATCCATGCCTTCTGACTTCATACTGTCTCTTAAAATTTTAGAAGGGAATGTGTTAAAGCCAAGTGAGCCCATTCCCCCTCCCCTGCTTTAACACCCAACTGTGCCTGGTGAGATGAGGAACAGAAACTCCTTGGGCAGCTGTGCTATTGTTTCAAAGCCACTAAATTTACTTGTTGTGACAAGATAAAACCCCCAGCGCAGCCACAGGGAATGATACAACCATGAAGAACAAAGTGCAGATCTGCGTGGGCACAGACAAGACATGAGAGTGCACAAGATTAAAGAAGGAGGGGCTGTATTAAAAGCGACTAAATGCAAAGATCAGTGCTTAAAGGAAGACTTCTCTTTTTGCTGAAAAAAATAATATAATTGCTTCAAAAGGCATATTGTGGTTTAAAGCCGATCTCTAGGCATACAGCTAGCTATTTTATGTACAAAATAATTTCGATTTCTTTCCATCCCTACTTGATAGATGCAGCGTGGCCAGGCAGAACAGCCAGGTTGGTATAGCTCTACTGCAGTTCTCTTGTCTCTGGCTGGACTGCAAGGAACAACAGCTCAGTGATGAGCTCATCACTATGTTCTCTACTGTTGTGAGCATGCCCCCCCACAAGTTCATCTGTACTGCAGCCACCTTATTGGTTCCTGTGCCGACTCTCCCAATTCATATACTTCTCTATATGGGAGGACAAGACGCTGAAACCAATTTAAATGCAGGCATATTCACTCCTTGCAATTAAGCCTCATGCATACTGGACATTATAAAAACACCAGTAGTGTTAGTTGTAAAATGCTGGGTTAAAAATGCAGGTTGTACAACATTTTGCCACATTTGCATTTATTTTAGCAAAACGGTCACTCCCACAAAAGCTTGAGGCCCAAAAACCTTCATAAATACCGGATACCCACGTTTTTACAGCTGAAAAACTCCTCTACAAATGCAGTAGTTCTGGGGGGGGGGGGGGGGGGGGGGGTTTCCCAGCCTGAAAACGCCCCTGCAAAAAAAACACACCGATAAAAGATTGTGTGCATAGAGGATATCATGCTAGGGAGTTTACTGGCTGTAAAAAAATAAATTAAAATAAAAAAAAAAAAAAAAAAAAAAAAAAAAAAAATCGCCTGATACCCAAAATAGCAGCTGTAAAATCACCCAGTGTGCGTGAAGCATTAGAATTAAACGTTTTTTTGTTTTGTTAAAATAGGTCTGGAGTTCAGATTTTATGTTAGTAAGGGCAAGTTCCCTTTGATGAAAAACAAAAAAAACCTGAACAGCAGGGCTCCACGGTGAAGATCACTGTAACTATGAGGAATTAAAATATTTAGCACAGCTGCCTGCACCCAAGAGGGTGGGGAATTTATTAGAAGCCAAGATCACTACACTTAAATGTCCAATTATATCTGCAGCTCCTGTAATTGTCTAAACTAGCTTTTCTCAAAGTTTTTAAAATAATAAGTTCACCTTTACAGAAAAATAATAAATGCACATATTTTTGCAGAAACAAAATGTGCATTTATTATTTTTTCCAACAGAAGCCTGGAAAGCACTGCACCCGCAATCAGATCATGGATGCAAAGTGGGCTCCTGCACACATGTCCTCTGGCTTTCATCCCATACCTCTCTATGATCTGTTTACTGACATCTGAGGCAGAAGTTGCTCATTGCTCAAAAAATACCTATCAACCTTTGGAGGAAACCTGGACTCCATAGAACTCTGGCTGGTCTAAACTGTCAAAGCAATCAAATTGCATCTTCCTTTGATGTATGAACTTGAAGATTCATCCCATTGCAGGAGATGAATCAAATTTGACTTGTATTGTCGCACATTGTGGTATAATTTAAAATCACAATCCATACGCGTCTGTACAAAGTTTAGCTCCTAAAGACTGAGACTTGAATCACCCAAAGAAGACCTTTCACATGGAATGATGCACCCTGAAAGAGGAGGGTTTATAAGGCCTCAGCATAAGGGCACTTTCACACTGGCAGCGACGGGCGTCGGCGGTAAAGCCCCACAATTTTTAGCAGCGATTTACTATTGTTTTTTGGCCACTAGCGGGTCGCTTTTAACCCCCGCTAACGGCTGAAGAGGGTTAAAAGCGCCCGCAAAGTGCCGCTGCATAGGCAGGGGTTGCTCCTACAGTGCCTCAAAAATGCTGCTTGCAGGACTTTTAGCATCCTGCCAGCGTACCGCTCCAGTGTGAAAGCACTCTGGCTTTCACATTGAAGTGAAAGGAGAGGTGCTTTACAGGCACTATTTTTAGCGCTATAGCGCCTGTAAAGCGACTCAGTGTGAAAGGTGTCCAATAGTGGTAATCTGGAACTTCTTTTGTACAAAGGTGCTTGGGCGACTTATGATCCAGAATTAGACAAACATCTGTCTTGCTTGTGCTTGGTAAATGGATTAGACTAAACTCTGGTAATGCCTCAAAAAGGTACAACACTACTTCTCCAGGATAGCTTTTACACAGCAAATGTTTTAAAAAACAAATAAGATGTTTTTGTTTTATAAAAGGCTATTTTCACCTTGTTTTTGTATATTAAGCCTGGTACACACTAACAGTTTTATATTATAAATACTGTTCTTTCTGCCTGCAAACTGGAGATTGTCCATAGCAACCAAAACTGTCCCTTTACATCAAAAAGCCTGGTAAACACTGAAAGTAATGACAGCAACAATTCTGCAACTGAGCAAATTTTTTTTTTTTGATTACATTATTGAATATTTTTTATCATTATTAATTATATTATAATTTATGATTTTGTGCTTCAAACTATCATACGCGGGATGTCTACTAGACTCTTGTTTGGACAGATTTAAATGTGTTATTGCTAAGAATTACAGGCCTACAATATAAAACGCCAAATTTCTATGCAAAAGAATTGTACGGCTTTCAGCATCAAAAATCTGAAATAATCATACCACCAGGGAGGTTAAAGACCCCTTTCACACCGAGGGCGTTTTGCAGGCGCTATAGCGTTAGAAATAGCGCCTGAAATCCGCCCTCAAACTGCTGCTCCATTGTCTGCAGTGTGAAAGCCTGAGGGCTTTCACACTGCAGCGGTGCGCTGGCAGGACGTCAGGAAAAGTCCTGCCAGCAGCTTCTTTAGGAGCGGTGAAGGAGCGCTGCGTTTACCGCTCCTCCCCATTGAAATCAATCGGGCAGCGCTGTAATACTGCCGGCAAAACGCTGCTATTGTGGCGTATTGCGGGCGGTTTTAACCCTGTACCCAAACAAATTTTGTATCATTTTGTTCCCACAATAGAGCTTTCTTTTGGTGGTATTTGATTACCTCTGCGATAAAAATTTTACACAAAAAAAAAAAAAAAAAAGAAAATTTTTGAAGAAAAAAATAGTTTTTTGTAAATAAGTAAGTTTTCTTCTTCTTCAATGATTGGCACTGATATGGCTGCACTGGCGGGCACTGATAAGGCAGCACCGATGAGGTGGCACTGATAGGCAGCACTCGTAGGTGGCACTGATGGGTGGGAATGGATGACATTGCTGGGCATCACTTATTTAATTTGTACCATAGAGGTGCCAGTCAGTGTCCATTTGTGGGCACTGATTGGCATATGTTGGGCATTAATTTGCACATGTGGCTGGCCATGGGGGATGTACCTGGCCAACCACATATTAGGTGCTTCCCTGGTGGTCCAGTGTGGGCATCCTGGGGGGGGGCTGCACTGATAATCAGCACAGACCCGCCCCTCGTCAGGAGAGCCGCCGATCGTCTCTCCTCTACTCGCGGCTGACAGACGCGAGTAAGGAAAAGCTGATCAACGGTTCTTCCTGATTACATCGTGATCAGCCGTGATTCGACATGGCTGATCACGTGGTAAAGAGCCTTCGTCAGAGACTCTTTAACCACTTCAGCCCCGGACCAATTGGCAGCCAAAGGACCAGGCCCCTTTTTGCAATTCGGCACTGCGTCGCTTTAACTAACAATTGCGCGGTCATGCGACGTGGCTCCAAAAGAAAATTGGCGTCCTTTTTTTCCCACAAATAGAGCTTTCTTTTGGTGGTATTTGATCGCCCCTGCGGTTTTTATTTTTTGCGCTATAAACAAAAATAGAGCGACAATTTTGAAAAAAATGCAATATTTTTTGCTTTTTGCTATAATAAATATCCCCAAAAATATATAAAAAAACGTTTTTTTTTCCTCAGTTTAGGCCGATACGTATTCTTCTACATATTTTTGGTAAAAAAAAAAAAAAATCGCAATTAGCGATTATTGATTAGTTTGCGCAAAAGTTATAGCGTTTACAAAATAGGGGATAGTTTTATAGCATTTTTATTAATATTTTTTTTTTTTATTAGTAATGGCGGCGATCAGCGATTTTTATTGTGACTGCGACATTTTGGCGGACACATCGGACATTTTTGACACATTTTTGGGACATTTGTCATTTATACAGAAATCAGTGCTATTTAAATAGCACTGATTCCTATGTAAATGACAGTTGTAGTTAGGGGGTTAACCACTAGGGGGCGGGGAGGAGTCAGTGTGACGTGTTGTGTTTTTTTTTACAGTAGGGGGGCGTGGCTGTACATCTGATGTCATTGATCAGCGTTCCCGATGACAGGGAACCGCCGATCACTGACAGTCAGTGTAGGAAGCGCGGGGAGAGGTTTGTTTACATAGACCTCTCCCCGTTCTTCCGCTCCGTAGCCCGATCGCGGGATACCAGCGGCGATCGGGTCCGCTGGTCCCGCGGCCGGGGTCACGGAGCTCCCGACCGGGTCGCGAGCGCGCCGCTAGCGGCGCGCGAGCGACCCACGGGCAGGCACATGCACGATCACGTACAGGTACGTGACTGTGCCATTCTGCTGACGTATATATGCAGTGGCCGGTCGGGAAGCGGTTAACGAGATGGGTGTATCGGTGTGTCAGACTGACACACCGCACCGCTGATTGTCGCAATGCGAACCCCCACGGGCGTGCAGTGGCTGTTATCCTGCCGTCATTCTGCTATAGGCCGGGCGGGAAGTGGTTAACACTACTTTCATATAAAAGATTTTTATGAAGGTTCTGGAGTGGCCATCAGAGTCTCCAGACCTTAAAGTGATTGTAAAGCTTTGTTTTTTACCTCCGCTGTGCGGTTAATTTTGCACGTGTGGCACGAGTGTCCCGATTCAATACAGGGGGAATCGGAGAGCTCGTTAGAGCTTACAATCTAGGAGGGAGGGACAAGTTATACAAAAGGGCAATAGCTGTGGGGGATGAGCTAATGCAGAAAATAGTGCAGTTGTTAGATGGAGGCCGGATAGGCTTCTCTGAAGAGGAAAGTTTTCAGGGATCGCCTAAAAGTGGATAAATTTGGAGACAGTCTGACAGATTGGGGTAGCGAAATCCAGAGGATGGGAGAGGCTCGGGAGAAGTCCTGGAGGCGAACATGGGAGGAGGTGATGAGGGAGCTAGAGAGCAGGAGGTCTTGGGAGGAACGTAGAGGGTGATTAGGTTGGTATTTTGAGACTAGGCTAGTGATGTAGCTGGGGGCAGAGTTGTGGATGGCTTTGCAACTTGCTAGTATTTTGAATTTAATTTGTTGGGCGAGTGGCAGCCAATGGAGGGACTGGCAGACGCTGTGCGGTTTGTAAGGTGGATGAGTCTGGCAGTAGCATTCATGATGGACTGAAGGGGAAATAGTCTATTTAAAAGGTAAGCCAATGAATAGGGGAGTTGCAGTAGTCAAGGCGAGAGATAACCAGAGAGTGAATCAGGAGCTTTGTGGTTTCATTGGTTAGAAAGGGACATAGTTTAGAGATGTTGCGGCGGCAAGCTTTGGAAAGGAATTGGATGTGGGGCGGAAAGGAGAGTTCAGAGTCCAGGATAACACCTAGCACACTGACATGTGGGGGATGGGTGGATGGTTGTACCATTGCTCTTGACAGATAAGTCAGGGGAAGAAGCACGTGGGGGAGGAAATATAAACTCGGTTTTGGAGAAGTTGAGTTTGAGGAAGTGGTGTGACATCCATACAGATATGTCTGTTAGTAAGTTAGTGATGCGTGAGGAGACTGATGGAGTGAGTTGAGGGGTGGAGAGATAGATTTGTGTGTCGTCAGCGTAGAAATGATATTGAAAACCGTAAGAGGCTATCAGCTGACCCAGAGAAGAGGTGTAGATTGAAAATAAAAGGAGGTGCAAGAACAGAACCTTAGGGGAACCCGGAAAAGGGAAGAGGAGTGGAGGAAGTAGAATTGTAAGTGACACTGAAGGTGCGTTGGGATAGGTAGGGTAAGAGCCACTGAAGAGCACAGTCAAGTAGACCAAGGGAGCAACGTTTTTGGAGGAGGAGGGGGTGGTCAACTGTGTCAAAGGCAGCAGAAAGGTCCAGAAGTAGGAGTACAGAATAGCGTCTGTTGGTTTTTGCAGTTAGTAGGTCATTTGCGAGTTTTAAAAGAGCAGATTCTGTGGAGTGTTGAGGGCGAAATCCAGATTGAAGATGGATCAAGAAGGTTATTCTCAATGAGGTGGTCACTCGGTTGTAAACCAGGCGTTCAAGAGGTCTGTCTATGGCCTACCCATTTTCGTAGATAATCTGTCAAAACTTGGGACTATTAAAAGAAGGTTACCAAAGAGATGTCCAAGGATGTCAGGTACAAGATTGTAGACCTACACAGGGCTGGAATGGGCTACAAGACCATCGCCAAGCAGCTGGGTGAACAGGTGTCAACAGTTGGTGCGATTATTCGCAAATGGAAGAAACCCAAAATAACTAAAATTTCCCTCAGTCTGGGGCTCCATGCAAAATCGCACCTCATGGAGTTTCAATGATCATGAGAACGGTAAGAAATCAGCCCAGAACTACACAGGAGAATCTTATCAATGATCTCAAGGCAGCTGGGACCATAGTCACCAAGAAAACAATTGATAACACACTACGCTGTGAAGGACTGAAATCCTGCAGTGCCCACAAGGTCCCCTGGTCAAGAAAAATGTACAGCCCCCGTCTGAAGTTTGCTAATGAACATCTGAATGATTCAGAGAACTGGGTGAAAGGGTTGTGGTCAGAGAAGACCAAAATCGAGCTCTTTGGCCTCAACGCCGTGTTTGGAAGAGGAGGAATGCTGCCTATGACCACAAGAACACCCCCCACACCATCAAACATGGAGGTGGAAACATTATGCTTTAGGGGTGTTTTTCTGCTAAGGGGACAGGACAACTTCACTGCATCAAAGGGACGATGGACTGGGCCATGTACCGTCAAATCTTGGGCGTTGAAAATGGGTTGTGGATGGGTATTCCAGCATGGCAATGACCCAAAACACACGGCCAAGGCAACAAACGAGTGGCTCAAGAAGAAGCACATTAAGATGCTGGAGTGGCCTAGCCAGTCTCCAGGCCTTAATCCCATAGAAAATATGTGGAGGGAGCTGGTGGTTCCAGTTACCAAACATCAGCCTTGAAACCTTAATGACTTGGAAAGGATCTGCAAAGAGACCTGGGACAAAATCTCTCCTGAGATGTGTGCAAACCTGGTGGCCAACTACAACATATATCTGAAAAGCTCTGTGGTACCAACAAGGGCTTTGCCACCAAGAATTAAATGATTTTTTGCCAAAGGGTCAAATACTTATTTCACTCATTAAGCCTAGGTTCACATTGCTGTGGGTTAGAAATCGTGCGAGTTCAGCTGAACTGAATTTCAACCCAGCAATTAAGTCCGACTTCAGAGGCGATTTCACAGATATCTGTGCAGGTTCCTGCGCAGTTGCCAAAAGTAGTACAGAAACTACTTTTGGGGATTGAATCGCATGCCAAATTGTACCAATGTGAACCTAGGCTAAAATGCAAAATCAATTTATAACTTTTTGGAATGCGTTTTTCTGGGATTTTTTTTGTTGATATTCTGTCTCTCACTGGTAAAATAAACCTACCGTTAAAATTATAGACTGATTTGATTATCAGTGGGCAAACGTACAAAATTTAGCAGGGG